>CM076578.1:1332789535-1333389535 GCA_034641835.2 Pinus albicaulis
GCACTTGTTTAAAGTTCGGACCCGATTGCTCTATGAGCCATGTTTTATATGGTCATCGCATCTGGGTCCTCAATCGCAATCGCAAGTTTTTGTTTGACACCGCCGATCCGCCGACTGTGATGTGGTCCCCACTCGCACGTCGTGCATTTGAATTTTTTAAAGTTCCGCAAAGGTTTTTATGTAATGTTTTTTATGTGCGGCATATAAAATCCAAACAGGCCTGCGAGCCTGTGTGTCATTATTTTATTGTCATTTGTTTTGTTTCGCACAGCAGCGCGGAAGAAAAGAGAAAACACAGCAGTGTTGGTGACTTTGTTACAGAGACAGAGTGTATTGTTTTGAGAGACAGATATTTGTTTGTGTAGCACTACGTCTGTAGCAGTCATTAGTTTTTGTTATCCCTCTGTTAAGAGGAAGAGTTGTATCAGTTTTTGAAGAAATAGAAGATTGTTTTAAAAATCTGAAAAACTCTGTCTCCTGCGAAATTTGTTTTAACTTCTCCGTGTTGTAGAGGGGAGATTATTCTCTCCAATTTTATTGTTTGGAATTCTCAAAATTCCAACATTTTTGAAGGTTTAAAGGAAAAGTGGGAATCCTGTCATGCAGATACTTTTTATACAACAATTACTCAAAACAGGTAGATGTGCAGGGATGATGCCTGCGCACTAAATTATTGCATTGTCCTCTGGAAAAAAAACATATTCAAAATGTTGAATTCAAAATAGAGGTGGGAAGCATACTTCTGGAAATAAATGCTTCCCCTCAGCTTTTTTGAAGTGTACCTGAGTTGTTGTGGTTGAGGCTTTTTGAATGTAGAAGTTGTTCTTTTTGTTAAACTGGATTCTCTTCTCTAGCACATATATTTTCACACAGTAAATGCAGTTCTCCCACTTGCAGTTTAATTACGTACTAGATGTATATCATTATTTTAACACTTTATAAGTTACAAAGATTCTGAATCATAGATGTAAATTTGTCAATAGACTAAGAAATCTGAAGATTTAAACATAAATCAGGCTCGTTAAAATGATAAGTCATTTGCCTACTTTCTTTGAAGCAAAGATCTGTATATCACTTGGTGTAGTAGCAAAATTTTGATCCGTGACATGGAGTGAAGATAAATGTCAAGGGGCTCAAACACGAGATGATAATAGTAGTCAGTTAGGCTTTCAGTAAGTCCCTCCAAGTTGATCAATGAAATGGGGTGGAATGTAGTCCCTGTGAAAAGAGAATCTACTAGTTGAATTTTGAGGCCATTAATATATTTATTATAATTAAATTGTCTTATAAGACAAGAAACATGGGTAATCAGTTGAATCATTGTGACCTACAACTGGACAAACCACATATTCAGATAGGGTAGTAGAAGACATCTTTTTCACAATGGGCATACAAGGTGCAGAGAGGGAAGATAAAAAATCTTACACAATGCATAAATTGTCAGTGGGTAAAGACTATGGATATGGACCTAGTAGGAAACTCATATGTGCTCCAAGAAGCAAACCATGGCACAGTAATCAGGGATAATCATGGCCCCCCAGAGTTAGCTATTCCATTTTACATTTTCAATGCTATGGATTAATATAATTTTATAATGGAACGCTAGAGGCCTTTCAACAGCTTACAGACAAATTCAGGAGATTGATTAGAGCTTGGAATCCTTATTATAGTAGTTTACTGAATGCCTCGGCAAGGAAAATATAGATAGAACAATACATTGAATGTGGTTATTGAGAAAAATATGGCTTGTTGGAGCAGATGCAGCAGAATGTCAGATATATGGAAGGAAACTAATCCCCTTAAAGTATGTAAGGTATATCACAAACGAAAGCATGATTAGCAATAGAATTACAATGCTACAACTATTTGTGTACAATCTTGTATAACTATGTTGCAACAATCCCAAGGAAAGAGAAAATTTGTGGGAAGAAATGTGGATGCCTTGCTAGCATCAAATATGCAAACTCCAAGATGGCCTTCTATGTAAAGCACTTTTTCAGTTGAGAGGTAACTTTATCATTTGACTCCTTTACACGTACTTCGGCATCGGATGCACAATCTTTGTATCCCCTTCAAGTAGTTTTAGGTTGGTTCTCATTGTCTTTGCATTGAAACTGGCTACCATATTCTAGGAAGAGGATTTTCCAACCTGATCCTCATGACACTAAGATAGAGGAGCACTTCATCTTCAAGGCTTCCTCTGCAATGAGATCAAAGGACAATATTATTATCTTTTGGGAGTCCTTGAACTCCCTATCCACTTTCTTCTACCTTTTAGGACTAGAGATGTTTGGCACTTTACACGAGGGAGGCCTTCGGACTTGGATCTTATTCATTTTTCCCACCGCAATGTAGATTGGACCCTATTATGTCAATTATAGCTTATTTTTCATGTCTCCAATAGCTAGGGGTACCAGTTTATAGGCATATGTCAACCATCAGAGTTGTGATACCTTGGGAGGCCATCTACACTTGACCAACTGAACCCTTGTGGACATGTTGCCTTGGATAATAGGATAGCTTATACTACACAAACATCAAAGACACCTCCCCAGATCTTGGGCACAAGGTGCAACACCTTGACAGTGAGATATCTTAGACCATTTCTCACTATTCTAGTTTCTTTGGCTAGAGGTTTCTCACGAGTTTCTTCCATATGACTTCGAAGGATAGAAGAGATACTCTGAATTATCGTATAATGATTATGTGGATTAATTTAATTCAGAGTATGGAAGAGATACTCTGAATTAAATTTTTCTTGAAGAAGGAACATGTCGATTATGTTGTTTCTTGTTATAGCTTATCCCTTATTTTTCTTCATTTTTCTTTTGTGCATTTAATAACCACTGAGGCAAGCTTGAATTACATTTTTATTGATTTTATAAAATTTGGAGTGCATATGATTGGATTATAAGGGATCCAAGATTATTGGCAGCCTCCCCAATTCTAGAAGTATGTATGCAACCACTATTCACTGGTTTTGGGAAAGCATGTAGTTCTAAAATTGTGCTCTTGCTTTGACTGTAGACGTGGTTTTGGAGGACCCTTGCTGGATCTCTTATATGTTTGGGAGAATTATGGAAGTAAGTACCATGGAGGTTGCAATATGATCTTGACTGTTCAGTCTGTCCAAATTCAGATGTTGTATAGTTAGAGGAATATTTGCATGCCTCTTTGTCTCCTTCATTCACAACATTGTTGGACAGATGGCTGATAGGAGAATTTACTGTGCTGCCAATAACACAGAATGGTGAAGTAGAAGTCCACCTTGGTTGAGAATAAAATTGACTTCTCAATGATTGTTCAAAACAAACACAGCTTGTTGGGAATCTCTTTTCTACCAGTTTAGGCACAATGTTATTCAATCTCCTCAGATCTTCAGCTCTATTGCATGCAAAATAAGTTGCTTCAAGACTTTCCATTGTCTTGGAGTTATTCTGAGGGCATTCTGATAGATTTTATTTCCGTATGGAATGTTGACACAAAGCATTAATTCCCAGGTTTGGAAAAGACAATTCGCCTTCTTTGCAAGCACTGGAATTTTGACTTCTGTACTAATCTCTACATTTAGCATCACAATCTGTGTAGCAAGCATATCAATACACAATCTTTGTCAAATAAATGTATCTCCAACAAATCTAACATACAATGAATCAATTAGAATTACAAGTGTGCACATTTATATTTAGGCATAATCAAGCGAGTGATCTTATTAAAAATATTTTCTACAAGAACCTCTGCCTAAGACCTATATCTTTGCATTTAACAACATTAGAAAGAAAAAAATTTGTCACTTCAATCCAATACATGAAAATTAATCAACTCCTGCAAGAATGACACTAGTAAACTCATAAATAGACTCAATCACTAACACATTGATCTTTGCATACACACTAATATTTTCCATCAATCTTGTATGAATTCATTGAAACCAAGCCTATCAACAATTCAATCAAAAAATCAGTGAAAATAATTGGGTGGTGCGCATAATGAAGTGTTCTTAGGTGGAAAATAATGAACATTGTTCTGAGTATATAATAAAAATTATCACACATTCCTTCAACCCTCCATGATTGCTTGATTGGTAAAAAGAGTTTATCTTGTACATCATTTCCTTCTTTAGACTTGTGCTAGAACGAAGAGCAAAAAGACCAAAAGAAGAAAAATAATAATCCAAATCAATCCACAACTCTTGCACACCTGACTGATTGGGATACTTGGTTATTTATATCTATTTTCCTTAAGATTACCTTGAACAGACCCAGGGATTTATTGATAGTAATATTTGATAGGATCAAATAGAAATTGCACAACCTTTCACACATGAAGACCTTAAACAATTCTAAGGTTTTGCCCTGAGATTTTTGTTTTTCTTCCCTAACAGACAGTGACGCACCTTGTCCATTAAAGAAGTGAATTATAATTTAGGTGTTTGCTCTATGAGGTGTGTTATAACTTGGGTTGTGTGTTACCCATTCTTCTTTTCATAACTTCACAGTTAAACTTCTCCAAACCTTGTTCAATATTTTGCAACTTCTATATACCTAGACCCTATCCAACCCCCTGTAGCACCTTTGCAATAATATTAGAAGCTATTCACCCTCTTCTTCAAGAATCATAAGCTTCTGAAGCAAAACAGGTTGCAAAATTTGCCTCAATGTATAATTTTGTCCTTGCATCTCAATGTCAATGAATATTATATTCTCTATAATAATGCGGAAATTTTTTCCAAAAGAATGGGGTTGATAGGGTCAATGATCATCTATTCAAATTGATTTGGGCAAGATAGGACATAGGCATTTTTCCCTGGGTACATGTTGTTTGAGGAGGAGAAATGATGGAGAGGTCACTTAGAGGCACAACAGGAACATATAATGATACCAATTTTTTTTTTTTTCGGTTTTATGTATGGGTAAGCTTCATGAAAATTGGAGCATACTTGCATGTGGTTAAGTGCATCAATCCTTTCATAAAAGAAACGATGTGCATGATGGATATGGTTGTTGTGGAATTGTTGGGAAGTTGAAGAGGAAGCCACATGGGGGGATGATTGTACATGGAAGGTGGGAGGTGAAGAAAGGTTAGATTTTCGAAATGATTGGTCGGCGAGTGAAAATGGAAGGGAAAACATAAGAGGTGGGGTGGATGATAGGGGAGGGAGACTAATATGGGAAGGAATGGTAGTTTGGTTTGGGTTGGATTGAGAGGTAATGTTGGACTAATGACTGTTGTAGAGAATATGATGGCATGAATTTATTCTATCCTTGTCAAGCATGTAGTGGCGTCATCATTGTTCCTTCTACACATTATTCTCTGGGGTGGTTTGCATAGCTACTCAAACAATAATTTTTTTGTCAAAATTAGAGGTGTAAGTGAATTAGGAGCAAAGGCGAGTTAAGCATGCATATGAAATGGAAAGTAGGCTATGGAGCAAAATAATTGTTGGTTTGAAGCAAGAAAAGACACTTTCTTTTTTCCCAATTGAAAATTTCTGTAAAAGTAATAACAGAAAGGCTAATGGTAGTGAGCTAACAAAAATGTTTCTTCGTAAACAAATAATTAATATGAACAATTAAGAAATAAAGGACAAATACATGTCATGTGCTAAGTTGAAAGAGTAGGATGTGTTTTTTTTTTTTTTTTGGATATTGTTTATTTTGTTTTTTGTGATAGATGCAATCTTCAATCTCTAGCAGCTGAAGCAGACAATATTAAATTCGACAGAGGATTCCCCTGCAGAAATAGGAAATGACTGGATTATGTGTGTACTTGATAGAGTCAATGGACCTGATTGAAGCATACAGGCGAGGAACCAATGATCCATACATTAGGGTACACTACGGTAATTTAAAGAAAGAGAAGAGCAAAGGTTGTCTATAAGACACTCCATCCTCAACAATATCAAACATTTTTACGCATCATGTAAACGATCATAATGCCATATTTCCAGCACAGAGTATTGGTGATTGTATTGCTACCTCCAAGAGAAATGGTTGAAAAATGGGTTCATTTAGAATATCTTACGAAGGAAAATTCATGTTCAAGTGACTTAAAGGGTGCCATAAATGTCTAGGAAATCAAGATTGTCAGAGCAGAGTTCGAAATTATGTACTAATCTCTACATTTAGCATCACAATCTGTGTAGCAAGCATATCAATACACAATCTTTGTCAAACAAATGTATCTCCAAAAAATCTAACATATAATGAATCAATTAGAATTACTAGTGTGCACATTTAGATTTAGGCATAATCAAGCGAGTGATCTTATTAAAAAGTTTTTCTACAAGAACCTCTTCCTAAGACCTTATTCTTTGCATATAACAACATTAGAAAGAAAAAAATTTGTCACTTCAATCCAATACATGAAAATTAATCAACTCCTGCAAGAATGACACTAGTAAACTCATAAATAGACTCAATCACTAACACATTGATCTCTGCATACACACTAATATTTTCCATCAATCTTGTATGAATTCATTGCAACCAAGCCTATCAACAATTCAATCAAAAAACCAGTAAAAATAATTGGGTGGTGCACATAATAAAGTGTTCTTTAGGTTGAAAATAATGAACATTGTTCTGAGTATATAATAAAAATTATCACACATTCCGTCAACCCTCCATGATCACTTGATTGGTAAAAGAGTTTATCTTGTACATCATTTCCTTCTTTAGACTTGTGCTAGAACGAAGAGCAGAAAGACCAAAAGAAGAAAAATCATAATCCAAATCAATCCACAACTCTTGCACACCTGACTGATTAGGATACTTGGTTATTTATATATATTTTCCTTAAGAGTACCTTGAACAAACCCAGGGATTTATTGATAGTAATATTTGACAGGATCAAATAGACATTGCACAACCTTTCACACATGAAGACCTTAAACAATTCTAAGGTTCTGCCCTGAGATTTTTGTTTTTCTTCCCTAACAGACAGTAACGCACCTTTTCCATTCAAGAAGTGAATTATAATTTAGGTGTTTGCTCTATGAGGTGTGTTATAACTTGGGTTGTGTGTTACCCATTCTTCTTTTCATAACTTCACAGTTAAACTTCTCCAAACCTTGTTCAATATTTTGCAACTTCTCTAGACCTAGACCCTATCCAACCTCCTGTAGCACCTCTGCAATAATCTTAGAAGCTATTCACCCTCTTCTTCAAGAATCATAAGCTTCCGAAGCAAAACATGTTGCAAATTTTGCCTCAATGTATAATTCTTTCCCTGCATCTCAATGTCAATGAATATTATATTCTCTATAATAATGCGGAAAATTTTGCCAAAAGAATGGGGTTGATAGGGTCAATGAAAATCTCTTCAAATTGATTTGGACAGGAGAGGACATAGGGTTTTTTTCCTGGGTACATGTTGTTTGAGGAGGAGAAATGATGGAGAGGTCGCTTAGAGGCACAACAGGAACATATAATGATACCAGATTTTTTTTTTTTTCGGTTTTATGTATGGGTAAGCTTCATGAAAAGTGGAGCATAATTTCATGTGGTAAAGTGCATCAATCCTTTCATGAAAGAAACGATGTGCATGATGGATATGGTTGTTGTGGAATTGTTGGGAGGTTGAAGAGGAAGCCACATGGGGGTATGATTGTACATGGAAGGTGGGAGGTGAAGAAAGGTTAGAGTTTGGAAATGATTAGTTGGCGAGTGAAAATGGAAGGGAAAACATAAGAGGTGGGGTGGATGATAGGGGAGGGAGACTAATATGGGAAGGAATGGTAGTTTGGTTTGGGATAGATTGAGAGGTAAGGTTGGAATAATGACTGTTGTAGAGAATACGATGGCATGCATTTATTCTATCCTTGTCAAGCATGTAGTGGCGTCATCATTGTTCCTTCTACACATTATTCTCTGGGGTGGTTTGCATAGCTACTCAAACAATAAATTTTTTGTCAAAATTAGAGGTGTAAGTGAATTAGGAGAAAAGGCGAGTTAAGCATGCATATGAAATGGAAAGTAGGCTATGGAGCAAAATAATTGTTGGTTTGAAGCAAGAAAAGGCACTTTCTTTTTTCCCAATTGAAAATTTCTGTAAAAGTAATAATAGAAAGGCTAATGGTAGTGAGATAACAAAAATCTTTCTTCATAAACAAATAATTAATATGAACAATTAAGAAATAAAGGACAAATATATGTCATGTGCTAAGTTGAAAGAGTAGGATTTGTTTTTTTTTTTTTTGGATATTGTTTATTTTGTTTTTTGTGATAGATGCAATCTTCAATCTCTAGCAACTGAAGTAGACAATATTAAATTCGACAGAGGATTCCCCTGCAGAAACAAGAAATGACTGGATTATGTGTGTACTTGATAGAATCAATGGACCTAATTGCAGCATACACGCGAGGAACCAATGATCCATACATCAGGGTACACTACAGGAATTTAAAGAAAGAGAAGAGCAAAGGTTGTCTATATGACGCTCCATCCTCAACAATATCAAACATTTTGGTGCATCATGTAAATGATCATAATGCCATATTTCCAGCATAGAGTATTGGTGATTGTATTGCTACCTCCAAGAGAAATGGTTGACAAATGGGTTCATTTAGAAGATCTTACGAAGAAAAATTCATGTTCAAGTGACTTAAAGGGTGCCAGAAATGTCTAGGAAATCAAGATTGTTAGAGCAGAGTTCCAGCATGCCGATCTTAAAATCAATCAACAACTATGATAAACACCTTTTAAATTCCTAAGTGTTGGTGCTAGCTCAGCTATTTACGAGAAATATAACCAGCAGGAAAAGAATTATTCATGAGCTGATCCAGCTACAATAACTAGGTGAATCAACAACCAGGAGTCACCAATCCATTGGTGTAAACAACTTCAGTAAAACAGCGAGAAAGAAGTGGCTACAACATTTCCAGATTTTCAATGACATCTCCAATACTCACAGTAGAGTGAAGAAAGCATGGTCAAAGATATAAATGCTTCATTAGAAAAACACCCTAGAAATAATGGGCACAACCCCCATTTGAGAGAAATTTTGTAATTCTAAAATGAACAAGGATTACAACAATCGAACCTGACTCAAACACCTGATTTAGGAACTAAAGAAATCATTTCATATATTCAATGATTCTCAAACAGCTAAAGAGAGAAAAAATGACAAAAATTAAAAACATGGTGTATATAGTAATTTGTCTTCTATACCTAACCTCGGAAAAAAGCTTATGGCAAAGGACACTACGCCCCTGTCCTGGCAGAATTCTGCTGGAAATCTAAAGCAGCCATAAAAGCGCAACTAGATTTCCTGGTGAAGGAGGAGTCTGTTGCAATACTGAAACATATGAACCAACTTTACGTTGAGCACTATCATCTGTTATAAAAAAAAATCTCCAACTTTTCAAGTCCTATCTGCCTTTTGATTAAGTCGACATTTTCTTGCAACACTTGCATCTCATCAAAAGGAAGTTTACATCTAGGGCTTCAGGGCTGACAGCAAGTGTTTCATCCTTTTTGAACTTCAAGAAAGGCAGTTTCAGAGCGCTGTTGCACATAAATTCCAAGCCCCTTCCAAGCCCCAACCACCTCTCCGACCCAGTAAATCCGTCGAAATTTTTGTTGCATCTCAAACTTCCAAGCCCCAACCAATGAAAAAATGGGGAAATCACTCCAACACCTCCCTCCGACCCAGTAATTCCAGGCGAATTCCATTGAAATCTGCTCCAAACAAAAAAAGTTGGAGTGAATGCCATTGAAACCTACTCAAAGCAAAGAAAATCAGGAGCGAATTCCATTTTTTTAGTTTTATGGGAATTTATTTTGGTGGGCTAATATTCAATAATTAATTATTTTTAAATTAATTATAGGGCTAACTTTATAAAACTATAGAAAATGGGTTTTATATAAAAAATTCGCCCTATCAAAATTTAAAACCCCTTAAAATTCGCCTTTGGGCTAAAATTCGCCCCTAAAATTTTCCCTGCTTTACAGTGTGTAATTTTCTCCTATGTGTTGTAGCTTAGCAGCTCATTTCATTTATATCCATTTATCTTGTATCACATTCTGGAATGCGAGTAGCCCACTGGTTCTGATATAAATTTGTCCTTGTTGATACTTATGTCATAAGCTTTTCGGCACTTTAAATATGGCTCAGATGTGATATGTTGTCTCATTTTTCAATTCACCCGTATTTCTGCTATATTAGCTGCTATGAGATGTTATTTACAAATGTTTTTATCATGTTTGGATTCTTAATTGCATAAGCCCACTACATGCTGGTATATATTTCTCGATATTGTCTCAACAACAGTTAGTATCCTCTTTATTCTACGTATACAGTGGACACTTTATGATCATTCATCTCTGTGAAGTATTTAGAATCCAGCCCTCTTTGTAGTGAGCTGCCTTTGAATTTTCTGATACCATACGTGTTAGAGTTTCACATCTTGCCTCTACAGTATTGCTTTCTCTGTATCAAGCTTCTGAAAGTTTTGGTCCCATTCAAGATAATTTTCCTGTCACAAAAAACAACATGAGAGCTTTGCATTACTAATTACCCCTGTCATATCATTTTTCTCCTTGCTATATAAGATGTTCTAGGCACTGGTCTTTCACAACTCAAGGTTGTCTCTAGGATTGACAATAGGACCAGAAGAAGAGTTGGTGTGCGGACTCGGTGGAGCACTAACTCGAATCCTGTAGAAATTATATAAATTATGTGTTATATGTCCAAGATTCTCGTAATCACACACTATTTTAACTTCATTCACAATACAGAATCTATTCCACCATTGATCATCACATGCGGAAATTAAATCAATTGCTATGCAATATGAAACAATAAAAATTCACACACATTAACACAGTTGTTTAACGGGAAAGCTTGAAGTTGAAAACCCCAACTATCTGTATATAATATATTTCATAGAGATCATGTAACAATCCTCATACAAAGCTTATCATATCAAGCTCTCAGTACAATACAATCTCTACACACTAATTAGGCCCGATCTTGCAAATCCATGCACCGATCTCTGCCACCTGCTAGCCTGCCTCTACTACACAATCCCTGCTAAAGAATGGCTCTGGATGAACTCCAATTTCTCCAGCCTTGCTCATGCAATCCTTAAAGGCATTTACACTAAATTTTTGGTGAAAACAATGCAACACTATAGTCACAATTGATAGTCACACTTGCTCTTTCACCTACCTGTCCATTGGTCTCCACTGAAACTGCCATGCACTGTAGTTAACTGATGTATTCTTCAGTTGATTAATGATTTATTATTTAGTGAATTAATTATTAATTAATTCACACCACTCTCACTAGTGTATCAATCAGTTAGACTAGATACAACTAGCTCAACTGTGTCTAACTGAGTTAAACTGAACACAAATCCACCAACTACTTCTACAACTCCACTAAACTCTGTCACATGAGTTCGAACAGAAGTCCTCCATGCAATAGCTCCACTAAACCATTAGGAATAGCGTAATTCCTTCTGTCAGCTGCTGTGCTACATCTGTGCAGTTAACTGAAGTGCTCCAAGAGAATAAGATAATGTTTAGAGTCCAAATATTATTAAGAGCTAATAATATTCGACATATCTATTTTTAGACTAGCAATCTAAAAATAGATTCCGCCCAATATGTATAAAAATATAAATCCACCTATTTTTCCAACTTGACCAACCATCCACAAATAGAATCCCGCAACTCATAGAATGTGATCGACATGTCTAAAAATAGACATAGTCTAAAAATAGACTTTGTGACAAAAAATCACCTGTGTGGGCCCCACCTAGTTTAGGTGATTATTTTCCAACTAGGATCAGGAATGATGTTTCAGGATGCCTCCTTCATTGTTTCTTGTTGAAATCTTAAACACTCCCTCTCAACAAGAAAGGACTATTTTTGCATGCGAAATGCAAATCCATGCATTCGCCCTGCAACCTTTGCAAGCGCCATGCAAATCCATGCATCTGCTCTGCAACTTTTTCGAAACTAAAAAGGCTCCAAACAACTCAATCAGTATGATGCATCTATCATCAAAGTCTTCGACTTATGCTGGTACCAACTGCACATGTCTCCAGGAACCACTACGCTGTTGAACTCTACACCCATGCACTCTGCACTTGCTGTCAACTCTGAACCGCGCTCCAGTATCTGACACTGTCACTTTGATCTGCCTGCGTCAATCCAACTGATCATGCTACTGCTACTCTGTGGGCACCTCATAGCTAGGTTCAATTCATGATATCCACACCATCTCAATGAATCCTGCCCAGAAATATCCTCTTGGGATTACTTATGCATGTCGCCCCACATCTCACCCGGTGGTATAGCTGCATGCACTCCCTTTGCCCATGTGGCACAAAATTTCTCTACATAAGTGGTTTCTCCCACTCCATGATCCTCATCTTGTGGTTGCTCCACATCCCGAGGTTCACTCTTACCTGCATGCAAATATTGCTCCCTCTCAAGCTTCAATTGCATGGCTTTCTTGCACTTCCCAACGGTAGGAAGCTCCGTAGAAATACCATCTACTTCAAGTCTGTAGAGATTCTTGGCTTGAATCCCAACCTTCTTGACTTTTCCTATTTATTTGTACCGAAGAAAAACTTTTCCTTCACTAAAGACAACATCATACCCTTTATCCTCTAACATTGTGACTGAGATTAAATTCTTCTTTAAACTTGGAACATGCACTACATCTTGTAAAAGAATGAGTTTACCTGACTCCCTCTGAAAGGTAATGGTACCAATTTCGGTCGCATTGTATCGTCCATTGTCGCCCAACTCAACATGCAACTGGAGAACTTTATCCACCAAGTCACTGAAAAGGTTCACATCTCCTGTCATGTGAAAGGAAGCACCAGTATCACAGTACCACCCCGATCCCAATGCACTAGACACCATGCATGTGATCAATGAGAAGTCCAACTCAAATTGTGAGGCAAGAGCCTCACGAGTTTCAGCTCTAGCAGCCTACTTGTTCTTATTCTTCTGTGGACAATGTGTGGCGAAATGCCCATGTTTGTGACAGTGAAAAAAATTCACTTTGGACATGTCATGTTCTTTTCGATCCGCACTGGCTTGAGAAGGATTTTTATTCCCCTTCCCTTTCATTTCTTTGGAAGCCAAAGCGTAATCCTCGTCATCATCATTCTTTGATTAACAGCCATCCCTGGTACTCCGCCTTATCTCCTCCTGCACAAGATTCGACCAAATTCGCTCCCATCCTGGCAGTTTCTCCCATCCATTGACAGAGTCTTCGTAGCTATGCCAAATTTTCAGAAGCCCAAGGAGAGCCAAGCTCACCAAGTATTCTTCATCCACACTAACTCCTACACTCCCAAGCTCATCCCTGCAGTGGAAAGTTTTTGTCAAGTATACCAGAATAGTGTCATTCTTCTCCATTTTTATTTTCCTGAGCTTGTCTTTAAGCGCCAACTTCCTCTGGTCACTTCTGCTTTGGAAAAATTCTATCAAAGCCTTCCACATCAAGAATGGAGTGGATTTACCATGAAGACTGGACACAATGTGATCCTTCACACCTTCCAATAGAATCCTTCGACACCTTGGTACCTTCTTTTGCCATGCGTCAAGTGCGGCTGCATTGCTAGAACCCGGTTTAGGAATTTCAACATCTATGAACTCCTTCAACCCATTATCCTCCAGCACCACCTCCATCCTGTCCTTCCATGAAATATAATTCGAGCTCCCATAAAGGGCATACTCCAATCGAAATCCGTTGAAATACATTTCAATGAATGCTCAACTTTGACACCAAGAAAACACTGCAGCAAATTCGAATTCCACCAGCACAAAACTCAACCGCTTCAATAATTGCAATCTGCTCCAATGATCAACCGCTCTGATACCATGTAGAAATTATATAAATTATGTGTTATATGTCCAATATTCTCTTGATCACACAATATTTTAAATTCATGCACATTACATAATCTATTCCACCATTGATCATCACATGCGGAAATTAAATCAATTGCAATGCACACATGAAACAATAAAAATTCACACACATTAACACAATTGTTTAACAGGAAAGCCTGAAGCTGAAAACCCCAACTATCTGTATATTATATATGTCATATAGATCATGTAACAATCCTCTTACAAATCTTATCATATCAAGCTCTCAGTACAATACAATCGCTACACACTAATCATGCCCGATCTTGCAAATCCATGCACCGATCTCTACCACCTGCTAGCCTGCCTCTACTACGAAATTGCTATTGAAGAATGGCTTTGGATGAACTCAAATTTCTCCAGACTTTCTCATGCAATCCTTAAAGGCATCTCCACTAAATTTGTGGTGCAAACAATGCAACACTATAGTCACAAATGATAGTCACACTTGCTCTTTCACCTACCTCTCCACTGGTCTCCATTGAAACTGCCATGCACTATAGTTAAATGATGTATTATTTAGTTGATTAATGAGTTATTATTTATTGAATTAATTATTAATTATTAATTAATTCACACCAGTCTCACTAGTGTATCAATCAGTTAGACTAGATACAACTAGCTCAACTGTGTATAACTGAGTTAAACTGAACACAACTCCACCAACTACTTCTACAACTCCACGAGCCTAAATGCGCAGGTTCTTTAAATTCCTCCCATCGTTCACTCCACTGACCCTTAGAAATGAGCGTAATTCCTTCTGTCGAGTTGCTATGCCACATATGTGCATGAAGTGCTCCAAGAGAATAAGATAATGTTTAGAGTCCAAATATTATTAGAGCTAATAATATTGTTTTATATTTTTAGGTAAGCGATCTAAAAAATAGTTACGCTAATATGTCTAAAAATAGAAGTCCATCTATTTTTCCAACTTGACCAACCATCCACAAATAGCATCCCGCAACTCATAGAATATGATCGAGATGTCTAAAAATAGACATAGTCTAAAAATAGACTTTGCGACAAAAAATCACCTGTGTGGGCCCTACCTAGTTTAGGTGATTATTTTCCAACTACGATCAGGAATGATGTTTCAGGATGCCTCCTTCATTGTTTCTTGTTGCAATCTTCAACAAATCCTATGCGGAGGAGTAAGTCTTCTTACCATAAACTGAGGATGAAGGCCAATAAGTCCCTAGGATAAGTGCCTTGGTGGCGCAATGATGACGAAACAAATATGGAAAAAAGGAAAAAGAGACCGATAGGGGCAGGGAGGTGCAGGATAGACTAATTACAATGTCAAAACAAGGGCAGAGAGGTGAAGGATCAATTTATTTCAATGTTTTAGAGTATTTTCTTGGCGGTGTTAACCAAGCCCTTTTTCGTTTAGGGTGTGTGTGTGAAGTGTGTAAATTTTAGTTTTTAAACTCAGATGTTTGTAGAGAAAAAGTGTGTTGTATAACTGTAAATAAACCTGCAAATGGCAGTATATAAGCCTGCAAAAATAGAAAATAAATATCTAATAATGAGATAATCTAAATCCAAGGAGGCGGGTCTCTCAACAACTAGTCTATAGGTGAGTAGAAAGCTAATAAAAACACACTAAAAAATCCAATAGATCTAAGGTCAGGAGGGACAAGGATCTAAAGGGAAAAATCTACTAGAAAGTGGTGCAGAAAACAACAACAAATTAGAGGAAAAATTGCTGTAAAAAGAGGTGGCGAAAGGCTATCTCCTGGAGGGAAACGGAGTGAGCCCTAGAGGAAAACCAAAAAAAATCTAAATTGAGGTGATTTGGATGGATAACAAGCCGATCTAAAGTGGATTTAAAGTGAGGTATTAGATTTGGAAAAAGGCAGAAAAATCTGAAATTTCAGACAACCTACAATAGCAAAAACGCTTCCACAAAGTGTGGAGGGTACTGAAGCTCTAGGGGGCTAGGTTCCCACTTATTTGAGTAAAAAAAAACAAGTACAGGTCCAAAATGGGCAGAGATAGAGGTCAGACAACCCTGAACAAAGGCTTAGACAAACCCATAAAACTCTCAGAAAAACTCCTGCAAAAAATCTAGGTCGCAGTTTCTAACCTGTTTTCAGCAGAGGTCGGAGTTTTTGGGCTGATTCCCACTTCCTGAAGCTCCAGGTCGTAGGTTTTGGGCCAAAAATTGCGACTTGCACTTTCGAATCCCAGTGGCAGATTTCAGAAAAAAATTTCGTCTTAGTTGCGGTTGATGTTTGTCACCTGTGCAATAGGTCCAAAAACAAACGGAAGTTAGAATTTTTATCGTTTTAGAGTTTTATAGGTTAAAAAAAACATCAAGAAAATAAAAAACAAGGGGCTCAAGAGAAATCCTAGGGTTTGAAGTAGCTAGATATGCAAGGATCAAAGAAATGATAACGGTCGTAATTGTAGACCTGTGTGGAGTCGCCAGTTGTTAGTATGAATCCTAATTCCAAGTGTACGAAAAAGGACCACTTTAGCTGTGCATTAAAAACAACCCTAACAGCAAAGATGGATGTCAATATCCTTAGATCTGCAGTTACGTGATCAAGATAAATTCTGCAAAAATCTAGATCTATGCATTAGAAGATATTAAGCAGTAGAAAAAATAAGATTTACTCCATGCATCCAATAGACAAGACAAGAATATGTTGAATGAATTTTGTATTAATGGCACCTGGGAGGAAAACACAGAAGGGTGTTACCAGTTCTCCTCAATGGGATGGGTTCTTGTAAGTCCTCAACACTTCAGATCTAAAATTCCTCTCTCTTGATGGTGTAGAAAACCCAGACAAAAAATAGTAGCAAAATAAGACTATGATGGTGGATCAAAGTCAGACCAAAAGTATAGATCCAGAGTGATCTTTAGGCAACAAAAGGTGGTAAATGAATGGGAAAACATTTCTATTTATAACAAAATATTGAGTTAGTATAGATATTGGTGCATAATTAAAATATTATTAACCAAATCAAGATCCAACTTTTATGGAATATTTTATTATATTTGTTGGAGGGAAAAGGAATTTGACTTGGGTCAAATCCCTTTATTTGTAAATAATAAAGAAATAAATGATTTATTTATCATTCTAAGGATGTGGTTGAGCAATAATCAAATAAATAATGATTTGTTTAATTATTTAAGGGTGATTTAGTCATATTCAACAAAGAATATTATTTAAGTAAGGTTTAAATAATTATTCTTAGGAAATAATAAGATAAATAATGATTTATCTAGTTAATCTCCATGTTTTGGGTTAAATATAACAAGGAATATTAATTAAACTATTGTTTAACTAATTATTCCTTGAGGAAAATCAAACAAATGTAGATTTAGTTAATATTTCCTCATGGGGTTTCCTGTTTAGACCATAAACAACTTAATAAAGGTGGTTTACTAAGTTATTTTTCATAGTGAATGAAATTTTACTTAGGGTAAAATTGGTCTTACATGGTGTACTTGGGTCCATCTAATAACAATAGTTTAGATGAACAAAAAATGTTGTAACAAGGAGTCCATGGGGCCACAATGTAATCCTAGCCGACCTAACAATAATAATATAAGGGCACAATAATAACAATATGGGAGTTACAATGGTACAACAATAATAATAATGGGGGTTACACTAACATAATAAGGGAATACACTATTAATATAGGGACTTAACATGTGACTTAATATAGGGACTTAATATTCAAGGAATATGTGAGGTAATATAAGATGATATTGTAATATTTGAAATAACATGATGAACTACTTAGCACAATTTATGGTGTTGGATTGATTGAGATGTTTATTTTTGGATGGATGGATTTACATCTCTTTAGCCAATAGAAAAAAATCATTAAGCATTGTTGCAAGTATGTTATTGACATGTTGAAGTGTCATTGAGACTTAGAGGTATAAGATTTATACTTGTATGTTTTCACCTATCTCGGTGTGATGAAACCTTGTGGAGGTAGGAAAAATTTCCATTTTTTTAACTCTTGGAAATATTATATACGCGCTTGAGAGAATTTCAACCTTTTAAATAAAATTACAAGCTAATGTACATTCATGTGATAATTACTAATTCATTTTGGGGGTGACTCAACATATTGTAGCATGTTGGCTTGTTGAATTTATTAGTAAGTTAGGGTTTGATAAATTTGTAAGCTTCAATGGGATTTATTGCGATTTTATGTGTTTTAGAGAAGCCAATTTGGAGTGGTGGTTATGATTCCTTTATTGAATTTGATTTCTTTGGTTCTTCATCTTGTGCATGCGCACTGTGGTATCTTCTCATTTTCAAATATTTTCTTATTTTGTATAGAAACATTTCTTGTTGCATCCTTGAAAAAGGTGCAAAATTGTCCTAATTTATCTTTGCAATACCTTGAGTTGTCTCCCTTCTTTAAATTGGGATGGAATTTTCCATCTCAAGAGGGTTGTTAGTTGTTGTCTAACTAAATTGTTACAACATTTTTTCCTGTTTTATTTATTTATTTTTTCTTCAAGGAGGTGTTTCCTTTAAACTCTAAAAGAAGCATTGCAAGTGGCCTGATTATAGCAGTCATCAGAAGATGTCTGTGATCATGGGCAAGATAGCCCTTGGAGGGTGAAAATTTGGTACTTTATGCCTATGGAAAACTTTGGCTAACATAAAATTAGATATGTTATATGTAGTTCACAATTAGGAGATCGCAGACCATACTGTTGCACATAAAAATGCACTACTCCTCAAATATGAGGGTAAGTGCAACAATATTTATTGAATATAGTTTAGTCACATGATACAACTATCCCACAACTCTATAGTAGAGAGACCAACATGGAACAACAAACTTAAAATAGATCGTTGAACTCACTTTCATGGGAAGTTCATGAACATTTTTATTTTCTTATATAATGCACTTTTACCCACATCTGGAGATCACATGAAAATGGTATTCATAATAAATTTTTATGGGTGAAGAAATTCATTTTTCCTCCAAGATCAGATTACATAGCTATAATATCTCATGTTTTTTCATACATCCGACCAAAAACATATCTTGTAGGAATTTTGAAGGAAATCCCACTCAAATTATCAGAGAATCTCCAGGTGATCTCAGTAAAAAAATATGTTTCTCCTTATATGTTGATTATTCTTTCTCTTCACTGTGTTTTTTATATAAATTCATTTCAATTCATTCATATCATATATACTCTTGCTCCTAGTTCAAATTTAAAGGCCGAGTTCTCAACATTGTTTGTTGTTCTTTATTTGGAAAGTGCTTGTGGTTTGAAGAGGTTGTCAGAGATGGGAATCCCAAATATTTTTTGAACAAGATAATGCAAGTTTTATAGGTAGAATGTGCGGCTTCAATCCCCGATGCTTCAAATTTGGCCGCGTATTTAGGAGATAGAATGGTCATCCTTCACCCACATTTATCATGAGCTCAAACAACTAACAGATAAGTTCTTGGAGGCGGCATTCAAGTATCCAGTTGATGAACTATTAGCAAGGTCAAGGTTGTAGCACACCCAAAAAAAAGGAAACTCCCAAAATTTAAGCTAACGACAACCCCTACTCCTGATGCCAAGAACTTGTCTCCCTCAAGGACCACTTACTTCTCCTTCATCAGGCAATAATTCCTCAACAACTCATTGAACTACATCATTTCTATACCCCTAACAATCTATTTATGTTATTGTGCCCATAACTTTTTTTGAATAATCTGATGTTTCATATCGGTGAATGTCAAATGCCAATTTAGTATTTGAAAACCAAATTTGCGTCCCTTGTACCGAACGATCCTTCTTCGTTGAATATTTTCTTGAATGGAATTTTGTTTAATAATTTTTATCATTTAATAATTTCTTATATGTTAGGATTCTTCTATATTTCATGCCTTACGACGTTTCCTTTGCAACATCAGGTGCAATTACTAGTTTAAATTTTTTCACATATTAAAAAAAAAAACAATTTTAGTTCATGGAATGTAACTCAATTGAAAATCACCTCGTTATAAAGTATAATGTTAGAACATGAGATTCAAAGTTCAAATCTCCTCGAGTGGCCAACCAAAAAATAATATTTTTTTTATCTATTTATTTATTATATTTTTAGAATGTGGTTTAGTGAAAAAAGAAAAATATGATATAAAAGAAATAAATATGACCTGATTAAATTTCATGTGGCTTGAATATCTATTTTCAAAAATAAAAAATATAATTATCCCATATCCACTCATGGAATTTCAATGCAAACTTTTGAATGTTAATGATTTTTTCTTAATTTCTAACTGTCTTAAATGGGTTTCGTCTTAATTATCATTGTCTCAAGTCACCATTGTCTTAAATATCATTTTTTTTCTTAAATATTTTTGTCTCAAAGTGTTTTTGTCTTAAATATAAATTTTTGTCCTAAAATATTTTTGTCTGAAATTGCTTTTGTCTTAAAATATTTTTGTCTCAAACTTCTTTTGTCTTAAATATAAAGTTTTGTCTTAAAATATTTTTGTCTCAAACTGTTTTTGTCTTAAATATAAAGTTTTGTAATAAATACTTTTGTCTTAAATATTTTTGTATCAAAATGTTTTTTTCTTAAATATTTTTGTCTCAAATTGTTTTTGTCTTAAATATAAAGTTTTATCTCAAATTATTTTTGTCTCACACTATTTTTGTCTTAAATTTTATTTTTAAGACAACTCAATTGATATTAAATTTTAATATAAAATAACTAAAACAAAAAGTGACTTTTTAGGACAAAATATTTATTTTGTCTTAAAATTATGTCTTAAAAATGCCCTCAGTGTAGTAGTGCTCTCAGTGTGCCATTCTAGCTGAGCCATATCACCTCCCATCACGTGATGAAATGGTATATTCGTATGGTGAGTTACGTCTGTTGGGTAATTTTCAACTGTTGAGATGCCGAGATTGGAAATCAATGACCAATGATCCTTGGTTCCAACCTAAACATTAATTTCCTCATTCGATCTCTCTCCAGTTCACATTTTTGGCCGTCGAGATCATTGGAGGAGGGTTTGAAAGGGAGTTTTTTAACAAGAAGGAGGAATTTCTCGGACGACCAAAATTTGCCGGAATCTGGGCCAAAAAAAATTAAGAAATCTTACCGTAATAGTGTTTGAATCATGACTTTGATGGTGGAAATGGATTCAGCACCATAAAAAACCTCTGGGGCACCCAAAATATTAAAGTTTGATAGTTATAACGTGGATTTACAAAAATCCTTGCTAGATTTTCTTAAAATCTTACCAGAATTTCCATGATTTTCAGGGCGAAAAAGCAATCTAGTTAGACTACGACATTTAAAAGCTCTCCTCCGTGTCAAGATAGAATAGTGGTTTCATTTATGGTTTTTCTCTCCAAATGTTGCTACTCCAAGCTAACACCCTTACATATAGCAAAGCCCTCTATGTCCATATCATTGGTGCAATTTAGTTTCTATCTGCTATGATATGGCTTATTCATGAAGTGAGAGATTATCTTATTGAAGTGTACACTTTTGTTTCTTTTCCAAGGATTTTACAGTTTGGTGCAGTGAAATTGTTGCAGAGGCGACTTCTCATGAGGTCACCAATTTCATCCTGAGCACCACACCAGGATATGTCAAGTGCACAACTGGTGAGAATTTTGATTTACCTTTGTTTTCTAGTTTTTTTTTTTTTTTTAATCAGAGAAGTACCCTCTCTTCTATGCATATTATTTTAGGGGGAATTTTGGGTTTGCTGAAAAACCCTATTGCATGTATTTTACAGTATTCTAGTGCGTGGTTATGTCCTACTTCCCATATTTCGAATTAATTTTTAAGTGGTACTTTGTAGTAAGGTTCATGTTTGTTGCCTCTAAATTTCATGTTTAAGCTATTAAATTTCAGCGTACCCCTAATTTGGGTTGAATTTTTTTTGTAACTCTACAGGTATGTAGAAAATTTTTTGTGGTATTCATCTCAATCAGGTGAGGTTGCACCATCGTATTCCTCTTAATTATTTCATTTTTATTTTTGGTTAACCAAAAGGGTATCCAATAAGGATTTCATATCCATTGGTTTTGTAGGTGTATTTCCATGTTTTCCACTATACAAACCCTCTTCTCACCAATTTTTATTGATTACTGTTCTAGTACCTCCTTATCTTTTGGGAGAATTTCCACGTCTGTGTCCATCCCTTTATTTCTAAACAAAATTGGTTGCAGAGAATGGTTGTTGCTAGCTGTCGCATTTCTACCTATTATATTCATATATTTTATATGACTTTTAGGCAATTGGACACTCCCAATTCATTTAGTTGTTTACCTTATATGTTTAAATGTGCATATTTTTAATGTATTGTATATTTGGCTTGACATTCATAACTTTTTTATGCTAGCATTTTTGGTAGCCTAGGTTCTAGTTTGGTTGTCGAGTTCGTTCTCTAAGCACCCACCTCTCATTTATGTAATATGTACAAACCTAATTCCCTGTTACGTTTCATCTCTATGGTTGGGTTTACCTTCCATGGTAGTTCTGGGGAATGATATTTGTAAGTGGTTTACATTTTTCTTACTTACTCTACTGCCTTTTCATATTTTATTGAAAGTAATAGGTCAAACCTAACCTTGCTCTTGTTTGTAAGTTGTGCAGGTATTTCTCTCCCCAATGAATTCAACGCATAGGGTTTTGGTGATTTTCATAATTCGTTCTCAACCATGTAACATCTCGATCTACTTAATTTACTCAAACACCCTTGTTATTTGTTCATATCAGTGGCCCCTTTGTCAAAGTGGACTTATATTTCATATATGGTTAGATTGAGTCATATTTTCTACTATGATGCGTGAATGTAAAAAGCAGCTCTCGATTTCACACATCCGTGAAAGGTACCCCATGCAAATCCCTTTGAAGTATGTGTGTTTCGATAGTTGAGGGTTTTGTATTGTTTATGTGTCCTGTATCCAAAACTAAATGGATTAATTCCATTAATAGTATATATGAATTTTCCCTAATTCCCCTCAAATTTATTTTTGAGATATCTCTTTCAGTACGAGATGCTAACTCCTTATTCTATGTTTGGAACCCGAATTGTATAATTTTTAGTGGAAGAATCATTCCTCTGATTTTTTGCCTACTTACTTTTTATGAGTTGATAAATTCACAAATTTTATTTGTTCTAAACTGTACATCCTGATTTGTCATGGGAATGATATATGAATGTGTTTTCTATAAGACTACATTATTTATTATAGGTTAGGGTGAACTAATGGATGCTACTCTTTTCCTTTTTACGGTATAATCAAAAGGGAAAATTTTAGGGGCTAATATTCACAAGCGGGCTAATTTTCCATGATTTTTCCAAAATAAAAATTCACCAATTTCCAATTTTTCTAAACGTTATTCACCCAAATTTTATAGTATGTAAATGTTATAATTAATAAGTGAATTAGTGTAAAACTTATGTTCGTCACTAATGTCATAATTGCAGTCTAGGAATTGCCAGTCTCCTTGTTAAACCTCTTACAACTCATGTGGATAAAACATGATATGATTTTTTTTCTTCTTGTCATTTTGGTATTAATAGCAACCATTTAAGAAATATTTATGTACTCGTACCATATTTTTATTCCCCACACCATCACAACTCATTCACAATAATACTATCGAAGTATATACTTTGTTTTCATCAATAAATGGTACTACTATCATAGATTTTAATCATCAATACACGCCATAGATAAAAAAATTGTAAGTAAGCATTTAGATGCTAAATAAATCAAAGAATTTTAATAATAGATTAAAACTTCCCCAAGCTTATGGTCACTTGACGAACCCCCACATCCGTATTTACTACGAAAATTTTGTTGGGTGTGGAGCCTGATTATCTTGTTTATTTTGTATCACAGCGTTGGAAACCTGTACCTTAATGGGGGCGGCAACACCGCCTGAAATTAAACGCCGCCTGGGGGGGGTCCAGGGGGGGGGCAGTTGTGACTTTATGGAGCCCCCCTGGTAGGGGGTTTCGAGGGCAGCGCCCCCGAAGTTAAAAATAGATGTAAAATTGCCTTGTAAAAGTATATTAATTTCTAGTCAATCTGGGTCGTTCATTAGGCGGATGATCTGATGGTAGAAGTTATGTTTATTTTAGGGTTTTTTGCCCTAGAAGGCAACCCCTCGCTTGTATGAGGGTATTGTATTGCGGCTGTGTATTTTATGTATATTCTCAAAGTGAGAAACAGATAGGGAGACTGTAAGAGAGAACAGATGATAATACAACAGATCTACTGTAGGTTGTGTCTCTTCCTTTTTCTTGATAATAGAAAGGAAGGGCTGGTTGGTCGAGGTGGACTTAGCCCAAACTGGGTGAACCACTTATATCTGTGTCTCTCTGCTTCTATGTGTTCTTTGTTCTTATGTTTTTCGCATATTTTATGTGTTGCATTGCTCTGTAATATATAATTTTCTAACAACTGGTATCAGAGCCGAAGGTCTATTTGGTTGATAAACTTGCACGAAAGAAGGGTTCCTAGTTCGAGTGGGAGCAATTGCAGAAGATGGTAAGTTTAGGGTCGAGAAATTTAATGGAAAAAACTTCCCGCTATGGAAGATGCAGATGGAAGATTATCTATATGAGAAAGATCTGTACCTAGAATTGAGCAGAAAAATGAAGATGCTGACGGCTATGACAAACGCAGAATGGGAGATATTGATAGAAAGGCATTCAGAACAGTACGATTGTGCCTCGCAGCATCGGTAGCCTTCAATATTTCGAAGGAAACAACAACAGAGGGTTTGATTAAGGAATTGGCGAAACTATATGAAAAACCCTCGCCCTCAAGCAAGGTATTTCTTATGAAATGTTTATTTAATATGAATATGTTGGAAGGTGGATCTATTGTAGACCATTTAAATTATTTTAATATAGCTATCAGTTAGTTAAGTTCTATAGGGGTAAAATTTGATGATGAAGTTAGGGCTATTTTATTTCTGTGCTCATTTCCAGAAAGCTAGAATGGTTTAGTTATGGCCATTAGTAACTATGTCTCTAGATCTAGTACTTTAAAGTTTTATGATGTTGTCGGTGCTATCCTTAGTGAGGAAATGCGATGGAAAAGCTCTGGTGAGACATCGTGTAATTATTTGAGTACAGAGTCTAAGGGCAGAATAATGGAAAGGGGAAAGAGCTCAGGATATCGTAGTAAATCAAGGAAAGGCAGATCCAAGTCTAGATCGGGGATATTGTGCTGGAAATGCGGAAATAAAGGACACCTGAAGAAATATTGTAGATATCAGAAGGGAAAAGAAGGAGATGCACATCAAGAAAACAATCATGAAGCAAATGTGACAGGTGATGTGTTACAAGATTCTTTGATTCTTTCGTTCGAAAATGTTAGTGATTCTTGGGTGGTAGATTCAGGGGCCTCATTCCATGCCACACCTGATAAGAAATATTTTCATGACTATGTTCAAGGAGATTTTGGACAAGTTTGTTTGGGTGATGATAAACCATGTAAAATTGTTGGAATGGGTAAAGTTCTTGTAAAACATCAGAATGGAAACCAATGGCTATTAAAGGAGGTAAGGCATGTTCCAGATCTGAAGAAAAATTTGATTTCAACATGACAGTTAAGCGATGAAGTTTGTGTGACAACTTTCACAGATAAAACTTGGAAGGTCACCAAAGGAGCCATGGTAATAGCAAAAGGTGAAAAGGTTGGTACATTGTATTTATGCAATGGTATTTCTAGTTCTGTTAATGCTTTAACTTACAAAGGAGAAGATGCAACATTATGGCTTCATAGGCTTGGACACATGAGTGAGAAGGGGATGAATATTCTTCTCTCAAGAAATTTGTTGTCGGGTTTGAAGAATGTTGATTTGGATTTCTGTGAGAATTTCATTTATGGAAAATAGAAGAGAGTAATATTTATCAGAGTTGGGAAAGAAAAGAAGAGAAAAAAATTAGAGCTTGTGCATACAAATGTTTGGGGACCTGCTTAGGTATCATCTCTTGGTGTCTCTCATTATTATGTTACTTTTATTGATATTGCAACTAGGAAAACTTGGATTTATTGTATTCATAATAAATCTGATGTATCTAATACTTTCAAGAAATGGAAAGCTTTGGTTGAGATTGAGACAGGAAAGAAGTTGAAGTGTCTCAGATCAGATAATCGAGGTGAATATTGTAGCAAAGAGTTTGATAGGTATTGTTCAGAGCATGGAATTTGTAGAGAGAAGACAGTTCCAAGAGCACCACAAGAAAATGGTGTGTCAGAAAGGATGAAAAGAACAATCATGGAGCGTGCAAGGTGCATGAGATTACATGGAGGATTTCCTTTACAATTTTGGGCAGATGCTGTAGATTTTTTTGTTTATCTAATAAACAGAGGGCCTTCAAGTTCCTTGGATGGTGGTATTCCAGAGGAAGCATGGACAGGTAAAAAGGTAAACTACTCTTTTTTAAAGCCTTTTGGCTATGAGGCCTTTGTCCATATAAATAAAGAAAATAGAACAAAGCTTGAGGAAAAATCAAAGAAATGTACCTTTATTGGATATGGTGTTAATGATTTTGGTTATCGCTTATATGATTATGAAAATCACAAAATCATTAGGAGCAGAGATGTAATATTCAATGAAAAGGTCTTGTATAAGAATCAGTTGCAGGAAAAGAAACATGGAAAAGAAAACAAATAATACACGGTTCTTGATGAGATCATAGAAAAAGTAAAGGTGCTTGAAAATAATAGTAATCACCAGCCACAACAATAGTAACCACCACAACAGCAACAGACACCTCAAATACCTGAAAGTGGTGTCAGAAGATCTACCAGGATAAGTAAACCCCCTAAATGATACTCTCCTTCATTATATTATTTATTGTTGACTGATTCTAGTGAACCTTAATGTGATGAAGAAGCAATGCAGGTTGAAACTAGGAAGAAGTGGGAGCTAGCCATGAAAGAAGAGATGGACTCTTTAATGCATAACTAGACTTGGGACTTAATTAGGTTGCCTTCAGGTAAAACTACATTGCAGAAAAAATGGGTTTATAGATTAAAAGAATAATATGGAGGAAAACAAAGGTACAAAGCTAGACTTGTGGTGAAGGGGTTTGCATAAAAGAAAGGTATTGATTTTGATGAAATATTTTTACCTGTTGTTAGGATGACTTAAATTAGAACTATTTTAAGTCTTGTAGCAGTGGAAGATTTGCATCTTGAACAGTTAGATGTAAAGACAACATTTCTCCATGGAGATTTGGAGGAAGATATCTATATGCAGCAACCAGAAGGATATGAGGTCAAAGGAAAGGAAAAATGAGTGTGCAGGCTAAAGAAGAGCTTGTATGGCTTAAAACAGGCTCCAAGGTAGTGGTATCTAAAATTTGACAAGTTTATGTCTGAACAAGGTTATACTAGATGTCAATCTAATCATTGTGTTTATCTGAAAAAGAAAAATGATGCTAGCTATATTATATTGTTATTGTATGCAGATGGCATGCTTGTTGCAGGGTCTAACATGCAGGAAATAAATGTGCTCAAAAGAAAATTGGAAAATTCATTTGCAATGAAGGATTTGGGAGCTGCAAAAAAAATACTTGGTATGAGAATAACTAGAGACAAGAAAGATCGCAAACTAACACTGTCTCAGAATGAGTACATACAAAAGGTGTTGAAAAAATTTAATATCGAGAATGCAAAACTAGTTAGTTCACCTTTTGCTAGCCATTTCAAACTTAGTAAGGAGATGCGCCCCAAGACTCAAGAAGAAATGGACTATATGTCTAAAGTTCCATATGCATCAGCAATTGGAAGCTTAATGTATGAAATGGTCTGCCCAAGGCCTGATATTTCACATGCCGTGGGAGTTTTAGGAAGGTACATCAACAATCCAGGAAAAGAACATTCGATGGCACTGAAATGGATTCTCATATATTTGAGAGGAACCACAAATCAAGCATTATGCTTTGGTGGTTCAAACATTTCTCTACAGGAATATGTTGATGCAGATATGGCACGTGACAGAGATAACAAGAGGAGCACTATAGGGTATGTATTTACTGTAGGTGGAACAACTGTCAGTTGGGGTTAAAAAATCCAGTTTTGTTGCACTTTCAACAACAGAAGCAGAGTATGTTGTTGCTACAGAGGCTAGTAAGGAAATGATATGGTTACAAAGGTTTATGGATGAATTGGGTAAGAATCATGATATGGTCACGTTATACAGTGATAGCCAAAGTGCCATTCATCTTGCAAAGAACTCAGCATTTCATTCCAGGACTAAACAGATACAACTCAAGTACTATTTTTTTGAATCCTTAGTTAAATTGAGAGGCGGGGTGAATCAGTTTAACACAGACATAAGCTTTTTAAAATTTTCATCAACTTATTTACAGCTTAATTTTATAACCAACTTTAATATGTGAACAGTCTTAATATGTTGTAGAAAGTATTAAATTAATGAGACACCAAACTTATTATGAGAGCAGCAAACATTAAGAAGATTGGTTAGATCATATCAACACATAGGCAACACACATAGAGACAACAGATATAAGTGGAAACCCATAAAGGGAGAAAACCACATCTTATTATTGTTGTGATGCAAAGGCAAGCTCCAACTCCCTCTCACCACTGTTTTTCTACAGGCACCAACCTACAGGAGGCTCCAACCTCAGTCAGCTACAACTGACAACTATCAAGCTTCAACTTGATAGGGAAGCTCCAACTTCCTCAATTTATCAAAAGAAATGTTTGATGATTTACCTTAGATATCAGCTCTGTTCTGTAGCATCTACTTCTACTCCTCTCTTCATTATCTTCTCAGCCTCAATTTTCCATACTTTGCATTCTCTATCCTTACTCTCTCTAACCTCTCTTTGCACATCAATGTGATATGCTTTATAGGGATTTTCCTCAAGGAATTCGAAATGGATAGCCATACCTCTTAGTCTTCTTCCTTCTCATTTCTTTTCCAGCTCACTCAGAAAAATATAACTGTATGTACTAATTTTAACATTACAGTGGGATATTTGTTCTCTTCCAGAGACTTGCCAATGCATCACAAACAATATAAATTAGTTAAACCATTTACAATTGATTACAATGTGAATTCCAGCTCACCCATTCAGCCTCTTAGTTCACTGCACTTGTCTTTTCTGTGCCTGTGTTTTGTCCCTTTCGGCTCTACTAGCTCTCCTGTTCTCTGACGTGGTGTAACTTCTATGTATCTGTAACAACGCTTTTTATACATAATGCAATTTCAACTCTCAGCATAATTATACAGAGTTTTAACATACAAACTTCCGCGTTATTTAACTCCGATACCTCTCGGAAATATAACAATAATGAATCATTTTAATACATAAAATACCCTTCGGGCCCACTTTCTGAGCTTGCATTATTCTCCAATGCGATGTGATCACTCTGATTCAATGCGATGTGATCACTATTTTTGATTGCAATTAATAGAAATAGCAACCTCCAATTGCATGTTTCGATATTCCTATGCTCTGATGCTCTAATGCGATCAATCACTGTTCATTTTAATCTGTTGATGCAATGAATCGATTTTCGAATACTTCCGATTGTGATTAATTGCAATCGCAACTTGCATTTGTATGTTCCGATACTCTGCTCCTTCTCTGATGTGATGTAACACTGTTTACCGGAACTCAAACATATATGAATCATCGTTTAGACCATATTGGGTCCGGAATTCAATCGCAATTGCAAATTTTTGTTAACATGATCCGCTGCCAATTTTCTTCGATGCGATTGGTGAGGGTCCCACAATATATGACTTTGTTTTTTTTAACTTGAACCATAGAGCGGTACATATAAATACATATATATGTTTTGGTCCTTTATATATAAAGCGCAACATATATAAGTATATTTCGTCGCTTCAATCTTTATGTATACTCCAGCTTGGGTTATGTTTCTCGGAGTTTCATGTAGAGGGGTCCCACACTATATGTATAATATTATCCGTTCTCATAGTATTAAGTCTTTGGCTCAGACTTAACCCCAACACTAATATATATATATATTTATATAACCTCTCGAGCTTCATAGTTTGTGTAATGTTTCCTTTCCCAGCATAGACTTAGCCATGTTCTTTATTCGAACCTTAGTCTTAAAGCTACAAGTGGTTCCAGCTCTTCTAATTACATACACCTGAGCTTATAGCATTCACTCAAGGTTTCTATATATATTATTGCAGCACATATATCATATGGTGGTTCATGGGTCCCACGCTCTATTATTCACCCTCGTCAGTTAAGCATATCCACATTATATAAGTTGCTATAGGTCTGCACCCTTTGTATCATTTCATTCGGATCATCAATCAACTTATAACTAAACCCAACGTGACATTTTAACACAAAGCCATTCCATGGAGCCCAGATGTGTTTGATAAACTCTGCACTTTTAGTACGTTCCAATTGACAACACCCTTTGAACATAAATATATATAAGCCTAAGTCAATCTTCGACCATGGCTTTAACCCTAGGCATATCATAATGTACTAACTTGCAATAAATAAATAATCCACACATAACCCATTTCTATATGTGCACTCAACTTTAATATATATCCAATATTTCAATGAATATCAAACCCTTTACATATTTTAACATATACACGTTGTAGGGGCCCACCTCCATTAACACACCTCTTGTATCCAACGGCTAATAGTTTATCGCATTGACTCCGATGATCCAACGGACGACGCACAATATCACGCAACTTAAATGATCGTTTCGTAATTCTCCAAACTCATGTGAAAAAAGTTGTTTTACAAAACCGCCTGAGGACACGTGTCCTTCAATGACATATATCACGTTCATTTTGGTAATACAGCTTACCACTTCCATTCTCGCGCGAACCCACTAGTTTTGTGCCCCTCCGGTTTTACTATTTATGTTTGGGGTTCCGCTTATAGTCAAGGTTCCGTTCCATAAAGAATGTCGCGTCTTCATTATATACACATTCGTATAAGCTCTGTTCAACCTATGATATATAAAAACCCTTCTTGATGTCGTTATATACCTTTCTTCAGCACTTTGATATATATATGAACCCTGTTTCATTGCTATTTTAATATAACGCTATCATATGAACACTATTTTCATTAATATGTTAATTCAACGCTACCTCAAGGTTTAATACCTGACTTCATTAGGTTTTTACTGCTAAAAGCTTGGTTCCATTTCCCTATTTGTTAACGGTTCCGCCTCTACCTCTGCTGCTCGACTATTTCTCTGCCTCTGTATTCTCTGCCTCTGCCTCCACTGCTCTACTGTTTCTCTGCCCCTATATTCTCTGCCTCTGTCTTGTCTACTCGAATTTTTCTCTACCTCTGTATTCTCTACCTCTATCTCTGTCTACTGTTTCTTTTGGTTTTGCCTCCTTTTTCTGTCCCCGCCTCTTTTTTTACTTCCCTATCTCTGTAAATAAACTCTCCCTCTGTTATTATCATGCTCCCTGTAAATGTTTCCTGCTGTCTTCTCCTTTGCTTCTGCTATTTTCCTTTGTCTATCTCTGCCTCTATTGCCTCCTTTGCCATCAATGACAACATTTCCAACAGTCTCCCCCTTTGGCATTGATGGAAATACACTTCCTTTGCTTGCCTGTTAGGACCCTTCCTTTTGTTGCTTGCTCTACCTCCCCCTTTGACATAAATGGCAAGGGGTTGCTCATTTTTCAGTGTGCTTTTAACTCTCGCCCATGTTTCATTGATCTTGAGGACCTGTTTCATGCCTTCCTTGACAACTGATCTGCCCCTGGAATGATATTTTCATTTCTATTCCCCCCCTGAAACTATGCTTTCTCTTCATATCAGAGAGTAGCATCTGCAGATACTATCCCTAGTCTATCTCTCAAATATTCAAATGGTTCTCTAGCAAGAGGTTTGGTAAATATATCTGTTGTCTGTTCTTTTGTTGGCACATACTCCAGTTTCACTACCTTCTGAGCTACTTGTTCTCAGAGAAAATGATACTTGATTGGGATATGTTTAGTTTTTGAATGAAGCACAGGATATTTTGATATGTTTATAGCACTTGTATTGTCACATTTGATAGATATAGGTTCTTCAATGCTTACCTTCATGTCTTGGAGTGTTTGCTTCATCCACATGACTTGTGTGTAGCATGCTATTGTTGCTATGTATTCTGCTTCTGCTATAGATAGAGAAATAGATGTTTGTTTCTTTCTTAGCCATGCCACCAGACTTTATCCTAGATAGAATGCACATCCACTTGTGCTTTTCCTGTCATCCACACAACTCGCCCAATCTGCATCTATGTATGCTGTCAAGGTGAAGCTTTTTCCTTTTGGATACCATAGCCCAAAATGTACTATTCCTCGTAGATATCTAAATATTATTTTGACTTCTAGAAGATGATTTTGCTTTGGTGCTGCTTGATATCTAGCCACAAGTCCTACTACTAGCATGATGTCTGGTCTTGATGCTGTCAGGTACAATAGACTTCCTATCATGGATTTGTAGAGTCTTTGATCTAGATTAGTAGATCCATCATCAGCACATAGCTTGCATCCCGTGATCATGGGAGTTGACACAGGTTTGCAGTCTTCCATTTTGAACTTTTTCAAAATTTATTTTAAGTATTTTTCTTGTGAGATGAATGTGCCTATGTTCTTTTGTTGAATTTGAAGTCCTAAATAGAAACTGAGCTCTCCAATCATTGACATCTCAAACTCTGATTTCATCTCCTCAACAAACCCTTTTGCTAGTTCATCTCTGTTGCTTCCAAACATAATGTCATCAACATATACTACAACAATCAGGAGTTCATTTTCATGGGCTTTTATGTATATATTCTTGTCTACTCCTCCTCTCTTAAAGCCTTGTTTTTGAAAGTATTTATCCAGCCTTGAGTACCAAGCACAAGGAGCTTGTTTTAGTCCATATAGAGCCTTCTTTAGTCTGCATACATAGTCTTCTTTGTCTGTTAATGAGAAGCCTTTTGGTTGTTCCATGTAGACTTATTCTTCTAGATCTCCATTTAGAAATGCAAATTTCACATCCAATTGATATACCTTGAAGTCTTGGTAGCATGCAAAGGCCAGAAACATTCTGATAGCTTCCATTCTGGCTACAGTGGCAAATGTCTCGCCATAATCAAGTCCTTCAATTTGTGAATATCCTTTGCAGACAAGTATGGCTTTATTCCTGATTACATGTCCTTGCTCATTCATTTTATTTTTGAATACCCATTTTGAGCCTATGACATTTTTCTCAGTAGGTCTAGGAACTAGTTCCCAGGTATTTTCTTCTCAATTTGGTCCAATTCTTCATTCATAGCATTCACCCAGTACTTGTCCTTGTTGGCTTCTTCAAACTTCTTTGGCTCTATTTGTGATAACATGGCTATGTATACCTCTTCTCTCTGTTCAGTTAGCTTCCTTCTTGTCTGGACCCCTACTCTCTTGTCTCCAATGATATGATCTTCAGGATGGTTCTTCTTAGTGTATCTTGAGGGGGCTTTAGAGCTCAGTTCAACATCTTCCGTTGTCTTGCTTGTTTCATCATCATCTTGGTTTTCTTCTTCATGGTTATCTAAAGGACTGCTGCAGTTTGTACCTCTTGTATTGTTTGGAAGTTCTTCATCAAATCTCACGTCAATGCTTTCTACAATTTTTCGAAGAGTCTTGTTGTAGCAGCTGTACCCTTTACTTTTGGATGCATATCCTAGAAATGTCCCTTCATCTGCTCTTGCATCAAATTTCCCAATATTTTCATCATTATTGTTTATGTAACACTTGCTTCCAAAGATTCTAAAGTGCTTGATTGAAGCTGGTTTAACATGTCATAGTTCATAGGGAGTCTTGTCACTGCTTGGCCGTAAATGAGCTTTGTTAAGGATATGCACAGATGTGTGTACTGCTTCTACCTAGAAGGTTTAAGGAATATTACTCTCTTGCATCATGGCTCTAGCAATTTTTTGTACAGGCCTATTTTTTCTCTCTGCTACTCCATTCTGCTGAGGTGTCCCTGCAATAGTAAATTGTTGCTTTATCCCATGTTCATTGCATAGGTCTGCAAAGTCATAATCTGTGAAATCACCTCCTCTATCTGATCTTATGTATTTTAGCTTGCATTCTGTTTGACTTTCTGCTAAAGCTTTAAATATTTTGAATTTCTCCAGAGCTTTCGATTTATTCTTAAGAAATGCAACCCATGTCATTCTGGAGAAATCATCTATTATTAGCATGAAGTAGGATTCTCCACTTGGTGTTTTAGTTCTTGCAGGTCCACACAAGTCCATGTGCAGAAGCTGGAGTGGTCTTCTTTTTGATAACTCATCTTCTGCCTTAAATGATGTGCGGGTCTGTTTGCCCAATTGACAAGATTTGCATATGGTATTAGAAGGCCTTTTTATTTCTGGCATGTCTCTGACATCTTTCTTCTTGCTCAGTCTAATGATATGATCGAAGTTGAGATGTCCCAACCTCTTATGCCATAACCATGACTCCTCAAGTTTTTCTAAGATGGCATGCTTCATCTTCTTCTTTCACTATGTAAACATTACTCTATGTTCGAACTCCTTTAAGCAGAGTCTTACCAGTGGTGCTTGATCTGACTTCACAGTCTTGTGCTTTAAAAAGAACTTCACAACCTTTATCACACATTTGACTAACACTCAGTAAGTTTGCTTTCAGCCCATCTACAAATAGTACATCTTGGGCCTTTCCTCTGCCATTATCTAGGCTGACTGAGCCTTTTCCTTTGATTTTTCTTGATTTATCATTGCCAAAAGTAACATTGCCAGATTTCTTTTCATCAAAAGTTATAAACTTGCTTCTATCTCTAGTCATATGTTTTGAGCAACCACTGTCCAAATACCACTGGATTTTTAGGTCTTGAGCAGTTAGAGCCAGGTCACATTTATTTACCTTCTTTTTCCACTGGAAGCATCCTTTTGTTTGGTATATTTTGTGAGATGATGAACTACATCTTCTGAGAGGACATTTGGAAGGCATATGTCCAATTTTATTTCATACATAGCATTTGATTATAATTTTTGCATAATTGTGAGTATGAGTAAAATTTCCTTTATTTATAAACCTCCTTGAGGTGTTGAGCATCAATATTTGTTCATATTTTTTGCAGTTAATGATTTTATGGCCAAATTCCTTACAATAAAAACAGTAGCCATAGAAACAATTTTCATACCTGAGAGGTTGTCTTCTCCATTTATTTTCTTGAGTTAGTCTCTTCACTGTTGTTATAGCATCATTTCTCACCTTCACATGATTCATGATTGCTTATATGGCTTTGGGCACCCATTCCTACAGACTTGGACAAATTCACTTAAAAACAGTGTAAAAATCCCCATACGCGACTATGCCCGTGATTTTCCGCGTGTATACGCGAGTCCAGCTAGACTTTTCCGCGTATGCCATTAAAATGATTAAAAAATATATAATTATTCCCCATTTTCAGGCTGGGTTGATGGTTACTCAGGTAGTTCAACCACCCCAGCACGTGGCCAACTGTTTCCAACTGTTGAAACTACTTGGAGGGAGTATAAAAACCCCTCATGTGTATGGCCTAAGGGAGAGAGAGAGTTATTGATATTATACTCTGTTGGTATTCCCTATCCAAGTCTGATTCCCCGTGCCTCCTGCACTTTCCCAGTTCATTATAGGAAACCCTTGTTTCCTTGAGATGCACATCTCCCTATATGTCATCTCGTATGCACCAGTTTGGAAGGAGTCTTAGTGAGGCAAGGGCTGGACGGATCCGGACGACGGTCTGCGAAGGCCGTGGAAGGATCAGGTGATCTCTCCACTCGTTACTTTTGTACATGCTATTTATAATATAGAAGTACCATGTTGTTCCCGAAATAAACGTGTTAGTGTATGCTTATATGTATGAGAATATTGTTATTTAAGCATTCATTATGATTTATTTAATGTTTTATATGAATCTCACTAACATTTAGAGTAGATATATGCTGTACAACCAGTTCTTCGTGCTTGTTTCTTCTTGTCTTTCAGGTTAAGAAGGAAGGATGGTTGCTGGGGGTTTGAACCCTGCGGGATCTTCTTCAACAGTAGGACCTACGGGTAACTTTCTCATTCTACTCTATTTATTTTTTCTGAACGTGCATGGTTGTGTGAGTCCTTCTTAAGTAGCATGCCCCTGCTCTGTGGAGGTTGTAACCCAACGAACCTCTAGGGTGATATTCCCCGAAACAGAACTGGCGACTCCGCTGGGGATCATATTCTTGTGATTCTCCTGTTGGGTTGTTTCCACTGTTTGGTAGGATTCCAGCAGTTTTAACTTTCATTTGCAGTCCAGTTTACTTTTTACAGTCAGTCTGAAGTCCTGGTTTCTTTCCCAGGCTTGTCCTTTTTGTTTTTTCATTATTTACCTTTGTATACGTGCTTTTTCCTGCACACAGTCGCGTATACACGCAATTTTGTCTAAAGGGACCCGCGTATACGTGAGTTTCCCTTAGCACAGACACGTATGCACGCTGGTTGCATAACTGTAAAGTAGCGTATACCTAGGCATATTTTGAATTTTTGAGTTTCTTGACTTTTTGGTCCTTTCTGGCTGTGGAGGCCTGTTTCTACAGTGTCTCTATACTCATTGGATTGTGAAGGAAGTGGTTTCATGTATTTTCTCTCTTTCGTTTGATTGAAAACTAGTCTTTTTGGCAAAGAGTTGTTTCTGGTGATGGCACTTATGGATTGAGTTCCAAGATCGCTTTCTGGGCATTCTTGGCTGTTCTGCGTTATCAGAACAGAGAGCTTCTGCTCACTTACTCGCTCCTATCTTTGTGTTGTGCTTCACATTGCGATTTTTTCTTCGTTTTTGATTGGTTTTCTTGAGTTCCATAGGCTAGGTTTTTGTTGCAACTTTTGAAGAGCTTTTCTTGCTTCTTTGGAGTTTTTGTTTACGACGAGTTTGCACTATTTGTCTAGGCTGAGTGGCTGAGTTTTTGGTCTTATTTTTCTCTTATTGATCTTGCTACGAGTTAGCTTTATAAGGTTTGGGAGCATTGTTGAAGTTTGTGCTTGGAATTCGGTCTTGTTTGGTTTGGATTTTGATAGTTGTGCTTGGTCTTTTCGAGCTCTTTCTTTATAAAACAAAAAAGCTCAAAAAACATTTGCTTTGCTTTTTGTTTTTGCATTTCAAAGGCTTAAAAACATTTTCACTTGTTATTTTCTTTTGTTGTTGCATTTTCATTTTCGTTTGCCATAACTTTTGAAGCTTGTGAGGTTTCTTGCTTTTAGTTTTTGGCTTGATTTTGAGGAGGAGTTGTCATTTGATTTCTTCTTCTTGTTTTTAAGTGTTCTTGGTGTCCTTATTTTAAGAGTTCTTGATTTCGAGAACTAGATTTTTGGGCGACCAAAGAAGAGTTAAAACTGAAGGACTTTTTGGGAATTTCACTCTGCTTTAAGAGATTTGCATCTTAGGATTTACATGCTTGTAGTGATTTTCATTAGGTGCATTTAATCATTTAGTCAATTTCTTAGTTTTTGTGAGTGTGAGTTTTCCATTTGAAAAGAAAAATACAATTTTTAGTCTCGTAGAACCTGTATAGAGATTGCTCTTCATCGAAAGACAAAGAACTGCATTTGCATGTAGTTAAGTTTTTATTAATTTCTTTTGCGTCAAAACACCATACGTTTCATCTCCATATCCTTGTGACTTAACGTAATAGCCATTAAAATAAGCGATTTAATCTAAAATCAACTAGCAAGTTTTTCTAAGTGTCAATCACCAACTAGCTAGGTTGTAGGGCCTTGGAATAGGTGAGTGGAGAGTTAACTATCCAAGGCCGCTCAAACAAACATAGAAGTTGATTAATTGAGCGAAATCCAACTCCGTGAGGTGGACTGGGAAAGCTCTCATCCGAGAGTCAAGCGCGAGGGGAAGTGAAGGTTGAGAAGAGGGATACTCCCCCTCCGATTAGCTGAATCTGACCTCAAGACCGTTCCGCCCAGCTTCTGATACGGATTGGTGTCCATAGTTGCCGTTCCTAGGTTCCACACAGGTGACTGCGGGGGGGAATACCCGTGGTACCTGAGGCAGACGTCGCATCACTTTCAACAGTACTTCTGGGGGGTGCCCTTGCGAAGCTTGGGTGCTTGAGCCGGCAAAGGCTGTCGTTAGGAGGTCGGCGTAACTATTTCTGATACCTTCGCTAGTTGTTCTGGGCCCTAATCATCCGAGACTGCTTTCGGGAGGTCCTATACTTCGTTTTCCTGTATTTTGGTGTCCGGTCCTCATCACCCGGAGCGGAAATACTTGGAGGCTGTTTGCTTGATTGTATCTCAGGGATTTTTATTTTTAGTGAGTGCTCTTTGCTCCTAGCTTGCCTAGCTTTTCACTTTTTTGAGTCTAATTTAAAAAATATATAAAAGTGGCTGATCAAGCGCCTCGTCGTTCGAGGAGAATCCGGGGGTTATATCCCGAGAGTTCAGAGCCTTCTTCGAGAAGGCGTAGGAGTGATTTAGTAGGTGGTTACCACCCTGTGGAGTCTGACGCAGTGGAGAGAGATCCTCCACAAAGGTCTGAAGGTTTCATAGCTGATTCTGGTGTCGGTCCCGAGAGGAGCGTTCCGCTCACCTCGCGAGTTTTGTTTCCTCAGGAAGAAGATTTTCAAATCGAAGACGTACCTGAGCCTCCTGCTACAGGTCCATCTCCTCTTCCTCCTGATTATCTGTTCGTTGCTCAGTACATCGGACCTGAGTCAGAGAGACCGTCGGATCTTCCGTATCATTCTTATCTTTCGATGGCCACGACTGGGAACGCGGCTTCTACCGTGAGTGCTGCAGGCATTCAGACTCCTGCTTCTGTTGAAGCAGGGGGCACTATTGCTTCATCTTCGATTGCTTCTAGTGCTGTTGTGTTTGGCTCTGGTTTCACCCAGGCACATGCTTCTCATTCTGGTCCCTTCTGTTCAGGGTTCCCCTCTAGTGGGAATCCCTCTTTTTCCTTTTCCGCTGCTTCAGCTGGATCTACGCCCATGTCTAACATGGCTAGTGGATCAGCTTCATTTTAGGGTTTCCCCTTTGGGACTGGACACATTCCTAGTTCCAATCCTTCTTTAGGGTCGTTTCCGTTTACGTCCTAGACCCAGAGTTTCAACCCTTGGTCTGGGGGGCAAATTTCAACTACTTTTACGGGATGGAATCCTGTCTTTACTACAGCGGGAGCAGGGAAGTAGTTTTACGCAGGTCATCAAGGGAATGCTTCTTTCCCTTCATCAAGTGCTTATCAGACCTTTTCTCCTCTGTCTAATGCTTGGAACCCCTACCAGGGGCTTTCCTCTTCATTCAATACTTCAGCGGGGGGAACTGGTCTGGGCTTTGGTAACTCGGCGTGGGGAGGAGGTTCTTCTCTGTTTTATACGAGTCCTTTCTGGAAACCTGGTGCCTCATCAAATCCAGGATATTCTTTTCAGAATGTTGGGAATCCATCCCATCAAGGATGGAATTCTCAGGCTCCACCTCGCTTACCTTTTCTGGCAACGTTAAACTTGCCAGATCTGTCGAAGTTGACTAATGACTCGATTCGTTATAGTCTGGGGTGGCCTCCGGTCCTGACCAAAATTCCTTCATACATTCCAAAGTTTGAAGGTAAGAATGGAGAGGATCCGGCGGACCACATCACCACTTTCCACTTATGGTGTTCTTCGAACTCCCTGATCGATGATTCAATTAGATTGAGATTATTTCAACGCACCCTAACTGGAAATGCTGCCAAATGGTATATCGAGCTCACTGGGGGCAGTTTCGCCACATTTGGGGAACTGGCTGTCACATTTCTAAACCATTTTCAGTTGCCTGTCAGATATGAGGCTGGGACCGAACTCCTGGCTAATTTTAAGCAGGATGAGGCAACTCACATTTCTGATCACATTCAAGAATGGAGGAGAAGGAAGAGGCTTATCAAAGCTCATATTCCAGGTGAATTCCTTCTCGAGTGGTTTTTGAAATCTCTGCAGTCAGATATTTCAAAGGATGTATCCCTATCTGGGGTATTTTCCGAGGAGCAGGCCATTTTTAGGGCCCAGCAGTTAGAACTGATCTATTCTCAGTCTGGGGTACTTTATAAGTATTTGCCCAATGCTCCTCACTCCAAATTGGATTTATCGAAACCCAAACCTGGTCCGCATGGTGACGGGCTTGTCGGATCGGTCAATAGTAGTGCAGCCAGCCTGCTTTCTCAATTGCAGCAGTTGTCTTTACAATCTGCTCCTTCTGGTCAGGCTGTGCCTGCTGATTCATCCCCTTCCCAGCCTTTGTCCATAAATGCCGTCCAATCTTCAGAACCCAAAGGAAATCAACAATCCGATGGGAAGAAGAAGGGATGTAATAACAAGAAGAAGGGAAAGAATGGGAAGGGCAATGCAAATAAAACCAACGAGCGTGTTGGTGAGGGTCAAAAGGAGAAAAAGAAAGTGAAGTTTCCATGCAAGCTTTGTGCTGGAGACCATCTCACACACCTTTTCCCTAAAATTCAGGATGCTCAGCGCTTGTTAGCTCAGCAGGGTTCTTCTAGTTCCCAAGCTGTGTTAACAAACCCTTTTCCCCAAGGGCAGCAATTAGTTGTTGGCGCGAACCAAAATCCTGGGGCTTCCTCTGGGGGCACCTAGGAAGGGGAAATTCCATCGAACATTTTCATGATGACTGCTCACGCGGATACCGCTACGAGATCCCGTAATTATGGCGGAGAGGAATCTTAGAAAGCTAAGGAGGTTCCTGATGCTACTGAGCCGCTTCATATCACGAAGCCTACTGTTGAGTCTATGCCTCGGATGCCAAAAGAATCTTCTAAGCGGTCAACGATTAATCCGAATGCGAGGGCTGCCCAGAACTACTCGATTGTAGAAGATTTGGTGCAAAGTCCTTGTGCTATGTCAGCTTTAGAGGTACTCCAGTCTTGTCCGGCTCAGTGCAGTGCTTTGCTCACTGCCATTGGGGCTATTGATCCAAAAAATTCTCTTCTGATTACTTTTGATATGACTAATTTTAAGAAGAGACTTCCTCATCACATGGCTTTTCATATTAAATCGTCGTATCGGAAGTGCAATATCTTTTGAACGGTTGTTGATGAGGGTGCTTCCACATGCGTGATGTCTCTCACATACTGGAAGACACTTGGATCTCCGAAAGCTGTTCCATCTAGCACTGTTCTTACTGCGTTCGATGGTCATTCTCACAGACCCCATGGTATTGTCCCGGCTTTGCCCATCTGTGTTGGGGGCAAAACTGTCAACATAGAGGTTGAGGTAGTGGATGCAGCCTTGGACTACAACCTTCTGTTGGGGAGGAACTAGATTTATGAGATGGATGCCATTGCATCCTCATTATTTCGAATTGTATGTTTCCCCCACGAAGGGAGGATTGTCACAGTGGATCAACTGGACTGTCCTTAGATAGACCCGAATGCATCTTCTGACTCATCTATTCCTAAGTTGGATAATACTAAGGCGCCTGTTGAGAATCTAGGAGTTGGAATGTATTCTTCCCTGATGGGTACTTTTGATCTTCCTCCTCCTACAGTGCATATTAATGCTATTTCATCCTCCAAGGCTCCCCTTCGAAGAGAGTTCTTTCGAAGTCATTATTTTTCGGACCCTTGGACCTTACCTTCCCCTACTGCCACATTAGCGGAAGGTCAAGTGGGTGGAATGGCATTTTCGATTTCTGCAGCTGAGATTGCATATCAGTCTATTGTTGACACTGCAGAATCCGTTCCAGCTCCTCTTTCACCGGAAGAGTTGGATGGTGATGTGGCTCCGGCTTGGACGCTTAGTTCTTCTTCGGCCCAGGATTGCCTTGATACCACTCTTCCATCTGAAGAGGCAATCCTGGAAGCCATGAATGGTATAGATAGACCGTGGGATGATTTGCATCATCGGTCTTACTTCCTACCTGACTTGAGCGAAGTTGAAACTAGTTTTCCAAGTCATCAGTCTCCTGGTCCTGTTCACCCAGTCTTGAACCCTTTGGCACCAACATAGGTTTATGCTGAAGGGAACATGGCTGTGATCTCTCCTACTATCCCGGTGAACATTTCCAGGGATCCCAATATTATCGAGAATGTCTTCATTGGAGCTTAATGTTCCCGTGAAGAGGTTCAAATTTACACCGAGCTCTTCAAAGAGTATAGGGATGTATTTGCTTGGTCTTATGAGGAAATGCCTGGCATAGACCCATCTATCGTTCAGCATGAGACCAAGACGTATGAAAACGCTAAGCCGGTCAGGCAAAAGCTTCGTCCGGTCAATCCTAGGAAGGCATCAGCTATCAAAGCTGAAGTTGAAAAGCTGCTTAAGGCGGGATTCATTTTCCCTGTTCCTCTGACTGAATGGGTTTCAAACCTCGTTCTAGTAGATAAAAAGCAAGGAACGATTCGAGTGTGCATCGATTTCAGAGACCTAAATAAGGCATGTCCTAAAGACAATTACCCCACACCATTCATCGATCAGATCATTGACAAGTGTGCCGGTAACGAGATTTTCTCCTTCATGGACGGTTTCTCCAGATATAATCAAATTACTATCCGTCCTGAAGATCAACATAAGATTGCATTTATCTGTCCCTGGGGTACGTTTGCATACAAGAAGATGCCTTTTGGTCTTAAAAATGTTGGGGCTACCTTTCAGCGGGCCATGTCTTACGCCTTCCACGACATCAAAAAGATTATCGAGGCATACTTAGATGATTTAGCTGCTCATTCTCGAAAGAGGATGGATCATCCTGGTCACCTTCGGCAAATATTTGAAAGATGTCGTTTTTATAAAATTCGATTGAATCCGAACAAGTGCGTTTTTGCGGTTACATCCAGTCGGCTATTGGGATTCATAGTGTCTAGGGAAGGGATAAGGGTAGATCCCTTCAAGGTTGAGGCAATACTTCGGTTGCCTCCCTCGTCTTCCATCCGTCAGCTTTAAAGTATCCAAGGAAAGTCTAATTTTCTTCGGAGGTTTATCGTCAATTATGCTGATATTACAAAGGGATATATGAGACTGTTAAAGAAAGGAGTTCCTTTTCTTTGGGACGACTATGCTCAACGCTCATTCGATGCTTTGAAAAAGGCATTGACCTCTGCTCCTTTACTGAGTCCACCTGATTATAGCAGAGATTTTCTTTTGTATTTGGCAACAGCAGAATCTACCATCGGTATGGTTCGTTCAGAAGATGTGATGCGCTCTTGGCAGAAAGCATGTTATTTTTACTACCTTAGTCGAGGATCGGTAGGACTCCGAACTTCGATACACTCGATAGAAAAGTAGCCTTAGCATAGCTTCATGCTGCGGCAGCGACTGCAAGATATATTATTTTTCGCAAAACTTATGTCTTGGCAGCTGCCAATCCATTTCAGTTTGTCCTCAGCAGGCGAGTGATTGGGGGCAAATATAATAGATGGATTGTGATTTTACAAGAATTTTATCTCGAGTTCATGTCTGCCAAATCCAAGAAGTCATTAGTTTTTTGCGGAATTGATCTCCGAGTTGCCTTGTGGAGAGGAGATGATCTATGATGAGTCCTTTCCGGACGAACACTTGTTTCTGATCTCTCCACAGGATCCTTGGTATGGGGATATCATTTTGTATCTCTAGACTGCGAAGTTTCCCTCTACTTTTTCGAAAGATGAGCGTCGTAAACTGCGTCACTTGGCCAAGAATTATCTGATTATTGGTGATGCTTTGTACCATCGAGGGGTTGATTCAATCCTAAGACGCTGCTTAACTTTCGAAGAAGCTGAGGCTGTGCTCAATGATTCTCACAGTGGAGCTTGTGGGGGTCATTTATCAGGGCTTGCTACAGCCCAAAATATTTTGCGTGCTAGATACTTCTGGCCCTCGATTTTCAAAGATTGCATTGAATCGGTCAAGAAGTGTCATCCTTGTCAGGTGTATACTCGGAAAATGCGCGCTCATCCAGCTCCGCTTTTTCCAGTCGTTACTGTCGGACCCTTTACAAAGTGGGGTATGGATTATACTAATTGTAACCCGCCTTCGGCAAAAGGTCACAAGTACATTATCGTAGCAGTAGACTACTTTACGAAGTGGGTCGAAGCTATGCCTACTTTTGGGAACGATGGTGAGACTGCAGCTTTGTTCCTTTTCAAACAAGTTATCGCTCGTTTTGGTATACCTAGAGAGATTGTCACTGACCATGGCAGTCATTTTCAGAATAGTATGATGGCTGAGTTGGCTCTTAAATTGGGTTTCCGGCAGGAGCATTCATCTCCATATTATCCTCAGGCCAATGGGCAAGTGGAAGCCATGAATAAATCCTTGAAGACAATTCTTCGAAGGACGATTGATAAACATAGATCCAATTGGCATATTATGCTATATCCTGCACTTTGGGCACAGACGTCGGTTGAAAAAACCGCAATCAAGCTACTGTTTCGCTAGGGTGCAACGGGGTGGAATCCGTATTTCCTATTGAATGCGAGATTCCTTCTCTAAATTAGTCAGCTTGCATATTCCCCCGACACTCTTAGTCCGGCAGAATCTCGCTTCTTCATCTCGAACTGCTATAATATGATGCAGAGTGTTGTCCTTGATGGCAACCCACCGAATGAAGATGAAGACATGAGATTGTTGGCATGTGTTGTCCTTGATGGCAATACACCTGATGAAGTTATTCTTGACTTGATGGACTTGGTAAACGATGTAAATCTGATGTGAAATGATGTTAGTTAGCAACATGATGCTAAGTGTTGTCATTGAATGGCAACCAACTTGATGAAGAAGATGGCAACTTACTTGATGAAGTTGTGCTTGATAGAATATGTTCTTGATGAAGTAAATCTGATGTATCTACAGTGAGTACAGAAGGAAATGAAGAAAGGAATTCAGCATGTGCTAAATCTATGGTGAAAAGAGTATGTCTCAAGGAATACGCGGATCTGTCTAGGAGAAGTCGCGTATGCACGCGGGAAACAACGTGCCAAGTCGCGTATGGGCAAAAGCGCTCAAAAAGTGCAAAACCAGGGGTAACCACCATGGTATTGACCCATTGTATTGGGTAATGATCCGCCTAATTGACCCCGTCCAGGAATACCATCGGAAGTAATGTAGTTTTGGGCTCATGGTATTGAAAGGGGCTCATGGTATTGAAAAATGATAAACCTATATAAAGAGATGAAATTCATTGTGCAAATCATGAGTGTGGGTGCAAGATGTCTGAGCTTGAATGAATACTTCTCTCTGAAGTAGATCTGAATGGAAAGGGTTACACTTGAATGATAAATCTGAGTGTATGATGCACCAATGATGAAGAAGGGGATCTAGATCTGAAATGTGCTTGTATTTGCTAGATTTGTTTATGGAATGATTAGATCCAAGAAGAGTCGAACATCTGTCTGAAGTGAAGGGTTAAATCTGTGTGAATTATCTGTTCTGAAGAAATGCAATGACCTAAAATCTCTGAAGAACCATACGCTAGTTCGCCGAAGAGGAAGCGCGTATATACGCGGCTTCGCTGAAAGAAAAGCACGTATGCGCAATTAAATTGGTTCTATAATATGTACAGAAGTATACGCTGGTTTGTGTGAATGGAAGCGCGTATATACGCGACATCAGTGAAGTGAAAGCGCATATGCAAACTAGGGTTTGCTGAAGTCTGTGGTAAGAAATGACTGATCTATTCTGCTGTATTGCTGCTATCTGTATTCTACTGTTCTGAGTTGTCTGCATCAGTTTGGTTGTATGATTGAGCTTAAATGTATGAAGAGGGTCCAGTCTGAAAATATGATGAAACGTGGCCTGCAAGTGTTGTTCTATTGGAGTTGTTGGATCCAGTGTGAAAATTGATGAAACGTGGTCCATAGAGGTGCTGAGGGTTGTAGCCTTCAGTCAGGGGGTCGTAGCTCCCTTCCAGGTGAGGCTGGTAAACGAGATCAGGGGGTCGTAGCTCCCTTCCAGGAGAGGCTGGTAAACGAGTCAGGGGGTTGGAGCTCCTTTCCAGGAGAGGCTGGTAAACGAGCGCAGGTGGGTGCCTGCGTGCTGGTCAAGTCTGCGCCAGCACATATGTTGTAAGATGTTTTCTCTATAATAAAATATTGAAGGCTGAGCAACTGCAGCGGTGGTTTTCTCCCGATTTGGGTTTCCACCTAAAAATCCTGGTGTTCATGTGTGATGCTTTGTGTGATGGTTTATTCTGCTCTTACTGCACATGTTTACTGTTTATTAAACATCTGATGAATGAATGATGGAATAATAGAAGTGAATATTTAATGACATATCTAGATCTCTGTGTATACGCTAGTTTCATAAAGGGGATCCGCGTATATACGCTAGTTTACTGAAGGAAAGTAGCGTATGGGTTTTAAGGAATGAAAAAGTAAAAAGATTTGATTATGCAGTAAATACTGATTCACCCCCCCCTCTCAGTATTTTTCTCAACAATTGGTATCGGAGCAGGTCCTTGTGGAGAAGCTTGATCGCTTAAAGGAGATCCGTCGCAATGGGAAGTCAAGAAGGAGTAATGTCTATAAAGCCACCTTTATTCAATGGAAGCAATCTAATATTCTGGAAGGTACGTACAAAATCATATCTGCAAAGTCTTGGTGCAGATGTATGGGCAATCGTGGAAGAAGGTTATCAATACCCGACAAGTATTCCTACTGATGCAGCAGAAAGGAAGAAGTATGAAATCAATGCCAAAGCAATAACTGTCTTATTAGGAAGCATGTTTGAACCTGAATTTTCTAAAGTGATGTAGCTACATTCAGCAAAAGAAATATGGGACAAAATCATTCTAAGCTATGAAGGAGACACAAAGGTAAAAAGTGCAAAACTCCAAACTCTTAGAATTGAATATGAAACTTTGAAGATGCATAGTGATGAAAGTGTTGCCAGTTTCTTTCTTCATCTGGATGATATTGTAAATTGAATGAGAAATTTGGGTGAAACCATAACTGATACTACTCTGGTGGAAAAGGTCTTAAGATCCTTGACTTCTAAATTTGACTCTAAAGTTTCGGCTATTGAAGAAAGGCAAGATCTGCAAACTCTTTCTATTGTTCAATTGCATGCTATTCTGACTGCTTTTGAAATGAGACAAGGAGGTCCTTCTCAAATAAGAGAAGCTGTTTTTAAGGCATCTACAAAAGGAAAGGAAAAGGAAGTTGTTAAAGAATCCAGCTATATATCCGATGAAGAAGAAGCGAATTTTGTAAGAAAGCTCCAACTAGGTACTAGAAGATTCAAAGGTAAGCTTCCCTTCAAATGTTTTGAGTGTGGAAAAGTTGGTCACTATGCTGCTAAATGTCCTTATAGAGAAAAACATGGTAAAGGGAAACAATTTGAAAAGAGAAAGAGTTATTATGCAAAAGAAGATGATGATGAAGTGTCCATTGAAGATGAAGAAGATTCTGACCATGATCTGAAAGTGCTCATGGCAAAGAAGCAAAAGAAGAAGCCTACTCGAAACAAGGAGATCTCTCAGAAAACATGGTTAGAAGAAATTGAAGAAGATGAATCAGATAGTGATTGGGGTCATCCTTTGAATGATCTTCGTGGTACAAACAATGAAGATGAAGTTTGTGAAAGTAGTGTTTTGGAAATAGAGAAAGCTCTCAAGATCAAAAATGAAGAACAACAAAGAGCAATTGATAAGAAAGATTCTATCAACAAAGAGATGATCTCTCAAATGAAAGAAAAAATAGAAATGCTGAATGGTCAGGTGGACAAGTATCAAAATCGTATTAAAAAACTAGAAGTAAAAATCAACGATCTAAATGCAGATCTTGGAAAATCAAGCAAGAAGAATGAAGGACTTGAAGCTGCAATCATCTCTCTGCAAGCAGATCTTGAGGCATCAAGTAAGAAGAATGAGGAACCTCTAAAACCATTTGAAAAGGAAGGCCTTGAAGCAGAAATCATCTCTCTCAAAGAAGATCTTGAAAAATCAAAAAGGAAGAATGAAGAGTTGCAACAAACATGTGAAGAAAACGAAAATTGGTTGAAAGAAGAGATTCTAAATATAAAGGATCAAGTAGAAGATGGAAGAAGGAAAGAAGAAAGCATGACAAAGCAATGTCAAGACTTGGAGGTTGAGGTAAATATTCTCAAAGGTAAATTAGAAGAAAAGGTTAAACTTTTGAGGTTTCATGATAGTACTAATATTTTGGACAATATTCTGAGTAATCAAAGGTCTCCTGCTATCAAACTCGGTCTTGGTTTCCATGAAACTGTTAAAGGAGAATCTAGCTCACAAGGAAGTGCAAAAAATTCAGAGGGTGTCAATGCAAAACCTGAAGTGTTGAAAGAGACAAACGGTCAACCAACAATGATGAAATCTCAAAGGAAATCAGTCAATGATGTTGAATGCTTTAAATGTCATAATTATGGGCATGTTGCAGCAAATTGCAGGAGCAGATCATTTCAGCCTCAAACTAACAGTTCCTATATAGAAAGGCACTCTGGTTTCTTCAAGGGATATTTTTTTTCATGTAACAAGTATGGACATAAAGCAGCTGATTGTAAAAGAAGGAAGATTAGAAATACTCATTATAATTCTTATTACTCTGGACACATGAGATGTTATTATTGTAACAAGTATGAACATGTAGAAAAGGAATGCAGGTTGAACAGATATGATAAATTGGATAACTTCCAGCACACAAATAGAAAGTTTAAACAAATCTGGAAAAAGATGGAGGGATGGAATAAGAATCAATCTAGAGAAGAAAAGGATTTTTTTGTGGATGCTCTAGAAGACAATGATTTTCTTGAAGAAAACACTCAATTCAAGATGGAGGACCGATCAGAAACGTAGGGAATTCTGACCCTACTGCAGTCATCCGCTTCTGAAGCTTACTTCTCTGATTGACTGAAGGAATGATGTGGGATACATTATGAGATTTAGTAATGTATCGTCACAGGGGGAGCAATGCATGATGACTCTCATGGTTGATTTGATTATTCTGGTTATGTTTACTTCTGACAGCGCATCTGATGTGGAAAGGACAGGTACAGGAGGTACAAACTCAGGAGGAAATGAAGGAAGATGAAAATTTCACTTTCCATACGCGGGTTTTATTAACAAAAGTCGCGTATACACGCGAGTTACAACAGACACAGTCGCGTATGCATTAATGATGAGAGAATTTGTATGATAGCTGAAGATCTGGAGCAGAATTTCAGGGGCTGTTAATAAATGTATTATTGACTCAATATCAGCTCAGTTTCTCAGTTCTAAATAATGATGATATGATACATGGTTTCTTGTGTTGAAGATTGTGGATGAGTCCTGTTTACTTGTTGATGAAGAGTATTCATGAGATGAAAGTCCTATAATTCAGAGATAAGGGCAGCCCATGCAGAGATTTTTGCTGATGACTTGTTGTTGAAGGTGTTTCAGATTGCACAAGTTAAGGAAGAGCACTGGTTTAGGGGGAGTAGCAGAAATAAATCATGCAGAGTTTTTTACTATGGTTGAGAGATCTTTTGCCTACATATGTTACTTCATGCTAAATCTTGAAGATCATGGTGATGTTGGACCACATGGATGATTGCTTGACACCTATGTGAAGATGTTGTTCTGATATGAGAATCTCTCTTGGAAAGATTGTATTGATGTTGCAAATAATCTGAAGGCTTGGTTACTATTGTGCTGATGCTACAACCATTGGATGACGCTTGAAGACACCACTACACTGTTCTATCTATCTGTAGTCCAGGGAAGCATTCAAATATCTCAGAAAGAAGCTGAACACTGTCTTTGCCTCACAGAGAATCAGATCTGGTTGAAATTTAGAAGATGGCTTTGGATACGCGGGTTTCCTGAAACACAGTCGCGTATATACACGAGTTCATGCACATAAAACCGCGTATGTCTGATTGCTGACAAATTTCTGTTTGGGGTCAGCTTTCTTCAGCACAGCTGCAGTGCTGTTTGATATCTCTGATACTTTTTGGTATCTCTGGTGGTGTTCCAGTTCTCATAATTCTTTTTCTCATGTTTTGATAAAGATGCCTTGATGATTTGTTGGTGAAAGTGTTCAGGATGCAAAAACTAAGGGGGAGCCTTAGTCATATGAAAAGGATGCATGGATGCACAGATTCAGGGGGAGCATTAGCATTGCTGAGTATAATGCATTGTTGGCATAATGATGGTTCTGAAATATGTTCTCTTTCTTGAGGATTTTCTAGGTGTTGGTCACAGATGGTCATATTTTTGGTGAAAAGTTCTTGTTGAGACCCATGATGTAATTTGTAATATTCAGTCATGTAAAGGACTTTTCAAATTTGTAAACCCACTTGGTTGGGTAGCTGAGTCAAATTTTGTAAACCCACTTGGTTGGGTAGCTGAATTGAAATGTGTAAACCCACTTGGTTGGGTACTTGAGTCTCATATGTAAATCCACTTGGATGGATCTTTGATGTAAGTATGAGTCATTGGTGATAAGAAAGTCATAGAGTCATGTACTTATTTGGAAAATATGTTTGAAGATTTAGCATGATCTCAGGGGGAGCTTGGTCACGTCAGTATACATCAGATCTGCAGAACGCTTCTTCCACATGAGGAGAAAAGGGGGAGAGTATGTTGGTTTTGGTCCGCCCTTTGCCCTTGATGTCAAAGGGGGAGAGTGACATGATGTTTGAATGGTGTCAAAAATGGAGAGGGTGACATGGTGTCATTTTATTCTTAATGTACCTATCTGTTGTGGTAACCAAACACCATTGTGGTTTCCATCAAGTCCAAAGGGGGAGATTGTTGGCAATATGATGCAGAGTGTTGTCCTTGATGGCAACCCACTGAATGAAGATGAAGACATGCGACTGTTGACATATGTTGTCCTTGATGGAAATCCACCTGATGAAGTTATTCTTGACTTGATGGACTTGGTAAATGATGTAAATCTGATAAGAAATGATGTTAGTTAGAAACATGATGCTAAGTGTTGTCATTGACTGGCAACCCACTTGATGAAGAAGATGGCATCTTACTTGATGAAGTTGTGCTTGATAGAATATGTTCTTGATGAAGTAAATCTGATGTATCTACAGTGAGTACAGAAGGCAATGAAGAAAAGAAGTCAGCATGTGCTAAATCTATGATGAAAAGAGTATGTCTCAAGGAATACGCGGATATGTCTAGGGGAAGTCGCGTATGCATGTGGGAAAGAACGTGAGAAGTCGCGTATGGGAAAAAAGCTCTCAAAAAGTGCAAAACTAGGGGTAACCACCATGGTATTGACCCATTGTATTGGGTAATGATTCGCCTAATTGACCCCATCTAGGAATACCATCAGATGTAATGTAGTTTTGGGCTCATGGTATTGAAAGGGGCTCATGGTATTGAAAAAATGATAAACCTATATAAAGAGATGAAATTCATTGTGCAAATCATGAGAGTGGGAGCAAGATGTCTGAGCTTGAATGAATGCTTCTCTGTGAAGTATATCTGTATGGAAAGGGTAAAGGTTTGATGATAGATCTGAATCTATGATGCACCTATGAAGAAATGATGAAGCGGGATTTCTAGATCTGAAATGTATCTGTATTTGCTAGATCTGTTTATGGAGTGATTAGATCTGTGATGAGGCGAACATCTAGGCGAACATCTGTCTGAAGTAAAGGGTAAATCTGAAGTGATGTCTCTATTCTGAAGAAATGCAATGACCTAAAATCTCGAAAGAACCATACGCTAGTTCGCCGAAGAGGAAGCACGTATATACGCGGCTTCGCTGAAGATAAAGCGCGTATGCGCAATGAAATTGGCTCTGTAATTTGTACAGAGGTATACGCGGGTTAATATAAACGGAAGCGTGTATATACGCGACATCAGTGAAATGAAAGCGCGTATGCAAACTATGGTTTGCTGAAGCATGGGGTATGAAACATCTGATCTGTTCTGCTGTATTACTGTTATCTGAACTGTGTTTCTGCTATCTGATCTGTGTTGATAAGCATCTGTTGGTGATGTATGTTTGAGCTTAAAAGTATTGAAAGGGTCCAGTCTGAAAATATGATGAAATGTGGCCTGCAAGTGGTGGTCTATTGAAGTTGTTGGATCCAGTGTGAGAATTGATGAAACGTGGTCCATAGAGGTGCTGAAGGTTGTAGCCTTCAGTCAGGGGGTTGTAGCTCCCTTCCAGGTGAGGTTGGTAAACAAGATCGGGGGGTCGTAGCTCCCTTCCAGGAGAGGCTGGTAAACGAGTCAGGGGGTTGGAGCTCCCTTCCAGGAGAGGCTGGTAAACGAGCGCAGGTGGGTGCCTGCGTGCTGGTCAAGTCTGCGCCAGCACATATGTTGTAAGATGTTTTCTCTATAATAAAATATTGAATGCTGAGCAACTGCAGCGGTGGTTTTCTCCCGATTTGGGTTTCCACCTAAAAATCCTGGTGTTCATGTGTGATGCTTTGTGTGATGGTTTATTCTGTTCTTACTGCACATGTTTAATGTTTATTGAACATCTGATGAATGAATGATGGAATGATACAAGTGAAGATTTAATGACATATCTAGATCTCTGTGTATACGCGAGTTTCATAAAGGATATCCGCGTATATACGCTAGTTTACTGAAGGAAAGTAGCGTATGGATTTTAAGGAATGAAAAAGTAAAAAGATTTGATTATGCAGTAAATACTGATTCACCCCCCCCGTCTCAGTATTTTTCCCAACAGGAACATCTCGATGAGCAGCGTCGAGATGCCGCCACGATGAATGAAGCGCATAAAAACCGAGTAAAATTTCAGTACGATAAGGCGGTTAAGCCTAGGGTCTTTTCGGAAGGTGACCTTGTTTTGGTCTATGCCCAAGAAAAGGATGCCCTGGGGGCAGGAAAGTTTAAATCTATGTGGTATGGCCCCTATATCGTTAAAAAGGTCCTTAAGAAAGGAGCATATACCTTGGTTTATTTCGAAGGGAACGAGTTGCCGGAGCCCCGAAATGGGCTCTATTTGAAGAAGTATTATGCCTAGGCTTTGGCCTGGCATGTTGCTTTTGTATATAGTAGTTTTTGTTTTGTACATATCTGATTGATTTTCGATTTTTGATGAGGTGGTGATGTTTTTGATCTGCTTTGGCAGGTTGTGTTGGATGTCATGATTCATTTTGGTTTCGCCGATGGTGCTAGTAGACACACCCGGAACTTAGCTTCCGCAGCTTGGGTGCTTCATTATCCTTCCGGTCAGCTGTTGGTATCAAGAGGGGTCTGCATTGGTCCTGCTTCCAATAATATAGCAGAATACACTGCAGTCATTCATCTACTCTCGGAGGCGATATCTTTGGGTGTTGATTCGTTGGTAGTTTTCTTGGACTCTCAGCTGGTGGTGTCATAGTTGAACAACACTTATCAGGTACGAGATCCATTTTTATTACGATTGTTTTTTAGGGTACGTTTGTTACAAAGGTCATTTCAATTTTTAATGTTCATTCATATTCCTCGAGCTGACAATTGGTTTGCTGACTCATTAGCTAATCAAGCATTAGATTGGCACATTAATCATTCCATACAATAAATTTTTAATCATCAAAAACATCATACATTTGATACATTTATCACATCACATCAAATATCGTTGTATATATATCATCGGAGTGTCAAAAAACTTTACAAAATTTGGATCCATAAATGTCATACAAAACTTGGGCTTATGCCCCATCATGTTCAGTCTCAAAAAAGAATATACAGTCATCTAATATATAATATCTGTCTACTCCTGAGGTCCCTGCCCAGAAGTCGTGTTCCTATAGAACGTAACTGCAGTGGCAACTCGGCGGAATAGTCTAACCCAGTCTCGGGGCACTCCTACCACCCGTCTCTGGATGGCTTCCGGTAGATCCTCCACGGCAGCCATAGGGATTTGGCGGGTTAATCCCTCCAAGTTTCTCTGCACGGCCTGGAGAGTCCTATTTGAATCCACAGTCTCCGCTTCGCCTCTGCGGCGCTTATGGCGCGGTAGGCCCTCAGGACGAACTGTTCCAACATCTGAAACATGATCATTTTTAATTGTCAGTCATTATGAATCCAATCAAAAACATGTTTGTTTTTTCATTTTTTCATACATATTTGAAAAAATCCAAAAAAAAAAATTATATAAGTCAAAATTTTTGCAAACTTACCGACTACTCCCCATGCTGTGCCGGGTGGAAGAACTAGATCTGGATCTCCATTAAAGTCCATCCCGACATAGGGATAGTCGTCCACTGCGATGATTTGTTCCCCCCACCAAAGGAAGAACTCATCGTCCCATGTGGTCCGGGGTACCTCACTGCCCCCCAGTCTCTTCATCATGTCCGCCCAACGGGCAATTCTTGGGTCCCGCGGGCTACTGATGGTAGAGATGACTCTGGGTCTCAACGCTGGAATCTTCTCAAAGAAGAATGTTGTCAAAATGGTCCCATAGCCAAAGTGTTTGGTCTTTTCTTGGCGGATTGAGGTCAACTGTTGTTTCATGTTCAGTAGAAGGGCTGTGCACCAATCATACACATGAGTCAGACACTCTACTACTATGCTCATTTGCTTCCTGGACGCCTGATGTAGAGAGGCGGATCCTGCCACTCTGCCAATGGTGAAAAGGAGGATTTTCATGTGCAAATCCCTCACATCTTTAATTTCAATCTGAGTTCCAACCTTTTTGGAACCCCCTACGCAATATACATGGACATAGTCTTCCACGGTTAACCCTCCCAGGGGTTTCCCGTGCAAGTCTACTGGTTCTCCCCTCCGGGAGAGTCCAGTAATGAAATATATGTCTTCCACTTCAATGCGTAGTGGCATCTGATCAATTATGAAGCAATCCTGATCTTGTTCCCAGTAATTTACGAGCATTTCTAGCAACCGCACATTGCTTTTCATATTTGGCATCTTGAAGAATTTGAACAATCCGCAATTTTGAAGGATATTTTGCGCTGCGCGATCTTGCATGACCTCTTGGTCTATTGCGCTATGCTCACGTTCCCTCCATGAGATTGTCATCCTAAGAAATTTCATCAAATTATGCATTAGCCACGCTTTTTTGCATTCGGACCTGCGCATACGCAGTTTTTCCTTTGCACAGTCGCGTGTATACGCGAGTTTCCTTTAATGAACCCGCGTATGCGCAAGTCCGCATATTTTAGCAAGGGTTTTCGAGCTAAAAATAACTTAATTTTAAATTCCAAACGGACAAAATGAATAAACAGGATGATTTAGGAGCCTCCCTGAAGTTTCGGTGCGTTTCGACGGTCGGTTGTTCCTGATTTGACGAAAGAAGTTTTTTGCTCCAGAGCACTTTTTTCCAAATCAGCAATGCAATAATGAACCAAATATGAGGTAATTTGTCTATTTATGGCTAAAAAGTTGAAAATTTTCGCAAAAATTCCTTATGCTTAATTTTTCGATCTATCTTAAGCTACATAATCCGGTTTCTTGGAAGTGCCCAGTTTGGTATGTTTTCAGGTACATTTTGACGATTTTGAGATTTTTCCCGGTTTTTTATCCATGATTTCCGACTCTTCACGGTAGGTATATGATCTTCACTGGCATATAGGTTAGGGAAATCACTCTCCGTTGCATCTTGCATACTAGCCTCCATACTGATCACTTGCCTTAGGGTCGATCCCATCAGGTCATGAGTATTACACCCATTTCACTCGCCGATTATTTAATCATGACTTGATGGTAGAGCCTTCCTTTACATGGGATTCCTAGTTAGTTCCTCGCTATCACTTGTTGCCCATGCTGCGTTTTATGTAGGCTCGGGAGTCCTCTTTAGTCCCGCCATGTCTTATGTGTTGGAGCTTCATTCTTCTTCTTCATCACTTATCATTTTTCTGGCTTTTACCCTAGAGGCTCCCTGGTGTCGTTTAAGTTGTATTACTGCATTGCATATTGGCTACTTGTTTATCGTGGCCTTTAGCCGGCTTCATTTGGACTCGATGTTTAAGCCAACTTTTGACCTTGATGTTACACCATTTTTTGGTCATCTAACTTTTCATCATTAGATGGACCCAAGTACACCATGTAAGACCAGTTTTACCCCAAGTAAAACTGCAGCCATTATTGTTGTTAGGGCTATTAGTTATGCGTAGCTAAAGTGGTTCTTTTTCATACGCTTCGACGAAGAATTCATACTAACACTTGACTTTCTGTACAAGTTAACCATTGCATGCACTTAGCTATCACGACTTGACACCTTTTACCCATGGATGGAACGTTCCTCTGAGTATCACTGATAAGTTTTCGCCACCTTGCATCGAGCATAGGATTGTTCCAATCCCAGGAACTAGTGCATCTGATTTCTTGATACTCGTTCTATCCATTCTACCATAGAATTCTTTTATTCTTTTTCAAGCTTATTATATGAAAAAGACAAAAAAATAAAATATGACAAAAAGAGCGGGAACGAGATGTATCTTCGTTATTTTGATGGCAGTACAGAGTCAGTTTGTCGCCCTTGAACAAAGCACATATACCTATATATATTTCCTTCATTTGGGATGGTTTTAGTTTTGACCTAGGTTCAGCCTTTACCATGTTTCACTTGTCAGTTCTCCCCCGGTTGGTTATCTCTTCCAATCATATGGAGAGTTTGTTATGCCTCCTGCATAACAGACTTATATAGTGTCACTTTTTTACTGCCATGGTCATCACGAGTCGTGCTTTTGTTCAAGGGAAGTTTAGCCTGAGTCGGCCATTCTGCGGTGTCTCTTGACTCATTATTCATTCGGCCTCCCCGGTCTTGTCAGTATCATGTTCTATCACATCAGATGTTTTGGTCTTCTGCTCGTGCTGGTTTGAGAAGGTCCCCATTGACTTCTTGCCGGCGGGTTTGTCTCTTATCGACTATGACACATTGCTCTGAGAGCAAACCTAGAGTCGCACCTTGGGCCTATTTCCATCATTGATAGGTGACCTCGTGCTCAGCATTTGATCATCATCATGGGTCTTTGACTGAGTGGTTTCCCCTATGTTCGACGTCAGCACACATTATCACACTTGGGATTCGATGGTGCACTCTGATTTACTTCAATTCACTGGTGATTTCTCGTCCAGGTTAGCTTCGCTATTGGTTGGTCTGCAGGGTTTCTTCCGTGCGCTAGCTTCATCTGTGCATGTTCTGAAACGTACTTCGCTTTTGCAGTCCTCACTCTACTTCGTCTGATTCCTTCCAAATCTCAAAGGTTCTGGACACCTCACGCCGGACTCGATGTGAAGTGCCTTAATGTCTTCCCTTCCAGATCTTCCACTTCCGACCCGACCATTGCTCGGGAACAAGGTCTAGAGTCTTTGTCAGACTAGGGCTTTGAGGTCACTGCATGTACTGCTATCGACAGTGGGGATTCATCATTGCCTCCTGATTGGTAGATTCTTTCAAGTGTTCGACTTCAACTCATTCATTCGCACTTGTCAGATTGTACCGGGGCACCTTGACACTCATTTTCATTATTGGTGGGTTGTCTCGCGTTGGTTAACGGTATACATCATTGACCGGTAATCCAACGATTTCTCACATGGTCGACTTCAGCTCATTTATTCCCATTGTGTAGAATTGTGCCATAGTGATCGGTGAAGACCTCGGGTTGCATCAGCATTTTCGGTTCACTTTTGACAGTCCATTCAGTTTCTGCCAGTGATGCCGTCCACCCTTATATGTTGTAGTTCAGTACAGCAGCATCCTATATGTTGGCTCCCGAGTTGCGTGATTGTACCGTTTGATCCACCTCTTATGATCCGATACTTGGAGATTCAGTTACTTATTTGATCAGACATCCAGTTGCACCATCTTTGATCAGCTTTCTATAGCATATTTGGACAATATTCCACTTCTGCATTTCCGGCCAGCCTGGGATGATTCTACACTTGGGCTTCTTACTCCGCTCTCACACTTCAATACATTGGATCTATTCAGTACTTTCTATATATATGATGTATTTTTGACTGAGCATGGGTATGCCCGCCTCAGCATGTGTTGACTCTCTGGTTTCTTTCATTGGTTTTTGCAGGCTGAAATCTGGTGAAGTCCTCTCTTGTCCTTGCGAAGTTCTTTCTATGTGCATAATACATTTCGGCCATCATGTACCCCTTCTGACCTCATATATTAGGGGGCATCTGTTATAGCATCATTTCTCACCTTCACATGATTCATGATTGCTTATATGGCTTTGGGCACCCATTCCTACAGACTTGGACAAATTCACTAAAAAACAGTGTAAAAATCCCCATACGCGATTATGCCCAGACTTTTCCGCGTGTATACGCGAGTCCAACTGCACTTTTCTGCGTATGCCATTAAAATCATTAAAAAATATATAAAAATTCCCTATTTTCGGGCTGGGTTGATGGTTACTCAGGTAGTTCAACCACCCCAGCACGTGGCCAACTGTTTCCAACTGTTGAAACTACTTGGAGGGAGTATAAAAACCCCTCATGTGTATGGCCTAAGGGGGAGAGAGAGTTATTGATATTATACTCTGTTGGTATTCCCTATCCAAGTCTGATTCCCCGTGCCTCCTGCACTTTCCCAGTTCATTATAGGAAACCCTTGTTTCCTTGAGATGCACATCCCTTTATATGTCATCTCGTATGCACCAGTTTGGAAGGAGTCTTAGTGAGGCAAGGGCTGGATGGATCCGGACGACGGTCTGCTCGAAGGCCGTGGAAGGATCAGGTGATCTCTCCACTCCTTACTTTTGTACATGCTATTTATAATACAGAAGTACCATGCTGTTCCCGAAATAAACGTGTTAGTGTATGCTTATATGTATGAGAATATTTGTTATTTAAGCATTCATTATGATTTATCTGATGTTTTATATGAATTTCACTAACATTTAGAGTAGATATATGCTGTACAACCAGTTCTTCGTGCTTGTTTCTTCTTGTCTTTCAGGTTAAGAAGGAAGGACGGTTGCTGGGGGTTTGAACCCTGCGGGATCTTCTTCAACCGTAGGACCCACGGGTAACTTTCTCATTCTACTCTATTTAGTTTTTCTGAACGTGCATGGTTGTGTGAGTCCTTCTTAAGTAGCATGCCCCTGCTCTGTGGAGGTTGTAACCCAACGAACCTCTAGGGTGATATTCCCCGAAACAACTGTTTGCATATTTTGCTGGTTTGAATTACTACTCCTTGTATGACAGTATGTAGCAATGTGTCCCAACTTGTGGCAGACATAACAGGTAGCATTTTTCATAGGAGGGAAGAATCTCCTTTGATGGCTTCCAAATTTGACATACTCATGGGTATTTGACCCTTTTTCTATTGTCTTAGTATTTATTGCATTCTTTGTTATTAGAGGTTTCTTCTAATCTCTATCTCCCTCATTACATGTTTCTTATTTTGTAGGAATTATTTGAGCTACTTCATCAGCCTTCTTTGCTTTTACAAAAATAATATTTTTTTTTCCTTTTCTTTGCTTTTACTTGATTCTCCTTCATAGCCTAGTCCAGTTTTTATAAGAGGAGATCTTTGAGCATCCAGAATTTCGTTCAACTTACCAAAGCTTGTTGTTTGAGAAGAATTTGTAGACACTTTCCTTTGAGAATTTTCTAATTTCTTCCTCAGACATACTACTTCTTCTTCTATCTTCTCTTGTTCCCAAGTTTTATCCTTGATTTGCTGAATTAACATGTCTTCTATCTTCTTGGCTTCTTCAAGCTCTACCTTCAGCTACATGAGGACTTCTGAATTTTTCTCTTCTCTTACATACTTGAGGAGAATTTCCTTTTGGTTTCTACACTTCAATTTGAGCCTGTCAATCTCCTCCAAGGCACTTCTTAGCTCCCCCTCAAGGTCAAATTCACCTTCTTCTTCATCTTCTAGCAGGAGTCCTTCAAGTTCTTCTATGGCCATTAGTAAAAATTCAGAGGTTCCTTCTTCACTTGAGGGTTCATCTAAGTCTTCTGATGCACTGTTGTCTTGTTGAGCATAGAAATATTTTCTATTGAATTTCTTTCCTTTTTGCTAGTTCTTTGATGTATTTTTCTCTGATTCTTGAGCCTGATTCCTAACTTTCTTGTGAGGAAACTTAGCAGCATAGTGTCCAACTCTTCCACAGTTAAAGCATTTTAAAGGAAGTTTACCTTTGTATTTACCTAAGCCTCTATCCAGTTTCTTGACAAATTTAGCCTCTTCTTCATCAGAGCAAGAGAATATGTCTTCCTTTTCTTCTTTATTCTTTTCTGTTTTAAAAGCTTCCTCCCTCATACTTGGCTTCTTCTATGGGAGCCTCATCTCATAGGCTGTTAGATTTCCAAGTAGCTAGTTCATGGTCAAGGTTTCCCAATGAGTTGTTTATTCTATGGTAGAAACCTTGGGGTTAAAGCTGGGTGGAAGAGATCTTAGAATCTTTTTTACAATCACACATTCTGATATAGTTTCTCCAAGAGCTTTCATATTGTTAACCATTTCTGAAACTCTTAGGAAGAAGCTGCCAACACCTTCATCATCATTCATTTTTAAATTTTTAAATTGAGCTCTATATACTTGAAGTTTTGTGGTCTTTACCTTTTTATTTCCCTCATGGATGTTTTCAAGAGTATCCCACATATCTTTGGCTGTCTTACTGTGCATTATTTTGATAAATTCAGCCTCAAAAAGTCCACTTAAGATTGCATTCATGGCCTTTGCATTTGCTACAAATTCCTGTTTAGCTTCTCTCTCTGGGTCAGTTGCCTTTGGGGCATATCCAAATTCTACAGCAGCACAAACCTCTATTCCTGGAGACATTATGTATGATCTCATTCTGATTTTCCAGAAGGCATAATTAGCATCGGTGAAAAAAGGGGCTTTATTGGTTGAGCTTCCTTCTTGACTAGCCATCCTGGGGACCTAGGATCTCCTTTCAGTGGTTAAATTGGTACAAAGGAACTTGGCTCTGATACCAATTGTTGAATCCTTATTTAAACTGAGAGGGTGGGGGGGGGGGGTGGTGAATCAGTTTAACACAGACATAAGCTTTTTAAATTTTTCATCAACTTATTTACAGCTTATTTTTATAACCAAATTTAATATGTGAACAGTCTTAATATGTTGCAGCAAGTATTAAATTAATGAGACACCAAAATTTTTATGAGAGCAAAAAACATTAAGAAGATTGGGTAGATCATATCAACACATAGGCAACACACATAGAGACAACAGATATAAGTGGAAACCCATAAAGTGAGAAAACCACATCTTATTATTGTTGTGATGCAAAGGCAAGCTCCAACTCCCTCTCACCGTTGTTTTTCTGCAGGCACCAACCTACAGGAGGCTCCAACCTCAGTCAGCTACAACTGACAACTATCAAGATTCAACTTGATAGGGAAGCTCCAACTTTCTCAATTTATCAAAAGAAATGTTTACTGATTTATCTCAGATATTAGCTCTGTTCTGTAGCATCTCTTTCTGCTCCTCTCTTCCTTATATTCTCAGCCTCAATTTTCCATACTCTACATTCTCTATCCTTACTCTCTCTAACCTCTCTTTGCACATCAATGTGATATGATTTATATAGATTTCTTGATGGCTGTTTTTTTTCCTCTAGGAATTTGAAATTGATAGCCATACCTCTTAGTCTTCTGCCTTCTCATTTCTTTTCCAGCTCACTCAGAAAAATATAACTGTATGTACTAATTTTAACATTTAGTGGGATATTTTTTTTCTTCCGGAGACTTGCCAATCCATCACAAACAATATAAATCAGTTAAACCATTTACATTTGATTACAATGTGAATTCCAGCTCACCCATTCAGCCTCTCAGTTCACTGCGCTTGTCTTTTCTGTGACTATGTTTTGTCCCTTTTGGCTCTGCTAGCTCTCCTGTTCTCTGTCGTGGTGTAACTACTATGTATCTGTAACAAATTTTTTTATATATAACACAATTTCAACTCTCGGCATAATTATACAGAGTTTTAACATACAAACTGCCGCATTATTTAAATCTGATACCTCTTGGTAATATAACAATAATGAATCATTTTAATACATAAAATGCCCTTTCGGGCCCACTTGCCGAGCTTGCATTATTCGCCAATGCAATGCGATCACTCCGATTCGATGCGATGCGATCACTATTTCCGATTGCGATTAATCGCAATCGCAACTTCCAGTTTCATGTTGCAATATTCCTATGCTCCGATGCTCCAATGCGATCAATCACTGTTCACTTTGATATGTCGATGCAATGAATCATTTTTTTAATACTTCTGATTGCGATTAATCGCAATCGCAACTTTCATTTGTATGTTCCGATGCTCTGCTCCTTCTCCGATGCAATGTAACACTGTTTACCAGAACTCAAACATATATGAATCATCGTTTAGACCATATCAGGTTCGGAATTCAATTGCAATTGTAACTTTTTGTTAACATGATCCGCTGCCAAGTTTCTCTGATGCGATTGGTGAGGGTCCCACAATATATGACTTTGTTTGTTTTAACTTGAACCATAGAGTGGTACATATAAATACATATATATGTTTTGGTCCTTTATATATAAAGCGAAACATATATAAGTATATTTCGTCACTTCAATCTTTATGTATACTCCAGCTTGGGTTATGATTCTTGGAGTTTCATGTAGGGGGGGGTCCCACACTATATGTATACTATTATCTGTCCTCATAGTATTAAGTCTTTGGCTCAGACTTAACCCCAGAACTAATATATATATATTTATATAAACTCTCGGGCTCCGTAGTTTGTTTAATGTTTTCGTTCCCAGCATAGACTTAGCCATGTTCTTTATTCGAACCTTTGTCTTAAAGCTACAAGTGGTTCCAGCTCTTTTAATTACATACACCTGAGCTTATAGCATTCACTCAAGGTTTCTATATATATTATTGCAGCACATATATCATATGGTGGTTCATGGGTCCCACGCTCTACTGTTCACCTTCGTCAGTTAAGCATATCCACATTATATAAGTTGCTATAGGTCCGCACCCTTTGTATCATTTCATTCGGATCATCAATCAACTTATAACTAAACCCAACGTGAAATTTTAACACAAAGCCATTCCATGGAGCCCAGATGTGTTTGATAAACTCTGCACTTTTAGTACATTCCAACTGACAGTACCCTTTGAACATAAATATATATAAGCCTAAGTCAATCTTCGACCATGGCTTTAACCCTAGGCATATCATAATGTATTAACTTGCAACAAATAAATAATCCACACATAACGCATTTCTATTTCCAACTCAACTTTAATATATATCCAATACTGCAATGAATATCAAACTTGATACATATTTTAACATATACACGTTCCAAGGGCCCACCTCCATTAACACACCTCTTCTATCCAATGGCTGACAGTTTATCGCATCGACTCCAATGATCCAATGGAAGACGCACAATATCACACAGCTTAAATGCTCATTTCATAATTCTCCAAACTCACGTGAAAAAAGTTGTTTCACAAAACCGCGTAAGGACACGTGTCCTTCAATGACATATATCACGTTCATTTTGGTAATATAGCTTACCACTTTAATTCTCGCACGAACCCACTGGTTTTGTGCCCCTCCGGTTTTACTGTTTATGTTCGGGGTTCCGCTTATAGTCAAGGTTCTGTTCCATAAATAATGTCGCGTCTTCATTATATACATATTTGTATAAGCTCTGTTCAACCTATAATATATAAAAACCCTTCTTGATGTCGTTATATACCTTTCTTCAGCACTTTGATATATATGAACCTTGTTTCATTGCTATTTTAATATAGTGCTATCATATGAACCCTGTTTCATTAATATGTTAATTCAATGCTACCTCAAGGTTTAATACCTGACTTCATTAGGTTTTTACTGCTAAACACTTGGTTCCATTTCCCTATTTGTTAACGTCTCTGCCTCTACCTCTGTTGCTCGACTGTTTCTCTGCCTCTGTATTCTCTGTCTCTGCCTCCACTTCTCGACTGTTTCTCTTCCTCTGTATTCTCTGCCTTTGTCTCTGCTGCTCAACTGTTCTCTGCCTCTGTATTCTCTGCCTCTGCCTCTGCTGCTCTACTGTTTCTTCCGGTTTTACCTCCTTTTTCTGTCTTCGCCTCTCTTTTTGCTGCCCTATCTCTGTAAATAAACTCTCCCTCAGTTCTTCTCATGCTCCTCGTAAATGTTACTTGTTGTCTTCTCCTTTGCTTCTGCTACTGTCCTTTGTCTGTCTCTGCCTCTGCTGCCTCCTTTGCCATTAATGACAACATTTCCAACACATTTAATACGGTCAATGTTGGAAGATGGAAAGTTGAAGCTGGAAAAGATACACACTAGCGAAAATCTTGCAGATATTATAAAAAAAGTTGTAACCAGGGAGAAACTAAGATTATGCTCGGTTTAAATTGGTCTTCAAGGATGAAGATGAAGATGAGAAACAGCCAGGTCCAAAGACTAGTCATTTTCCAACAAATGATGCAGCAGTGGAGTTGCTACAAATCAATCTCCAAGTGGGAGATTATTGGGTGTGGAGCCTAATTATCTTGTGTATTTTGTATCACAGCGTTGGACCCCTATACCTTAATGGGGGCAGAAACGCCACCTGAAATTAAAAAATGCCTAGGGGGGTCCAGGGGGTCGGCTACAACTTTATGGAGCCCCCTCCTGGTGGGGGGTTTTGGGGGCAGCGCCCCCGAAGCTAAAAACAGATGTAAAATTGCCTTGTAAAAGTATAGTAATTTATAGTCAATCTAGGCCGTTCATTAGGCGGATGATCTGACGGTAGAAGTCATGTTTAGTTTAGGTTTTTTTGCCCTAGAAGGCAACCCCTCGCTTGTATGAGGGTATTGTATTGCGGCTGTTGATTGTATGTGTATTCTTAGAGCGAGAAATAGATAGGGAGGTAAGAGAAAACATAGGATATTACGGTGGATCTATTATAGGTTGTGTCTTTTCTTTTTGCTAGATAATAGAAAGGAAGGACTGGCTATTCGAGGTGGACGTAGCTCAAACTGGGTGAACCATGTATATCTGTGTCTCTTTGCTTCTATGTGTTTTGCGTGATGATGTTTTCTGCATATTTTAAGTGTTGCATTGCTCTGTAATATATAATTTTCTAACAAATTTTATGTTTCTAATCTATTTCTCACTATGAGATCATTGTGTACCCTACTTACAGTCTACTTTCCAGATTTTTCGCAATTATATTTCATGTATAATAGTTATAAATATATATTCTATATATGTTAAAATCACTTTCTGATTCAAGATTAGATGTTTATCAAAGGAATTCAGTTTAGTCTCATGATATTCGTATTTGCAAAGAAGTGTCAAACAATATAACCTAGTTAGTAACCTTTTTATATCCTATAAAAATAAATTCATTTTATGCCCCAAGAATTCATAATACGCAAAAATATCTCAATCATTTTAAATCCAATATATAATTTCCAGGCAATAAAATTAGCACAAAGGTACTTGAAAGTTCACACCTCCTCTCGATCCAACCTAGAACTATTCCTCCAGTTCACCCCTAAGTTGAGAATTCCTTGCCAAAGAAACAAATTCCCATGTTGATGTTTCTTTCAAGTATTTAATACATGTCTTTCATGATAAAGTTTCTTTTTATCAGCGTCTTGCTTTTTTGGATATTCTTATCCACTTGCGTAGTATTTTCCCATAAAATCCCACCTTTCTCTCCTGCGATGATTTTATGTCAAGCTTAGAATATTTCTCGAGCTAAGAGAATATTAATGGATCTTTATCTCCCATCCATTAATCTAATATATAATTCATATAGAATTCTTATCATGAAAGAATGACAAGGTTCTAAATTCTAGGTGTTTCCTTTCCAAGTACATAGATTCCATTTATTATTTATTATTGACTATTAATTTACATAATATTTTTTATAGTTTTTCCCAATGCTACCTAATTAAATTCAATATTAACCAACCAATATTCTACCAATGGAGGGATATTACATAGCGTCATCCATTTTAGCATATAACACAATAGTAGACACAAATAGCTTGTGAATTTTGAGATAATAATTTAGGGCTTCTCATGCAAAATGTCCTTATTGTCTTCTATGTTTATCTCTAGATTCATAATTTTTCTTCTTATAACAGTCTCTGGCTAGATGCCTACTTCTACCACAGTAAAATAATTCCATTTCATATGACATCCCTTCACCTGATTTCAGAAATGGCCTTTTCTGGGATGATCTTCTTCCTTTGTTTGCTCCTATTGGCTTTCCTTTGAAGAAATTTTTCTTTGCCACAAGTGCCAAATATGGATTACGAGGGCTCAAGTTCTTTTGCTTCTCTTTTGCCTACAATAATATACCTGTCAATTCCTCAAAGTTTGGCGCATTCTCCCTTGCTCCGAGACCTGTAATAAACATCTGGTAATTTCCTTATATTCCATTTAACGTGATTGTTACTAGATTAATACTAGGTATTGATTCCCCTATGTCTCCCAACTTGTCTAACAATTCTTTAATTCTAGAAATAAAGACATTGACAATTTTTTTCTCTTGCATTTTAACGTATATGAGCTTACTTTTCAAGAAGAGAACTCGATTTGTGTTTTTAGTCTCATATAATTCCTTGAGTGTATTCCATGTTTCAATAGAGGTCTTACAATAACGGATATGAGGAATTATACAATATTGGACACACATTCTAAGGAGTACCTTTACATTATTTTCTCTTTTCTCCCGGTCTTGAATTGTTGTAGTTGTTGTGCCTATACCATGTTTTGCTTCATCACTCTTTGTAATGGTCAAGGCCCCATAACCTTCTATCAATGTGTGCATTTTGAATTTCCAATTGATGTAGTTTATGCCATATATATTCATGGCTTCATTAAGATATGTCTCTACAAGAGTGTTCACCATTCTTTCCCAAAAATAATACTTTTACCAACTTCAAGTGGATATAATATGGAGGTTAAGTTCCTTCAATCAAACACCGAAGGTCACCACTTACAAAGAGATCATAGATGAGTCCACTAGTATTTGACGTGCTTAAAACCCTCAAAGAGGGAAATAGTCCACGACTTGAGCCAACACGGCCACTTCACGCAATTTATTAATATTAAGAAAAACAATTACATAAGCTTCTCTTATAAACTGTCAGAGGATAAATGACCCTCCATGCTCTTTAAATAGAGATCATGGACCAATCAGGTGTTAAGCCATGAATCAAGTGTCGATAATACTGAGGATATAATGAAACAACAGATCACTACATATCATGATCGTCAAATTATAAGTTACAAAATTACATAGTAAAGAAACACACTTTATCTAACTCTACGCTAGCCCAAATTATACTTAACTATTTCCTATGTATCGAAATATCCTAATAAAAACTAATTAATAAGACTTGAAAAAATAAAACCCATTTCATAAACACTCCCAAAAAAACATATATAAAACCCTTTAAAATATGAACACCCTCTCACAAGCCCTTCTTACCCAACCCAAAAAAAACAAAAAAACAACATTATATACGAATGAACCGCTCTTATAAATATCGAAAATGACTTTTGTTAATTAATTCCAAGTGGGGTCTCCTCTTTTAAATATATATATATTTTTTTTCCTAAAAAAAAGTTAGCCCTTCATATGGGCATTCAACGAACTTGAATACTGGTGGGAGCCAATATGCAAGAAACAACATATTTCCTCGACCTTTGACCTCTAGCATACACACAAGAGACACTAAAACATTACCATCGTAGTTTTTGATGGAGAAATGTAGGGTTGCAAATCCAAAAATTAAATTTCGTAAGTTTATCTACTATCAATGCATTACAACCTCAGGAAAGGGAAGCATTTTTCAATAAAAAAAAATACGGTGATCAACTTCATCGTTCTTCATTGTTGCATGAAGAAAAAGACTCAACTCACCACAAGCAGAATCATGCAGATTGCTCCACTCAAAACGGAGGTTGTTGCCACTAGTCACCACCTTAAAATGGGGTTTCCACAGTAAAAGTACCACCTTCAGTTAATGACACCACAGCTATAGGCACCACTAAAGTTGTAGGGAAACAGTGACACCACCGCTGCAAACATATCAGAACACCACCCACAAACAGTGTAAGGAATGCAGCTTGAAACACCCTCTCAACCACACGGACAACACATTACTCGCTTCTGCTATGCCTCTCTATGGGAAAATCCACAACAACAAAGGGACCTTCATTGTGGAAGCGTTCACTATTAATTCTAACGAACAACTAGCTAAACAACGATGGCTAGCTATTACACACCACTAGCTTTCTTTTTTTGTAGCACTATGGACAGATCCACAAATATATCAAATGGGGTTCAATCCATGATCTCCCTATTTGTCACAAACCTCTACCACACATCTCCTATTCTTCTCTCAAATTATTCAATTGAACAATTTCACAAAAAAGAGTTACTGATGCTCTTAGGTCTTCCACAGGTTCAAATCCTGCTTTGATACCAACACGAAAAAAGTGGACCAAAAAAAATAAATGAAATTGGAAAACCTCACAAAAGGAGTCCCTGCAGTTGCCCACAACTACTGATATGTTCATTGAATTAATATAATCAATCAAAACTTTATAAGTATGCATAGGACTAGGCTAGTTAGAACTAATTCGTAACAATGAGGAACTAATCCCTAATTAGAATAAAAAAACATACTATCCATTTTTCCATTATTTTCAAGTTTATCTATTGGTTTGTAATGATTTATAACATGAATTTTTCTTTTTTCTTCATTTTATATAGCGATATACATTAAATAGTATATACATGATTGGGAGCTTGGTTTTCTATTAACTTCTAGCCACCTAACATGCGCACAGTGACTTTGTCCTGTCATTAGGTTTTGCAAGACTGCACAAGGTTCAATAAAAAGATTTCGAGAGAGCACACATGATGCAAAAATGGTGAAACATGGCTCCCATGATTATCTTTATACTCTTACCCGTGATGTGCACTATGTGCATTATTTTATGGTACTAATTTTTTCATTAAATGGGATGTACATTAGGATGTATTTCTAGCCTCACATCATAAGAGAAAGGCCCACTATCATTTTCATTTCCATCAACTCATGTATAGGTCAAAGACAATGTGGAATCACACTAAGAGTAGCTCATTAAAAATATTGTTGATTAGTGGTTGTCATTGATGTCAACCCAAGCATCACCACAGGCTACCCCAATATTTCATGGGAATTTTGACCTACCAAATTACTATATTCTAGGTCAAGAATTCTTTTGATGGTTTCTGCTTGTCAAGATGTTTCCGTTTATATATGGCACGCCACGTAATTCTTCACGGTTTGAGATATATTCATGTTTGAATTTTGTAACACCAGTTAGTGGGCTAAAACCCCATAGGGTTGTGGCATGGGTCACTGAAAAGTCAATAATTAATAATTTTTAATCTCGTAAAATCCCTCCCACGTTCATTTGTTGAAGCTCCTCTCAACCTAAGCATTTATATAAATTTTGATTCTCATATCCTCCTTATGTAGGGGATTTTTCTATCTGAAACATATCATCGTGGAATTTTCACTCTAATTTTTTTTCTGCGAAGGTTCAGAAGCTGAAATTTTTATGAGGCAAAGTAGAGATCCTAAGGAAGATCCTTTAACAATTTCAGATGAAGGTACACAACATTTTCAGAGATATGATCTGTGGAAGTTAGTGTTTTTGGAGGCTTCTGAAATTCATCTCAAAGAAGGGATCTTGAGAAAATAGTCATAGATATCTCTTTGAGTATCGGATTGGAATTGTATAAAAATTGGTAGATATTGCATAGACTATAGTTTTTGTTGTATCAATTTAATAGCCGAATAAAGAAACAGTGACATGTGGCATTCCATACAAGTTCGCTCTACTGAAACAATCCATAATTAGGGCAGTGTGAGAGATTTTTCATAACTCTCCCTTGAAGAATCCAAATTGGGTAAGACCTATGGCATTGAAAAAAATACTTAGAGGAATACTACAAGGCCGAAAATCACATATTGGCGATCTAAAATAACAGATATACACCACATTCAATATCGCTCCTGGAAGGTAAGAAAAAGTCAGATCACGTGTTGTCAAGGGCTGCAAAGGACCAGAATTTCTAGGGCAGCAAAGTAAAGCAAGGTGCAACATAGGGTAGCATGACAAGAGCATCAATCAAGGTGCAAAACATCAACAAGAATTTCATGACATGAAGTCTTCAAGTGGGTAACACAACATTGTAATATTCCTAAATTAGCCTACAGCTAATGGGAATATTAAAATTTTGTTTTGTTACATTGATAGGTGAATAAGTGGGTGGGGAGACCCATAAAACACTTTATTGTGAATAAAACCACTTCTCATGTGAAAGTGGATCATATTTTTAGCTGAATAAAGCAGCTGAAGGTGTGGATAAGGGCTAAAACATGTTGTCTGGGTCAACCTTGACCAAATCTACAATGTTGTCATGGAGTAGTGGCCATCGATGAGGCACATCGTAGTTTTAGATGGAGATTCCTTGTGTGAAAGAATTGATTTTGTTGGAGGTGGTTTAGGGTTTGCAAGCTCCTGTCTTATAAAAGGAAGGGGATGGTAGCATTAGAAGTTTGTTGATGATATGATATTTTTCTGAATATATTGTCTATTTAGACATATCTCATTCTCTTGCTATTTAGCTGAGAATAATGTTGTTTAGCATTGGGTGTTCTTGGTCGGGAATCCCACCTCTTCCCATTTAGTAGCTCTTGGGAGAGTTTTTATTGCATTGTCTAATATATGGCTTAAGGCCAAGCTACTTCTTTCAACTACAACACTGATCCTTTTGAGGGTTTGACTATTTTTGCAAGTTGTAGCAAGTGGAGATTAGATCTTTCAGATCTAGTCCATTTCAGTGCTTCTTTTCAGTGGAGGAGGGTCCTACTTCATTGGGAGGACAATATTGAAGACATTGAGCATTATTTTCATATCTTGGTATGTGGCCAACTATATTTTGATCCCTAAAACACAGTATAGATCCAAATCTGTGTTATTTCTATAGGTGTATTTGCAAGGTGTTTCAACTCGCCAATTGGAGAGTGATTTTCTAGGTGTTGGGGATCAGCCCTTCACTTTGAAGGTATTTTGGAGAAGATAATTATATTTTTTATATCATATCAGATCCACTTTCCATATCTAAATATTTCTATAGATCTACAGTATTAGATCTTAGATCTACACTTTGTACATGGTGTTTTGCTGAAAACCCCAAGGGGGTTCAATAGAGGAGCTTGTATAATGTATGGATCTGCTATAGATCTAAATTTTTGTCCACATACTTGCTCTAGATGTGATGTGTACTCTACAGCTGTTGCAGAGCCAATAAATGACGTTGTAAGGATTTTTCTGTCTTAATACATGGTTTCAACACCTCATTTTGAGGGATTTCTGTCATTGGAGACTTGTATTTTCTTGTCATGCATATTATGGGCCAATTTTAACATGTATTTTTCTGGTGTAATGACCAATGAAAGGTCTCCATATTGGCATCCTACTTTATAAAATATTAACTATGTTATTTTCTTATCATTCTGCATTGTATTGTTGCATTTACCATTTGGGAATATTACTGTGGTATTAGAGAATCATCTTGGGAAAGCTTGTGCTTTCTAAGAAGCAATATGTCTTATGGAAAAGGAGAACCTCTTACTGATAGAGAGAGGTGGTATCAAAAGAAAATACACAGAAGATTTGATTACACCAATGAGAAAGAAGACAAGGATAAAACTCCTTTATCTGGAGGAATGAAAGGGAAGGAGATCTCAAGACTTCTTCTCCAAACTATGCATGAGATTAAAAGAGAAATCAAGGGAATGAGGAGGAAAAGACATGAAGATCCCTCAAGAATATTTTCACATGAAGAAAACCCCAATTCTTCATATTACATGTGTAAGCACTCAGCCACACAATCAGATCCACGTCGTTATACTATGCCTAGTTTTACTGCAAGAGAAAAGAAGAAAGAAGGTGCACCAAAGGAGTAGACTTGGAGTGATTATCATCACGAGTATGAATCTCAATCCTGGAGATTCAAGGAGCACTTCAACTTCCAATATTTCTACCAACTCAAGGAGGAAAGAAGACCCAACAAGCACAACAAAAGCAGAAGAGGTAGATTCTTTTTGCCAAATTTTGATGGATCCTCCACATGCACAACCAAGGATTTGATAGATCAGCTAGACTCCTATTTCCATCTACATCAAGTTTCAGAAAAGGAAGCCCTTAGGATATCAACATTGAATCTTAAAGGTAAAGCTTATGCTTCATGGTTATTTGAATATTTTTCATTAAGAAATGAAAATATATCTACTTATGCAAGATTCACTAAGATATTAGTGAAGAGATTTGATGTAAAAAAAACTGAAACATCTTTAATTGAGCTAGCAAATCATGAGAATTCAAAACATTTCCATGAGATGGAAAGATCTGTTATGCCAATTCCACTTCAGATTTATATTGAATGGGATAAAAACCTATGTGATGCCTTGCCAAGGGCAAGATCCCCATTACATGAAGATATTTATTCTCAAAGGGAAGACATGGAGGTTCTTCTTTCAAGGGAAGACCAAGATCTAGGGTCTCTCATTGTTGATGAGGTATTCTCAAATATTGATGAGAAGAAAGAGCATGAAGGAAGTAACAACACTATGACTCCAAAAGAAGGGCCATCACCACATGAGGATGGGTATGAATTTATTGCTTCAAGAGAAGGCGCTTTTGCATCTTTGCAAAGGGTTCCCAAGGAGCATCATGTGACAGTAATATTGGGCAGTAACACCTTGATCCAAGAAGGAGAAAGGATGGGTCAGCATCTAAGGATGAGGAGCATGCACCCTTGTTTATTTCAATGGGTTTATATTTAGAAGAAGGAGACTGATTTATGCAGTAAAGGGAGGGACAAATCAGTCCACTCATTTATACAATCTACTTCATATTTTGATGTCTCTTTGCATGGAGGCATTCCACCACGTAGACCCCCTGACTGGAAGAATAATAAAATGTTCTCTCAAATTAGTGTTGCATTTCAATATTTGGCTAAGGAAGGAGCTTTGGGAGAATCTACTATAGTGCTGAGAATCTTTGATGGGTTCCAAGGAGAGATGATCAATTTTATGAGTTGGATATTGCCATATCCCACTTAGATATCTACGCTGGAAAATGATTCAGAAATCTATGATGACATGGGCATGGTGTCAAATGGCCACTCCATGGTCTTGGAGTAGAAAATGATACTTCCACACATGAGGAATATTTCTGAATATGACAAGAGGGTATTAACACTCTTGCATGCATGGGCTAAACTATGGAAGTTTTGGAAGAAAAAGAACTTTCTAAAGGAGGTTGACTTCCATGTACTTCAATATTGTCTTGAGCAAGATCAACTGCAAGAGAGGTAGAAAAGGTGAAGTTACACTACTCTAACATGTGGCTTTAGCATTAAGCATGTCAAAGAGTAGAATGATGATGTGATAGCTACTTCATTTCAGAATTATATAGCATTGTCATGATTGGGAAGCTTAGATCCATATTGGAAATCCCAGCTATTGGTGGATTATTTAAAGAATCTTTTCACATGCATGATACTTGATGACCAGCCACAAGAGGAGGGCTATTTAGTCCAAGATCAAGTCATCTATCATCATGGTAGGATCTTCTTATCTAGAGCTTCCAAGCTCAAGGAGAAGTTGCTACGAAGAGCACAAGAAGAATTCCTTTTTAGCCATACTTATTCTATGAAGGCTTTCAACACTATCATGGAGTGCTACACTTGGGAAGGCTTTTAAGGGAAGTTATATCAAAATTTTCAGAGATGCATGAATCATGTGAAGATGGGAAAGATACATGACTCTATGGAGGAGTCAATTCAGCCACCTCTTTCCTCTTTGGGAAAGAGAAGAAATAAATCTATGCACCACTCCATTTGTATGTGGAGAAATTTTGGTAAAGAATATGCTTTTGTATCTCATGATTCATTTGATTATTATTTGTATTATTTTACCATGTATATGCAGGCCATAGCTCCTAAGAGGAGTTTTTTTCCATACAAACTTCATGGCCAACATTGGGCCACAAACATTTTTGAACATGGCCACTCCCTTAGAGGACAAAGGGAGATATTGTATCATTGTGGGTGCATTACAAAAGCACCAAATATATCTCACACCTTCAGCCGTGCTGAGATTACTTGGGCAGAAAGTAAGTGGTGGGGAAACCACTTACCATATCACTATCTGATGTAGTCAGGAGATCTACTGCATTGGTTCCACTTGTGGGACTATGATCCACCTCCATCATTGCATTTGATTATTTATGTATCTCTGATTTTGATCCCACATGATGATGTTAATCTCAATTTTATTGGGGACATGATGTTACATTGAAAACTGTCACCTTGACATTTTACCATGAGTATGAGCTCATTATTACTCATACTTCCTCCTTTTGCAAGTCCAACATATCAGCTCCTCATGTCAAGCTTCAAAATCAGAGGAAAATCCCTAAAATCCCCTAAGAATTGGTATCGCACTTTCTTTATGCATTCCCTGCGGTCCCGCACCTAAATCTCAGCCTGCCTGCGGAACCATACCGCACGTTCTTTGTGTAATGGGTGCGGACCTCTGTAAAACATAAAAAGGCGAGAAAATGAAGATAAAAAGTGAATTCCAGGTGAATTCTAGAAGATTCTGGATGGGAATTTTCGGGAATGGATACGCTTTGAAGAGGTTCATGCATCCCTCACTTGATGGAGCTAACCCCTTGATGTAAGGAGCTTATCCCTTTGAAGGAGGATTCTATCCCTTCATATTTGGAACAAGAAATCTCCTCTTTTCCACTATAAAAAGAGGCCTTGGGTAGCCTCAAAGGGAGTTCAAGCTTAAGAGATTTGAAGTTAAATGCTGTTGAGATTCAGTCTCAAATAACTAAGACTTTCTGTGAGGTTAAATCACTCTTTTCTAGTTGTCTTGGTTCAAAGAGTGCAATGCTTGTCAAACTAGAAGAGATTCCTGCTTCGGACCCCGAGAGGACCTGCACAACATCAAGGCACAGGTTGTAAAGGTTTTCTACATTTGAAGTTAATACAAATATACTCATTTCTCTCATTAAACTGTCTATTCATGGTTTATTTCATAAATTCCTTGATCATTATGATAAGTATGATTTATAATAATGTCTATACAGGTGCTGCTTAATCTTTTTGCTTGTTTGTGACTGCAGATTCAGGAGGAACGTTCTTTCAGTGCACAGGAAGGACTTCAACAAAATCAAGCAAGTGTTGGACATAAGGTAGGCCTTACACCTATATAGTGTTTTATGAATCTTATATGCTTAGAGAGAGATTAGTATAATTGGCTGTTTGTTGCTAGTTACCTTTTGTACTAGAGAGATCGGTCTTGTCCGCAAGATGGATTAATCTACACAACAAAATGGCGACCATACTGGGGAAGAACAAAATGGCGACCATACTGGGGAAGAACTTGTTCTTTTTGGTTCTCTTTTATTTTTGACTTGAGGAAACGTTTTTCCTGGTTTTTGATTGATACGCATCTGTCTGGGTACTTTAGTTTTTTTTTCTTGTTTTGAAAATTTAGAAGTATTTTGAGTTTTTCTAGAATTTTTTCTAGGACCACACTCTGCATAACTTTGACAGTGCGGGCAGTTTCGCACGTTCTTTACAGAACACAGTGCGGGATTGCACCTGTCAACACTGGTTGCCTGCGGACCCTGTAAAAATTTTAGAAAATTTCTAGGTTTCTTTTTCTAGTTTATTTTTAGATCTTTGGTTTCTGCCCAGACTGGTTATTGTGTCTATCAAGAATTCATTGTGAATGAACTTCAACAGTGTTAATGTTTTGATGATTTTCTAGAAGATCTTGCCAATTGGATTGTTTTTCTTGCTTGGTCTTTGTGGTGATTCAAATTTTTGACAATTTGTAGTATCTCAGATTACATTGATCTCTTTTTGTCTTTTGAATCCGACCTGATTTTGAAACATCCTATATTGAGAAATTAAGCCTTTTGGTTTCTTTGCAAATCTTCGAAAAGACTTGGTTCAAAGTTTTGAATTTCATTTTTTGTAAAAACATATTTTGAGTGTTTTGATCTGTTTGTTATCTGAACGAATAGATTCTTAGTTTGCTGAACAACTAAGGGAAACATTCATAAAAAAATCTAAAAATATTTTACTCAATTTAGATCACAGATCTTAAGATTAGATTTTGTAGTTTTGATTAGTTTTAGTTTTGTAGCTTTCTTTCGAAAGAAAATGGTTTTGTAGCTTTTTGTTTGGAAAAGAAAAAGGATTTTTCTTGTGAGCTTTGATAGTTTATTGAAAAGACAAAATAGTTTCTTTCAATTATTTTTCATGTTTGAAGAAGGAATTTAAAGGATTGCATTCTCTAACTCTTTCTTTAGATAGAAAGTTCATTGAAAGGAAAAAGAATTGAATATCATCATAGGTGCATTTTAGTGTTTTTTGGAAGTCGAGTCTTCACATCATTCAAAGTTTCATTTTCGCACCCATTGACTTAAGAAACAACTCTTAAAAGTAACGCTTAAATAAAATTCATCTAGTAATCTTTTTATTTCTAGGGCTCTCATCACCAACATAGCTTAGGCTAGTATCTTGGAGTAGGGAGTAATTAACTCTCCAAGGTAGATAAAACAAACAAGTAGATATATATTGCGGTAGGAAGAATTCCAGTTGTTGCATGTATGCTCTGGGAAGCTCCTCTTAAAGGAGTTAAGCACGAGATCATATCTGAACCAGTGGGGTAATCAATCCTTCCTCATTGGGAACGATAGAAGATATACACGTATTAAAAATGGTAAACCTCGGATAGACCATTTTCGAGGAGCCAGGGGTCACTTGTCGGTAAACCTTGGATTATTTCAAGGAGCCTTCAAGGGGATTGAGCTTTGTTACTCTGCCCTTGCGTGTGTGTCGGATCGTAGACTGTTCCCCCAGGTATATTTGTTTCGGTTGGTAACCTTAGAGGCCATAATCTTTAGGATTCTTTCCTAAGGTGACGGTGGAGGGAAGATCCCACTGTACCTGGAACAGACGTCGACTAGACTCACTTGGACTCTCTGGGGGGTTCTCTTCACTCAAGATGGTTATGTGAAGAAACTTGTGCCAGTCTGTTTCATTAAGCAGGTTGTCGGGGTAACTGTTCCAACCGCCCTTTTCGTGTTAAAAATCTACTAAGTTGGATTTCATCACCAACTAGTGATTTTAGTACGGAAAGTTACTTGTTTGTGTGTGGTTTGAACTCTTAGATTTTTTAAGCGAGTGATTCAATTGTTTGTTTCTTAGAGACTTTAGGTTTTTTTTTTTCATTGAAATTTTTCTTTGTTTGCATGTGATTAGATAATTTTTCATCGTGGCGGAATTTCCGAGACAATCCCGGAGAATACAAGGGAAACCCCCTGAATTTACACCAGGTCATCTTGAAGGGCTTCGAGCTCTGGTACCACACAGTAGTCGTAGACTTAGGTCAACAGAAGTTGAAACCTATGCTATTGTAATACATCCTGATCATCAAATTCCTACAACAGAATACATTCAAGAACCGATTTCAGTTTCTGAAGTTACTGAAAATATTTCTCCTTCTAGTGAATTATCTGACGAACCTGAAATCTCTGAACCTGAAACTGAATCTTCTGTGTTAGAAACATCCTCAGGATTTATCTCACCAACTTCTAGTGATCCAGGTTCACCTAGGGTAAGAAATATCATTACAGAAAATCTTCCCTCTGGACTAATTTCTATAGAAAAACTTACTAATCCAGACGAAGATATATCTCTTCCCAACTCCCCTCAATCGTTAAATCTTCGGGAGCGTGAATCTATTTTCTACATCCCCATTCGAACTAATCCCTGGTATCTCTCTTTAACTGATTTTTTAGAGAATCCGGGTCTTGCTTTTTATCCACCTCGAGTTCCATTTCATCCTACACCCAGAGGATATTATCCGTCATCTATTATGGCTGGAGAGTCATCCATGTTTTCTCAAACGCCTGAATCATTTTTACATGGTGGTCCTTCTGTTCCTTCGGGATATCAGTCTTTGTCTGGTACTTTCTCGGGAGCAGCTCCTCAACCCATCGAAAATGTGTTATCAACTGGTCTTGATAGACTTAAAATTGAAACGTCGAATGCAGAGCAATTTCTTATGATGTCTGGTAATATTCCTAATCCTCAAGCTCAAGGCAGTCAGTTTCCTTCTGGGGGCCAACCTCAGGGAACTCAGTTACCGCTTGGGGGGCAACCTCAGGGAAGTCAATTACCGCCTGGGGGGCAACCTCAAGGTAGTCAGTTACCACCCGGGGCACAACCTCAAGGTAGCTTTTTCCCAGGACAAACTGTGGATCCATATTATTTTGGGGGGCAACCCCAAGGACAGTACATACCTCAGGGTTACCAACCTCAAGGATATTACATTCCTCAAGGTCAACCCCAAACTCAATATGCTCCTCAGGGTCCTCAACAACCCCAACTTCAGTACGTGCCTCAAGGTTATCAACCTCAAGGGCAGTACCCAATGCAATGTTACCAACAGCCTTCTGGTCAACCATCTGTTCAAGGAGGCGGAACTTTACCTTATTATCAACCCTACGTTCAACCAGGTTTTGGTCCTTACGTTCAACCTTCTACGGGACAATACCCCGGAATGATGGTGTGGGATCCGTCCCAATATCAACAACCTTTGCAGCCTAATGTGCAGTTACCTTATCAACCTGGTCAGCCATTGGTTTCTGGTTCAACTCAGCAACCTGTTCAGCCAGCTATTCAAACTCCTGCACCTAGTTCAGTTCAGCAGGCTGGGCCTAGTACACCTCAAACTCCGCCCCAAACTGTTGCAACTGCTGCAACGTCTGTTCAACCTGTCACACCTGTTTCTGGAGTATCTGTAGCCTCGAGTTCGGCTATCCCTGTATCCGTGCAAATTCCTCAAGTCTCTGTACCTCAGTCAGGACCTTCAGTTCAGACTACAGTTCAGATTCCTGCAGGACAAACCGGTACAAGTACAGTTGTTACAAGTCAACCTCAATTTACTTATCAACCGTACCAAGGACAACCACAATTCGGTCCCTATGTTCAGAATCCGAGCTATCAACCATACCCTGGTTATACTTATCAACAACCTCAGTATGGTCCGATTCATCCTGGTTATCCAGGAGGTTATACAATACCTAATGCTAATCCGATTCCTAGTTATCCTGGGTATCCGCCTCCTGGATCTGCTTTGGCTTCTCAAGGTTTTCGTGACCCTAACCGTCAATTGCCGTTTATCGCAACTTTGGACTTACCTGATTTGACGCGCCTTACAAATGATCCTATTTTTTATTATCAGAACTGGTCGTCAATGCCTCATAAGTTGCCCAGTGATATACCAAAGTTTGAAGGTAAGTCGGGAGAAGATCCATCCAATCATGTTATGACTTATCACCTTTGGTGTGCATCTAATTCAATAATTGATGATTCGATTTGCTTACGTCTTTTCCAAAGAACACTCATAGGTCTTGCAGCCAAATGGTACATTGAGTTGCCACGAGGCTCGTTTCATAATTTCAGTCAGTTAGCAACATCTTTCTTAACTCATTTCCAGTTGCCTGTTAGATACGACAATGGCACAGAATTATTAACTTTGCTAAAACAATCTACGTCCACGTATATTTCTGATCATATTCATGAGTGGCGACGTAGACGACGTTTGGTGAAAGTTTATATTCCGGATCAAATTTTGGCAGAATGGTTTGTTAAATCATTGTTTCCCAAGATCACTGAAGACGTAGCTAAGGCTGGTGTTGTTACTGAAGAGCAAGTAATTGCTCAGGCTCAGTACCTAGACCTCGTCTATACGCAGTCAGGTACTCTACATGAGAAAATTCCAGATCTTCCCAAACAAGGTCAAATAGCTACTGCTCCTTCAGGGTCTCATGCCACTGATTGTATGATTGGTACAGTTAGTTCTAAAAGTAAGAAGAAATCCTCAAAGAATTCTTCTCCAATTATAACTTTACTTGATTCCCCAAAAGGAGAATCCTCTAACGAAGTTTCCGCCGACATTCATGTCGTTGAAACATCTACGGCCAAATCAAAATCCGGTGGTAAAAAGAAGGGGAGGAACAAAAACATAAATAATTCGAAAGAAAAAACAGATAAAGAAGAATCCAATGACGAGAAATGTAAACCTCGCTATCCTTGCTTCATTTGTGAACAAGATCACTTCACGAAAGAATGTCCATATCGAGAGGAAGTTACGAAACTCGTTAAAGGATCGCAACAACCTGCTGTCTTGAAGGATCCTTTTCCAATTCAGGATAGTAAAATGATTGGTTCTTCCTCGACTACTTTAGAAGAGCCTATTATGATGATGTCTCATGAACGGATTGCGACGTGATCACAAGATTACGGTTCTAAGAATCTCGTCGATGGCAAAGAAGGAGAGTCTTCTAATGCCAACACATCAAATACAACTCCTCCTGTTTCCGGTCCGTTACAGATCGAGAAACAAAATCCAGACTTAATAATCAAACCGCCTGCTAAAGGTGTTCTTTGTAAATTAGCTTTCAATCCACATGCGAGAGCTACTTAGAATTACAACATTGTTGAAGATTTAGCTGTTTCTCCTTCAGCAATGTTGGCTTTGGAAGTGCTGCAATCGTGTCCAGCACATCGTAAATTATTATTGTCTGCCATAGGAGCTATTGATGTTCAGGATTCTAACCTTATAATCTTCGATTTAGAAAATAGTACACCACGTCTTCCTCACCAAATGGCTTTCCAGATTCCAGTGTTATTCAAAAACAGACCTATTTTTCGGACTGTGATTGATGAGGGAGCTTCAACGTGTATTATGTTGATTCAGTGTTGGAAATCTCTTTGTTCTCCCACACTTAACCAATCTCCGACGATTCTAAAAGCTTTTGATGGTCGAGGTTTTCAACCTTATGGTATTTTGCAGGATTTACCCATAGGGGTTAAAGGAAAAATCGTTAATCTAGATGTGGAAGTGGTTGATGCCCCTCTAGATTACAACCTTCTTCTGGGTCATAGTTGGTCCTATGCTATGACTGTTGTTGTCTCTTCGGTCTTTCGACTCATAAAATTTCCATATCAAGGAAAGATCGTAACAATAGATCAGTTAACTTATTTTTCGTCCGACCCAGCTTCTACAGAAACAATCCAGCATGTTGGTAAAACGGCTATCCCTTATAAGGATGTTGGAGTAGGTTTGGTTAAAGATTCTGGTTTACTAGGAACGTTTTCCTTTCCTCCTCCTAACGTATCACCTTCTACTGCAACTATTCATATGATTTCATCAGACACAGTTATGTTTGATGATCCTTGGATTCTTCCTTCCGAATCCGAGATAGACTCATTTGATGGCGTGATGCCCTTGAGTCCATTTGAAATTGCGTACCAGGCTGTACAGTCTTTTTCCGACCCCTCTTCAACCGAAGTTGATCCAATGAATGGGATCCAAGAGGAATCACTTTCTATATCTAGTTCAGCTACAACGACATTTCCTGAACTTGTTCATATAGATGAGCAAATTCGTGAGTTTTTTTCTGTTGATGATTTACCATGGGAAGATCTACATCACCGATCTTCATTTTTACCTGAATTAGATCATTTTGAAAATGATTTCGCTTCAATTTTTACTGCTGAATATGCCAAGGAACCTCAGAATCCATTCCAAAGTCCTGATTCTGAGTTAAATTTGGAAAATATATCTAGAACGGTTCCAATTGACATTTCAGTAAAACCGGGAATAATTGAAAACATTCATATAGGTGCTTGTTGTTCAGATGAAGAAATTCATACTTATAAAGCCCTATTTCAAGAATTCTGTGACGTGTTTGCCTGGTCTTATGAAGAAATGCCAGGAATTGATCCATCGATCGTAGTACATGAAATCAAGACTTACCCAGATGCTAAACCTGTTCGTCAACGATTACTTCAAATTCATCTTAGAAAAGCTGCTGCTATAAAAGCTGAAGTTGAAAATTTACTTCGAGCAGGATTCATTTATCCAATTCCTTTAACGGATTGGGTATCGAATATTGTTCTTGTAACTAAAAAACAAGGAACAATAAGAGTATGTATCGATTATAGGGATATTAATCGAGCGTGTCCAAAAGACAATTATCCAACTCCCTATATCGATCAGATAATCGATGATTGTGCTGGTAGTGAATTGTTTTCCTTCATGGATGGCTTTTCAGGCTACAATCAAATAAACATACTCCCTGCAGATCAACCTAAAACAACTTTCATTTGTCCATGGGGAACGTTTGCCTATTGTAAACTACCTTTTGGACTAAAGAACGCTGGAGCAACTTTTCAACGGGCTATGTCTTATGCATTTCATGACATTAAGCACATCGTTCAGCCATATCTAGATGATTTACTGGCGCATTCATTACGTCGGGCCGATCATCCCACTCATTTACGAGCAATTTTTATGAGATGTAGGCATTATCGGATAAGGCTGAATCCGCATAAATGTGTTTTCTGCGTAGAATCAGGTCGATTACTGGGATTTGTTGTCTCGAATTCAGGCATTCGTGTCGATCCATCGAAGGTCGAAGCTATCGTTAAATTGCCTCCTCCTTCGACATTACGCCAACTCCAAAGTTTGCAGGGGAAAGCAAACTTTTTACGTAGGTTTTTTCCGAACTATGCCGAGCTTGCAAAGGGTTTTACCCGGTTGTTGAAACAGGACATTCCGTTCTTTTGGGACGAGATCGCTGATCGATCTTTTGATGCACTTAAACACGCGTTGACCCATGCACCATTATTGCATCCTCCCAACTACAACCAAGATTACATTTTGTATCTCACTGCTTCTCATTCCACCATTGGGATGGTATTAGTTCAGGAAGATGAATCTCACAATGAACATGTGATTTATTATATTAGTCGAAATCTGAATCCGACTGAAATCAAATACACACATGTGGAGAAATTGGCCTTGGCAGCTGTTCAAGCTGTCCAACATTTTAGGAATTACATCTTGTTACGTAAAACCACGGTAATTTCTGATTGCAACCCTATGATGTATATTTTGACCAAAAAATTGCTAGGGGGAAAATATTCCAAATGGATAATTATCCTGCAGGAATTTGACTTGGAATTTGAAAAATCCAAGGCAAAGAAATCTTTGGTTTTTGCGGAACTGATGTGTGATTTCCCCTCTACTGATATTGAAACAGTGGCAGAAGAGTCCATTGCGGACGAATCTTTGTTTCTTATCAGTACGCTTGATCCATGGTATGGGGATATTATTGTGTATCTCCAAACCCAATCTTTTCGGCCTGACATTTCACGAACTCAGCGACGGAAAATACGCTTCCAATCCCAACAATATAATATCATTGGTGATACACTTTATCGACGAGGAGCGGATTCTGTTTTCCGACGTTGTCTAACTCATGAAGAAGCTGAAAAGGTATTAAATGACTGTCATTCTAGAGCATGTGGCGGTCATATGTCTGGGTATGCCACAACCCAAAAGATATTGTGTGTAGGTTATTTCTGGCCAACGTTGTTCAAAGATTGCATTTATGCGGTTCGGAAATGCCACAACTGTCAAATTTTTGATAGAAAAATGCGCGCGTCACCCGCTCCTCTTCACCCTATAATTGCTGTTGGTCCATTCGCAAAATGGGGTATCGATTTTATCACATGTAACCCTCACTCGGCCGGGGGGCATGCCTATATTATTCTCGCAGTAGATTATTTTACGAAATGGGCCAAGGCGATGCCTACATATTCAGCTGACGGAAATACTGCTGCAACATTCGTATTTAATCACATAATTGCTAGGTTCGGTGTTCCTCAAGCCATTATTACAGATCATGGAAGTCATTTTCGGAATATCATGATGACTGAACTGACAGAACAACTTGGCCTACGTCACGATAGTTCCACTCCGTACTATCCACAAGCAACTGGTCTGGTTGAAGCCATTAACAAAGTTTTAGTCACCATGATAAAACGAATTATTGGTATTCATAAGACGAATTGGCATTCCATGTTATTTTTAGCGCTTTGGGCATATCGAACCTCAGTCAAAACATCAACGGGTTTCACTCCTTTTCAACTGGTCTACGGTTTGGAAGCTGTGCTGCCGATTGAATGCGAAATACCGTCACTAAAATTAGCCGTAGAATTACTTCCAGCTACGTCTGAAGAGGAAAAACGTTTCTTGTACTTAGCCCAATTAGATGAGAAACGACAAAGTGCTGCAATAGAAAACGAGGCTCATGTTAAAAGGATAAAAGCTCAGTATGATAGAAATGTGACCCCTCGAAATTTTTCAGAAGGAGACCTAGTTTTACTTTATGATCAAGCTAACGACAAGCTAGGAGCTGGGAAATTCGTGCCTATGTGGCATGGTCCTTACATTGTGAAACGAAAGTTAGCAAAAGGGGCCTATGAGTTGATAGATTTTGACGATGTCCCTTTGGATAAACCCAGAAATGGGCTTTATCTAAAGCGATATTATGCTTAAACGAGGTGTGGAGATTTTTGTTAGTTTAGATTTCTTTACTGTTGGTATGTTTTAGATTAGAAAAGTGTGCCTAGTTTAGAAGTGTGTTTTTGTCACTATGACTGCTTATCTGAGTTTTACTCTTGATATTGCAGATGTCGACGTCTCTTCAAACCTACATTGGTTTTGTTGATGGTGCTTGTCGTAGTACACGGAACATTTCTTCCGCAGCTTGGGTTATCTATTCACCCTCTGACGAGTTAGTATCCATGCATGGGGTAAGCCTTGGTCAAATAAAAAATAACATTGCCGAGTATAGGGCAGTGATTGAGTTATTATCTGAGTCCATATCATTTGGAATTCAGAGTTTGATTGTAAGGTTGGATTCAGAACTTGTTGTTTACAGCTTAACAGGGTTTATACCATTAGAAATCCAGTGTTATTACGGTTGTTTTTGAGAGTTCGTCTCTTGGAACGTGAGTTTGATTATATTGAATATCAGCATATTACAAGACATTTAAATACATTAGCAGATTCGATTGCTTCTAGTATGATAAATAGACATTTGCAATAATTAAAAGCAGTAAAACAAACAACATTCTCATATGTACACAGATAGCCGTCAAAATAGTGATATATATATATCATAGGAGCGTGTTCAAAAAATATACATCGTCTTCGATCATAGGTTGGAAACACCTTATGATCGGCAAAAATGATAATACAAAAGTACAAAAATATCAGTCTACACGATCATCCCATCACTGATGGTGATCTCGATAAGAAACAACTGCTCGGGCCACCCTGCATAGGAACCTTCTGAAAGGTCCTGGGACTCCAATCACATATCTTTGTAGCCTGAGAGGAATGTCATCTATATTGGTCTCTGGTATATCTAGAGTCAAGCGCTCTAGATGATGCTCCAAATCAGTCAAAATCTCTACTGATTGGCCTGCTGGGGCTGGTGCGGGCGCAACTGGTTGTCTCCTCTCGAAAGGTTGGAGATGAGCTGGTCGTTGTGGACCCACATCTGTATTCAAAAAGCTTTTGGTTATTAGTTTTCTAATACGATAAAAAATTAAAAAAAATTAGAACTTAGCAAACGTTGAAAAATGTTTTTACCTGAATTATCCCACTGTTCCCCTGCAGGGAGAGACATCTCTCCATCACCACGGAAATCTATCCTGGCATACGGAAAATACTCTATCATGAAGACTTGGCGATCCAGCCAACGAAAATATGAAGCAGGGAATCGTACAATCTCAGTGCCCTCAATAGCATGACGGGCCATCAGCGCGGACCATCGAACCATTCTCGGTTCTCGAGGTCAACCGGCATCAACTGCAATACTCTGTGGAGCTAATTGAGGAATCCTCTCCAAAGAAAAAGAAACGACGATGGATCCGTATCCAAAGTTTTTTAGTTTCCCGGTTTTTGCTCTGGTAAGTTGGCCTTTTATATTGGCCAACACAGCTTCGCACCAGTTGAAGATGGTGCCGCGAAAACAGTCCACAGCAATGCGCATTTGGGAACCAGTAGCTACATGAAGCGCGGCGCTCCCACATAGTTTGGTAATAGTGAATGCTATAACTTTCAGTTCAGGACGGATGATATGTTTTATGTCAATCCGTTTGTCCCGAGGATTTGCCTGATCATTGCAAAATTCGAGTTGAAGACTAGCGACAGTCTGGCCACCTAGCCTAGTCCCAAACAAGGATACATGTTCGCCCCTCTTGGACAAACCAGTCAAAAAATATATATCTTCCAGCTCAATTTCGAGCCGGTTGCCACCAATGAAGAAACACTGGTCCTCCACATGCCATCTGTCTACCAACCATGTTAAGAGTTCCACTTGTGCCCTCATGCCAGAGATGGCCCAGAATTTGTATAAGCTGCATGCTTTTAATGCCCTTTGTGTGGGAAAATGAGCCATTACAGCTTCATCCACTTCCTCATGCTCTCTTTCTTGCCAAATAAGCATCTTGTTAATCCTGCAACACAAAATAAGGCAAGTTAGAATGATTTCATTTTAAAAAATTTGGCAGAAATTTGAGAAAACCGTGCTTTAAAATTGACCGCGCGGGTACCGCACCCGCTCTTTGTAAACAGAGCGTAGCTCCGCATGCGGGATGAATGCTGGGTGCGGTACCCACTATTTTTTCCCGTTAAGAAAAAATCGGGGTCCGCAGGTAACCTGTGTCCCACCTGCGGACCCCGCGGGCGCATTTTTGAACCATTTTTTGCCCTAAAAAATCAAACTAAAGCCTAAAAACGGATGAAAAACAAGATAAGGAGGTCGTGGAATACCTGGGGCTGACGATTTTCGATTCCAGCGGTTGAATTTTCCAGAATCTTCACGGGAACTTTTTTATCCAAAAGCTTTTTACTTTTCACTCTGCAACTGAACGGTAAAAATGAAATAGAAAAAGTCCTTTTTATAAGTTTTTTCGAATGAATGAATTTTTAATTTATTTATTTTTCACTTTAAAAGGGGTATTTTTGAAAGCATTTTTACTTATCTTAAACAGGTATGTGTAATGTTTTGAGTTTTTCTGCAGAAACAGGGTTTTTTCAGGCGAACTGATCGTTTTTCAACAAAGAGCATACTTTTATAACTTTTTCGGACTCTTCCAAAAATTTACGAAAAAGCGAAACCTTGGAGTCCTCTTTTAAGCCCTTTTCGGACTCTCTAAATATGAAAAGATTGCCGAGTACTTGACTATTCGAACTCGTTAAAGTAAATGAACAGTCGTCCCTTCAGTATAAGTTTACCCCTTTTACGGACTGAAATGGACTATTTACGAAAAAGGTATACGTTGAATAAATATGGTCAATAGAGTTCTCTCCCGCATTATTTTATCCTTTTTCGGGCTCGAGAGACTAAATTTACGAAAAAGTACACCAATGGAGTTTTTTTAAGTTTTTCTTCTGACTCCCTAAAACTGAAAAACACTGAGTTTCTCCTATACTGGACTCGTTAAAACTTAACAGTAAAGGACCTGTTTAATTTTCAACAGGAACAAACCACTCCTTCTTAGGGTTCAAATTTTAAACTAAGTTGGACTCATCCGAAGGATGAGCTTATAATCAAGAAAATGTTATCCTCCTCAAGCTTGTCAAAAATAAAGAGGTACTTGCCAGAAATGGTGGGGGAAAAGAGAGAAAAATGGGTGTGTTTGTTGTATTTTAAATTGTCCGAAAACTCAGTCGACCACTCTTGGACACGACACTTATATTCACCTGGGTTGGGAAATCCTTTGCCTAACAGTTAATCAAACCACATTGAAAGTTTTCAGCCGGTTTCTGGGTATTAGCTTTGGGTCAATTGTCACCAAGCCATCTGCAGTGTCGTTATGTGTCCAAGAGAACAGTTCAAATAAAACCATTCATATGAAAAATATCTGTCATCCATCTATTGACCATCCCTGAGTCAGTCCTTGCCAATATATTTTCAAAACTTGATCTATGATTTCGTGTTGTGGGCTTGTCTACGACAGATCACTTTCTATCGACATCAACACATTATCTAGGAAGTTGATCCAGAAATCGTCAGTACCTTGAAATCTGCATGCCTTAATGGCAGGTTTCTCGCCTTCGACGACAGGTTGCATCATTGACCTTCGATCGAATGATTTCGTGAGATGTTCGACTTCAGCTCATTCTTCACATTTCATGGATTGTACTGAGTACTTTGAGAGCCATTGACATTACTGGTGGTTTCTCTCACACTTGTTAACAGTTCACATCATTGACTGGTAATCAAGTGGTTTCTACCATGTTCGACTTCGACACATTCATTCACATGGATAGAATCGTGTAGTTCGAGATGCGAAATCAAGACCTAGGATCTAGTTTCCACCATCCGGAAGCTGCGAATTTTGTTGTAATCTACCACATTAGACTATTTATAAACGGATGGTGCGTCCATAAACGTAATACCATATATCTGTACTATGATGTATTCAAAATCATTCCTGTATCAGAACGATTTCAGTTAGTTTATAGTTAGTTTTATTCTGAGTATGGGAATGCCTATCTCAGTGATGATATATACATGTATATATTTTGCATTGAATGTTTTTACAGGTTCCGACTGGGGTGTCCACAGGATGATCTTTGAAATGATAAAGTACTGCACTCTTCATATATGACAGACCACAGCTTCATCTATTCCAGACTTGGCAGTTTAGGGGGCAATTTGTTACACTGAAAACTGTCACCTTGACATTTTACCATGAGTATGAGCTCATTATTAATCATAGTTCCTCCTTTTGCAAGTCCAACATATCAGCTCCTCATGTCAAGCTTCAAAATCAGAGGAAAATCCCTAAAATTCCCTAAGAATTGGTATCGCACTCTCTCTATGCATTCCCTGCGGTCCCGCACCTAAATCTCAGCCTGCCTGCGGAACCATACCGTACGTTCTTTGTGTAATGGGTGTGGACCTCTGTAAAACATAAAAAGGCGAGAAAATGAAGATAAAAAGTGAATTCCAAGTGAATTCTAGAAGATTCTACACGGGAATTTTCGGGAATGGATACGCTTTGAGAAGATTCATGCATCCCTCACTTGATGGAGCTAACCCCTTGATGTAAGGAGCTTATCCCTTTGAAGGAGGATTCTATCCCTTCATATTTGGAACAAGAAACCTCCTCTTTTCCACTATAAAAAGAGGCCTTGGGTAGCCTCAAAGGGAGTTCAAGCTTAAGAGATTTGAAGTTAAATGCTGTTGAGATTCAGTCTCAAATAAATAAGACTTTCTGTGAGGTTAAATCACTCTTTCTGTGAGGTTGAATCACACTTTCTGTGAGGTTCAATCACTCATCTCTAGTTGTCTTAGTTCAAAGAGTGCAATGCTTGTTAAACTAGAAGAGATTCCTACTTCGGACCCCGGGAGGACCTGCACAACATCAAGGCACAGGTTGTAAAGGTTTTCTATATTTGAAGTTAATACAAATATACTCATTTCTCTCATTAAACTATTTATTCATGGTTTATTTCATAAATTCCTTGATCATTATGATAAGTATGATTTATAATAATGTCTATACAGGTGCTGCTTAATCTTTTTGCTTGTTTGTGACTGCAGATTCACGAGGAACGTTCTTTCAGTGCACGGGAAGGACTTCAACAAAATCAAGCAAGCGTTGGACATAAGGTAGGCCTTACACCTATATAGTGTTTTATGAATCTTATATGCTTAGAGAGAGATTATTATAATTGGCTGTTTGTTGCTAGTTACCTTTTGTACTAGAGAGATCGGTCTTGTCCGCAAGACGGATTAATCTACACAACACATGATGGGAGGGATGACACATTGGTTGGATGTGTCCATGGGGAATGAAGCTTCCCACATTTATTCATGCTTCAAAGGGAGGATGGGACATTATATGGCTACTACATCATATTAATTGTTTCCTTATAAAAGGGGCCATATGTTTGACTTATGTCTTTGGAAGAAGCCTCTCACATGGGAGGATTTTTGGCAAGACATGTTTGGCTTGGATCATATTCAGCCAACACCTAATATCCTCTACTATTTTCAAGCTTTTGAGAAGCTTATGGCAGCAAGAAGGTGGTTGGATAGCCACTCATATCATGTTACAAGACAGCAAGAAGAATAACAACGCTGGTCTCAATGGAGCGACTATTGTCACCATCCAAAATTTCATATGACACTTAGTCCATATTTCTTTTGGAGCCCATATGGTGATGACATTCTATTCACTATATGCATGGAGGATTGGGCAAGGAGGCTTCCTAGAACCAATGAGTGGAATCGTGAGATTCCAAGTATATTTTTGCCTCATGAGGACTATATTATTACAACCCAGGATCAACAGCTCCAAATTTATCATAAATGGAGGGAGAGACAGCATAAGTTGAACAATATTACCTCTCATATTTAGCCATGCAGCCCCTACACATTTCATAAGCAAGGGATTTGTGCCTGTTTCTTTGAGCTACAAAGGATGGCTCACTTTGTTTGGATGATAGCATGGAGATTGGAGTTTCTCATTGGGGGTTGAAGCACCCAGCATTTATCATCTCTCATGCCTTAAGGAGGCCAATATAAATCATATAAATCTTTCCATATACCTCCCACTTCTTCATGATGTAAGCTATTTGGTTTATTCACCAAAGGAAAACTTGTATTCTTGGGAGGAGACATATCCATTGGAGATTTTTCAATTTCCTTGTAGTTGCTTGAGGACAAGCGACATTTTGTAGGGGAGGATTGTAATATTCCTAAATTAGACTACAACTAATGGGAATATTAAATTTTTTTTTGTCACATTGATAGGTGAATAAGTGGGTGGCGAGACCCACAAAACTATTTATTTTGAATAAAACCACTTCTCATGTGAAAGTGGATCATATTTTCAACTGAATAAATCACTCTAAAGTGTGGATAGGGGCTAAAACATGTTGAATGGGTCAACCTTGACCAAATATACAATGTTTTTATGTAGGAGTGGCCATCAATGAGGCACAAAAGAACTTTAGATGGAGATGCCTGCTGTGAAAGAAGTGATTTCATTGGAGGTGGTTTAGGGTTTGCAAGCTCTTGTCTTATAAAAGGAAGGGGATGGCAGAATTAGAAGGTTGTTGATGATATGATATTTTATGAGTATATGGTTTTTTAAGACATATCTCATTCTCTTACTATTTAGCTGAGAATAATGTTGTTTAGCATTCGGTGTTCTTGGTTGGGAATCCAACCTATTCCCATTGAGTAGCTCTTGGGAGAGTTTGTATTGCATTGTCCACTATTAGGTTTAAGGCCAAGCTACTTCTTTCAACTACAGTGCTAATCTTGTTGAGGGTTTGTCTGTTTTTGCAAGCTGTAGCAAGTGGAGATTAGATCTTTTAGATCTAGTCCATTTCAGTGCTTCTTTTCAGTGGCAGAGGGTTCTACTTCATTGGGAGGTCAATATTAAAGACATTGAGCATTATTTTCATATCTTGGCATGTTTCCAGCTATATTTTGATCCCTATAGTGTAGTACAGATCCAGATCTGTGTTATTTCTGTAGGTGTATTTGCAGGGTGTTTCAGCTCACCAATTGGAGAGTGATTTTCTAGGTGTTGGGGATTTTCCCTTCACTTTGGAGGTCGTTTGGAGGTGATCATTCTAATTTTTATATTAGATCATATCCACCTTCAAGATCTAAATATTTATGTAGATCTGTAGCCTTAGATCTCATATCTACACTTTGTACATGGCGTTCTGCTGAAAACCCCAAGGGGGTTCAATAGAGGAGTTTGTATAGTGTATGGATCTACTATAGATCTAACATTTTTTCCACATACTTACTCTAGATCTCATGTGTAATCTACAGCTGTTGCAGAGCCAATAAATAACACTGTAAGGATTTTTTGTCTTAATACATGGTTGCAACACCTCATTTTGAGGGATTTCTGTCATTGAAGACTTGTATTTTCTTGTCACGCATCTTATGGGCCACTTTTAACATGTATTTTGTTGCTGATAATGACCAATGAAAGGTCTCCATATTGGCCTTATACTTTATAAAAGATGAACTGCGTTATTTTCTTATCATTCTGCATTGTATTGCTGCATTTTCCATTTGGGAATATTACATGCATACGGTCACTGTAAAGGTATCATTGTACTAAGTCATTGTAAATATGTTATTGTAAAAATTGTACTAGTGCCTATCTGACAAGAGTTAAAGAGGTAGTGTCCGGAGGTCTAGGATCATCATTAGGTGGTTGTGTCATAGTTGGGGTTATGGTCTAGTGTGTCTTCTTTTTCTACATCATTCTATATCATTTTAAAGTGGAGAATTTTCCCTAGTATGGGAGTCCATTCTTCTTTTATTCTTCTATAGGGTGGTTGGGTGGTGCTAGGCTAGTGCATGAAGTCACCAATAGGTTGAAGCCTATGAAAACTTCAAGGTGGTAGGGTGGTGCTAGGGTGAGTTGTAGCTCATTGGGTGTTAGGGCATCCGTTTAGTTGACTACTGAAGAATCTCGGGCATTGGAGTGTCCATCCAGTGGGAGCTGGAGAAGAATAATTTTCTAGATTCTAGGAAGTTGGAGCTTTATTTTCAATTGGAGTTAAATATTAAAGAATTATTAGAAAAGCATTAGGTGGTTTTTATGCTGGACTAGGTTTCCACATTAAAAAATGTGTGCATTTGTGTTCCTTTTGTTTACTGCTATCATTTTACAAACATTGATAATAATTGAATATTAACTAATTCTCTAATTGAAAGGAATACTAATTCACCCCCCCCCCCAGTATTTCCAACAATTGGTATCAGAGCTTGGTTCCTTCAATAGCAGTTTAACAGCTTGAAGGAGGTCCTGGAGCATATCAAGGATGGTGTACCTCTATTCAATGAAAATAATTATGTAGTATGGAAAGGAAGAATGGAGGTCTATCTCTTGGCGCAAGGTTACAAAGTATGGGACACTGTTCAAAATGGATATACATCAACCACAAATGAAGAAGGTAAGAATAATTTGGTAAATGATGCAAAAGAAAAGAATATTATTATCAGTGTACTTATTGAATCTGCTCATCATAAGGTGTTGGGTTGTAAAACCACCAAAAATGTATGGGACAAGCTTGAGAATATATATGTAGGTGACTCAAATGTCAAATAAGCAAAGCTTTAAATCTATAGAGAAAAATTTGAGCAACTCAGAATGAAAGAAGATTGCAACATTGTTGTATACTTCCAATACGTTGATGAAATAACCAATACTCTGGAAGGATTGGGAGAGCCAACTGATGAGAAGACTATTATACAAAATATTCTTAGAACGTTACCACGGAGATTCAACCCAAAGGTATTGATCTTAGACTGCATTGAAAATATGGACAAACTCAGTAAAGAGTAATTAAATGGAGTTCTTATAGCATATGAAATGAGACTTAATGAAGAAGAGGGTACTTCGCATCTAGAAACTGCGTTCGTTGCATCTGAGAAAACCAATCAGGACAAACAACCTTTAGTTGAAAAGACATGCACCTGCAAGTGTGAAGAAAAGGGAGATGATGAAGAAGGTCTTTCAGATGAAGAATATGGATACTTTACTAGAAAAATAAAAATTGGTACAGGAAAATTCAAAGGTAAACTTCCATTGATATGTTTTGGCTGTGGTGAGGTTGGGCATTTGACAGCAAAATGTCCGAATAGAAGTCATGGAAACTCAAAAGGAAAGAAAGGCTTTAAGAAATTCAACAAGCAAGAAAAAAGGAAAGGTTCCAAAAGGAAATTTCTCTCTAAAGAAGATATCTCATCATCCGATGAAGACAATGATAGTGAAGAAGAAGCCAATGAGAGAGTATTGTTTAAGGCCAAGCACAATAAACAAGAGGTACCAAACAATGAAGAAGAAGGGTTGACCATAGAAGAATTTTCTAAGGAGGCAATCAGGCTTATAAAAGAGCTCAAGGCTGAGAAAATCCGTTCCAACACTCTTGAAGAACAAGTTCAAGGTCTCAAAATTGAAGTTGAAGAGCACAAATGTATTGAAGAGTCACTTCAAAAGAAGTTGGAAGAAAGTAACCAAGAAAGGGAAGATTAGAAGTCGAAGTAGTCTCGCTGTGTAAGGAAGTGAAGAAGGGAAAAATTGTCCAAAAATATGCCAACAGCTCAAGGGCATTGTAATAACTCATCAACAATCAACGATCTTACAATGACAGAATTGGCTTCGGTTACAAAGAAGAAGAAGCAAGACCTTCTACAAAAAAGTACAATGAGCCTATGAGATCTGACATGCATGTAGACTTCATTGGACAAGATTCGCAAAAACATCCTTGGAAGATGATTCCTCAATGAAGTTTTCCATCGAGGTACCAAAATATTTTTCATGGCTATTGTTATTCATGTGGAAAATTTTGTCATAAAGCTGTATAATGTCGCACGTACCCTAGGACAAATACAATTCCAAAAGGTCCTTCAAATATGAACCTCCTAGGGCTCAACGAAACATCAATAGATTTGAACATTTAAGAAATAATATGGAATGTTACAAATGTCAGAAATTTGGACACATAGCCAGAGACTACAGACTTGAAAATCTTCCAGAAGAATCCTCGAAGCCACAGAATAAATGGACATGGAAGAAGAAGAAGACTGATAATTGTGCTCTCGCTCTCAAGGCTCAAAAAAAAAAAAATGTGTGCTATGTTGACAGCAATTGCTCAACGCATATGACTGGAGATAGAAGGAAATTTGTATCTCTGAAAGAGAATAAGGATGGAACTGTATCCTCTGGAAATGATGGATCTTCAAATGTTATAGGATCAGGCACCGTCACTCTCGGAAGAAAAGATGTTATAGCCAAGAATGTTCTATTGGCTGAAAACATGAATCACAATCTGCTCAGTGTTGGACAAATGTGTGATCAAGGACACACAATGCTATTCAACTCCACAAAATTTGAAATCTAGAAAGGAAGGTATGGTAAAATTGTGGCTACAGCAAGTCGAGCTCCAAACGACATATATGTTCTAGATGAATCAACTAAAGCATGTATACTAGCTAAAGAAGATGAAAGCTAGTTATGGAACAAACGAATGGGTCACATAAACTTTGAAAATATTGTTAGGATAAGAAAAAAGGAAGTAGTACGAGTAATGCTGAAAATCTCAAAACCTTCCAACACAATATGTGAGGCATGTCAGCATGACAAGTAGACAAAAGTCCAATTTAAAACAAAAGAACACTTTGCATCACATCCATTCGAATTAATAAATACTGATCTATGTGGTCCTATGAGAAAAAAGGCTTAGATGGAGAATTATATTTCATGTTAATGATAGATGAATATACCAGGATGACAGCCGTTAGTTTCCTAAAGAAAAAATCTGAAGCATTTGAGTGCTTTAAGATCTACAAGGAGTTGGTTGAAAATGAAACTGATTTGAAAATAAAGTGTCTAAGATTAGATAATGGCAGATAATTCACTTCCAAATTATTTCAGCAATATTGTGACAAAAATGGAATAAAAAGGAAATTTTCAACAACACAAACACCTCAGCATAATGGAGTTGTTGGAAGAAAGAACAGAACCGTACAGGAAATGGGTAAAACAATGTTGAAGGACTCAAAATTGGATGAAAAATTCTGGGTTCAAGCAATTGATACGTCAGTCTTCATTATCAACCGAAGTCTTCTTAGAAATAATTGCAACAAGACCCCATATGAATTATGCAAAGGAAAACCAGCTAATGTAAAATATTTCAGAATCTTCAGAAGAAAATTTTATATAAAAAGAGAAGATCAAAATTTTGGTAAGTTTGAATCACGTGTTGATGAAGGTATCTTTGTTGGTTACTCACACAAAATAAAGGACTATAAATGCTATAATCTAAGACGAAAACAGATAATGGAGAGCATAAATGTTACATTTGACGAAGGTGGTGTTCTAACGAATAATGATGAGGATATAGAATCTTTGAAACTTGAGACAAATGTTGAAAAAGACACAGAGAAAATTCTAGAACAAGAAGCAACTATCAACTAGGAAGGAGTAAATAATGATCATCAAGATATAATAGAACAACAACAAGAACCTCCTCCAAAGAGAACAAAATAATGGATTCAAAAGAACCATCCATCAAATCAAACCATTGGTTACATAAATGATGGTCGACATCTTCGTTCATCACAACAAGCTCACATTGCTTTTCTAGCAACCTTTGAGCCTTGTAGTTTTGAGGAAGCCATTCATAATGAACATTGGGTAGCAGTTATGAATGAATAATTGGATCAAATCGAGAAGAATAACACCTGGGAATTGGTTCCACGACCAAAAGATAAAAATGTCATTGGGACAAAATGGATGTTCGAGAACAAATTGAATGAAGATGGATAGGTTAATAGAAACAAAGCAAGATTGGTTTGTAAAGGATATGCACAAGTGGAAGGAATTTATTTCGACAAAACATTTGCACCAGTTTCTAGAATGGAAGCCATCCAAATGTTTCTTGCCTATGCATGTTCAAGAAAAATCAAAGTCTACCAAACGGATGTGAGGTCAACATTTCTGAATGGAGAATTAGAAGAAGAAGTTTACATTGAACAACCTGAAGGTTTTCTACTATCAAAAAAAGAAGACTATGTTTGCAGGTTAAAGAAGGCTCTATATGGTCTCAAGCAGGCTCCTAGAGCATGGTATGTTCGTCTTGATGGATATCTACGTCAACAAGGGTTCAAGAAAGGTATTGTCGATAGCAATCGTTATGTACAAATAGATAAAGATAATTTAACAATCGTTGAGGTATATGTGGATGATATAATATTTGGTAGCAATGATGATCAACTAAGTAAGAACTTTTCTACAAAGATGCAAAGTGAGTTTGAGATGTCTTTACTTTGTGAGTTGACATACTTCTTAGGGCTTCAAATATCTCAACAAGAGAAAGGAATATTTATATGTCAAGCCAAGTACATGAAGGAAATGCTCAAGAAATTCAAAATGGAAGATTGCAAACCTGTCCTTACTTCAATGGTAATAGGTTGCAAATTGAGCATAGATGAATCATCTAAGGATGTGGATCAGACTTTGTACGAATCTATGATTTGTAGTCTTCTATATGTAGCAGCCTCCCAGCCAGATGTTATGCAAGTAGTTGGACACGTAGCAAGATTCCAAGAAGCACCAAAAGAATCACATATTATTTCCGTCAAAATAATTCTTTGATATCTAAAGGGCACAGAAGAATATGGATTATGGTATCCCAAGGGTAAAAATCTCATTATTCAAGCCTTTACAGATGTAGATTGGGTAGGAAGCATTGATGATCATAATAGTACTAGTGGAACAACATTCTATCTAAGCGGTTGTCTAATATCATGGTTGAGCAAAAAGAAAATCTCAATCTCATTATCTACATCATAAGTAGAATACATTGCAGCGACATCATGTTGTACTCAAGTCCTTTGGATGAAACAAAATTTGCAAGATATTCAAGTAAAATTCAGTGAGCCTATTCCCATATTCTGTGACAACACTAGTGCCATCGGCATCTCCAAGAATCTTTTCATGCATTAAGAAAAAACACATTCTGATCAAATATCATTTTGTTATAGAACAAGTCGCTGAAAAGAATATTAAACTTGAGTATGTTGGTATAAAAGAAAAAATCGCTGATATCTTCACTAAAACTTTACCTCGTGAAGAATTTGAATATCTTTGCCATAAACTTGGGATTCTCCAAAGTTTTCATTAGATTTTCCTTATTCATAATATAAAGGGGGAGTGGAATAGGGAAAATTTTAAGGATGAACGTTTATCTTAAAGTTTAAAAACTCGGTGAATCTTATTAGTCCCCAATATTTGAATTGTAAAATTTTTGATCTTATTTTTGTAATCATTTTATAGTAGTATATATAAATTTTTGGCCATTTTTAGGGTAAAATATTATTATACTATAAAATTTGGGCGAATGAATTTTAAAAAAATTGGGAATTGGCTATTCTTTTTTTTTGAAAAAAAATGGAAAATTAGCCCACCTGCGAATATTAGCCCCTAAAATTTTCCATGGAGTGGAAGTGTGTACAGGTCCGTAAGATGGTTGTGTGTTAGGGGGAGTTGCCCTTTTCCATTGATGTCAAAGGGGGAGAGAATGTTGTAGGAAGATGTGTCATGATCGCAGGGGGAGTACTTGTGTTACCATCAATGCCAAAGGGGGAGATTGTTGATCAACGGTTGTCATTGATGTCAACCCATGTAGCACAAGGGGCTACCCCAATATTTCATTGGAATTTCGACCTACCTTTTGTGGCCAACAACAACCCCCCTTCTTATTTAGTATTAGTAATAATACTAAATAAGTGGGGACCCTTAGTTTAAAAATCCAAAAAAATTAATTAGTGCTTGTTTTCTTTTTCAATAAAACTTACTATCACTAACTTGAGAAAATTTCTTGAAAAATCTTTAAATAAACTTAAGTTTATGATAGATTAGAATAAAATCTTTCTTTGAAGAAATATCGCATCCATTGCGAGTGAGTAAAGGATATATGCAAAGCAGAATTTTCTAAATTGCGATAGCGCGATCCAAAACTATGCATTAAAATATTCATCGCATCGCATACTTCAAATATCATATCTTACTCTTCAAATCATTAATGTACGATAACAGTTATCGCAAATCACATATCGCAGAAAATATATTAACATATATTTTTCATATGTTATATTTTTGCGATATTGCGATGTTACGAGTTTGCGATTTGCGATAGTTGTGATTTTGCGATGATTTAGATTTGCGGATATTGCGATCTGCGATATTGCGATTTTGCGATATTGCAAAGCAAATCGTAGATCACATTATCGCAAATTCTTAAATCTCGTTGTACGAAGAAAATCTTTCCATAAATCGAGACCCGTTATGCGCTTTTATGTGAAGTTAATGAATTAATTGTCATTTATTAATGAAAAATGATTTTGTTTTTATTGAAAGGTTATTTCACATTAAAGTAATATATTTCATACGCCTTCAGAATTTAAAACTATCCTGTCACCTTTCTCATATCATTATTCTCACTTAATTCGTAAAACCGCAGGCGCGAAGAACATAAGACTATACAAAGCGATATACAAAGTATTATGGGAAAGAAAGAGAAAGCTCCGAGTTCTAAAAGTAAAGAGATGGTGTCCTTGTACGCAGACACTGCCTGTAACAAAGACGCTGGTATCAGCACTTGGGAGGCTATGTTTAATTTTCTTGAAGAAGAAAACCCAAGAGTAATGGATGTTGCGGCTACTGCAGGCTCAAGTAATTCTTCTGAAGCATCTCTTACAGAGCTGGCTTGTTCATTTTTTCACCGGATAGCAGCAAGACCTAGAATTCTTCCATATACAGACATGGTGAAATGGGTGCTGGATAGCACTGATATTACAGACAGAAAGTTTAAACATCAAGATCAAGAGCTCATTGGGTCGTTTACTCCAGAAAATTTGAGGCTTATGTATCATTTGCCGGAGCCTCAGGCAACTTACAACAAACAATTTATGGAGAAGTTTGCCAAGGAAAATGCAAACTTGGCGAAATCCACCAAGGAATAGTCCAGAAGAGACGAACCACTGAATAAAGATAAACACGGTATGTACAGTACTCGTTCACTCACTTCTCCGCATTTTTTTGCTGCTGCTATGCTATGTAGGATTTTTGGAAAGCCAGACATTAATAATTTTTTTTTCTGAATGGCTTCCCTTATTGAATTTTGCTGTTAATGTTACCATTGTGGACTGGGCTAAAATATTGTTTGATAACTTAGCCACGGCTATTTTCAATTACCGGTCTAAACGGACTGTCTCTAAGAGGACTTTTCCTCCTTTTTATCTATCTGCTTATGTTATGGATTCAATCTGCTTTGTTTCTAAGTTCCCTTTAATGGGTTGGCAATGGACAATTCAAGATCCCCTACCCATTCAAGTTTATCACAAAGAATTGTGGGAATCAAAATTAATTCCTCATTTTTACAAAATTTTCCATGGCATAATGTCGCCTCTGTACAGAGTGTTGTATAATAAGGATGCTCCAAGGTTCTCCCCTAAATCAGAAGTAGAAATTCTCCCTGTCACAAGATGGTTTGGAGAAGAATTGTTTACCTATGTTAGGGTTTTTGGAAGCTTTGCTTCTCCTCATGTTTTACCCTTGTATGTTCCAGATAAACTCATAGCTCGGGAAATTGCATATCAAACCTGTGGAGAGGGAGGTTTGAGAAAATAATTAAAGGATAAAAAGAAAGCCATCTGGCCACAATTTCCTATACCCAGCGGAGCATTTTCATTATTTGATGTTGGTCATGCGTTTAAGGAAGTAAACAATATTACATGTTTATAATTGTTCAAGTTTCCAAGAAGGATTTTCGACCCGTATGACGTTGTTAAGGATTTCACCACTGCAATCAAGGTAAGAGTATTTTCTGGAGAAGAAGATATTTTTGATGATATGTTCCAAGAAAAATGTTCATTTAAAGAGGTTTTGTATTTAGCTCAAACACAATTTTCCCCAGAAGAATTTCAAGAATTTAAAATGTACAGAGAAAGAAGATTAACCACTATCCTTTTGGATAATTTGCAATTGGAACCCACAAGGGAACCAACTCCTAGTGTCAGTCTCAGTGGCAGCTCAGATACAGAAAGGTCTAAGTCAAAGTCTGGCAAAGAAACTTCTGAACGTTCTAAAAAGTCTGATAATGATCAGGATAGAAGTGAAGGCTCAGTGAAGGATACAACTCAATCAAAAGAGCTTTCACAACAATAGACTTCAACCACTCCACAGTTGAATCTTCCACCTCTCAATGCACAGCAAACATCCGTGAGCACTTATTTAGATAAAGAACGAGAAACATTTAATGATTTGATTAATGTTGAAGGACAGAGCATACAAACTCCTGTATAGACAACAAAAGGTTTAATCACAGGAATAAGTGGCAATGTCATAGAAACAGAACATATAACCATTACTCCCTCCTCTGAGCTTGTACTTAAAATAGAGGAAATTCCTCCTCTGGATATATTCTATAGTCCACAACATAAAGCAGTAGTAAGAAAGCAAAGGAAGAAGAGGAAATTAGAAAGTGTGCTCTCTACTGATGCAGAACAATTAGATGTTTTATGGAAAGATCCTACTACGGTTCCAACTAAAAATCTTACTAAATTATCTCAGATTACAGGAGCTTATGCCTCCGAAACTATTGACAAAGAATCTGAGGTACAACTATTATTGAACGAAAAAGAAGATCAAATACAAGTTCTGCAACAATAATTGCAACAAGCTCATGCTAACAGTGAAGCACAGATAAAACTTGAAAAGTTACAGCAAGAGTTTTAACAAATGAAAATCAGATATCAGAAAAGTTTGGCCGAAAAAGAGAAACAAATACAGATTATCCAAGAGATGCATAAAGATGACCCCAAGCTTACAGAGTTTATCTCGGAGTCTATTTCTTTGAATAATCAACTACTGCAACAACAAGATATATTATGCCAGAAAATCTCACAATGGATTATGATTTAACTAATGAAAGAGTTACTAATTATTTGGCATGGCAAAAGACAGAGGAAGGAAAAAGAGCAGGAGCACCAATCATCAATGACAGTCATAAAGAAATGCTCTTCAATAATTGGGATGCACAGATTAGAGAGGAAAAAAAAGCAGCAGAGGAAGCAGCTACATCAGCAAGTAATATTACTGATTGTGTAAATGAAAATTTGCACAAGATTAATTTGATTTCAAAAACTATTCCAGGATACCTACCACAAGCACAACAATTGCAAACAGAGTGGAAACAAAAAGCTGAAGAAAAGGCAAAATCAATTCAAGGATTGACGAAGTTAAATTGGGATTCTTACTGGACATGTCTGGTAAAACCACACAGTCAATGCAGTGCTCTTAATTGCATCATTAATTCTGCTGAGAAGATCACACCAACACTTGCCGATTCTGTTTTTTCGGGACAGTTAAAATCTGAAGTCGGTCAGCCTCCTCTTCTCAAATCAATGCTAGATGCTTGCAAATTAAAAGATCATATTCATAAGTAGTTAGTTGATAGTTTTTAATTTTAGATTTAGTTTTAGTTTTACTTTATTTTTTCCTAGAAAAAGGACGGCCATTTAAACCGAATCCTAAATTTTTGTAATAAACTATTTTTAGATTTAGTTAGTAGTATTTAAACCCTTCTCATGCATTTAGAGAAGGGTCCTGAAATTTGTCGAAAAATTGTCCTCAGAACATGCACTTCTGCACCCTTAGAGGAGGTTTTGATGAATGAATGGAACGAGATTTATTGATATCTGTGTCTAATATCTGCTACTGATGTTGCATTTTTGTACTCTTAGTAGATGTTGGATTAAGAAGAGATAAGTCATTATTGCTTCTAGCTCATGAGTAGAAACAGTTATAAATGGTACTTTTATCTGTTAACTATTTATGCTTCTGTGTTAAAAGTGATATTTATGTTCAGTTATTTATATATTGATGCTTGAATGCATAAGTTATCATTTGGCACTTTTGTACGGTGATAGTTATTTATTTATGCTTAATGTATGAATAACTTACTATGCGATATATTTTTCACAACTGTTTCATCTAACTTTTTATATGAAGTGGTTTATCTTTATTGAATTATTTTCTCATAACAGTTGAATGATCTTATTATCGATTGTTATTTGAAATCATTTTAGATCGCATAAATAGAAAAATTACATCCCGGGTTAGTTTAGAATTAGATATTTTTATTTAAATTAGAATACAATTTGCATATGATTAGATTAGATATAGAATAAAAGCATTTCACTTAGGAAAATTTTTAGAAAGGAAATATCTATTCTCAACACACACACACACATATTGGGAAACTGGTCCCATTATCCCTAGTCAGACCCACTACACCAAACGGAAAAGGAGTTGCTAACCAAGGTCCGGACCGGGTGGGTATCCCCCTTGTTGTAGACCCGATTTTCAGGGCTTCAACATATTTGGCGCTAGAAGGAGGGCCACAAAATATGAATGGAAATTAAATCTAAATCTAAATACCATTATGAGAGTAAATCACCCTCACCGTCTTCCCCGACTTCCCCATCACACTCGGAAATTTTAAATCAAGAGTCAGAAGTTGAAAGAAGAATAGAAACTGCTACAAACCCTGACTTTTCAGAAGAATCTGCTATTGAACCTCCGGAAGTTGAATCTTTGATTCATAAACTTTAGCGATTTTCAATATCACCTCAAAGATCTGATAAATCTCAAGGCAGTGTAACTTCGCAATATAATCCTGCTCATCCCCTCACCAGATTACAGAGTGAAAAGCTTGGCATTCAGCCAAATGAGTTACCTCTACCTACAAGGAAAAGAGCAAGGAAATCACCTAAAGGGTCTGATAGTGAGACTCTTTCATCATCATCATCCATCTCAACCTCTTCACCGCGAAGTCAACCATCCACCCCTCCACTTCAGACTATTGTCCCTCACTCCACTAGAACTTCCACATCACCTTCTCAATCATCTATAATTAAAATATCCTCATCTTCCCAATCACAGACATCATCTTCTACACATTCCTCTATTATTAGTTCAGCGATGGCCCAAATGCCATGGAATAATCCAGGGGCAGTCTTAATGCCTGCACCCTTGAGTCAATTACCAGCCCATCCTAAAAAATGGCTGCCTAAGTTTAATCCTGAAGCAGGCATGTTAGCAGAAGAACACATAAAAAAAATTATGCTGTCCATAAATCTCAATGAATTTATTAATGAAGATGTTGTTGTCCCACTTTTCCCCTATACTCTACAAGGAGAAGATGGATCGTGGTATTTTTCATTACCATTTGGATCTATCACTAGTTGGGATATCTTTCAAGATCAATTTTTGACTAAATTTGGTGATGATAGGTCTACAGTGACATTGATCAATGATCTATCTAATCTTAGAGCTGACTCAAAAGAAATTGTCAAGGATTTCAATTCACGTTTCAATAAATTCTTAAATAAAATCCCTACTGCTTCCAAGCCTAGTGAAGAAGTGCGAAGTGAATGGTACATTTCTACTTTACCATCAAACATAGCAATCTTCGTTGATAGGGCTAATAAAACAACTTTAGCAGAAAACATGGAGGCAATAGCGGTAGAGAAACGTATCACTGCTTTAGATAAGAAAAATGCGATAGAAGAATGAAAATCCAAGAAAGTCACTTTAAAGAATACTCCAAGAAAAAACAATCAAAAGATCCATTTGATTTAGAAGGATTGCAGAAATTTTTGAAAACCATGTATAACGAAATGGTTGACATTAAGAATCAAGTGGCAGAAACATCTTCTAAAAAGTCTTTCAAGCCTTTTAGAAGAAACCCTTCAACTGATCCAAAACCACCAAATGCTTTTACTAATGCTGAATCAGAAGAAGAAGAAGAAGAAACTTCTACAGAGGAAACTACTGATGAAGAAGAAGTTGTAGAAGTACAAGGTATGTGGGATTTTATCCTCCCAGATGAGGAAGATCAAGAAGCATCCCCAGTTAGCACTCGAAGTAGAAATCAACTTGATCATCCTCAACCTACTCCTAAGTCAAAGAGCGCAAGCTCATTGACTAAGGATAAAGTTGCACCCAAGAAAACGACATCTAAAGCAATTCAAACTAGCCCAGTCCAGACAGATTCATCAATTCCATCAAGAACACTGATTGTTCCAGATGAAATGGAATATAATATCATAGAAGACATGAAGAAGACTAGGGCTAACATCACTTTTTATGAATTGAGCAAGTTAAAACACTAACAAAAGGTACTTTTGAAAGAATTACATGTTGTACCAGAAAAACCTTTGCCCGATCCTGTGATTTCTCAAGCTTCCAACGAGATGGGAAGGCCTCCAGCTAATGTGATCAGTAAAGTTGATCTAGAAAATATCGTTTTAATTGGAGGAAGGTCAAGATCTCATACTCCTCCATTTCTTCTTACTTATGAAGTTTTCAATAAAAATTTGCATAATTGTTTAGTGGATTCTGGTGCTTCATCTAATATTCTACCAAAATCAATATGTGCAAAGTTGAGCATTCAACCAAAAAAATATGTTGTACGCATATTTCAGTTAGATCGATCGCAAGTGGAAGTGATTGGCAAATTAAATCAGGTTACCATAAGGTTGTCATCGAATCCAAAGGTATGTCAAGTTATTGATATTTTAGTTGCAGATATTCCAGAATTTTATGGCTTAATTCTTAGCAGAGATTGGTCAGAAAAACTTCATGGATATTTTGCAACTGATTGGTCGCATATGTGGCTTCCTTACAATGGTAAACCAAATCAGATAAAGGTTGAGCGAGAAAAACATCAGAAATACATAGTAACAGAACTGGAAGGAGAGAATGAACCAGTTGCATACAGCAGTAATATCATAGGCAATTACTCAGTTGATTCTTTCTTAGGAAATTTCAATGCTCATACTTCACCTTATTTAGAACATTCTGTTCTATCTCAAATAGAAAATTTTTCTCAAAAAAATAGTTCTAAATGTATTAATTTTGTAGATACTCCTGTAAATAAATCTTTATTTTGGAAATTATTTTTTGATGGTTCTAAGTCTAATGAAGGAGCAGGAGCAGGATGTGTGTTGGTTAGTCCAGAGGGAAACAAAATTATGCTAACTTGCAGACTCGAGTTCGATTGCACCAATAATACCACAAAATACGACGCTTTATTCCAAGGATTATACAAAGCAATCGGATTAGACATCAAATATCTACAAGTTTTCGGAGATTCTGAAATTGTAATTATACAGGTACGCAATACTATACATTGTTTATCAGGTAATTTAAAGCATTATGAATATTTAGTTCAAGATCTGACTGAACATTTTTTAGCATTTAATATTTCATCAATTCCCAGAATCCAGAATGCTAGTTCAGACCTCCTAGCTAATGTAGCTTCTAAGCTCATTCCTGCAGAATACTTTAGTCCTGATCAATTTTCAATCGAATTAATCTTTACACCCTCGATTCCTGATAACATTACCAATTGGAGGATTTTCAATGATGATCCTGATATTGTAAACTTTCTCACATCTGAAGGATCTTACACCAATCAGATAATTGATGAAGACCAACATGACAGACAATTGCATCAAGATAGCACCAATAATTCTATGCCAAAGTCAGCACTCAAGTTAGAAGACCTTTATGATTTGAAAGATCGATTTAAAATATCTACCAATTCAAAATTGCAAAGTTCGAATTTGAATTATGAATTAGTAAATCTTGGAATTTATGCCAAACCAAAGAATATCAACCTAGGCCTTGGCCTAGCTCCTGAAGAAAAATTAGCGTATGTTCGTCTTTTGAAACATATAAAAGTGTCTTTGCTTGGAACTACGATGAACTTAAAACTTATGACACTTCTATCATCCAACATACTATCCCAATGATAAATGATGAGAAACCTGTCCAACGAAATTTGAGAAAGATCCATCCCAATCTAGAAAATCAAATCAAATCTGAACTCAATAAGTTATTGAAAGCCAAAATTATTTTTCACGTCCAACATTCTAAATTGGTTTCCAATATGGTTCCTGTTAGAAAGAAGAACGGAGACATTAGAATTTGCATTGACTTTCGAAACCTTAATAAAGTCTGCCAAAAAGATAATTTTCCTTTGCCTCCCATGGAGCAAATATTACAGGCAGTTGTAGGATCAGAATTAATGTCTTTCTTAGATGGTTTTTCTGGCTACAATCAAGTATTAGTCCATCTTGATGATCAATTGAAACCTACATTCAGAACCAAATGGGGCACTTATGCATATCAAAAGATGCCTTTTGGTCTGATCAACGCTGGTGCCACATTTCAGAGAGCTATGGACATTTCTTTCAAGGGATTAGTTAACAAATCATTGGTAATTTACTTGGATGATATAACTGTATATTCCAAAAAACGAAGCAATCATCTTAGAGATTTGAAGCAGATCTTCCAACGTTGTCAAAGGTATGGAATTTCACTTAATCCGAAAAAATATATTTTTGCATTAAATGAACGAAAACTTCTTGGATTCATAGTATCAAAATCTGGAATTCATATTGATCCTGATAGAATCAAGGAAATTTCTGAAATATCTTTACCTCACAACAAAAAATCTATGCAATCTTTTCTTGGCCAGATTAATTTTGTAAAGAGATTTGTGCCAGATTTTTCAAGAATTGTATCACCCTTGAAAGCAATGATTAAAAAGAATTCAAACTTCAAATGGGGCAAAGACGAATATGAGGCATTCAATCTGATCAAACAAGCAATTATTAATGCTCCATCTTTAGCAACTCCAAATTTTTCCGATCCTTTTATTTTGTACACATTTGCCTCTGATAAATCTTATGCTGCAATACTCACTCAAGCAAATCAAGACAAAGCAGAAGCTCCAATTTCTTTTTTCAGTTCAAATTTACAGGGAGCCGAGTTGAATTATTCAGATGTGGAGAAACAAGCTTATGCTGTTTTCAAAGCAATTAAATATTTCAGACCCTTTCTACTTAAAACCCATACAAAAATCATAGTACCGTTTTCAGCGGTAAGAAATCTTTTAGTCCAAAAAGATGTGGGTGAGAAAAGAGCCAATTGGGTTACTGCCTTACAAGAATATGATGTAGAAATCAAACCAACAAATATTGTAAGAGGTCAAGGTTTTTGCAAAATACTAGCTGGAGCATCGCTTATTTCTGAAAAACCATCTGAAGAGATACAAACATATGAGGTAAGCCTAAACGATGTTGAATCATTATATGCTGATATCATATTTTATCTGAAGAATGGATATGCTCCTCCAAACCTCGATCATACTAAGAAAATAGCTTTAAGGTTGAAGGCTAAAAAATATCAGCTTGTAAATGATGTTCTTTTTAGAATAAATTATGATTATGTTCTTCTTAGGTGTTTGGAGAAATCTGAAGCTGAAAAAGTCTTGCAGGAACTTCATGATGGGCTAGCAGGTGGACATTATGATGGATATGCTACTACACATAAGATCCTCCGTGCAGGCTATTACTGGCCCACACTATTTAAAGATTCACATAACTATGCAAGGAAATGTCAAATTTGTCAAACTGCAGCTGGAAGACAAAAGAAACCATCATTACCATTACAACCAGTCAACATTGAGCAGCCTTTTGATCAATGGGGATTGGACATAATAGGTGAGATCGTTCCTCACTCTTCTAAACAACATAGGTATATCATTACAACAACTGATTATTTTATGAAATGGGTAAAAGCAGTCCCTCTCAAGACTGCTAATGCTAAACATATCATCGAGTTTATAGATCAATTCATAATCACCAGGTTTGGTTTACCTTCTGCTTTAATGTTTGATAATGCATCATATTTTTCTGGTAATTCTATGACTGAATTTTCACTCAAGAGAGGTTTCAAACTTAAATATTCTGCCAATTATTATCCACAAGGAAATGGGTAAGCTGAATCCACAAATAAAAATTTAATCAGAATAATTAAGCGAACCATTGATCAAAATCATAAAAATTGGCATAAATATTTAATATATGCTTTATGGGCAGATCAAATAACGCAGAAGGCTTCTATTGGCACTTCTCCCTTTAATTTAGTTTATGGGAGAGAAGTGGTTCTTCCAACTCATCTAACAGTCCCTTCTTTAGCCTTAGTCCAATATATTGATGAAGATCCAACTTCTTCCTTACAACTAAGGCAGATGGAAATAATTAAGCTAGAAGAACAACGAGAAAAGGCCAAAGTAACTCATGCTCATCACCAAGCATTAGTGAAAGCTTCTTTTGATTCAAACATGATAACCAGATAGGACTTTTAGATAGGATATCTAGTTTTAAAACGGGACAAGGCTCATGAGGAAAAAGGAAAACGTATGAAATTTCAACGAATGTGGCTTGGTCCTTTCCAAATTGTAGAGATCATAGGTCCATCTACTTTTATGTTACAGGATTTAACAGGGAAAAGAGAGACTTTACCTGTTAATGGACAGATCCTTAAAAAATATTTTCCATAGTAGATCATTCTTCTATTTTTTAGATTAGTTTTCTTTATTTTTCATAATAAAACCAGCTGTTAATGGTTATATTTGGAATTCAAGAAAAAGATAGAAATTCTCTTTTAAATTTTGTTTCTTCACTTATATAAATAGAATTCTTTTTAGAATATTGATCATTATTATTCAAAGATACAGTTAAAATCTTTAAATCTAGAAATGATATTAGTTTCAACTTTGAAAATTTTGTTGAAATGAAACTTTTAGTGAAAGATTGTTTTATATCAGTCCAATGAAAGGTATCAATAACAAAACGAAGGTTCTCTGTAGAAAAGTTCTTTCCAAAAAAATCTATCATTGTCATCCAGAACTATCTTAAGGAAACAATGACTTCCTCCCCACCTAGAAAATTACAATGTTCAGGGAATAATCCAATGATACACTTTATCTTAAAGAGTAAGAGGAATCATCACGAGCCGACTTATCATGATCATAGATATTATAGCTTGCTGACTTTTCCAATACCGCATACCACAACAGGGCAATGACTCAAGATTACTGCAATCAAAAGGCAAGGGGTCTCATCATGAGCCAGCTTGTTCAGAAAAGTTATAAATCAAGTGAATGGCACTTTCATAAATTGGTTACCAAACCAAGACATTGTTCTTTAAGGGTAAAAAAGAAAATAAAAGAAATAATTGTGAATATGGATTTCTCTTTGAAAATTGTATATTTCTCTAAGTGGGACATAGGATCATTGTTGGGTAATAGGTAACCTTGTCGAGGCTATAGATGCTTGCTGGCACCAGTGGCTTTACCTATGACAAATGAGCATATTTAAAACTGATTTATAGAGAAGCCTTTTGTTTTTATCTTTTTAAACCAAGTAATGACTGATATAGATACAAGGACTAGCTTGAGGAAGTGAATAGTCAAAGTTGATCATAGAAGAAATGAAATATCATTTATAGATTAAAACATAATGTACTTTGTCTTTTTATAATAAAGTTTGATTTACTGGAAAATTTTCTGTTTTGAAAAGTTTAGAAAATTCAAAAGAAAAGCAGAGATAATTGGTTCTTCCAAGTGAATCGCCAATTGTTGTGTCTAGCAAAAACCCCCCTTCTTATTTAGTATTAGTAATAATACTAAATAAGTGGGGACCCTTAGTTTAAAAATCCAAAAAAATTAATCAGTGTTTGTTTTCTTTTTCAATAACCTTATTATCATTAACTTGAGAAAATTTCTTGAAAAATATTTATATAAACTTAAGTTTATGATAGATTAGAATAAAATCTTTCTTTGAAGAAATATCGCATCCACTGCGAGTGAATAAAAGATATCTTTTGCAAAGCAGAATTTTCTAAATTACGATAGCGCGATCCAAAACTATGCATTAAAATTTTCATCGCATCGCATACTTCAAATATCATATCTTAAACTTCAAATCATTAATGTACGATAACAATTATCGCAAATTACATATCGCAGAAAATATATTAACGGATATTTTTCATATGCTATATTTTTGCGATATTGCAATTTCGCGATATTGCGATGTTACGAGTTTGCGATTTGCGATAGTTGCGATTTTGCGATGATTTCGATTTGCAGATATTGCAATCTGTGATATTGCGATTTTGCAATATTGCAAAGCAAATCGCAGATCGCATTATCGTAGATTCTTAAAGCTCGTTGTACGAAGAAAATATTTCCATAAATCGAGACCCGTTATGCGCTTTTATGTGAAGTTAATGAATTGATTGTCATTTATTAATGAAAAAGGATTTTGTTTTGATTGAAAGGTTATTTCACGTTAAAGTAATACATTTCATACGCCTTCAGCATTTAAAACTATCCCTTCACCTTTCTCATATCATTATTCTCACTTAATTAGTAAAACCGCAGGCACGAAGAACAAAAGACTATACAAAGCGATATACAGAGTATTATGGGAAAGAAAGAGAAAGATCCGAGTTCTAAAAGTAAAGAGATGATGTCCTTGTACGCAGACAATGTCTGCAAAAAAGACGCTGGTATCACCACTTGGGAGGGTATGTTTAATTTGCTTGAAGAAGAAAACCCAAGAGTAATGGATGTTGCGGCTACTACAAGCTCAAGTAATTCTTCTGAAGCATCTCTTACAAAGCTGGCTTGTTCATTTTTGCACCGGATAGTAGCAAGACCTAGAATTCTTCCATATACAGACATGGTGAAATGGGTGCTGGATAGCACTGATATTATGGTCAGACAGTTTAAAACTCAAGATCAAGAGCTCATTGGGTCGTTTACTCCAGAAAATTTGAGGCTTATGTATCATTTTCCGGAGCCTCAGGAAACTTACAACAAACAATTTATGGAGAAATTTTCCAAGGAAAATGAAAACTTGGCGGAATGCACTAAGGAATGGTCCAGAAGAGACGAACCACTGAAGAAAGATAAACACGGTATGTACAGTACTGGTTCACTCACTTCTCCGGATTGTTTTGCTACTGCTATCCTATGTAGGCCTTTTGGAAAGCCTGACATTAATAAGTTTTTTGCCTGAATGGCTTCCCTTATTGAATGCTGCTGTTAACGCTACCATTGTGGACTGGGCTAAAATATTGTCTGATAACTTATCCACGGCTATTTTCAATTACCAGTCTAAAAGGACTGTCTCTCAGAGGATTTATCCTCCTTTTTATCTATCTGCTTATGTTATGGATTCAATCTGCTTTGTTTCTAAGTTCCCTTTAATGGGTTGGCAATGAAAAACTCAAGATCCCTTACCCATTCACGTTTATCACAAAGAATTGTGGGAATCAAAGTTCATTCCTCATTTTTACAAAATTTGCCATGGCATAATGTTGCCTCTATACAGAGTGTTGTATAATAAGGATGCTCCAAGGTTCTCCCATGAAGCAGAAGTAGACATTCTCCTTGTCGCAAGATGGTTTGGAGAAGAATTGTTTACCTATGTTAGGGTTTTTTGAAGATTTTCTTCTCCTCATGTTTTACCCTTGTATGTTCTGGATAAACTCATAGCTCGGGAAATTGCATATCAAACCTGTGGAGAGGGAGGTTTGACAAAATAATTAAAGGATAAAAAGAAAGGCATCTGGCCACAATTTCCTGTAGCCTGCGGAGCATTTTCATTATTTGATGTTGGTCATGCGTTTAAGGAAGTAAACAATATTACATGTTTATAATTGTTCAAGTTTCCAAGAAGGATTTTCGACCCATATGACGTTGTTAATGATTTCACCACTGCGGTCAAGGTAAGAGTATTTTCTAGAGAAGAATATCTTTTTGATGATATGTTCCAAGAATAATGTTCATTTAAAGATATTTTGTATTTAGCTCAAACACGGTTTTCCCCAGAAGAATTTCAAGAATTTAAAATGTACAGAGAAAGAATATTCACCACTATCCCTTTGGATAATTTGTGATTGGAACCCGCAAGGGAACCAACTCCTAGTGTCAGTCTCAGTGGAAGCTTAGATACAGAAAGGTCTAAGTCAAAGTCTGGCAAAGAAACTTCTGGACGTTCTAAAAAGTCTAATAATGATCAGGATAAAAGTGAAGGCTCAGTGAAGGATACAGCTCAATCAAAAGAGCTTTCACAACAATAGACTTCAGCCACTCCACAGTTGAATCTTCCACCTCTCAATGTACAGCAACCATCCGTCAGCACTCAGTTAGATAAAGAATGGGAAACATTTAATGATTTGATTAATTTTGAAGGACAAAACATACAAACTCCTGTACAGACAACAAAAGGTTTAATCACAGGAATAAGTGGCAATGTCACAGAAACAGAACATATACCCATTACTCCCTCCTCTGAGCTGGTACTTAAAATAGAGGAAATTCCTCCTCTGGATATATTCTATAGTCCACAGCATAAAGCAGTAGTAATAAAGCAAGGGAAGAAGAGGAAATTAGAAAGTGTGCTCTCTACTGATGCAGAACAATTAGATGTTTTATGGAAAGATCCTACTACGGATCAAACTGAAAATCTTACTAAATTATCTCAGATTACAGGAGCTTATGCCTCCGCAACTATTGACAAAGCATCTGAGGTACGACTATTATTGAACGAAAAAGAATATCAAATACAAGTTTTGCAACAACAATTGCAAAAAGCTCATGCTAACAGTGAAGCACAGATAAAACTTGAAAAGTTATAGCAATATTTTCAACAAATGCAAATTGGATATCAGAAAAGTTTAGCCGAAAAAGAGAAACAAATACAGATTATCCAACAGATGCATAAAGATGACCCCAAGATTACAGAGTTTATCTCAGAGTCTATTTCTTTGAATAATCAACTATTGCAACAACAAGATATATTATGCCAGAAAATCTCACAATGGAACTCTTTTTGTCAAGAAAGTGATAAAATCACTAATCATGTCGTAGAATTACGACATGATTATGATTTAACTAATGAAAGAGTTACTAATTATTTGGCATGGCAAAAGACAGAGGAAGGAAAAAGAGCAGGAGCACCAATCATCAATGACATTCATAAAGAAATGCTCTTCAATAATTGGGATGCACAGATCAGAGAGGCAGAAAAAGTAGCAGAGGAAGCAGCTACATCAGCAAGTAATATTACTGATTGTGTAAATGGAAATTTGCACAAGGTTAATTTGATATAAGAAAATATTCCAGGATACCTACCACAAGCACAACAATTGCAAACAGAGTGGAAACATAAAGCTGAATAAAAGGCAAAATCAATTCAAGGATTGACGAAGTTAAATTGGGATTCTTACTGGACATGTCTGGTAAAACCACACAGTCAACGCAGTGCTCTTAATTGCATCATTAATTCTGCTGAAAAGATCGCGCCAACATTTTCCGATTCTGTTTTTTCGGGACAGTTAAAATCTAAAGTTGGCCAGCCTCCTCTTCTCAAATCAATGCTGGATGCTTGCAAATTCAAAGATCATATTCATAAGTAGTTAGTTGATAATTTTTAATTTTAGATTTAGTTTTAGTTTTACTTTATTTTTTCCTAGAAAAAGAATGTTCATTTAAACCGAATCCTAAGTTTTTGTAATAAACTATTTTTAGATTTAGTTAGTAGTATTTAAACCCTTCTCATGCATTTAGAGAAGGGTCTTGAAATTTGTCAAAAACTTGTCCTCAGAACATGCAATTCTGCACCCTCAGAGGAGGTTTTGATGAATGAATGGAACGAGATTTATTGATATCTTTGTCTAATATATGCTACTGATGTTGCATTTCTGTACTCTTAGTAGATGTTGGATTAAGAAGAGATAAGTCATTATTGCTTCTAGCTCATGAGTAGAACCAATTATAAATGGTACTTTTATCTCTTAACTATTTCTGCTTCTGTGTTAAAAGTGATATTTATGTTCAGTTATTTATATATTGATGCTTGAATGCATAAGTTATCATTTGGCACTTTTGTACGGTGATAGCTATTTATTTATGCTTAATGCATGAATAACTTACTATGCGATATATTTTTCACAACTGTTTCATCTAAATTTTTATATGAAGTGGTTTATCTTTATTGAATTATTTTCTCATAACAGTTGAATGATCTTTATTATCGATTGTTATTTGAAATCATTTTAGATCGCATAAATAGAAAAATTACATCCCAGGTTAGTTTAGAATTAGATATTTCTGTTTAAATTAGAATACAATTTGCATATGATTAGATTAGAAATAGAATAAAATCATTTCACTTAGGAACATTTTTAGAAAGGAAATATCTATTCTCAATACACACACACATATTGGGAAACTGGTCCCATTATCCCGAGTCAGACCCACTACACCAAACGGAAAAGGAGCTGCTAACCAAGGTCCAGACCGGGTGGGTATCCCCCTTGTTGTAGACCCGCTTTTCGGGGCTTCAACATACTTGGCGCTAGAAGGAGGGCCACGGACTATGAATGGCAAGTAAATCTAAATCTAAATACCATTCTGAGAGTAAATCACCCTCACCGTCTTCCCCGACTTCCCCATCACACTCATAAATTTTAAATCAAGAGTCAGAAGTTGAAAGAAGAACAGACACTGCTACAAACCCTGAATTTTCAGAAGAATCTGATATTGAACCTCCAGAAGTTGAATCTTTGATTCATAAACTTTAGCGATTTTCAATATCACCTCAAAGATCTGATAAATCTCAAGGCAGTGTAACTTCGCAATATAATCCTGCTCATCCCCTCACCAGATTACAGAGTGAAGATCTTGGCATTCAGCCAACTGAGTTGCCTATACCTACAAGGAAAAGAGCAAGGAAATCACCTAAAGGGTCTGATAGTGAGACTCTTTCATCATCATCATCCATCTCAACCTCTTCACCGCGAAGTCAACCATCCACCCCTCCACTACAGACTATTGTCCCTCACTCCACTAGAACTTCCACATCACCTTCTCAATCATCTATAATTATAATATCCTCATCTTCCCAATCACAGCCATCATCTTCTACACTTTCCTCTGTTAGTAGTTCAGCGATGGCCCAAATGCCATGGAATAATCCAGGGGCAGTATTAATGCCTGCACCCTTGAGTCAATTACCAACCCATCCTAAAAAATGGCTGCCTAAGTTTAATCCTGAAGCAGGCATGCTAGAAGAAGAACACATAAACAATTTTATGTTGTCCATAAATCTCAATGGAGTTATTAATGAAGATGTTTTTGTCCGACTTTTCCCCTATACTCTACAAGGAGCAGCTGGATCATGGTATTTTTCATTACCATCTGGATCTATCACTAGTTGGGATATCTTTCAAGATCAATTTTTGACTAAATTTGGTGATGACACGTCTACAGTGACATTGATCAACAAGATCAGTTTAATGTTGTAGCTGACTTTGACTCAAAAGAACCTGTCAAGGATTTCAATTACGTTTAACAAATTGTTAAATAAAATCCCCAATGTTTCAAGCCTGCTTCCCCTAGTAAGAAGTGGAGTGAAAGTGAATCGTACATTTTTGCTTTACTATCAAACATAGCAATCTTCATTGAGAGGGGTTACTGAAAAAAACTTTGCAGAAACATGAAGCAGGTACAGGTAGTGAGAAATCCACTATTGCTTTCTAGACAGAAAACAAGTATAGGAGAATGAAACCATTTAAATCACTTTAAGTAAGACCCTAATAAAAAATGTTCCAAAGATCCATTCGATTTAGAAGGATTGCAGAAAGTTTTGAAAACCATGTCTAATGAAATGGTTGACATTAAGAAACAAGTGGCAGAAACATCTTCTAAAAAATATTTCAAGCCTTTTAGAAGAAACCCTTCAACTGATTCAAAACCACCAAATTCTATTACAAATTCTGAATCAGAAGAAGAAGAAGAAGAGACTGCTGCTGAAGAAACTACCGATGAAGAAGAAGTTGTAGAAGTGCAAGGTATGCGGGATTTCATCCTCCTAGATGAGGAAGACCAAGAAGCATCTCCGGTTAGCACTCGAAGTAGAAATCAACTTGATCCTCCTAAAACTACTCCTAAGTCAAAAAGTGCAAGCTCAATGAATAAGGATAAAGTTGCACCCAAGAAAACGACATCAAAAGAAACTCAGACTAGCCCAGTTCAATCAGATTTATCAACTCCATCAAAAACACTGATCGTTTCAGATGAAATGGAGTATAATATCATAGAAGATATGAAGAAGACTAGGGCTAACATTACTTTTTATGAATTGAGAAAGTTAAAACACCAGCAAAAGGTACTTTTGAAAGAATTACATGTTGTACCAGAAAAACCTTTGCCCGATCCTGTAATCTCTCAAGCTTCCAACGAGATTGGAAGACCTCCAACTAATGCGATTAGCAAAGCCGATCTAGAAAATATCGCTTTAATTGGAGGAAGGTCGAGATCTCATATTCCTCCATTTCTTCTTACTTATGAAGTTTTCAATAAAAAATTGCATAATTGTTTAGTGGATTCTGGAGCTTCATCTAATATTCTACCAAAATCAGTATGTGCAAAGTTGAATATTCAACCACAAAAGTCTGCTATGCGCAGAGTTCAGCTAGATCGATCGCAAGTCGAAGTGATTGGCGAATTAAATCAGGTTACCATAAGACTCATCAAACTAAAAGTGTCAAGTTATTGATATTTTAGTTGCAGATATTCCAGAATTTTATGGCTTAATTCTTAGCAGATATTGGTCAGAAAAACTTCATGGATACTTTGCAACTGATTGGTCACACATGTGGCTTCCTTAAAATGGTAAACCAAATCAGATAAAGGTTGAGCGAGAAAAGCATCAAAAATACATAGTAACAGAACTGGAAGGAGAGAATGAACCAGTTGCATACAGCAATAATATCATTGGCAATTACTCAGTTGATTCTTTCTTAGGAAATTTCAATGCTCATACTTCACCTTATTTAGAACATTTTGTTTTATCTCAAATAGAATTTTTTTCTCAAACAGACAGTTCTAAATGTATTAATTTTGCAGATACTCCTGTAAATAAATATTTATTTTGGAAATTATTTTTTGATGGTTCTAAGTCTAATGAAGGAGGAGGATAAATGTGTTATTAAACCCAGGAAATGAGGCACTGGTGACTCTAGTCTTGCAAGATGCCAATAATACTGCTGTATCAAGCCAAGTTTTAGTCCAAGGACTATCTCACAAGCAACTGGGATGACACAATGACACCAAATACTTCACAAGTTTTCTTTGGAGATTTAGAAATTGTAATCAAATAGGTACGCAATACTATACATTGTTTATCAAGTCATTTAAAGCATTATCAATCTTTAGTTCAAAATCTGACTAAACATTTTATAACATTCAATATTTCACCAATTCCTAGAATCCAGAATGCTAGTGCATACCTTCTAGCCAATGTAGCCTCTAAGCTTATTCCTGCAGAAGACTTTAGTCCTGATCAATTTTCAATTGAAGTAATCTTTAGACCCTATCTCCGATAACGTTGTTTATTAATTGGAGTGACTTTCAATGATGATCCCCGATATTGGTAAATTTTCACATCCAAGGATCTCACACCACCGATAATTGATGAAGAATTCAACATGAGACACCGTACCAAGATAGCACCAACAATATACAAGTCAAGAGTTGTTAGAAGACCTTTATGACTTTGAATATCGATTTAAGATCTAATAATTCAAAATTCTATAAATGGGATTTAACTATGAATTAGTAAATTTTGAATTGATGCCAAACCCAAAGAATATCAACTCAAGCCTTCGGCTCATTCCTCAAGAAAATTAGCGTATGTTCGTCTTTTGAAACAATACAAAAGTGTCTTTTCTTGGAACTATGATGAACTTAAAACTTAGGACACTTCTATCATCCAACATACTATCCCAATGATAAAGGATAAAAAATATGTCCAACAGAAGTTGAGAAAGATCCATCCCAATCTAGAAAATCAGATCAAATCTGAACTCAATAAGTTATTGAAAGACAAAATTATTTTTCCTGTCCGACATTCTAAATGGGTTTCCAATATGGTTCCTGTTAGAAAGAAGAATGGAGACATTAGAATTTGCATTGACTTTCGAAACCTTAATAAAGCTTACCAAAAAGATAATTTTCCTTTTCCTCCCATGGAGCAAATATTACAGGCAGTTGCAGGATCAGAATTAATGTCTTTCTTAGATGGTTTTTCTAGCTACAATCAAGTATTGGTTCATCCTGATGATCAATTGAAAACTACATTCAGAACCAAATGGGGCACTTATGCATATCAAAAGATGCCTTTTGGTTTGATCAATGCTAGTGCCACATTTCAGAGAGCCATGGACATTGCTTTCAATGGATTAGTTAACAAATCAATGGTAATTTACTTGGATGATATAACCGTATATTCCAAAAAACGAAGCAATCATCTTAGATATTTGAAGCAGATTTTCCAACGTTGTCAAAGGTATGGGATTTCACTTAATCCGAAAAAATATTTTTTTTAATTAAGTGAAGGAAAAATTCTTGGATTCATAGTATCAAAATCTGGAATTCATATTGATCTTGATAGAATCAAAGAAATTTCTGAAATACCCTTACCTCACAACAAAAAAACTATGCAATATTTTCTTGGCCAGATTAATTTCGTAAAGAGATTTGTGCCATATTTTTCGAGAATTGTATCTCCTTTACAAGCAATGATTAAAAGGAATTCAAACTTCAAATGGGGCAAAGATGAATATGAGGCATTCAATCTGATCAAACAAGCAATTATTAATGCTCCATCTTTAGCAACTCCAAGCAAAGACGAATATGAGGCATTCAATTTGATCAAACAAGCAATTATTAATGCTCCATCTTTAGCAGCTCCAAATTTTTCTGATCCTTTTATTTTGTATACATTTGCCTCTGATAAATCATATGCTGCGATACTCACTCAAGAAAATCAAAACAAAGCAAAAGCCCCAATTTCTTTTTTCAGCTCAAATTTACAGGGAGCTGAGTTGAATTATTCAGATGTGGAGAAACAAGCTTACGCTATTTTCAAAGCAATTAAATATTTTAGACCCTTTCTACTTAAAACCCATACAAAAATCATAGTACCGTTTCCAGCGGTAAGAAATATTTTAGTCAAAAAAGGTGTGGGTGAGAAAAGAGCTAATTGGATTACTGCCTTACAAGAATATGATGTAGAAATCAAACCAGCAAATATTGTAAGAGGTCAAGGATTTTGCAAAATACTAGCTGGAGAATCGCTTATTTCTGAAAAACTATCTGAGGAGTTACAAACGTATGAGGTAAGCCTAAACAATGTTGAATCATTATATGTTGATATCATATTTTATCTGAAGAATGGATATGCTCCTCCAAATCTCGATTATACCAAGAAAAGAGCTCTAAGGTTGAAGGCTAAACAATATCAGCTTGTGAATGATGTTCTTTTTAGAATGAATTATGATTCTGTTCTTCTTATATGTCTGGAGAAATCTGAAGCTGAAAAAGTCTTGCAGGATCTTCACGATGGGCCAGCAGGTGGACATTACGCTGAAGATGCTACTGCACATAAAATTCTCTGTGCAGGATATTACTGGCCCATGTTATTCAAAGATTCACATAGCTACACAAGGAAATGTCAAATTTGTCAAACTACAGCTGGAAGACAAAAGAAACCATCATTACCCTTACAACCTGTCAACATTGAGCAGCCTTTTGATCAATGGGGATTAGAAATAATAGGTGAGATCATTCCTCACTCTTCTAAGCAACATAGGTACATTATTACAGCAACTAATTATTTTATGAAATGGGTAGAAGTAGTCCCTCTCAAGACTGCTAATGTCGAACATATCATCGAATTCATAGATCAGTTCATAATTACCAGGTTTGGTTTACCTTCTGCTTTAATGTTTGATAATGCATCATATTTTTCTGGTAATGCTATGACTGAATTTGCACTTAAGAGAGGTTTTAAACTTAAATATTCTGCCAATTATTATCCACAGGGAAATGGGTTAGCTGAATCAACAAATAAAAACTTAATCAGAATTATTAAGCGAACCATTGATCAAAATCATAAAAATTGGCATAAGTCTTTAGTATATGCTTTATGGGCAGATCGAATAACAAAGAAGGCTTCTATTGGCACTTCTCCCTTTAATTTAGTTTATGGGAGAGAAGTTATTCTTCCAACTCATCTAGCAATTCCTTCTCTAGCCTTAGTCCAATATATTGATGAAGAACCAAATTCTTCTTTACAACTAAGACAGATGGAAATAATTAAGCTAGAAGAACAACGAGAAAAGGCCAAAGTAACTCATGCTCATCATCAAGCATTAGTTAAAGCTTCTTTTGATTCAAACATGATAACCAAAAAGAATTTTCAGATAGGAGATCTAGTTTTGAAATGGGATAAGGCTCATGAGGAAAAAGGAAAACATACGAAATTTCAACGAATGTGGCTTGGTCCTTTCCAAATTGCAGAAATCATAGGTCCATCTACTTTTATGTTACAGGATTTAACAGGGAAAAGAGAGTCTTTACCTATTAATGGACAGATCCTTAAAAAATATTTTCCATAGGAGATCATTCTTCTATTTTGTATATTCTTTTTCTTTATTTTTCATAATAAAACTAGTTGTTAATGGTTACATTTGGAATTCACGAAAAAGATACAAATTCCCTTTTTAGATTTTGTTTTCTTCACTTATATAAATAGAATTATTTTTGGAATATTGATCATTATTATTCGAAGATATAGTTAAAAGCTTTAAATTTAGAAATGATATTATTTTCAACTTTGAAAATTTTGATGAAAAGCAACTTTTAGTGAAAGATTGTTTTATATCAGTTCAATGAAAGGTATCTATAACAAAACAAAGGTCCTCTGTAGAAAAGTTCTTTCCAAAAAACTCTATCATTGTCGTCCAGAAATATCTTAAGGAAACAATGACTTCCTCCCCACTTAGGAAATCACAATGTTCAAGGAATAATTCAATGATACACTTTTAACTTAAAGAGTAAGAGGTCTCATCACGAGCCGACTTATCATGATCATAGATATTATAGCTTGCTGACTTTGTCAATACTGCATACCACAACAGGGAAATGACTCAAGATTGTTACAATCAAAAGGCAATAGGTCTCATCACGAGCCAGCTTGTTCAGCAAAGTTATAAATCAAGTGAATGGCACTGTCATAAATTGGCTACCAAACCAAGACATTGTTCTTTAAGGGTAAAAAGAAAATGAAAGCAATAAGTGTGAATATGGATTTCTCTTTGAAAATTGTATATTTCTCTAAGTGGGACATAGGATCATTGTTGGGTAACAGGTAACCCTTTCGAGGCTATAAACGCTTGCTAGCAGCAGTGGATCTACCTACGACAAATGAGCATATTTAAAACTGATTTACAGAGAAGCCTTTTGTTTTTATTTTTATAAACCAAGTAGTAACTGATGTAGATACAAGGACTAGCCTGAGGAAGTGAATAGTCAAAGTTGATCATAGAAGAAATGAAATATCATTTATAGATTAAAGCATAATGTACTTTGTCTTTTTATAAAAAAGTTTGATTTTCTAGAAAAATTTTCTGTTTTGAAAAGTTTTGAAAAGTCAAAAGAAACGCAGAGATAACTAGTTCTTCCAAGTGAATCGCCAATTGTTGTGGCTAGCAACAACCCCCCTTCTTATTTAATATTAGTAATAATACTAAATAAGTGGGGACCCTTAGTTTAAAAATCCAAAAAAATTAATTAGTGCTTGTTTTCTTTTCCAAATAAAATTTACTATCATTAACTTGAGAATTCCTTGGAAAATCTTTAAATAAACTTAAGTTTATGATAGATTAGAATAAAAATTTTCTTTGAAGAAAGCATCGCATCCATCGCAAAAAAGTACTAGATATCTTTTGCAAAGCAGAATCTTCTAAATTGCAATAAGCGCGATCCAAAAACTATGCATTAAAATATTTGTCGCAAATCGCATATCGCAGAAAATATATTTAACGGATAGTTTTCATATGTTATATTTTGTGATCTTGCGATTTTGCGATCTTGCGATTTGCGAGAATTGTGATTTCGCGATCTTGATATATTGCGAGAATTGCGATTTGCGGGAATTGCGATTTGTGAGAATCGTGATTTGCAGAGATTTTGATTTTATGATAATTTCGATCTGCGATATTGCGATTTTGCGATATTGCGAAGAAAATCGCAGATCGCATTATCGCAGATTCTTAAAAAGCTTGTTGTACGAAGAAAAGCTTTCCATAAATCGAGACCCGTTATGCGCTTTAATGTCAAGTTAATGAATGGATGGTCAATTATTAATGAAAAAGATTTTGTTTTGATTGAAAGGTGATTTCATGTTAAAGTAATATATTTCATACGCCTTCAGCATTTAAAACTATCCCGTCACCTTTCTCATATCATTATTCTCACTTAATTCATAAAATGCAGGTGTGAAGAACATAAGACTATACAAAGCGACATATAGAGTATTATGGGAAAGAAAGAGAAAGCTCTGAGTTCTGAAAGTAAAGAGATGGCTTCCCTATACGCAAATACTGCCTACAACAAAGACGCTGGTATCACCACTTGGGAGGGTATGTATAATTTGCTTGAAGAAGAAAACCCAAGAGTAATGGAAGTCTCAGCTACTGTAGGCTCAAGTAACTCTTCTAAAGCATCTCTTACAAAGTTGGCTTGTTTGTTTTTGCACCGGATAGCAGTAAGACCTAGATTTCTCCCATATACAGACATGGTGAAATGGGTGCTAGATAGCACTGATATTACAGACAGACAGTTTAAAACTCAAGACCAAGAGCTCATTGGGTCGTTTACTCCAGAAGATTTGAGACTTATGTATCATTTTCCGGAACCTTAGGCAACTTACAACAAACAATTTATGGAGAAATTTGTCAAAGAAAATGCAAATTTGGCGGAATGCACCAAGGAATGGACCAGAAGAGATGAACCACTGAAGAAAGATAAACACGGTATGTATAGTAATGGTTCACTCACTTCTCCATACTGTTTTGCTACTGCCATGTTATGTAGGCCTTTTGGAAAGCCTGACATTAATAAGTTTTTTCCTGAATGGCTTTCGTTATTGAATGTTGTTGTTAACGCTACCATTGTAGATTGGGCTAAAGTATTGTCTGATAACTTAGCCACATATATTTTCAGTTACCGGTCTAAACGGACTGTCTCTCAGAGGATTTATCCTCCTTTTTATTTATCTGCCTATGTTATGGATTCAATCTGCTTTGTTTCTAAGTTCCCTTTAATGGGTTGGCAATGGACAATTCATGATCCCTTGCCCATTCATGTCTATCACAAAGAACTGTGGGAATCAAAATTCATCCCTCATTTTTACAAAATTTTCCATGGCATAATGTTGTCACGGTACAGAGTATTGTATAATAAGGATGCCCCAAGGTTTTCCCCTGAAGCAGAAGTCGACATTCTCCCTGTCGCAAGATGGTTTGGAGAAGAGTTGTTTACCTATGTGAGGGTTTTTGGAAGCTTTGCTTCCCCTCATGTTTTACCCTTGTATGTTCCGGATAAACTCGAATCTTGGGAAATTGCATATCAAACCTGTGGAGAGGGAGGTTTGAAAAAAGAATTAAAGGATAAAAAGAAGGCCATCTGGCCACAATTTCCTGTAGCCTGCGGAGCATTTTTATTGTTTGATGTTGGTCATGCGTTTAAGGAAGTAAACAATATTACATGTTTACAATTGTTCAAGTTTCCAAGAAGGATATTTGATCCATTTGATGTTGTTAAGGATTTCACCACTGCAGTCAAAGTAAGAGTATTTTCTGGAGAAGAAGATCTTTTTGATGATATGTTTCAAGAAAAATGCTCGTTTAAAGAGATTTTGCATTCAGCTCAAACACGGTTTACCCCAGAAGAATTTCAAGAATTTAAAATGTACAGAGAAAGAAGATTGACCACTATTCTTTTGGATAATTTGCGCTTGGAACCCACAAGGGAACCAACCCCTAGTGTCATTCTTAGTGGCAGCTCAGATACAGAAAGTTCTAAGTCAAAGTCTGACAAAGAAACTTCTAAAAATTCTAAAAAGAATAATAATGATCAGGATAAAAATGAAGGCTTAGTGAAGGATACGGCTCAATCAAAAGAGCTTTTACAACAACAGACTTCAACCACTTCACAGTTGAATCTTCCACCTCTCAATGTACAACAATCATCCATCAGCACTCAATTAGATAAAGAATGGGAAACATTTAATGATTTGATTAATGTTGAAGGACAGAACATACAAACTCCTGTACATACAACAAAAGGTTTAATCACAGGAATAAGTGGCAATGTCACAGAAAAAGAACATATACCCATTACTCCTTCCTCTGAGCTTGTACTTAAAATAGAAGAGATTCCTCCTCTGGACATATTCTATAGTCCACAACATAAAGCAGTAGTAAGGAAGCAAAGGAAGAAGAGGAAAATAGAAAATGTGCTTTCTACTGATGCAGAACAATTGGATGTTTTATGGAAGGATCCTACTACGGATCCAACTAAAAATCTTACTAAGTTATCTCAGATTACAGGAGCTTATACCTCCGCAACCATCCACAAAGCATCTGAGGTACGACTTTTATTGAATGAAAAATAAGATAAAATTCAAGTTCTGCAACAAAAAATACAACAAGCCATTGCTAACAATGAAGCACAAATCCAATTTGAAAAGCTGCAACAAGAGTTTCAACAAATGCAAATCACATATCAGAAAAGCTTGGCTGAAAAGGAGAAACAAATACAGACCATGCAAAAAAGGCATAAAGATGAACCCAAGCTCACATAATTTATTATAGAGTCCATTTCCTTGAATAATCAACTACTGCAACAACAAGATATATTATGCCAGAAAATCTCACAGTGGAACTCTTTTTGTCAATAAAGTGATAAAATCACTAATCATGTCGTAGAATTACGACATGATTATGATTTAACTAATGAAAGAGTTACTAATTATTTGGCATGGCAAAAGATAGAGGAAGGAAAAAGAGCAGGAGCACCAATTATAAATAACAGTCATAAAGAAATACTTTTCAATAATTGAGATGCACAGATCAGAGAAGTAGAAAAAGCAGTAGAGGAAGTAGCTACAGCGGCAAGCAATATTACTGATTATGTAAATGAAAATTTACACAAGGCTAATTTGATTTCAGAAACTATTCCAGGTTACCTACCACAAGCACAACAATTGCAAACAGAGTGGAAACAGAAAGCTAAAGAAAAGGCATAATCAATACAAGGATTGACAAAGTTAAATTGGGATTCTTACTGGACATGTCTAGTAAAACCACACAGTCAATGCAGCACTCTTAATTGCATCATTAATTCTGCTGAGAAGATCGCGCCAGCACTTTCCGATTCTGTTTTTTCAGGACAATTAAAATCTGAAGTCGGCCAGCCTTTTCTTCTCAAATCAATGCTAGATGCTTGCAAATTCAAAGATTAGATTCATAAGTAGTTAATTGATAGTTTTTAATTTTTAAATTTAGTGCTAGTTTTACTTTATTTTTGCCTAGAAAAAGGACGGTCATCTAAACTGAATCCTAAATTTTTGTAAAAAACTATAATTAGATTTAGTTAGTAGTATTTAAACCCTTCTCATGCATTCGGAGAAGAGTCCTGAAATTTATCAAAAACTTGTCCTCAGAACATGCACTTCTGCACCCTCAGAGGAGGTTTTGATGAATGAATGGAACGAGATTTATTGATATCTGTGTCTGATATCTGCTACTGATGTTGCATTTCTGTACTCTTAGTAGATGTTGGATTAAGAAGAAATAAGTCATTATTGCTTCTAGCTCATGAGTAGAACCAGTTATAAATGGTACTTTTATCTCTTAATTATTTCTGCTTTTGTGTTAAAAGTGATATTTATGTTCAGTTATTTATATATTGATGCTTGAATGTTTAAGTTATCATTTAGCACTTTTGTACGGTGATAGCTATTTATTTATGCTTAATGTATGAATATCTTATTATGCGATATGTTTTTAACAACTGTTTCATCTAACTTTTTATATGAAGTGGTTTATCTTTATTGAATTCTTTTCTTATAATAATTGAATGATATTTATTATCAATTGTTATTCGAAATTATTTTAGATCGCATAAACAGAAAGATTACATCCCGGGTTAGTTTAGAATTAGATATTTCTGTTTAAATTAGAATACAATTTGCATATGATTAAATTAGAAATAGAATAAAAGCATTTCACTTAGGAACTTTTTTAGAAAAGAAATATCTATTCTCAACACACACACACATATTGGGAAACTGGTCCCATTATCCCCAGTTGGACCCACTACACCAAACGGAAAAGGAGATGCTAACCAAGGTCCGGACTGGGTGGGTATTCCCCTTGTTGTAGACCCAATTTTTGGGGCATCAACAGGACCCCAGTGGACAGGGCTTACACTAAATCCCCGGTATCCCAATTCTTCCAGCTTAAACCCAACAAGAACATCTAAGCATCATATCTCGAATTCACACATCAGTAAGCATGGGCCAGACCGACTTCTTTAACTATTTAAATTACATGAATTTACTCTCAGATACACATTAAGCAGAAAAAATCAAAGACAAGAAGAGCAGTCAGAATTAGGGTACCATGCAGGGGCATATCCTAAGCCAGATTTACTGATTCTTATCATAGGAATATGAATAGCATGATTAAAATGAAAAAGACAGGAAACATCACCGGTAATATAGACCAGGATCCTGTGAAATTTCTTGATTAATCGATGTGCAAAACCAGTCACATTCACTGAGCTCAATAGTTGATACAGTCCAAACTTTCTCCTCCCAGCCTACTAAATTACAAACTACTCAGCTTCTTCCCCCAAACTGTTCTAACAGTCGAATGAATCCCTACACTACAACAACAACAAAAACCTTTACAATATGTTCTGTGGGAGTTCTTATAGAAGAATGGGATAGCAGGAGTAGATGTGAGTTAAGTTTACTAATTAAGATAGAGTGGAGGCCGAAGATCGAGCCCACTCTGCTTAATGGTTCTGCAACGCTGTATGTACTCTATAGTTATGGTCTAGGAGTCTTTTTCAGGTCAATATTTGACCTCAAATGTGTTCTTTGAAGTCCTTCGGGCTGTCTGGTACTCTGTGTAGCCTTCTGAAATAAGTAACCGGGATAGAAAGGTCTGCAAGTCTTCCATGCTCCATAACTGCTGTCCTGACAGTATTTTAAGAAACTCCTGTCAGTGTAGTAATGTTTAAAGGCTTGAGGAGGCATGGGAAATGCTGTAAGCATGAGTCCTTTCTAAGAAAATATGTTCTACTATTATTGAGACATAGATATGACTTGTCGGTGTGCTTTGGTCTTCAAACTACGTCTTCTTCCTTTGAAACATGGGATTAAGGTGTTAAACATTCAATAATTGGTTTTAACCCCTTTAATCTATCACTGCTGGTTCACCTTGCTGCTATAATGGCCTCTCTGCGCTATCAGTCACAGTAACTATGATTGTGGAGCCAGAGTGAATTCCTCACTCTGTAAACCCTGCATAATGCAAAAAATCGTTATAAAATCCAGGGGTATGGTGGAAGAAATGTTGCGGAGCCCTGTGGAATGGTGGCAGAATGGAAAATGCAGGTGAAATGGGTGAAAAAATGTTGTAGAAAGGTGGAGGGGAGAACTGATGAAGCTTTGGTGCAGAGAGGGTTGTGGACCATCAGATCAGATGAACATATGATGACCAACGGTTAAGATTCATTGATGGGGGTGTTAATAGTGGAATTAGGTAGAGGAGAATAACTTTAGTGTTAAAAAAACAAAGTTTAACTTTGGGTGAATACAAAGGAAATGGAGGAAAAATGTATGATAGCAAGCGCTTTAGATGGTGGGACCCGACAGGGGTAGAGGGCGATTAACGTGAGACATTGGATCTCAGGAGGAGATCAACGGTGGGGATTAAAGGATAAAACTCTGTAGAGATGAGCGGTGAAGTGGAAAACTGCTGGTGGTATTCGCGCGACATTGAAAGCGATAAGTGGAATCGGCCAAAATAACGCAATATGCTCCGCTGCGTGACACGTGGCAAAACAAAACCACCCATTTCGCGTTTTTTCTGAGTGTTAACCTTTAGGCGCGAAAAAAATGCAAAAATGAAAATTGGCCATCAGATGAGGGCGTTGTGATTGGACGGTGTGGTTTTCTATGCAAGAAAGGTAAGATGCGTAGTTAGTAAGGTGGGGGAAGGTCAAAGGGGCAAGTTAACAGGCGGGACGAACGAGAGCCATTAGATCAATGGTGGAGATCCAATCGCATCGGAGCAAGGCAGGGGTTGAAACTTTGATGGTTTGAGTTGTGATTAGCGCTCGACCATCGGATCAAGGTGCGATTGATGGTCGCGATCGGATCGGGGATCACCCATTGGGGAAACAGGAAGTGGTGCCTTAAGAAATCTTCGATTGGCGATGTGCGATTGCACCAGAACCATCAAATCTAGCGGGGAGATCAACAGTCTATATTTCATTGGTGGGGTTGACAAAGGGACGAGGCGGGTGCGGTGAGAGACAAGCACTGGCCGTTAGATCTTTATAGATCGATGGCTGAGATTATAGTGCGAGTCTAATAGACCAAACTCAATCGCATCGAAAGTTTTCTGTTTAACAAAGAAATGCGCCCACCGCAAAACCTTCGATTGTGATAAGCACCCAGGGCTTTAGCACTTGGTTCTGGGTGCGGGTCACGTGGTGGGGAAGTGGTTAAGGGGCTGGCCGAAAAGGGCTTAAGCCTGCTATATGGAAAAGTGGGTTTTTGGCTTAAACTTAGTGTATTTTAAGGCCAAAAGAGGGATTAGGTAGGGAGAATAAGAGGTTATTAAACCAAACAAAAGGCAATTGTAAGGTTTAAAGGGGATTTAGGGAGGTTTAGAGGGTTAATGAGGGATTTTGAGGGGAAATTTAAAGGTGAAAAAGGAGGTGAAAATAGAAGCTTAATGGGGATGAAATAAGGAGAAATGGAGGCCTTTTTGGGCATTCTTTTTCACAGACAGTAAGGCTTTTTGATGGAAACAACAGTGAAGATCGTTCAAAGGGAAAAGACACACATAGGCTTCAAGAATGATACATTTTCAGGGGAAATGTATTTCTTGAAGGCTCAAAAATATCTTGGCCACCTGTTTGCTTGTCAAAAAATTTATAGGTGGCTAACAGGTAGATAAGAAGAGTGGTAAGCATCAGATGATCAGGGGCATGGACACTTACCCCCCTCAGATAGCTTTTGCACACAAGATAGAGTTTTATTTGCACAGTGGGAGCAAGGACACATCAGTACACTCAGTTATGCAGTTGACTCTAACCCGTGATGTTGTATTATTTGGAGGCATTCCCCTAGGAAGGTCCCCAGACCAGGATTTGGTTAAACAGTTCTCACAACAACTTGCACCATTCATAAATCTGGCTAAGATGGGAGCCTTTGGTGAGCTTAGAAAAGCATAGAGAGTCTTTGGTAGGCTCAAGGAGGAGATGGAAATTCTCCCGGTATCAGTATTACCAACTCTCACCAAGCATCTTGCACTGAGAGGAGATGTTTTAGGGATGGATGATGGCACAATCATGGTGCAAGGGGGATACTCCATGGCCATTGAGAGTCATAAGAAAGTTCCACATAGGAAGGATTCTTCCATTTATTGTAGAGGGTTGTTGGCATTCATGCATACATTTTCCAAACTCAGAAAGTTTTGGATGGGCAATAGCTTCCAAGTGAAGACTAACCTCCAGAAACTTCAACCCCTACTTGAGCAGAGGCAACTACAAGGGAGGCAGCAAAGGCAAGATAACAGTATTCCGGCATATGACTTTGGCATTGAGAATGTCATAGAGGGGAGCAGTAAAGTGACAGGTGTCTTATCAAAAAGGCCAACAGCCATTAGGGGAATTTTGAGGTCTAAAATGGGCCTCCTAAGGAAATAATAAAATAATAGCTAAACCAATAAAATAATATTTATGAATTTTCAATTCACTTTTTGCACCACAATCCATGTAACCATAGTTAAATTTAATTCAAAATTTGTACCAAAATAAAATTAATAAAAAAATTGTATTGATGTGAGTATAAATAAGAATGAGCTTTTCAAGAAAAGTCATTATCATTGAACAACTAATGCATTTTTCCTTTGTACTTAAATAACTTAAAATAAAATATAATTATAAATTTATAAATTATAAATTATATTGTGTTCTATTAATTAAAATTTATATTATTTAAATTGTATAATAATAAGTAATTAATATACTATATAAAAATAATATAATATAATAAATGTATAGGGATATGCATTGTTTCTTTCAAGAAATATGAAATGAAAATAATATATTTTTATTCAAAAAGTGATGACATTTGTTATGAGTACTTTACTTTGACTTTATAAGTACTTGGAACACTACCATGGTTAACCATGAGTTTTTATCCACCATTGAGAATGTGACAAATAAGTACCTTTAACTCAAGCAATGCCACCTCAACCATTAGAGATGATGTCATCCCCTAAAATGTGATTGGTTCTCATAAAGTGAATTTTGATTGTACATTTTCCTTAGGAGGCCCATTTTATACCTCAAAATTCCCTTAATGGTTGTCATTGTTGGGTATATATACTTATTAGGAGTCCCAGCTATTGGCAGACTATTCTAAGGATCACTTCACATGTGAAGTGCTTGATGGATAGGTGACAGATGAGAGGTATACAGTGATGGATGGATTCATCTATTATCAGGATTGGATCTTCTTGACTAGAGACTCTAAGCTCAAGAAGAAGATTCTACAGGTAGCACATGACTCACTCCTTTTTGGTCATCAAGATTTCATTGGGACCTATCAAGCCATTGGAGAGAGAGAGATTCCCATGGGAGGGTCTCAAGGAGGATGTGCACCAGCATATCAGGAGATGTATGGTTTGCTTGAAGAATTAGGAGGAAAACAACCACCCTGCAAGGTTGTTACATCCACTTCCCTTTCCGATAGAGAGATGGGAAGGCTCATCTATGGACCTCTTCACCATCTTGCCAATAGTACATGGTAAGGGTCATGTATTTATACTTATTAATCAACTAACCAAGTATTTACATGCCTTTATCATTCATTTACAGTACATTTCTCCACAAGAGGGCAAGCCTCTCTTTAGACTTCATGGTCTTCTTGGAGCCACACTCAGTGATGGGAATTGCCAATTCCTAGGAGGCTTTGGGGAGATGATATCTTGTTTTGGGTGTACTCAGTTGACACCAAACATCAGCTACTACCCCTAGGAAGATGAGCAAATAAGGGCAGCAAGCAAGTGGCTGGGAAGCTACTTTCCACATCATGTTCTGGGGTAGAAAGGACCATAACTGTGTTGGTTCCACTTGAGGGACTATTATCATACTCCGGTGTTTCATATGGCAGTCAATGTATCTTTGATTTTGATTCCCTATGTTGATGATGTTTTAATCATTATTGTTGGAATGGTTGGAGGAATGGCAGATGGATTGGAGCTACTCATTGGAAGTAATCCATCCAACATTTTTCATGTCCCATGCTTCAATGTGGACATTAGATAAAATATAGTTGCCACCATGGATCTCCTACTTCCTTATGATATGAGCCATTTGGCTAACTTGGACACTTGGGAGGAGAAACTAAGGGGTAGGTTCATTGGAGAACATATGATTCAATGGAGGAGCTTATCAGATGTGGGTGCCACCAGGGAAGGAGAAGAGGTTTTGCAGCATTCATCCTTACAATTTCTTGAGGGCAAGCAACATTTGGGAGGGGAGTACTGTAATATTCCTAATTAGCTTTTAGCTAGTTGGAATATTAATTTTTTCTATTGTCATTTAGATAGATGAATAAGAGGGTAGGGAGACCCATAAATATCCTTAGTAGGAATAAAATCACTTCCAGTATGAATGTGGATAATATTATTAGTTGGATAAAGCACTCTTAGGTGTGAATAGAGGTTTAAGCATGTGGATGGGGTCAAGTTTTACCAAATCAACATCGTTGGTATGGAGGTAGTGGAGAGTTATTGAGGGACAACACAGTGTTAGTGGAAGGGAGTCTCCATGAGAGTAGCATCTTTAATGTGTGGGACCAAGGGTGAGGAGGCTCACAAAGCATATAAGGAAGGGTATAAGGAAGGGTATGGAAGCCATATAAGGCATTCTTATTATTGTTTATGTCTTTTTCTTTTATGAATTTCTGCACACTTCAGCTGTTTAGCAGAGTCCGCTGTGGTGTTTAGCACAAGGGTGTTTCCGAGTGGGAATCCCACCCTCATCCTCGGGGGACTTCGAGTGCCCACTCAGGAGAGTTTCATTTAGCTTAATTTCCACCAACCAACATCAGGCCAAGCTTTAACCATTATACAAAACGTAGTCTCCTTCAAGATTCTGTCTTTTTTTAGGGCAGTAGTAGTGGAGGATTGATACTGTAATATCCCTTTTTCAAGACTACTCATGAATCATGCATAAAAAATGCATTTCAAGCAACATATACAATAAAATAGTGAAATAATTACTTGGATCCCATGGATACATCTATGTAGCATAAAAATACAAGAGGAGATAAAAAATAAATGGAACTAGGTGGGTTAAACAGACCTCCCACACTAGTGTAGCTGAAAATGACTAAAAACCCCAAACTACATTTAACCGGAGTTGCTGCATCAATGGACTGCGCAGTATAAAGAGGGTTTTAACATAAAAACATGGGAGAAAAATATATCTACTCATATATTAATGAATAATACTAAAGTATAGAGATCTAGCCTCCTCATACAAAATACAAGAGAACCTGGCAAGGGTTTCTTGTCAAATACTCTGCATACAAATGTGATCTTCAGAAAATTACTGAATAATAACTGCAATGCTAAAGCATAAGAGCATAGAAGGCTGAATTATGACTAATTGAATGCAAAATCCTTCAAGGGCTTCCTCCCATGAAAGGATGAACCTCTCAATCACAAGGAAACTCAATCAACGGAGCCACCAAACCATGCAATGAACACTGCCTCCAAAATAATGCACTCCCTAGTAGAAATAGTGCTAGGAGGGTATGGGAAATGTGTGGTCTGATAACACAAATCTAAAATAAGCTTTGTATCTCTCCAAATAGATCTCTCAAGTGAAGGAAAGCTTCCTCCAATGAGAAACTAGCTCAAAGACCGAGATTCCAATCCCTTCCACTGTTGCACCCAACAACACTGCACAATCTCTGGAAAAGTTGTGCTGATGAAGGTGGCTAAAGCTTGGCCTGAAAACCTGATGTGGAATGATGAATAAAAACTCTCCCAATGAGGCTACTCAAAGGAAAGAGGTGGGATCCCCACCCGGAAACACCCAGTGCTAAACAGCACTGCATCTTTGCTAAGCAGCAAAGCAGCAACAATTCTTGGCAGACAAGAATAATAATCTAAGTCATGAAAAATAATGCTGCCATCTTCTTCCTTATATAAGACATTAGTTTTCATGCCCTTGGCCCCACTCAATTAGGTTACTTCTAACCCAAGTTACATCTCCCTCCAAAATGGCGTTATTCCTCCTCCACTAAAACTGCATTGTTGACTTAGTCAAAGCAGCTTGATCTTAACCCTGTTCACACATGGAGGTGTTTTATTGAGCTAGAAAGAGTGTCCCCTTTCACATTTGTAGTATTTTATTCCTCCTTAGGAGACTTATGGGCTTTTCCTCCCATTTATTCATTGGCTATAGCTTCTGCTAACTCTAATGTTCCATTTAGCTTGGAGGCTAAAATTTTGGAACATTATAGTCCTCCCCTCAAAAATATTTGATTTTCCTCAAGAAAATGCATAAGGAGAACAAAATTTCTCCCCTCTTCCTCATGTGGCCTCCATCAATAGCCCCCATCAATGCATCAAGAGAATATGCAAATATATTGTCATCCAATGCTTCCCCCCAAGTGTGCAAAACCAAAGTGTCTACATCAATCAAAGGTGGAAAGTGTGAATGGAAACCTACTAGCTGTCTCATGGCCTCCACAAAGTAGGAGTGATGATCATCATGGTGAATGAATGCCTCCCTCATCCATGCTATCATCCAAATGAAGTGAGTCACCCTCCAACATGGTAACTCATGAAAAGTATCCTCCACCTATGGCTCCTGAAATGTAGGTGGGCTGAATACGTGAACATGATAGGTAAGAGGGCCTATCCCACGTTGTCCTCTTCTCCACTTATGATAAGTGTAGAAGGAATGTTGATATTGGGCTGCAACATGATTGCCCTCCAATGGCAAGAAAAAGATTGAGCCTCCAATGACTCTTCCTCCATAATCATGAGACATGCCAACCCAAACCATTCCATTCAAGATGAATGGCACATCATCACCACATGGCATCCAAATCAGAAAATGGCTGAAGGTTATGTGCAAGTTTGGATGATACATATGGTCTTTCTGGTGGACATAGAACAGTTCTCTCAACTGCTGATGTAGAGCATCAAGTGGCAAGTTTTCCTCCCAAGAATATGCATCTATGCATGTTAGCTCATCTACTATGAAGTAGTAAGCTACAATATACACTAGTTGTGCATAATCAAAGAAATACAACACTTGCCCAAAGTCATGTAAAGATGGGTCATCAACATCACAAGATTTGGCCCTAAAGTGACTATGAAACCCATAAATAATCTTGCTCTCATATGGAGCAATGCACTGTTTACATATGGTGAGAAAGTACAAATACTCAATAGAGTAATCAATGTCTTTCTTACCATGCATCATGTGTGAGCTGAAAGTGAGGTCCATGTATAATTTCCCCCATGAGGATTCCCTCATAAAAATATGCAAGAAGAAGGGATACATATACTCCTTGGAACACTCCATCAATAAGAACACTCTCCCATGTGTCAACACTGTAGGCCTTAGAAATAAGGCTCCATGACTCCTCCCTTTGACATTCCATATGCCAAAGAAATCCACCATCATGCTGCTATGTGAGAAGATCTTATTCCTACATGGAAGTCTCTCATGATCTTTCAATGTTGAAGGGTAGCCTACTTGCACCATGAATGTGCCTTCCTTCTCTCTAGAAATATCATGAAAAGTATGGGAAAATTTCTGCCCATACTCTCCCAAGTGCAACCACAGCAACAACAACCTTTGCTGCTATCTCCTCTCTCCCTCATACAAGCCATAGAGTAGGATCATGATGGTCAACTTGTATGATTTCCCGACAAACAAATCAGCCATGAAGTGCCTCCTCAAGTTCTCCAAGTGGTCCCTCCCACAAGAAGAGAAAAAGTGTGATGTGGCAATCATGGTTTGCCCATGGTTCCTCCTAAAATGTACAGCATATAAAGTGGGGAGTATCATGCTCCCAATGGGCATCTCCAATCTCAAGCCCACTCTCCAAACAAAGCTCCCCATGAACATATACATATTAGAAACATATGGAAGAAAAGTACAATTAGAACAAGTGGCCAAGTGACAACCGGAGAGTGAATCATAGTTCCTCTCATGGAACCAATGCAGTGCATCCTTGGCCTGCATCAAAATAATAAATAACAAGTTCTTTGACAGCCACTTTTTTGTTGCCACAGTCATCTCATAAGATGAAAACATGAAGTTACAAGTTGGTGCCAATGGTGAACACCCAGATACATGTGGCTTCCCCCACAAAACATAAAAAATATAGCCAAAGTCAATGCTACAAGTAGCTGCAAGTACATCATCATACAATATGCAAGAAGAGATGATTCTTCTTGTTACATCATACTACTCAAATAAGGAAAAGAAGTACAATAAAAAATATGAAACTATACCTCCTCCATCATGTACTCGAGGTCTTGAGCTGAAATGGCTCAACTGGAAATTCTCCCTCACTCCCAATGAGTAGGAAGGTGGCTGTGACATCCTCTCTATCACCATCCGGGCTATGCATCTCTCCATATGCTGGAATGTGTCATGTTGAGTGTACTCCCAAGTGAACTCCTCCATCAAATGGAAATATGCATCAAAGTGCATCGAAGAGAAGTCCTCATCTGCTGCATGTAGCATCTTCTCCCTAAGACTAGAAGATCTAGTCAAGAAGACCCTTCCATAGGAATAGATGACCACTTCATCCACCATGTATCTCTCATCTCCATCCAGGTCATCAAGAATCATGCATGCACTAAGATCCTTGGAGTACTCCACCAAAATCTGAGATCTCCAATAAGGATCAATTCTCCTCAGTGACATCGCTGGTGATCTGGCATGTGAAGATCTCCTCATGTTGTTGTCTGCTACTTTGACATTCCCCCATGCAAAATTTCTTCTCCAAACTCTTCACCTCTCCAAAATCTAAGAGCGGTGAATCCAAAGACAAGATATCTCCCATCAATTGAAGATGAGGTGGCCTCCCAGGTGGAATGCCTCCATGTAGTGATACATCAATGTCAAGAGTAGACTGCACAGATGGTTGGGCACCCTTGCCCTTGCTTTCACAGCGCAAACTAGTCTGCCTCTTCCTTGCATTGGCTCTCTGAAATAGAGAAGAGTATGTGCCTCTCATCAAATGATGTTTCTATTCCTCTCCACCTCCTCCTTCCAACTGCAATGCTGCACAATCATGCTGCTCATTGATTGTGCTTGGACCTCCATGTATGAAATCCTGGGGAACTTCTTGCAAAGGCACAAGAATCCCTCCTGTTGGAGCATGTGCTCCTCCCTCCTCTGCATGAGGCATTGGATGTGCTCTAGATGTGACATTGATGTTGCCCTCTTCTTCATCAATGTGTGTAGGCAACATCTCAACAATTGGATCCCTTTGTGAAAAAGTGATCCCCATGCCCTCTTCGGAAATGTAGTGCAGTTGCAAATAGGAATCTAGCTCATTCACCCAAGTTCCAGCTGAACATGTAGGTGATCCGGAAAAAGTAGATAGATGAAATCTCTCTGCATCCTATTGCTTGCTCTTCTCCACCTGTATCTTGAAAAACTTTTGGAAATCAGTATGATCTCTAAACCTCTCAGTTTGAGATTCATACTCCTGCAACAAATCACTAAGAGTTCTCCTCTTAGGAATTTTTCCTCCTCCCATCCATCTCAAGATAGCTCTGGTCACTTGACTGCGCTGTGCATCATGGAGTGTAGCTGAATTCTCACACTCACTGTGTGAAAATCTAGATTCAACTCTAGATTCAACCTCCTTTGGAGATCCCATCTCCAATCTCATTTTTTTCAGCTCTTCTTGAAAGCTCTGCATAGATTTTGGAAGGAGCTTTGTAAGCTTGTCTTTCTTTCTTTTGTCACATACTAAAGATTTATGGCTTCTATCCATCTCTCCTTCCTTTGATAGCTAGATCTCACAGTCTGAGCCAGAGATCATGCTTTGATACCACTATAATATCCCTTTTTCAGGACTGCTCATGAATCATGCATAAAAAACGCATTTCCAGCAACATATACAATAAAAAAGTGAAATCATCACTTGGATCCCATGGATACATCTGTGTAGCATAAAAATACAGGAGGAGATAAAAAAAAAATGGAACTAGGTGGGTTAAATAGACCTCCCACACTAGTGTAGCTGAAAATGACTAAAAACCCCAAACTGCATTTTACCGGAGTTGCTGCATCAATGGACTGCACAGTCTAAAGAGGGTTTTAACATAAAAAAATGGGAGAAAAATATATCTACTCATATATTAATGAATAATAATGAATTTCAAAGATCTAGCCTCCTCATACAAAATTCAAGAGAACTCGGCAAGGGTTTCTTGTCAAATACTCTGCATACAAATGTGATCTTCATAAAATTACTGAACAATCACTACAACACTAAAGCATAAGAGCATAGAAGGCTGAATGATGACTGATCTGATGCAAAATCCCTCAAGAGCTTCCTCCCATGAAAGGATGAACCTCTCAATCACAAGGAAACTCAATCAACGGAGCCACCAAACCATGCAATGAACACTGCCTCCAAAATAACGCACTCCCTAGCAGAAACAACGCTAGGAGGGTATGGGAAATGTGTGGTCTGATACCACACATTTTAAATAAGCTCTGGAGCTCTCCAAACAGATCTTTCAAGGGAAGGAAAGATTCCTCCAATGAGAAACTAGCTCAAAGACCGGGATTCCAATCCCTTCCACTGCTGCACCCAGCAACACTGCAAAATGTCCGGAAAAGCTGTGCTGATGAAGATGGCTGAAGCTTGGCCTGAAAAAATAATGTGGAATGGTGAATACAAACTCTCCCAATGAGGCTCCTCAAAGGAAAGAGGTGGGATTCTCTCCCGGGAACACCCAGTGCTAAACAACACTACAACTTTGCTAAGCAGCAAAGCAACAACAATTCTTGGCAGACAAGAATAATAATATAAGACATGAAGAATAATGTTGCCATCCTCTTCCTTATATAAGACATGAGTCTTCTTGCCCTTTTCCCCACTCAATTAGGTTACTTCTAACCCAAGTTACATCTCCCTCCAAAATTGTGTTATTCCTCCTAGGATTCCTCCTCCACTAAAACTGCACTGTTGACTTAGTCAAAGCAGCTTGATCTTAACCCTGTTCACACATGGAGGTGTTTTATTGAGCTAGAAAGAGTGTCCCCTTTCACATTTGGAGTATTTTATTCCTCCTTAGGAGACTTATGGGCTTTTCTTCCCATTTATTCACCGGCTATAGTTGTTGTAACTCTGATGCTCCATTTATCTTGGAGGCTAAAATTTTGGAACATTACAGATACATCCAGTTTCTGAGCTTGTATTCTAGTGAGGGGAGAATCCCTTCATCTAGGATTCTATCAAGGAGGGTATTTGAGAATTATTTTTTCATATATCATCAGGCCAAGTAGCTTCCACCACCTACAATGCAGTCTCCTTCAAAAATTGTGTTATTTTGCAGGGAAGTTGTAGTGGAGGGCTTAGTGCCAAAGTTTGTGAGTTAGATTTCCAGTGAGGGGAGCATCCCTTCATCAAGGAGATCTATTGGAGGAGTATTAGAAATTTCCATATCAGATCAGCCACCTCCTATCAGTTATCCAGTTGCATAGCATTATTCATCCTTAGGGCTACATTTTGGTATTTTTGTATTTTGTGTATTCCCGGAAACCCTTTCTGGGTTGTCTTGGAAATGTGCTAGAATGCCTAGATCTCTCATCCCATAATATTATAAGCACTATATTAGTAGATCTATGTGCTTTCATCTACAATAGAAGTTACCCCTGCAAAAAAAAATGTTTTCTTAGCCTTCGACATTCTTATATAGCAGTTATTCTTCATATTTCATGTATTGGGTCTCTAGAGACTTTCTTTGCCTAGCTTGAGTGTATTTTTCTCAAGCTCTTATATACATTTTCTACTATATTGGATAATAAAATGGCTCTATGATCTTATCTTATTTGATGTGTTGATATTTCATTGCATTTTCCAGTTTTATGTGCTATATTCCTGTCTTTTCCATTTTAGACTATTACAGCATATAAAATATTGGTATTGTATTATTTCTTGTTTCACCATATTGGGAGCAATGCTTATGGCCACACTTGATGATGCATTAGAGTTGTTAAATACCTTAATTCATTCCATAGATGATGGTATGGTAAACATCACCACAGACACTTTTTTATATATTCAAACCTATCTACAAAATGCACTATACAAGGTTGAATGTTTGTAGCTTGAGTCAGAGCTATAGCGAGATGAGCTTCATCAGAAGATTTTTCATTCTGAACCTATTTTTGTTCAGAAAATTGGGACAAAATCTCATCAGTAACAATAAACTTTTCACATTGTTGAGCCCAGTACAAGAGTATATTTGAATGCAGAAGAAAAAATCTAGCTTGCACTTCCCAATATAATCATCATACCTTGGGAAGAGCTTGTCCATAACAAGCGTAGAACAAGTCTTGGATATGAAAATGATTTGTCATTTCATATTCCAGAATATTCCAAGCCCATCCAGTTTCGGAGTGCTAGATTTCTTTATGATAGTTCACCTTCAGTTGTTCCATATCTTGATCCTCTTCCACAACAGCCACAACAGATTGTTAAATTCCAAAAAAAAATTTGAGTTGGCCACCGTACCATTTTGATTTAAAATCAGCTCTTTTTTAGAAAATTTTGTAAGGGTGGGACAATTAAAATGTGTGTGAGTCAAGAACCTATATGCACTTAAGGTACCAGATGCATGAAAATCTTTGAGGAGAAAAGCATAGGTTCGAGACTTGGTGGTTGAGAGGGAGCACAAGTTACCTCTGAACATGTAGCCTTAGAAGCAGTCTCAAAAGGATGTGGAGCAGCCACAATTGGAGAAGCAGAGAGGAGATCGAGTGGAAGCGTCCACTCAAGTATCATTCAATCTATCATGGAGGGTATAAGATGAGGCATGTAGATGGATTATAATATTTTTGGGTTTTAGTTGCAGTTGATGCATTAGTGGATGTGAATTAGTTAACTAATTCACATCCACTAATGCATCAACTGCAACTAAAACCCAAAAATATTAGAATCCCTCTACATGCCTTATCTTATACCCTCATGATCCAGACATATGAAAGAATGCAATAAAATGCATAAATAAACATAAATGTAGAGATGCAGGAGGAATAACACTTCATTTCATTAATATCAAATACTAAATTATGCTTACGGATAGAATGGAAAACAAACTAGTTCGAGTGATGGTAGCTTATCTCTGAGAAGAGATGTGGCAGCTACATGCCATTGAACTGTGTTACAATAAGGCTCATGGGCCTTTTTATTATTGAAAAATAAGAGAAAACCCTAACCCGAGGAGATGTAACACTAAGAGTTTATGGGCCCTGTTGTGGTTAATTGGGCAGCCAACTTCCCGGGGTCATAACTTGGTCATATGATCTTCATTTGACGCACATGATACCTCGTTATAAATATCTCTCTGAGGACTACAAATACTAATACAATTTCTATTAAATATGGAAATCTTCCATGCCCAAAAAATGTAGTTAGGGGGCTCAAAACGGCTCCATAAGTTCAGGACCCAAAAAACTGACAAAAATAGTAAACTGTGATATAATTAAGGAAACCAAAAAATTGAAGGAGACAATGGTGAGGTCCCAAGTGGAATTGGCAGGTGGCCACCAATATCCAACTCGATCACCTCAACTCGAACTTCTTGAGTTAACTCAGTCATCATGACTTAGTTAACTCACACAAATTGTTATGAGATGAAATTACAATTTATTGTCCAATTTATTTAAGGGAAAAATAAATTAGACGCCTTACATTACTCACTCCTAGTACATCAAAATTCCTCACTAGTGTGGATGCATTTTTTTTGTTCTTTCTGGTTGCCAATTTCACGGTTTCTTGTTGCAAATTTCAAAACTCCCTCTCAAAAAGAAAATAATTCAATCTATCCTGATTCGACACCTTTGGAATTCTACATGCAACACTTCTCTAGTGTTGTTTTCACTTGCAAATCTTGAAACCTAATAGCCTCTGAACAACTAAATCAATATAATACATTTGTAATCAAAGTCTTTTGACTGATGCTAGCTACTACACCTATCTACTAGATTCTCTACGCTGCTACTGACATCTGCATCTGTGCCCTTTGCACTGTTGCCAACTCTGATCTGTGCTCTATACAATATCCCAAAATAGGGAAATTCTACACTATTGGTAATATCTTAAGATATTCCAAATGTGGAGATCCAGCAATACATAAAAATAAACTGGAAATAGCAGTGAATAAACATCATACCAAAATGTATGGAAACCATAGAGCCATTTTATTATGAATTAGCAGCAAATAATAGCAATAAAACTCAAAGGATCAAGGAAAACAAGCCTCCCATTAATACACATGCTAAAAAGTGAAATACTGCTACATGGTAGAATGTCTATGAACAAGAATTGCGCAGTCATGAATGGAGCACTGTTACAGGAAGTGTAAAATATCATAGATCTGAATATACATGGCTCACACAATATTGGGAGAGAATATCTATGCTCCCAATCACTACCTCAAGACAATCCTAGAAGGATTGGCTGAAATATGAAAAACTGCAAAATTCCGGAGTTGTAGGGTAGCAGCTGCAACTCAAGAACTAGAAATGAGTGGAGAAGGATGAAGATGCTACATATGATGAAAATAACTCCTCCAATGGATCTCTCAAGTGAAAGGCTGATCCTATCACTAAATATCTCACCCTCCAAACAATCTGCAAAAGCCCCACTGCAAATGCTCACTAGAAATAATGCAGTTACTGAAGGAAACTACATTGTAGGGGCAAGGGAATGAGTTGGCCCAATGCCAATATCTACAATAAGCTCCAAGGGCTTCCAAAATGATCTCTCAAAGGAAAGAGAGGCTCCTCCTCTAAAAAACAAGTGATGGAAGTGGTGTTGTGACCCTCACTGCAACACCCTGCAACATAACATTATTTTGCTTTAGAAATAATGTTGTAGTTGAAGGAGGATGCTTGGCCTCAAGCATGGATGTGAGGAAAATCAGTACAACTCCTTGAAGAGGCCTCTCCAGAAAGGATAAGGATTCCTAAATAGAAAATCCTTGTGGTAAGCAGCACTAAAACTCTGCTAAACAACATGAGAATGCACAAAATCTGAACAGAAAATGAAATCAATAATATAAATCATGAATAACAATGGTTGCCTTGCCCTCCTTTTAAATAAGTGAAAGCCCTCTCTTGATGGGTCCCACTCATTAGGGTTTCCTCCACCAAATAACCCTCTTCCCATTCATACTGTGCTATCTATCAAAGTGTTCTCCACCTCCTCTCCCAGCGCTATTGACTTGGTCAAACGTGACCTTGTCTCCATGCAAATGTCCTCTTTCACACATAAGGGTGTGAAATCTAGCTCTTATGATTATCCCTTCTCACATTTGAGGGATTTTATTCATTTTTTAATAGGCATGGGCTTCCTTACCCAATTATTTAGCTGCTAGGTGATAAAAACAAAATTTTAATATTCCAGTTAGCTATGTGCTAAAATGGGAATATTACAGTCCTCCCCTCCCAAATGTTGCTTGTCCTCAAGCAACTGCAAGGATAGAACTGGAAAGTCTCCACCCAAGGCATGGAGTCTGAAATGTGTTGAGGAACATCTTCTCCATGTGGATCCTCCATCCCCCAAGCAATCATCCATACAAAATGAGTTACCTCCCAACATGGCAACTCCTGAAAATCCTCTTCCTCCGTTGGCTCCTGCAATGTAGGTGGGCTGAAAATCTGGTCTTGGTAGACAAAATAGTCTACCCCACGTTGTCCTCCTCTCCACTTAGGATAAGTGTATAGTATATGTTGATCTTAAGTTGCAATGATATTTCCCTCAAGTGGAAAGATGAAGATTAGACCTCCAAGGATCTCTCCTCCAACATTATGAAACATGTTGTCCCAAATCATCTCATATGTGATGAGTTGGAAGTCACCATCATATGGCATCCTATCAATCATATGGCTCACCTCAAATGGAAACAAGTGTTTTTCTCTAGTGGCCACATACTCTCTCATGTTCCCATTAAAACATGCAATGTAAACAATGTGGGAGATCTCTCCCCCAAGGGACACATCCAACCAGTGTGCCATTCCCCCAATCATGCTCCCAACAAATATAAAAACAATGGCAACATAAGGAACCATAATGAGAACCATGCTTGCTACCATGTGTAGCAAGGGAGAAGGACAATGGTCCCTCCAACGTAGTTTGGCCCTCAACTGCAAAAGAGTGTGACAAAAAGTGTGGTTTCTCAACCACTTGCTTGATGTCCCACTCTCCTCATATGTCTAGAGAAAGTGAATGACGTATGGTTCAAAGTGAGCATGCTCTCCAAAATACATCTCCTCCCCAAGTCCTCCTAGGGAATGGTTACCAACATTGCTCATGGCCTCAAGTAGACCATGAGGTCTAGAAAAAGGAATGATCCTCCTTGGAGCAACATATTGCACATGTATGGTTAAGGGATGCATAGATACATTATACAAATCATTATGCAAAAAAAAAATACCCTTACCATATGTCTTGCTCATTCAAATGGAGTGGCTCATAGATGAGTCTCCTCTCATCCTCAAAGATAAAGGAGGTGGTTGTGCTAACTCTTCTAAAGAGTTATGTATCTCCTCCATCTTCACATGAACCATGCATCTCCTCATATGATGATATATCTCCTCTTCAAACCCCTTCCAAAAATACCACTCCATGATGGTGTGGTATGCTCTCAAATAACAAGTGTGGTTGAAAAGGAATCCTCGTGAGCTGTTTGTAGCAACTTCTCCTTGAGCTTGGAAGCTCCAGATAAGAAGATCCTACTAGGATAGTAGATGACCCATCTCTGACTGAATATCCCTCCTCATGCAACTGGTCATCCAATATCATACAAGTGAAAAGATCCTTGGAATACTCCACCAACAGCTAGGAGTTCCAATATGGATCTATCCTCCATAGTGATAGCATTGATGATCTTTCATGAAGAACATCTGTCATATGGTCATCCTCTCCTTTGAAATCTCCCATGCCAAAGATGCAAGTTGGAAGGCTACTATCCTTCCCCTCCTGCTTCTGCCACAGTGCAAAATCTGAAATGAGAGTGGGTAAATATGATGTTGAGATAATGCCTCTCTCCTCCTTGAGTCTACCCAAGACTCTCAGCACTGTAAAATTACCTCCCAAGGTCTCCACTCCTTTGAAGTCAATGAATGATGCCTCAAAATGTGAAGCATCTCTCATAATTTGCTGATCTGGTGGTCTCCTTGGTGAAATGTCTCCATGCAATGAGACATTATCATCAAGAGTAGACTGCATACATGAATGGACAGACTTGTCCCTGCTTTCACTGCACAATCTAGTCTCCCTATTAGGCGTATCAATCTCATGAAATAGACAGGGATGTGTGCTCCTCATCACATGATGTTGGTCATCCTCCCTATCTCCTCCTTTTATCTCCATAGTTCCACACCTCATCATTAATGGCACATGTAGAACATGAGTTGTGCCTTGATCTCCGCACATGAGATCCTGGGGACTTCCTTGCAAAGATGCAAGAATCCCTCTAGTTGGAGCAATATCTCCTCCTTCCTCTGCATGAGGTGCTAGATCAACTCTAGAAATGACAATGCTGCTGCCCTTAGCCTCCTCAACATGACTGGGCAACCCTCCAATGATTGGATCCTCTTTTGGAAGAGGGATCTCGTTTCCTTCTTGTGCCAAAATACAAGATGAAGGTCTTGCCTCCAACAAATTATAATGCAAGATATCAGCCTCCTTTATGGTTTCCTCCATCACATGCAAGGGTTTTGTTTGTTTAAATGTGTTTGTTTCCGCCACATGTGTTTCAAAATTCTCTCTACCAAATATTTCCATTAAAGTTTTAATGAACTTTGCATAGGAGGAAGTGTTTGCATTCTATTAGCAACCTATAAATATAGGATTCATAATTTTGACTTGACTGATGGTAGTCTTGTAAATATGTACATACTTTGCCTTCTGCAAGTTGTATTCTCATATTTTGTAAAAAAATAAAAAAATCAAAAAGAGGGTAAAGGGTCCTAAATGAACAATCAAAGGACTTAGAAAAAATAATAGACCCCAAAAGAAAAAGATGAATAAAACATGAAAGTGTGCAAGTCTAAATGCCACTACTTTTACCTTTTGCAGTTGATTATGGCAGAGTGCCAATAAATGCCATAATCCATGATGAGTTAAACAGTTTAATCTTGACTGGTCATGTTTCAATTTGATAGTTATCTCTTATTGTAGATAGAGAATAAAGAATTGTCATACAGTTTAATCATGACAATTCAGTAATTGGGTAGAGAATAAGTGAATCCAACAGTTTAATCTAGATTCCTAGATGAAATAAGTGTAGAATTAGTTAGTTTTATTGCTTTCAGAAAAAATAAATTTTGTAAAGGTTGCTAGCTTAAATGCACCTAATCAAAATGGAAGAAAAAATGTTAGCATTTAAATTGGGTAGGTAGAAGAAGGTGACAAGCATCATTGTAAATATTATTCACCAGTGCTGCAAATAACTAACTTCCCTTCCCCATAGCCATTTATCATTCTAAAACTATCAGTCAGAAAGGCTCAAGGTAGTTCCTTGACTTCTTTTGGGACCGGACCCAAGGCTCTATGGCTGATTAGTTGAAAGTGTTAAATGTCTATATTAATCCCACAAATCACATCATTTTCCATTCATGCATTCATTTCCATGAAAAATCGTAATTAAAAAACTCATTTTTACTTAATTATGCTCTAATCCCCATTTGATTAACTTCCTACATCTTATGAAGTATAAAACCCTCAAAATGGCATTTTATCCTAAGTAGAAGTGATGAAATTATCATAAATGCAATTTTTCTTTGATCTTCACTTTTCTTGGTTATAATTGTATGTTTTGAGTATTCACTTTTCCCTTTTCATATTAACACCTAACATATTTTATTAACTCCTTATCAATTATCCTAGTCCTATTAATATAGTTCGCTTTTATTTAAATATCCCAAAAACCCATTTAATATATGCTTTTGTGTCAAAGATATTAAGCACATGTTGAAAAACATCCCAAAGTTACCCCCTTGACACAAAACTAACCATAAAAATATTTCCCCTCTCCCCTATAGTTTTAGGCCTTTGACAAATCTGAAACTATATAATAAAAATAATATTGCAAATGCACTATTTATTTACACAATGTGTATATAAAACAGCAAAGAAAAGGAAGTGTATTCACCTTTCCCCTCATAAGCTTTACCCATGGTGAAAGCTTTAACTTTATCCCATTTTCCCAATACATATCACTTTACCATAAACTAAACCATGGTTAAACCCTTTATTAACCCACCTCATTCACTGTATTTTATGTATGAACTCACTTTATGCATAAAACTCCATCTATTAACCCAGAGCCCTCACATTCATTCCTGACCCTCTAATCATCTTAACCCCTTTCATCTGGCGATCCGTAATAAACCCGATAAATCCTTCCTGTCCCTACCATTTCCTATCGGGTTAATTCTAAGCCGTCGATCTCCACTTACCAAATCAATGACGCAGATCATAGTGCTTGGTCCCACCTCATTTCCCCGCAGCTTCGCGATGCATCTTAGCCGTTCACTCTACACAACCAAATCCGATGGTGCACATCCCATATCGCATTTTTAAAGTGATCGGCCAAAGTTCCCAAAAAATTTTGCAAAAAAATTTGTTTTGAAAAACCGTCGCCCGCTACGTGTCCGAATTATATCGGATCGCATTAATAAAGCTAAAAACCACTTACTGCTCGAAAGCAATGCGATAACCACCACTAGTTTTTGCTTTCAAACGAAAAACCACTCTCGCCATTAATTTCAACCTGTAATAAATGTTATTTGTGTTGATAAAACTTAAGGTTTCAACCTTAGTTTTTATTATTTGCATATCATTTGAGCCTTCGACCTTCAGAAGCTACTCAAAAACACCATTGCTGAGCCTCCTTGACCAATTTTCCCAGAAAGCCCTGTTTTTGACTGTGAACCTTTTTAAAGCCAATTTCCTCAATTTTCATAGTTTAAAGATTAAATTCAAGGATCTGAACAACTAAAATCTATGAATTACCTTGATATTCCCTATTTTCAATCAAACCCATTCAGAAAACCTAATTGGGCAAAAAAGCCCAAAAGAAGCCATCCTTAGCCTAAATTTCTCAGTTTCATCTATGTTAAAATGAATAACTCCTGCAAACAGTCTAATCTTGTAGTAGTTACCCAAAATGACTAAAAAACAAAGTTAAACCTCCATAGACTGATCTCATTCCACAAGTCTTTCAAAAAAGCCTTCAATCACCTCCTTGCAGACCTAGATTTCATTAAGAAATTGTTTCATTTTTGTAGGTAAAAGTGAAATCAGAATTCAAAATGACATTGAAAACATAACAGTTAAAGAGTATCAGTGGTTAAAGTGTATCAGGTAAAAGTCAGAGTGAAAGTTAAAACAAAGTTACAAGATCAGTCAAAGGTAAATAGTAAAAGTAAATACAGAGGCAGTAAAATGGTAAAAAGAGATGAAAATACTTTCACCAACAATTAAGTTTATCTAAAGTGAAAATAAAACAGTTAAAAGAACAAAAAGGTGAAAAGATGAAAAAGAGAGCAAGAAGGGACATTTTTTACACAAATTTATTGTTTAAGTCATTGTTTTGCAGAACATATTGTGACCAATCCAAGATGAATTTTCAAAAACTTAAGGAGTTTTATGTTTTTAAGAGGGCCATATACAACAACCTCTCTCACTTTTCTAACAGCCATTATGGATTGGGAAATATTAAACAATATTGGAAAGCTCTCTTTGCAGAAAATTCCTGTTAAGTCATCATTTTGCAGAGAATATGGTGGCCAATAAAAAACACATATTAAAACACTGGAGGAGGTTTTTGTTCCTAAGAGACCCCCCTACAAAAACCTATCTCACTTTTTGCACAGTTATTTAAAAATGAGAGATACAAGCACATCTTTACAGGCTATTGTTCAGACTCTGTAAAACTCTGTTTTACACATCTTGTTACAGAGCCTATTGTGAACAACTGGAAAGGAATTTTAGGAAAATAAAAGAATTTTATCTCACCAACATATTTATCTACAATAACCTCTTTCATTTTTTACATATCTATTTCTGATTGAGAAATACAAATATATCATTGGACCCCAAGTTTTCAGAATTGTTGGAGTAGAATGCATAAAGAAAGGAAGTAGTTAGTGACTTGGATGCCTCATCATCAACTAAGAGTTGGATCAAATTCGAATTCTCCTCTTATTCATCACCTATCCATAAAAAATAGTCCCAAATAGATGCATTAGTCTTGAGTGTCATTTACTTAAGTTCTATTTATGTAAAATAGTTGGAGATATTTTGTAAACCAATCTTGATATTTTTTCAAGATATTCTAGTTTAGAATTGGTATAAATACTTCACTCTTTGAATTATTTTAGTGTGGAATAAAATTATCAAGACTACTATAGAATTTTTTGTTGAAAACATTGGGATTTTATGTGAGTTAAGTTGAAGTAGCAGGCTGGAAACTGAAGCTAATAAACATCATAGCTAATGATCCTCGTGCTAATCAGATGTGTATTTTATCTTCCAGTTTTCATTGTTTATTTCTTTAAGTTTCATTCATAAATCTTGTGTTATTTTCCATATTAAATGAATAACTAGGAAAGGTTGATCCAGGTGGATATCGGTGGCCACCCACCTATTCCATTTGGACCAGCACCATCAATTCTTGCAGCTTTTCACATTCAGCACAACTTACTATTTTTAGCAGGTTTTCGGGTCCTCCAATCTCGAAGCCGTTTTGGGGGCTTAATGATCCAGGTGGATATTGGTGGCCACCCACCTATTCCATTTGAACCCCCATCTTCAGTTCTTTCAATTTCCAAGTTGCAACAAAACTTACTATTTTTAGCAGTTTTTCGGGTCCTGAACTTCCGGAGCCGTTTTGAGGCCCTAAACGACATTTTTTTGGAAAACGGAGAGCAACATGGGTCCATGGACCATGTTGCTCGTTCAAAAATTGAAGTCCTCGGATAGATCTTTCTAACGAGCTATTGAGCGCGTCAAACGGAGATCGGGTGCCAAAGTTATGCCCCCGGGAAGTTGAACCACCAATTTACCCAAACGGGCGCCCACAGTTTTGGCGCCTCATCTCCTACGGTTAGGTTTTTTGGACGTTTCATATTCTACATTGTTTCTCAACAATAAATAGGCCCTTGAGCCTCATTGTAACACAGTTCAGAGGTCGGTAGCCATCACATCTCTTCTCAGAGATTCGCTACTAGCACCCTAGCTATTTTATTTCCATTATGCCTGTAAGCATATTTCTGTTATTTGATATTAATGAAATGAAGTATTATTTCACGCATCTCTATGTTCATGGTTATTTTGTTATTTTTTTATGCTCTCGCATAAATTCGGGATCAAAGGTATTAGTAACCGTTGTAAAAAGCTCTCTTTAACTAGATTTCTATGTTTATGTTTTCTGCTCATTTCTAGACTTTAGAATTCTTAATTTCTCTTTAGTCTCGTTTGACCTCAATTTCCTTCTTCCTTTTATATGATCTATGGATTCTTAACTACCCTTAGTCCAGATCATACCACTTCATCAAAATAGCCTTTTCAAACCCTCTGAAGATCATCTATCTTGCCCTTAGTATATTTGTTCTTTTGACCTTAGTTTTCTAGTCTTGTTTGCTATAAATTTGACCCCATTTTCCAATGGTTAGGTAGATCTTTCTATGGTTTCCCTTGTATTCCTTTATTCCTACCAACATTCAAAAAATCAAACCAAATTGTCCACTCATAGCTAGCCTAAAATCCATTACAAAACAAAGCTAAATCTTAAGGAGAGATCCCTCTCCAAAACTCAGGAAGGCTAGATCCTGAATTCTAAAAGAGGTTCTTGGTTACCCCTGGTTTTCTTTAACTATAAACTAAAATCCCACGACCTAAGAATTACTAGGGTGATAACATACTGATGACCATACTGGGGAACTAACCACTCTCCAGTTTTAAGTTTAATCTTAGAGGAAGATTTTTAAAACATATCTTTTCTACTTTAAGATTAAGTTTAAAGGTTGTGGGTAATATAATGAAAACTCCGTTGGGGAAGACTAACCTTTTTCTTCGAAAATATTTTATAGGTTCAGATCTGATCTATGATGGTGGACAGTGATCAGGCACAGAAAGATTAAAATCATCCACCTGGCGACTCCACACCAATTTCACAATCAAGACTCCATTGGAGGAATGAACCTAGAAGAACAATATGGAAAGATCAGGCTTTCAACTTGGATCTTAATCCAAGACATTATGTTCTTTCTCATTAAGAAAGTTTTTCAATATGTATTGTATTTTATATAAGGATCTAACTTGGTTGTATAGATATAGTGGCCTTTCATTATGGCTGATTTTAAATATGATCCAAGAATAAAATGAAGATATGCTCCCATGAGCAGAGATCACATGCCTAGATTTCCACAAAAGCTACCAAAGGTAAATTGGGGTAACAATTTTCCCATGTTTCGAGATGATAATATTGATGATCCTTTATTACATCTCATTAAATTTCATATACACTCATTGAGATTGAAGGGTGATTGGCATGAGGATTGCCTCATGAAGATATTCATGGCAACCTTAGAAGGAAAAGCAAGGGAATGGTACGAAGCTCTCAAACCCGCAAGTTTTCTTTCTCTAAAAGATTTTCATAAGGTATTTTATGAGCATTACAAAGAAGATTTTCCATCTTTATCATTAGCTGAAAATTTTTGTGATCAAGCTGAAGATCTTATACATTACCTTCAAAATATTGATGAAGATTTTGGAAATTGGCATCCTGAAGATTTATTAGAAGAAGTCTATAACTTTCATTCTCAAGTTAAATGTCATAATAATCAAGAGGAGTTAAACAAAGATGAAATAGATCAGGAGATGAATCAAAATCCACAAAGCCCCTCTGTATTAACAAATGATGTTTCATTTAATGTTTTGAATGGAGTTAAAGAAAATATTCAACCTCATGATCAATTTTTAGATAAGAGAAAAAAAAATTGTCATTTCGATCTAAGAATTTAGAGATTCCCACCCCCCCTCAGCGAAGAAGAAATAAATTTGCTTCTAAACATGCAACCATCCTTAAAACATTTACATAATGAAGAAATTGTTTCTACTTCTTCTAATGTTGATGAATGTACTAAAGTTTTTATCCATGAAGAGACATAAGAACAAGTTGATGCTCATGTTATTATACCTTCCCAAAAAGGCCCATTGCTTGATAGCACTACTATTGAGAAAAATAATGACTTTCAAATAGAATACCACCAATCTAATTAGGATATATTAGGATTGTTGGAAGAGAAATCTGTCGATCCAATGTTTATAATTGATGACATTCCTTCTTCTAAAGATTTTCCTAAATATGATCAGTATGATGATAATTATGTTCTCCCAATTCAAGATAATTTCATAGAACAATCACTAGCTAGTTTGAAGGATGAAATATTAGATTTTCAATTTGATGAGGATTTTCTAAAAGTTCTCTTTCTTATTTTTAAATCAAGAAAATTTTCTCCTCAAGTTAAAAAATGGCTTCTTGATATAATTTCTGAAAATTATGAAACTGAAATCAAACTTTTGCATTCTCAAATTCAGTCATACAATTTCCGAAATCCTAAAAGTTTCTTTCAAAATCTTCCTTCTCCAAAGCAAGAAGAAATTGTAATACCTTTTGATTTGCATATTGAAGATGATTATTCCTTCAAACACAAGACGGAAGAAATAGTTTCATGGTCTAATATTCATAATTCAACTGAACAATTAGTCATTGAAGGCCTAGAAGTAAATAACATACATAAAGGATTCAAATGATTTTGTTAAACTCATAAAGGAACACAAACTCTTTCATAAAGGATTCAAATGATTTTGTTAAACTCATCAAAGATCAAAGAGTAGAAGAGGGTGACATTTTGGTTAGTTTTGATGTGGTATCCCTATTCACTAAGATTCCTTTAAATGAGGTAATTCAGGTCATTAAATTAGTTACTGATCTAGCAACAGCCAAGCTTGCAGAAATTTGCCTTTGTTCCACTTTCTTTAGCTTTCAAGGGGAGTTCTATGAGCAGGTAACAGGGGTCGCAATGGGTTCTCCACTATCCCCTATTGTCACCAACTTATATATGGAACACTTTGAGAAAAAGGCCCTTGCCTCATATCCCTTAAAACTAGACTGGTGGAAAAGATTTGTTAACGATACTAATATAAAGTGGGCTCATGGAAAAGAGAATCTGGAAAGTTTTTTTCATCACTTGAACTCCATTTCCTCAGAAATCAAATTTACCATGGAAACTGAAGAAAATAGGTGCATTCCTTTTCTGAACGTTCTTGTCATTAGGAATGATGATGGAACTCTTGGGCACCGTGTATTCAGAAAGAAAACCCATACCGATAGTTATCTCCATGCTGAATCCTACCATCATCCAGCTCAGAAGTTTGGTGTCCTTAATACCCTTGCCATTAGGGCCTTGAGGATATCTGATGCTGAACACCTTAACGAAGAAATCAACCACTTATCGTTTGTTTTTAAGGATTTGGGTTATAAGGAAAGAGATATCAGGAAGGCCCTAAAAAGAGCTGAGGGCGCAATCTTACCTCAGAAACGGCTTGAACCTCAAGAAAAAGGAGGGAGGGTTTTTCTACCATACATTAAGGGTGTCACTGATAAAATCACCAAGGCTCTAAGGATGAATGATATTTTCGCACAATTTTCAGCAGTAGGGACTATTAGACAAAGAATGCGATCAGTTAAAGATGCTATAAGTCCAGAACAACTTAAAGGAGTGTATAAAATTGATTGTTCATGCGAGAAAACTTATATCGATGAAACCGGGCGTTCACTCGAGAAGAGACTCAAAGAGCACAGAGCCGATATTAAGTATGAATGACTTCGCACCTCTTCCCTTGTAGAACACTCTTCGAAAACTAAGCACCAATTGTGTCTTGAATATGCAAAGATCATTGCAAAAGAATATCACTATTACAGAAGAAAAGTAAGAGAGGCCCTTGAGATTAAAAAACATCCTGAAAACCTTAATAGGGATGGGGGATATGAAATTAGCAATAGCTGGCATCCTCTTCTTTGACAAATTTGTTCCTCGAAAGCACATTCCTCCCAAGTATAGGTTTTCAGGTAAAATAATCTCAGGTTTGTCCCTTTTCTTTAGTGATGGTTTAACAAATAAAGAACTTACTTTTAATAATTATTCTCATTAAATAATTTTTATTTTATATAATAAAAATTAATTAATTTATTAATAATTATTATTAGAAAATACTTATTTTCATCCTAACATTATTAATTTTACTAAATTAATATTTATTAGATTAAAAGATTAACTAATCAATAAAAATTAATAAACTTTAATATTAGTTAGTAGAATTAACAATAAAATATATCTAATGTATCAAACCAATAAAACATATCAAATGTATCAAACCAATCATTTTCTAATGTATTAAATAGTTATTTATTTTTTAAAATAAATAAATATTAATACTCATTAGAAAAATATTAGTTTATTTAAATAATTAAAAATTTTGTTTATAAAATAATATTAATAAGCATGATTTATAAAATTGATTAATATTTTAAAATAAGTAGGTTAATACAAAATTATTTAGCTAGTTACTTTTTAATTTATTAAAATTTAAATTAAATTAAAATAAAAACTAAATTAATTTAAAAAATAAAAATTAGATTTATTAAAATAAAAAACCTTTAAAATATTAAAATACAAAACCTTTAAAAATTATAAATTAAATTAATTTATAGGAAAAAAAATTTTACTCGTAAACCATAAACATTATATAAATTAAAAATGATAGGAATTTTAACAGCGTTGAAAATAATAAACATAAAATTTAATAAGTTTATTATTAAAATTTATTAATAAAATTAATTATTATATGTATATTATTAAAATTAGAAATCGAAATTAAGAAATAAATCTATAATTAAAATTAAAATTAAAATTAAGAAATTATAAAATAAAAAAATAAAAAATAAAAAACTTCTTTGGTTGGCCCTTGTCTTACCTTTCCTACCTTCTTCACTATTAATGTATTATGACCCTTGTTAAATTTCTTCATTCCATTGTCTTGAAGATGGATCCCCATTGGGATTCGAAACGTCAACAAATGTTTCGTGATACTGTGGATAATCTAGCAAGTTCTTCAGTTAACATACATCATGCTTTTATTGATCCTATATCAGATTATATGGAGAATCTTCTTAGCCCAAATCTGCAAACATGTTTTCTCTATAAGGATCAAATACATCAAAAGTGGCCTTTACACATCATATCATTTATTATAAAAGCACATGATCATAATATACTTCCAATTTTGATCACAAGCAATCAAGTTATCCATTTATTTCTATAGCTACTTGATTGGCTTCATTGGCATTTTTGTATTACCTAATTCAATAAGATTTTTAGTAGATTAAAGTAAGTAGATGAGTGCCAATAAGCTCATAATTTTGAGCCTTTTTTTTAGTTTTTATTTTTCAATTAGTTTTTCATTAAGATTTAAAGCCAAGGATGAGGTCCTAAAGATGTTTAAGATCTATAAGTTGGTTTGAAAATTGTTGTGTGTTGTTTTAGTTTCAGATCAGATTTCAGTTTGCAGAAGATAGAAGAAACTTACTAAGATCATCAAAGGTCAAAGATGAAGGCTACTGATCTCAGAGTTCTTGACATTTCACCAGGAAATGCCATCCCCAAGTGAATCCGATGTTAGCAACCTATAAATATAGGATTCATAATTTTGACTTGACTGATGGTCTTGTAAATATGTACATACTTTTCCTTCTGCAAGTTGTCTTCTCATATTTTGTAAAAAAATAAAAAAATAAAAATCAAAAAATCAAAAAGAGGGTAAAAAGTCCTAAAAGAACAATCAAAGGACTTAGAAAAAATAATAGACCCCAAAAGAAAAAGATGAATAAAACATGAAAGTGTGCAAGTCTAAATGCCACTACTTTTACCTTTTCCAGTTGATTATGGTAGAGTGTCAATAAATGACATAATCCATGATGAGTTAAACAATTTAATCTTTACTTGTCATGTTTCAGTTTGATAGTTATCTCTTGTTGTAGATAGAGAATAAAGAATTATCATACAGTTTAATCATGAAAATTTAGTAGTTAGGTAGAGAATAAGTGAATCCAATAGTTTAATCTAGATTCATGGATGAAATAAGTGTAGAATTAGATAGTTTTATTGCTTTCAGAAAAAATAAATGTTGTAAAGGTTGCTAGCTTAAATGCACCTAATCAAAATGGAAGAAAAACTATTAGCAGTTAAATTGGGTAGGTAGAAGAAGGTGACAAGCATCATTGTAAATATTATTCACCAGTGCTGCAAATAACTAACTTCCCTTCCCCATAGCCATTTATCATTCTAAAACTATCAGTCAAAAAGGCTCAAGGCATTTCCTTGACTTTTGTTGGGACCGAAACCAAGGCTCTATGGCTAATTAGTTGAAAGTGTTAAATGTCTATATTAATCCCACAAATCACATCATTTTCCATTCATGCATTCATTTCCATGAAAAATCATAAGTAAAAACCTCATTTTTACTTAATTATGCTCTAATCCCCATTTGATTAACTTCCTACATCTTATGAAGTATAAAACCCTCAAAATGGCATTTTAACATAAGTAGAAGTGATGAATTATCATAAATGCAATTTTTCTTTGATCTTCACTTTTCTTGGTTATAATTGTATGTTTTGAGTACTCACTTTTCTCTTTTCATATTAACACTTAACATATTTTATTAACTCCTTATCAATTATCCTAGTCCTAATAATATAGTTCCCTTTTATTTAAATATCCCAAAAACACATTTAATATATGCTTTTGTGTCAAAGATATTTAGCACATGTTGAAAAACATCCCGAAGTTACCCCTTGACACAAAACTACCCATAAAAATATTTCCCCTCTCCCATATAGTTTTAGACCATTGACAAATCTGAAACTATATAATAAAAATAATATTACAAATGCACTATTTATTTACACAATGTGTATATAAAACAACAAAGAAAAGGAAGTGTATTCACCTTTCCCTTCATAAGCTTTACCCATGGTGAAAGCTTTAACTTTATCCCATTTTCCCGATGCATATCACTTTACCATAGACTATGTTAGTGTCAGTCTAGTCATACTGCCATCAGTGATCAAAACTGCTCTTTTGCATTTGCATATTAGGTGTCTCATACCGAATAAATTTCACCACTCCGTTTGGTCATGGATTCATTGATGGTAGTAATTTTCATCAGTTTTCCCTCATGAGATACTTGATGATTTTCCTCCCTATGGTCTTCAGACATTAGTCTCTTTCATTCTCAAAACTATACCAGTAGGTCACAGGATGGGTCTCACCATGGTCAAATTAATGAGTCAAGTGTCAATTAAGATCAGCAAGGTAATGAGGAAGTCAATAAATACAAAGTCATAGCACCAGGAAGATCAGAGATATCATTTGTTCATCTTGATGCAAGCTTCACCTCAAAACATGGTTTTGAGGTGAAAGCATGATACTTTGCCCTTCAGTCACAATTCAGAAGCTGTTATCTCCATAAAGTGAGGTCCTTTCCATCAAATAATTTTTCCACAGCATGTTTGGCACCAGATCATATTCAAAGCAGATCCATCAGAAAAGAGCTTTCCAACAGTATACTACACTCTCAAAACTGACTTCTGGATTGAATTTTATGCTTAAGTGAAGTAAAGGTCCTATATTCCCTAAACCCCCTCCCTATTTCCCATTTACCCTTTAAACTTTATGTTAATATTTCCCTTTAAAAACCCTTTCCCACTTTCCGATTATAAAATTGCATTATAAATACAAATGCGAGTATGCTAAACCACTTCCCCTCCATTTCCCGTAGAACTTTATAATAAAAAGCTTTATATTATAAAATCCTGCCGTTATAAACCACTTCCCCACCATGCTTTATAATCAAACTTTATAATAAATTTTTATGTTGTAAACCCCCCACTTCCCATCGCAATCGGTGCTTCCATAAGTCCCCCTCCGATTGACATACTCCCGATTACACCGTAGCCGTCGATCTCATCATTTAATCTGACGGCCCTCCGCCAATTGGAACGTTCCAATCGCATTGTTTTAAATCCCACCTCCGATTGACTCCCGCCGATGGCTAACCCCCGATTAACCCACAACCGTCGATCTTCCCCCTCCGATCCGATGGTCCTCCACCAATCGGACATTCCAATCGCAAGTTCTCCTCCGATCTCCCGATCCGCTCCTCTGATTAATTGCTTCCGATTATCCCTCAGCCGTTGATCTCCCAGTCCAATCGGACGGCCCACATCCAATCGCACCATCGCAATCGGCGCCTCCATAAGTCCCCCTTCGATTGACATCCTCCAATTGTGACTCCTAATTCCCATCTGACCGTTGATTACCCCCGCCGATCGGATGGCCCACAATGAATCACATCCCCTCCTCCGATCGCATCGCAAATCCCTTATGCTCCATTGCGATTGCGATTACTCCCCGCTCCCAATCTTCGATTACGATTGACCTACCAGTCCCACCACTTAAATCTTCCGCCCATCCATATAATAAAGGGCCTTTTCCTTTGTAATCCAAAAGCTTTGATTATATTTATTTATACAAATGTTTTTCCCATCCAATCGCATCGGAAGTTTTATTTCATATATATTTCTCCCCTCCCCGCTCCATTCCGATTACGATTATAATGCAGATCCCGCCTCCTTTCCCTCCTCTATCCCATTTAAAATATGGTTTCCCTTCACAAATCATATATTTTTATTGCGTTCTATTTCTGAAATATTTTATTAAAAAGTCAAAGAATAAATAAATAATGGAAAGCGAACAGTCAGAGGCCGAGAAAAAACGTCGTAACAGTCACATCTTCAATTACGGTTCAAAGGATCTATGCTACAGGTTTCGCCTCCTCATTGTAGGAAAGATTATTGGCTCTTGGCGTTCCATCTTCAGTTGAAATTTCTCCTCTCTCCATCGATTTGAATTCCTGCAAATCTGTCTATTTATTGTAAACACTAATCATTTTGTAAAGGGCTGGAAAGTCTGAGGTCTAAAAAACTCAGAAGTAGGGGAATAGTGTGGCAGTGAGCTCTATGCTCCATTGTACAGTTTGGCAGGGAATTAATAAAGTGATGCAGCTCTGATTTGTGGGATTCATGTGGTATGAGTTTTAGCATATGTCTCTTCTTTGTGTTTCATATGTACATTGTTATGTTGCAACATTCATTCATAAACATTTCGAGTTGAATTTTTTCAAGTTAGAAAGGTAGAATCCATTTTATATGCTCTGCCTTGGGGAATCATTCATACTTTGTGTATTTTCTTCTATTTGAAAAGGATCCATTTATTACGCCCTTTTCAGCTTTCTCAACAGTCCTTCCACTCCATCTTATCTCAAACTAGATTGCTAAATCTCCTCCCTATCTTGCCCCATGAAATACCCTGTATCCTGATTTAATTCCTCAATTCATACTGTCCTTTCATCCCATACATCCCTGAAATTTCAGTAATTCATCAAAACTCTTTTTCTCATTTATATACCTAGCCTAAAATCAGTTTCATTATTGTTTTATTGAATATTTATTCTACGGAGAGAGCCCTCTCCTATCCTTGTAGGGCTAGCTACAAGGCTGAGCATGGTTTAGTTGTTACCCTGATTTTCCTTTTTCAGCCTGAGGTTCAGATTGGGTGCTAACATCTCTGGCAACCATACTGGGGAACTATTACAAAATTTTTGCATAGAAGATTCATCACCCCAGTATTTTTTTTTTCTTGTAAAGTCTTGATGATGATATTTCAAAGTTTTCTAGGCTGATATAAATATTGTACAGTAGTAAGTTGACCACACTGGCTTCAAGAAGATATACAAGGGCTAACCCTAATCCAAATCCTCCCCCTGTGTTTGAAAATCCAAATCTTATCCCAAGAATAGTTAGAAGGCAGGAGGGATCGCTAATTCCTACACCTATTTTCAGGTCCCATACTTGGCCCAGTGAGTGGTTTTTTGTAGAAGAGCTTTCTTTTGATGAGATTTTTGAGCTCTCTTTGTTTAGAAATAAGTTTGAAACTGCACTTGAAGACACGATTTTAGATCTGGAGTTTCTTATAGATATTGAAGTTCAGAGAGCAAACTCTTCCATTGATGACTACATTTTGAATTCACCTCAGTCCATCACTGCAACTTATATTCCTGAGCCTTCAGAATCATCAAGAGTAGCATTGTCTCCTCCTAATTCATCAACATCCCCTTCAGTCAACTCCCAGTTATCATCTCCTCCAACAACACCTCCCCTAGATCCTACAAATCCTGTTGTAAATCCACCCAGAGTCATGGCTGCCCGGTATGCACCCTTGGTTTTACCTCAGGTTCTCAATGATATGCCTGTTGATTATCAGAGTAAAATTACTATCTTTGATGCCACTCAGGGCATCACAGCCCAACAGCATGTTGACAAGATGAATGAATTTTGTGACTTGCATGAAGTAGAAGAAGAGAATGTAGCCACCAGGTTGGTTGTTCAAAGCTTCGGAGGTGAAGTGAGAAAGTGGTTCAGAGCTTTACCAGTAGGCTCTATTCACACTTTGCAAGAGTTACACACACAGTTCTTAGACCGGTGGGAGGTGAAAAGGAATCCACACCAAATTCTGTATGAATATGAGAATATTAAAAGAAATGTGGGTGAAACGGTGCAAGACTATTGTTTTAGATTCAATGCGGTATACAATGCTATTCCGGCTAACCTCAAACCTCCTATGGATTCAGCTATGCTGAAGTTTCCGGATGGTTTTGATGCTGACATGGCATATCAGCTGCGTGAAAGAGATCCACCGTCACTTGAAGAGATGCAAAAGATAGCAGTAAGCATTGAAGCTAATCTGCTGGCTGGAAGAGCTCGAGCCATAACTGAAAAGAAAGTCGTGGTGAAAGAGGAGGCCTCCCCTTCGGACAGCAAAATGGACACACTAATTCGTACAATGGAAAATATGGTTGATCAATTAACAATTTTGGATAGACCTGAACCCCAAATAAGAAATCTGAATTTTAGAGGACAACAACAGCTGCAATTCAGAATTAGACAGAGAGAACAAAGGGCGCAGGACCAAGCAGCACCATAGCAGCAGATTAAAACACCGTTACAGCAGAACTACGTGCAAGGGACTGACTCAGATGATGATGGTCCCCTGTTTGAAACCAATCATTTTTTCACAGCTGATGGTGCGCCCATTTTCCTCACAGAAGACGAAGAATACACAGTGGCGACTCCAGACATTCGAGGGGACGAAAATTTCATTTTGGCCAATGACATGGTGTTAGAAGAAGAATCTGATGACTACCAGAGAGGGTATATGAACACGCTGTCAGCCCAGCAAAGGCAGTATTCTCTAAGGAACAGAAACGTCACAAGAAGCCCCATTCAAAAGAGAAAATAACCCCAAATGAAGGACGAGGCACAGAATAAAGGAAAAGAGCTGGCCAATCCTTCATCCAGCAAAGCACCGGTAGTTACTAATACAACAAATGGAAAAAGCCAGCAAAGCACAACGAAGGAGAAAACAGAGAAGAAAGACCCTCCTATAAAAGAGGTAGAAAAAGCTCCCTCCTTTAATTTAGAAAGTGAAATTTCCAAGTTGAAAGTATCCGTGCCCTTGACCGAGTTGGTGAAGAATAGTGTATATAAAATTCAGGTATCTAAAGTCTTGCAAATAGACCCTCTGTCTGATATGGTTAATGTGGAAGATGACTACCCCGTACTCATTTTTGGTCCAACCACAGAAGAATCTGAAGAAAATGAGGTGCCTCCCTTTTACCTAAGTCTTAGGTTGCATGAGTTTGTCTTGCATAACGCCACGTTGGACTCCGGGGCCTCGCATAATTTGATGCCCAAAGCTGTCATGGAGAAGTTAGGCATTGATGTTACTAGAAAGTACTATGATTTGTATTCTTTTGACTCAAGTAGGGTCCATTGTATTGGTCTCATCAAAGACTTAGTAGTGTCTTTAGATAAAATCCCAGCCAAAAATGTCTTGATGGATTTAGTCGTTGATGATGTCCCACCACGGTTTGGGATGCTTCTATCCAGGTCCTGGGGTGCAAAGCTTAAGGGAACCATACAGCTTGATTTTTCCTATGCCACAATCCCTGTATTTGGCCAGTTGAGAAAGTTATATAGGGAAAAGGAAATGAAATATATGATTACTAGCAAAGACAATCTTGTAAACCATCCCATCAATGCAGTCCACACAGATTTAGAGTCTTTTGTCTTGTATTCTGATGGTGGTTTAAATGATGAAGACGTTCAGTTGGTACAAGTGGAGGAGATACCTGAGATTTCAGAAAATTTCAGAGAAGTCCTCAAACAGGAAAAAGACAAAGCAGCAAATACTTCTGAGCCTCCTGCCTGCCAACAACAAAGGGATAATGAAAAGCCATAAATTAGTCAAGGTGAAAAGAAGGAAGAAACTAAATTTCAGCATCTACAAGAAGAAGAAGAAGGCCTGTGGAGTATGGATTTTGATGGAGCTGGCATTGGAATATGGATTAGGAGTCCTATTTTTCAACCTGAGAAGGTTCCGAGTAATGTCAGAGTATGTGCTTATAAGTTGGCTTTTGATTGCTCCAACAATGAAGCAGAGTATGAAGCTCTGATTGCAGGCCTCAAAATCTTGAAGAAGTTGAAGGCAAGAAGGATTTCTATGTATGGTGACTCTGAGTTAATAATCAAGCAGGTGAAAGGAGAATACCAAGCTAAACATCCAAGACTGAGGGCATATAGAAATGCAGTTCTGGACATTTTGAAGACATTCCCAGAGTACACTTTGACAGCAGTGCCCAGGATGCAGAATCTTATTGCTGATTCTCTTGCCACTACTACAAGTAACCTGAAGATTCCGATGAACTCCAACAATAAGTTTGAAATCTATGTCAAACATAGGCCTGCTGTTCCGGAAAATTTAAGGTATTGGAAAGTATTTTGGGATGATAATGAGATCAATGCATTTTTACAGGGTGATGGAAAATTCAAGGACACTCCCATAGAAGGCAAGTATGCGGTTGATGATCAAGAAATGGAAAGAAACCAAATGGACATATTACAGCTAAAAGATAATGTAATTCCTAGAGGTCTCATACCTCTAGAGGAGTTGTTTGATCAAGATGATGTTGCAAAGAAGCCAAGCTTGGTGCCCATAGAGAAAGGAGTTGAAAATGTGAATATTGGAACAGCTGATCAACCCAAGTTTGTCAAATTGTCAAAGACATTGTCCCCTGAAGTGAAGGAGAAGTATGTGAAGTTTCCGAATTTTCTGATGTATTTGCATGGGATTATTCAGACTTGAAAGTGTATGATAAAAACATAATCCAGGATGCTATTCCTATCAAGCCAGATCAAAAGCCATTCAAACAGAAGCTGAGAAGAATCAATCCAAAGTTGTTGCCATCAATTAAAAAGGAGGTAAACAGGTTGTACAAAGCAGGAATCATAGTTCCTGTTAGATTTTCTGATATGATTTCGAATTTGGTCCCAGTGCGTAAGAAGACTGGATAAATTAGGTTGTGTATAGATTTTCGGAACTTGAATAAGGCCTCCTTAAAGGATAATTATCCACTTCCAAAAATGGACCATATTCTGCAGAGAGTAGTTGGAGCATCCAGGATGTCACTACTTGATGGCTACTCAGGCTACAACCAAATCTTGGTGCATGAGAAGGACCAAGATAAAACTGCCTTCACAACACCCTGGGGAACCTTCCAGTATGCCAAAATGCCTTTTGGACTGAAGAATGCAGGAGCTACTTTCTAGCGTGCAATGGACATCGCTTTTGCAAATGAAAAACATGTTTTTTTGGTTTTTTATTTGGATGATTTGACAGTGTTTTCAAGATCATATGATGAGCATTTGCACCATTTGAGAGTTGTTTTTCAGCGATGCAGAAAATTCAGGATTTCTCTCAATCCCAAGAAGTGTCTCTTTGCCATGAATGAAGGCAAGCTACTGGGGCATATCATCTCCAAAGATGGTATTCGCATCAATCCAGCTAGAGTGGAGGAAATTCAGCTCATAGACCTGCCACGAAACAAAAAGGAGATCCAAGCATTCAATGCACTGTTAAATGGAGTGAGGAAACCATCAAATCATTCAATTTGGTGAAGTTTGCTTTGTCCAATGCCCCAGTTTTGATCAGTCCCGACTACACTCAAGACTTTATCATATTTTCGTTTGCATCTGAGCATACTTTGGCCGCTTTTTTAATGCAAAAGAGAGATGAAATAGAAAAGCCAATTGCCTTCTTCAATAGGACTATTAGAGACGCTTCTTTGAAATATGATATTATTGAAAAATAGGCATTGGCTCTTATCAAGGCATTGAAGTATTTCAGGGTCTACATTCTACATTCACATACTATAGCATATGTCCCTAATGCCACGGTGAAATATGTGCTAATTCAAACTGATCCAGAAGGCCGAAGAGGTAAATGGATAGCGGCTATGTTAGAGTACGATTTGGAGATCAAGCCCACAAAGTTGATCAAAGGCCAAGGCTTGGCGAAATTGATGGTCCAATCAAATCTGCGTGCTTTATATATAAACCTCATAACAACAGTGGCAAAAGAGGAAGATGAAGGTTTTCTAGTTCCAATTTCAGATATTTTTTTGCAGTCACCGTGGTATTCAGACATCGTCTATGTCCTTCAGCATTTTTCACCTCCTACCAGCATGTCTAAGAGTAAAGGTAGATCCCTGAAACTAAAATCTGGAAAATACTGCAGTTTAGACAGTGCTTTGTATTGGAAAGATCTGGGAGGCGTTCTGCTCAATTGTTTGGTTGAAGAAGAAGCGCAGAAGGTAATGCAGTTTCATAAAGGCGACTGTGGCGGTCACTTATTTTGGAAGAATACAACTAACAAGATATTGAGAGCGGGATATTATTGGCCCACATTATTTTCTGGTTTATATAAGACAGTGTTGAAATGTCGCAAATGCCAAATCTTCCAAGGGAAGAAGAAATTGCTCCCACTTCCTTTGAAACCAGTTTCAGTGAACGCACCCTTTCAGCAATGGGGGCTCGATTTTATAGGAGAGATTCATCCCGTGTCCTCAGCATAGCACCGATGGATATTGACAGGGACAGATTACTTTAATAAATGGATTGAGGCCGTCCCAGCCAAGCAAGCAACAGACACGGTAATCATTCAATTCCTGGAATCGAATATTCTATCTCATTTTGGCTGCCCCTGCAAAATCGTAATAGACAATGCAGCAGCGTTCAGATCCAAGAAAATGATCAACTTTTGTGACAAATACAACATCGCGCTGGGCCATTCAATAGCTTATTATCCACAAGGCAATGGCCTGGCTGAGTCCTCTAACAAATCACTGGTGAATATAATTAAGAAGATGCTGGAGGCAAACAAAAGAAACTGGCACTGAAAACTCATCAATGCATTATGGGCAGACAGAGTTAGCAGTAAAAGATCAATAGGTATGTCACCATTTGAGCTAGTTTATGGTACTGATGTTGTCTTTCCTACATCCCTTACAGTCCCAGTTATGAGATTATTGCAAGAAGTTGGAAGCGAGGACGATTACAATCAGTGAAGGATCAATCAAATGATCCACCTTCAGCAAACAAGAGAGGAAGTGTCACAGAACGCTATTCAGTTGCAGGAGAAAATTAAAAATATCTATGACAGGAAGACAAAAGCAGAGAAGTTTCAGCTGGATGATATAGTGTTGAAAGGGATTCCAGAAATGAAGACAAAGGGAAGCATGGTAATTTTGACAATCTATGGAAAGGACCATACAGGATCTCAGCATACAGAGGACAGAATGCCTTCTTTCTTTTAGAAATGGATGGCCAAGATTGCCCTGGAGGAGCAGTAAATGGTAGGCTTTTGAAGCACTACCATTGTTGAAAACAAAGGATCAGAATCTATGTCATCATCATTTTATATACCATGTTATGTTTATCAGAGTTCAGAATACACAATCATTGAAGTTTGGGGCCCGAGGTGAAGGCTATAAGACTTGGATGATTTGTGTATGGTCTGGTTTAATTTCAGTTTTTCAGTCTTAGTCTTGAGTCAGTGTCAGTCTGCATTGTGTCAAATTTTCAATATTTTTTACCCCATGCCCAATGAAATAAGGCTACTTGGTCTACGGTGTTCTTGGCACCTCCAAGGAGCCACCATCCCCATTAGAGCCAATGTTAGTGTCAGTCTAGTCATACTGCCATCAATGATCAAAACTACTCTTTTGCATTTGCATATTAGGTGTCTCATACCGAATAAATTTCACCACTCCGTTAAGTCATGGATTCATTGATGGTAGTAATTTTCATCAGTTTTCCCTCATGAGATACTTGCTGATTTTCCTCCCTATGGTCTTCAGACATTAGTCTCTTTCATTCTCAAAACTATACCAGTAGGTCACATGATGGGTCTCATTAGTTTCTAGGGTCTCACCATGGTCAAATTAATGAGTCAAGTGTCAATTAATATTAGCAAGGTCATGAGGAAGTCAATAAATACAAATTCACAGCACCAGGAAGATCAGAGATATCATTTGTTCAGCTTGATGCAAGCTTCACATCAAAACATGGTTTTGAGGTGAAAGCATGATACTTTGCCCTTTATTCACAATTCAGAAGTTGTTATCTCCACAAAGTGAGGTCCCTGCCTTCAAATAAGTTTTCCACAGCATGTTCAGCACCAGATCATCTTCGAAGTAGATCCATCAGAAAGAGCCCGGAAAGAGCTTTCCAACAGTATACTACACTCTCAAAACTGACTTCTGGATTGAATTTTATGCTTAAGTGAAGTAAAGGCCCTCTATTCCCTAAACCCCCTCCCTATTTCCCATTTACCCTTTAAACTTTATGTTAATATTTCCCTTTAAAACCCCTTTCCCACTTTCCGATTATGAAATTTCATTACAAATACAAATGCGAGTATGATAAACCACTTCCCCTCCATTTCCCGTAGAACTTTATAATAAAAAGCTTTATATTATAAAATTCCGCCGTTATAAACCACTTCCCCACCATGCTTTATAATCAAAATTTATAATAAAGTTTTATGTTGTAAACCCCCCCTTCCCATTGCAATCGGCACTTCCATAAGTCCCCCTCTGATTGACACCCTCTGATTGACATACTCCCAATTACACCGTAGCCGTCGATCTCATCATTTAATCCGACGGCCCTCCGCTAATCGGAACGTTCCAATCGCATTGTTTTAAATCCCACCTCCGATTGACTCCTGCCAATGGCTCACCCCCGATTAACCCACAACCATCAATCTTCCCCCTCCAATCCGACGGTCCTCCACCAATCAGACATTCCAATCGCAAGTTCTCCTCCGATCTCCCAATCCGCTCCTATGATTAATCGCTTCTGATTATCCCTAGCCGTTGATCTCCCAGTCCAATCGGACGGCCCACATCCAATCACACCATCAAAATCGGCGCTTCCATAAGTCCCTCTCCGATTGACATCCTCCAATTGCGACTCCCGATTCCCATCTGACCATTGATTAACCCCGCCGATCGGACAGCCCACAATGAATCACATCCCCTCCTCTGATCGCATCACAAATCCCTTATGCTCCGTTGCGATTGCGCTTACTCCCCGCTTCCGATCTCCGATTACGATTGACTTGCTAGTCCCACCACTTAAATCTTCTGCCCATCCATATAATAAAGGACCTTTTCCTTTGTAATCCGAAAGCTTTGATTATATTTATTTATACAAAGGTTTTTCCCATCCAATTGCATCGGAAGTTTTATTTCATATATATTGCTCCCCTCCTCGCTCCATTCCGATTGTGATTATAATGTAGATCCCGCCTCCTTTCCCTCCTCTATCCCATTTAAAATATGGTTTCCCTTCACAAATCATATATTTTTATTGTGTTCTATTTCTGCAGTATTTTATTAAAAAGTCAGAGAATAAAGAAATAATGGAAAGTGAACAGTCAAAGGCCGAGAAAAAACATCGTAACAGTCACATCTTTAGTTATGGTTCAAAAGATCTATGCTACAGGTTTCGCCTCCTCATTATAGGAAAGATTTATGGCTCTTGGTGTTCCATCTTCAATTGAAATTTCTCCTCTCCCCATCGATTTGTATTCCTACAAATCTGTCTATTTATTGTAAACACTAATCATTTTGTAAAGGGCTGGAAAGTCTGAGGTCTAAAAAACTCAGAAGTAGGGGAATAGTGTGGCAGTGAGCTCTGTGCTCCGTTGTACAGTTTGGCAGGGAATTAATAAAGTGATGCAGCTCTGATTTGTGGGATTCATGTGGTATGAGTTTTAGCATATGTCTCTTCTTTGTGTTTCATATGTACATTTTTATGTTGCAACATTCATTCATAAACATTTCCAGTTGAATGTTTTCAAGTTAGAAAGGTAGAATCCATTTTATATGCTCTGCCTTGGGGAATCATTCATACTCTGTGTATTTTCTTCTGTTTGAAAAGGATCCATTTATTATACCCTTTTCAGCTTTCTCAACAGTCCTTCCACTCCATCTTATCTCGAACTAGATTTCTAAATATCCTGCCTATCTTGCCCCATGAAATACCCTGTATCCTGATTTAATTCCTCAGTTCATATTGTCCTTTCGTCCCATACATCCCTGAAATTTTAGTAATTCGTCAAATTTTTTTTTCTCATTTATATACATAGCCTAAAATAATTTTCATTATTGTTTTATTGAATATCTATTCTATGAAGAGAGCCCTCTCCTGTCCTTGTAGGGCTAGCTACAAGGTTAAGCTTGGTTTAGTTGTTACCCTGATTTGCCTTTTTCAGCCTGAGGTTCAGATTGGGTGCTAACAAACTAAACTGTGGTTAAACCCTTTATTAACCCACCTCATTCACTGTATTTTATGTATAAACTCACTTTATGCATAAAACTCCATCTATTAACTCAGAGCCCTCGCATTCATTCCTGACCCTCCGAAAATATTAACCCCTTTCATCCGGCGATCCGAAATAAACTTGATAAATCCTTCCCGTTCCTACCATTTCCTATCGGGTTAATTCTAAGCCGTCGATCTCCACTTACCGAATCAACGATGCAGATCATAGTGCCTGGTCCCACCTTATTTCCCCGCAGCTTCTTGACGCATCTTAGCCTTTCGCTCAACCAAATCCGATGGCGCACATCCCATATCGCATTTTTAAAGTGATCGGCCAAAGTTCCCAAAAAAATTTGCGAAAAAATTTGTTTTTCCCACTACATGTCCGAATTATATTGGATCGCATTACTAAAGCTAAAAACCACTTATTGCTTGAAAGCAATGCGATAACCACCACTGGTTTTTGCTTTCAAATGAAAAAACAACTCCCGCCATTAATTTCAACCTGTAATAAATGTTATGTGTGTTGATAAAACTTAAGGTTTCAACCTTAATTTTTATTATTTGCATATCATTTGTGCCTTCGACCTTCAGAAGCTACTCACAGACACCATTTCTGAGCCTCCCTGACCAATTTTCCTAGAAAGCCCTGTTTTCGACTGTGAACCTTTTTAAAGCCAATTTCCTCAATTTTCATAGTTTAAAGATTAAATTCAAGGATCTGAACAACTAAAACCTCTGAATTACCTTGATATTCCCTATTTTCAATCAAACCCATTCAGAAAACCTAATTGAGAAAAAAAGCCCAAAAGAAGCCATCCTTAGCCTAAATTGCTTAGTTTCATCTCTGTTAAAGTGAATAACTCCTGCAAATAGTCTAATCTTGTAGTAGCTACACAAAATGCCTAAAAAACAGAGTTAAACCTCCACATACTGATCTCATTCCATAAGTCTTTCAAAAAAGCCTTCAATCACCTCCCTGCAGACCTAGATTTCATTAACAAATTGTTTCATTTTTGTAGGTAAAAGTGAAATCAGAATTCAAAATGACATTGAAAACATAACAGTTAAAGAGTATCAGTGGTTAAAGTGTATCAGGTAAAAGTCAGAGTGAAAGTTAAAACAAACTTACAAGAGTAGTCAAAGGTAAACAGTAAAAGTAAATACAGAGGTAGTAAAATGGTAAAAAGAGATGAAAATAATTTCACCAACAATTACGTTTATTTAAAGTGAAAGTAAAATAGTTAAAAGAACAAAAAGGTGAAAAGATGAAAAAGAGAGCAAGAAGGGACATTTTTTACACAAATTTATTGTTTAAGTCATTGTTTTGGAGAACATATTGTGATCAATCCAAGATTAATTTTGTAAAACTGAAGGAGGTTTATGTTCTTAAGAGGGCCATCTACAAAAACCTCTCTCACTTTTCTAACAGTAATTATGGATTGGGAAATATTAAACAATATTGGAAAGCTCTCTTTGCAGAAAATTCATGTTAAGTCATCATTTTGCAGAGAAGATGGTGGCCAATAAAAAACACATATTAAAACACTGAAGGAGGTTTTTGTTCCTAAGAGACCCATATACAAAAAAATATCTGACTTATTTCACAGTTATTTCAGAATGAGAGATATAAACACATCTTTACAGGCTATTTTTCAGACTCTGTAAAACTCCGTTTTACACATATTTGTTCAGAGCCTCTTGTGAACAGCTGGAGAGGAATATTAGGAAAAGGAAAGAGGTTTATCTCAAAAACATATTTATCTACGATAACCTCTTTCATTTTTTACATATCTATTTCGGATTGAGAAATACAAATATATAATTGGAACCCAAGTTTGTAGAATTGCTGGAGTAGAATGCACAAAGAAAGGAAGCAGTTAGTGACTTGGATGCCTCATCATCAACTAAGAGTTGGATCAAATTCGAATTCTCCTCTTAGTCATCACCTATCCATAAAAAATAGTTCCAAATAGATGCATTAATCTTGAGTGTCATTTACTTAAGTTCTATTTATGTAAAACAGTTGGAGATATTTTGTAAACCAATCTTGATATTTTTTCAAGATATTCCAGTTTAGAATTGGTATAAATACTTCACTCTTTGAAGTATTTTAGTGTGGAATAAAATTATCAAGACTACTATAGAATTTTTTGTTGAAAACATTGGGATTTTATGTGAGTTAAGTTGAAGCAGCAAGCTGGAAACTGAAGCTAATAGACATCATAACTAATGATCCTCGTGCTGATCATATGAGTATTGTATCTTCCAGTTTTCATTGTTTATTTCTTTAAGTTTCATTCATACAACTTGTGTTATTTTCCATCTTAAATGAATAACTAGGAAAGGTATTACAAAATCAGTGTAAAAAGCTCTCTGTTTTTACTAGTTTTCATGTTTATGTTTTATGTTGATTTCTAGACTTTAGAATCCTTAATTGCTCTTTAGTCTCATTTGACCTCAATTTCCCTCTTCTTTTTCTGTGATCTAAGGATTATTAATTTCCCTTAGTCCAGATCATACCGCTTCATCAAAATAGCCTTTTTTAAACCCTCTGAAGATCATCTATCTTACCCTTAGTATATTTGTTCTTTTGACCTTAGTTTTCTAGTCTTGTTTGCTATAAATTTGACTCCATTGCCCAATAGTTAGGTAGATTTTTCTATGGCTTCCCTTGTAGTCCTTTATTCCTACCAACATTCAAAAAATAAAACCAAATTTTCCACTCATAGCTAGCCTAAAATCCATTACAAAACAAAGCTAAATCTTAAGGAGAGATCCCTCTCTAGAACTCAGGAAGGCTAGATCCTGAATTCTAAAAGAGGTTCTTGGTTACCCCTGGTTTTCTTTAACTATAAACTAAAATCCCACGACCTAAGAATTACTAGGGTGATAAAAAATTCTTTAAAGAAAAGGACTCAAATATCCACCATGCATAGACCTTACCTCAAAAATGTAGCACTGCTACTCTGATGGCTTCGTCTTCAGAAATTTGATGCTGCTGCAAAAAGGTGTCTAGCTCCTCCACCCAAAACCTGGCTGAACATGTAGGAGAACCATCAAAGGTAGATAGAAGAAATCTATCCACATTATGCTACTTGTTCCTCCTCACCTTGACCTTGCAAAACTCTGGGAAAGTGACATGAGCTCTAAACTTCTGAGTTTGAGATTCATACTCATGCAAGAAACCACTAAGAGTTTCCCTCTTAGGCATTCCTTCTTCCTTCCTCCCTCTCATAGAAAAACTGAACATGTGACTCCATTGTACATCATAGGGTGTGGCTACATGCTCATACTCCCCATAAGAAAATCTAGAGTTTGACTCAGTCTCAAACCCTTTTGGAGATTATGTACACATCTCCCTCCTTACCTTCTTGAAATCCTCATGAATGCTCTGTACAGATTTCGGAAGAAGCTGTGTGAGCCTATATTTCTTTCTTCCTCCACATAATGGAGTATTCATATTCTCTTTGCTTGATATCATCATGGCTAATATCTACAGGTTGAGCAAAGATTATGCTTTGATACAACTGTAATATCCCAAAATAGGGAAATTCTACACTATTGGGAATATCTTAAGTAATTCCAAATGTGGAGATCCAGCAATACATAAACATAAAATGGAAATATAAGTGAATAAAAACCATACGAAAATTTATGGAAACCATAGAGCCATTTTATTATGAATTAGCAACAAATAATAGCAATACAACTCAAAGGATCAAGGCAAACAAGCCTCCCATTAATACACATGCTAAAAAGTGAAACATTGCTACATGGCAGAATGTCTATGAACAAGAACTGCGCAGTCATGAATGAAGCACTGCTACAGGAAGTGTAAAATATCATAGATATGCATATACATGGCTCATACAATATTGGGAGAGAAGATCTATGCTCCTAATCACTACCTCAAGACAATCCTGGAAGGATTGGCTGAAATATGCAAAACTGCAAAATGTCGGAGTTGCAGGGTAGCAGCTGCAACTCAAGAACTGGAAATGAGTGGAGAAGGCTGAATATGCTGAATCTGATGAAAATACCTCCTCCAATGGATCTCTCAAGTGAAAGGCTGATCCTATCACTGAAGATCTAACCCTCCAAACAACCTGCAAAAGCCCCACTGCAAATGCTCACTAGAAATAACGCAGTTACTAAAGGAAAATGCGTTGTAGGGACAAGGGAATGAGTTGGCCCAATGCCAAGATCTACAATAAACTCCAAGGGCTTCCAAAATGATCTCTCAAAGGAAATAGGGGCTCCTCCTCTAAAAAAAAATTGATGGAAGTGGTGTTGTGACCCTCACTGCAACACCCTGCAACACAACATTATTCTACTTCAGAAATAACATTGTAGCTGAAGGAGGATGCTTGGCCTCAAGCCTGGATGTGAGGCAAATTAGTACAAATCCTTCAAGAGGCCTCTCAAGAAAGGAGAAGGATTCCTAAACAGGAAATCCTTGTGCTAAGCAACACTGCAACTCTGCTAAACAGCAAGAGAATGCACAAAGCCTGAACAGACAATGAAATCAATAATCTAAATCATGAATAACAATGGTTGCCTTGCCCTCCTTTTAAACGAGTGAAAGCCCTCTCTCCACGGGTCCCACTCATTAGGGTTTCCTCCACCAAATATCCCTCTTCCCATTCATACTGTGTTGTCTATCAAAGTGTTCTCCACCTCCTCTCCCAACGATGTTGACTTGGTCAAACTTGACCTTGTCTCCATGCAAATGTCCTCTTTCACACATAAGGGTGTGAAATCCAGCTCTTATTATCCCTTCTCACATTTGAGGGATTTTATTCATGTTTTAATAAGCATGGGCTTCCTTACCCAATTATTTAGCTGCTAGGTGATAAAAACAAAATTTTAATATTCCATTTAGCTGTGTGCTAAAATGGGAATATTACACTCTAGTATATGACATATTTCACTCTGATTTATGTCTTCCAGACATCTGACTGCATCAATCTAACTGATCCTTCCCACTATTTTTGTAATTTGGACTCCTCATAGCTAGGTTCAATCCATGAGACACGACATCTCAATGGACCATGCCCAAATTTCTTATCTTGGGATTATGTCTACACATCACCCCACCTTTCACCTGGAGGTATGGATTCATGTGCTTCCTCTGCCCATCTCACTCAAACTTTCCCCCTCATGGAGGTCTCTACTTGAGTGGATGCTTCCACTCTGTCTCCTCTCTACTTCTCCAATTGTGGCTTCCCCACAACCTTCTGTGACTGCTTCTAAGGCTGCATGTTGAGAGGTATTGTGTGCTCCCTCTCAACCACCAAGTCTCTAACCTCTTCTTTGCTCCTCAAAGCTTTGCATGCATCTGGTACCTCAAGTGCATATAGGTTCTTGACTCGCACACATTGTAATTATCCCACCGTTACAAAAATTTCTAAAAAAGAGTTGATTTTAAATCGACGATATATCCCTCATCCGAGCTCCGATTCAACCGATATTTTTTTCCATTTGGGCAGTGTTTCACAATGCTTTTGTTATTGGTTATCGTATATCCCTCTCAGGGCTTTCCGGTGCCCGAGGCAGACAGTAAGATTAGCTGTACAGTTCACAAATATGGCATACACATGTTCATATTAACTTAAAACCACTTGATGGAAAAATATAGAGAATTACCTCTTTAATGATCTCGGAGTCCCTTGGAGAGCACTAAGTAGCGAAGCAGCGTTCCTCCTTCACCCGCTCCAAATCTAGATCATGCAATCAATTAAATCACCAGTGTAATTTCTAACATAACATAAATTTCCTATCAATTAAGCCAATATATAATAAAAATTTAAATTGTGCACATCTAAGCCATTCATCTCATGCTATATAAGTGATTAAATAATAATGACGATATCAATGCATGGAATGGACAAAACAGATGCAGTTCTATTGATTTGAAAAAAGGAGGATTACAACCGTCGGTTGCACCAAGCCCTCCTCAGCCATCCAATCTCTCTATCTCTCAAAGTGGTGATGTCTTGATCAACAAGCTCTCAATGAACCTCTTTGACCTTTGACCTTCACACTACAAAAATGATCTCTACTTCACAAGTATTCAAAACTTGACAATCCTTCGACCTTGAGCCAAGAGCCTTCAACTCCATTTTATAGGAGATGGAGAGAGAAATCATTGCCCTTCTCTTTCTACCAATTCTTGAATGGAAAAAACCAAGATGTTTCCTCAACCTCCATGCTTTTTCCTCTTTTGAGTGTTCAGTTGTTTATGGCAATGCCCAATAAGAGTTGGCGCTTTGCAGTTTCCTTTCTTGTACTGACTCTCTTGTGAGAAAAAGCTGGAGATTCAAATCATTCTCCGTGGGTTTTTCCCATTTCAAACTTAAAACACGGGTAACGCTTCCCTCTAGTGTAAACAGAGCGTTGCCCTAGCCACTAATGTGGCCCATTCACTGATCAACTGCGTTATAACGCTCTTGTGTTGTTATAGAGAGGTGTTACCTTGGCAGAAATAGGTTTAATTTAGGTCTTTGTATTCCTTCCATATTTGTCTTCTCATCTGAGCTGATGAGGAGGTATTTTGACCTGTAACAGATGCCCCCTAAAGTGTGAGGTCAGAGACAAAGACGATGGTCGAAATACTTTACAAAATGTGTAGTAGAGATAAAGAGATTGAAAGACTAAGGAAATCCTGAAACAACAACATATGTCAGAAAATATAGTATCTGCCTAGAGTCGGGCATTCCCATGCTCAGTAGCTTAAACAACATGATTTCTCTAGAATAGAGATATGAAGAATCTGTCCACTGATAAGCACAATGTGGAAGTGTCTGTCATAACAGGATCAGGCTGAAGAAGCTGTCTCCATAAACAGTATCGCAACTTGGGGGAAGGGAACACAACTTTAATGATGTAACCTCTGCCCCAAGGTCTTGATCGCCGATTCACTTAAACTACATATTTCTCAACATGTGAATGAAGGAGCTGTCATCGAACATGTGAGAAATCATCTGATTACCAGTCGATAATGAAAACTATTAACAGCCGCGAAGGTGGCCACCGATAATGATGATGGTCCCTAAGATGCATAGTACAATCTAGCGAGTGTGAATAAAATGAGTTGAAGTCGAACACTCGTAGAATAATTCGACCAGGAGCCAATGATGAAGACTCCTGATCAAACACAAGACTACCTGCCACTGATGTCTGCAAGTATCTGGGTAATGATGGGTTTCTGGATCAACTTCCTATATAAGATGCTGAAGTCGATAGGAAGAGATCTATTGAAAGGTAGGCACTGAGGCATCCTACATCAGTCAACACGAAATGGAAATCAACTTATTTATGATTGAGATAATGAAGAGTAAATGGGGACGTCGGACGACAAATAATTTCTGGCATAATGAGCGGTTTGGTTGATAACAGGAGCAGTAGATAGCGAGATCTGCTTGAACAATAGAAGGCACTGTAACAGGGTACTAGCAGCTAAGGCTTAATGAACACCAAAGAGTGTGTTAGGATATTACCAGTGCAGGGACACTGGGAAATGAAGGCTAATACTCATAGATGATAGGGTTCAGCTAACTGCGAAAGAGTTTTCTGGGAAGTGCCATGTTCAAGAATTTTGCAGCCAAATCGACCTTTTCTGAAATGTAACAGAGGTAGTATCCATTTTGTCCAAATTTTTCCCTGTCTGATTAAGTTTAACGAGTCCAGATGAGTAAACTCGATGAATTTTTCATGTTTAGAGAGTCTGAAAAATATCATAAAAGACAACTCCGTGCCCCGTCTAATTAGGTTTAATGAGTCCAGATGGGTAAAATCGGTGAATTTTTCATGTTTAGAGAGTCTGAAAAATATCGTAAAAGACGAATCCATTGGGGTACCTTTGTCATGTCTTGATAATCGGACATGGCAAAGGGATAATAGTAAGCTCAAAACAGTTCATTTTCTGTGAGTTAGTCCATCGAAGCCGGAAAAATGAGAAATCTATGTTCAATGGACGTCTACCTCATTTTGTTATGAGTACGAGGAGACGGAGTAAACTCAATACTCTTTGTGAAATTTTAACGAGTCCAACAAAGAAAAACTCGGTGCCCTCCGTGAAATTTTAATGAGTCACGCGGAGAAAACTCGATTATTTTTTCGGTTTAAAGAGCTTTGAAAAAGAGGAAAAGAATGGCTCCTTGCTCTCTGTCATGGTAGTTTAACAAGCCCGACAAAGTCAACTCGGGGTTTTTTCAGTTTTATGAGCGAGAAAAAGGTTCCTAAAAAGAATGTTCAGTGCTTCTTCATGGTTTTAACGAGTCTGAAGAAGAGAACTCTAGGTTTTTCAGATTAACGAGCAAGAAAAATACCATAAAAATAACGCTCGACGTCAACTTCGTATAAGTTTAACGAGTCCGAAGAAGGGAACTCGAGGTTTTTTGGATTAATGAGCAAGAAAAATACCGTAAAAATAACGCTCGAAATTTCTTGATCTCTTTCTCATCAATAGAAGGATCTATGTTGAGAATTTTTTTGTGAGAACAAGCAAACACATCACGGAATTCTTTGAAAATGGATGTGAAGCGCGCAATTTCCTCAGGATTGCAAGCTTCTCCAATCTGAATATTTTCCACGATACCCGTTTTGACCGAGATATCAATGAGCATTGTCTTAGAAAGATTACCCATGTTCCCTTCTGAATCGATAGTTTGAACAGTCGTGTAAGCGGAGGGAACCATCTTAGGTGGGTCAAAGGATGGGATTTCAATTTTTATCACCTCCAAGTCAATCATCAAAGCGCGATGGTGAAACTCTCCCCAAGGTCGTTCTTCTAGAGACATGATCTCTCAAATAGCTTCATCTGTAGGCAAGACTTCATTGAGGAGATCCTTAGAGAGAACTGTGATGGGCGGGAGGTTTTTACCTTCGATCAAAACCATAGCAGTGGAGGGTTCAGATGCTATTTGGATGGCTTGGTAAGCCAACTCGGCTGGTGAGAGAGGCATCTGATCTCCGTAGGAATCAATGTCTGAAGGTGTCGGAATGATCCATGGGTCGATAGAGCCATCCGAAGTGGTGGATATCATTGCAACCGTGTTTGGGATCTTTGGCAGCGGGAGAGGAAAACAACCTAGTAGGGAAGATTCCTTCAGAAGACCGGTACCAATACTGACGTCAGAGTTAGGACAACCTCCTATTAGGGGTACAGTGCTACTTGGTAATGTGGAATAATCAGGGGTGCAGAAGGATAACTGATCCACTATGACTATTTTCCCATCCAATGGAAATAGGACAAGTCGGAATACCAAAGAAACAATGGCAGTCATGGCATAAGACCAACTGTGACCGAGCAATAGATTATAGTCGAGATGGAAATCTACGACTTCAACGTCCACGGTTACCATTTTCCCACTCAAAGTGATGGGAAAGCTAGCAAGGTATCCTTTTGGGAGGAACTTGTGGCCATCGAAAGCTTTAAGGGAATTCAACGGTGGTGTTAAGGTAGGAGAACCTAAAGCGAGCCAACAAGCTTGTGACATAACGCAGGTCGAAGCACCTTCATCTATGGCAGTGTGATGGATTGGTCTCCCTTTCGACACAACCTGCACCTGGAATGTGAGCTGGTGTGAGAGGCAAGGTTTATACTTTTCCATATCAAAGATAGCTAGCATGGAATCCTGGGGATCTATTCCACCAATGGCCGAAAGCAAGGCTTTCCTTTGTGCTAGATAGGTTTGTAATACTTCAAGAGCAGACATAGCTGACGGTGCCTGTGCCAAATCTTCTACAATGTTGTAGTTTTTGGCTACACGTGCAGAGGTGTTATGAGTCATGCGTCGAAGTGTCCTGTTGGGGGGACGAATCATGGGTTCAGCAGTAGGTCGTTCGATGTACAAATCATTGGGCGACGGTGGATTTGAACTAGTACCAGGTTCTTGAGAATCTATGGTAGGATTTCCATAAAGCTTGGCTCGAGTTTGAAGTTCAACACTCTCAATGCCATAAATGGCAGATGGTCCTTCGCCGGAAGGATGTGAACCACCATTGCCCCGTTGATGGGGTTGTGGTGGATTGTCAACCATGTGTTGATGTTGCTGCTACCGATTAGGGAAAGGATTATGAAGAACGGAAGGTGTTCGCCCAGAATCCTTGTTGGCAATAAAATCAGTGCATTCCTGCAGCCGAGGACATTTATATGTCAAGTGGTCCTCTGCACAGATCTTGCAAGGAAATTTCATGGGTTTATCCTTCCCTTTGTCATTTTTGGCAGCATTTTTCTGATTAGGGTTATTCTGATTATCCGACTGCTCTTCCGAAGAAGACGTCTTTTTCTTGTTCTTCTTATTTTTCTCGCTAGGTTTTTGTGAGGTTTGCACATAATTCACCTCAGCGGTAGGAAGAGTAGTCAATTGGTGAGGGGCGGTGGTAGCCGAAGATGGCTGGGAGGCTTTCCCTCGAGACTGCTTTGTGGCCACACCAGAGATTGTGCCAATGAGACCGTCAGCATGTGCTCCGATTTTCTGAGTGGCTGGAGGATTTGGGTTACCAGGGGCTTGGGGGGGTAGATCGTATAGTGTTCCAGATTGTGAATAGATTAAATCCAAATGCTGGGCACGACGAATACATTGATCTTCTGTAATCGCACCAGAAAGGCCAATGTCTTTAGAGATGTGGGATAAAAGAGACTTGCAAAACCAATTGGCTAAGAGATGATCCGGGATTGGTGCTTTGACTAGCCTCCTCCTACGTCTCCATTCATGAATATGATCAGAGATGTGGGTGGTGGTGTCTTGGCGCAGCGAGGTTAACAATTCTATTCTGGTTTCAAATCTAATTGGTAATTGGAAGTTCTTTAGAAACTCCGTCGCTAAAGTGCCAAAAGTATTGATGGCGGCGCGTGGCAATTCAATGTACACTTGGCGGCATTGCCTGTAAGGGTGCGGGGAAACAGTGGAAGATGGACACTATCATCTACCATGGAATTGGATATAGACCATAGATGAAAGGTAGTGATGTGTGTGGCTGGGTCGTCCCATTGTTTCTCGTCGAACTTTGGGATGTCAGAAGGAATATTATGTGGTACTGGAGGCCAAAGTGGGTTGTGATTGATGGGTTCATTAGTCAGTTTATGGATATCGGGAATGTCCAAAGCTGCCAAAAATGGAAATTGTAGATTTTCCCCTGAATCTAACCAAGGCAGTTTGGGTTGACTACTTAGACCATAGGGTCCACCCATACACGTGTTACCAGGAGGATAAGTGAGACTTTGATAAAAACTTCCAATAGGTGGAGGGGTAGGGACATACTGTTGCTGTCCATAGGGCATGTTGTATTTTGGGGCGAACGGTTGGTTGCCCCCAGTATAAAAGTGCCCTCCCATTCCTGATGGAGGTTGGGGTTGGTTAGTCTAAATGGATGCAATAGAGTTTCTCGGAGGCATGCTACTACTTGCATAGTTTGGCAACGACATAGACCCTACACCTATATTTGAACCACTTAAGGGAAAAGTATTGACAATAGGTTGTCCTATTTGTCCTAAGGATTGCAGGGGAAGTGAAATGTTCCCTGCTACCTGAGTGCTGGTGACAATGCCCCCTGGTATAGTGGCCAAGGGGTTTGAACTCAGCAGAGGGTTCTAACTGAAAGGGTTGCTAAAAGGCACCGAAGTAGTCATACTCGTGGGAGGAGCTACCATGGGTCCCAACATGGTCACGGTAGGAGTAGATGTTGAAGGGTTCGGTAAGCTATTGACAGTTGTGATGACTGTAGGGTTGGGATTAGGTATATGTTGACTACTGGGGTTACCCAGTGATGGCATAGAACTGACCACCGCCGGGGAGGATGGTGGCGAACCTGGGATGGTTGCCATTACCATTGACCCTGTGGATGCTGGTGGTGAAATGGATGTTTATGCGGTCGAAGATATATCTTGGCGTGGTGGAATCTGAATTATCACAGGCCCCAACGGATCAGTGAGTGGAGGATTGTAATGAGGTACAACCCCTTCAGTGAAAGGGTCCTCCAGAAATTTCGGATGATATGAGGCTATGTGACAATCAAGATTAGTCAGTGGAGACTGCTCTTCCATAGAAGGCATGGGTTCACCAAGGTTCAGTTCTTCCTCAATAGTTAGAGGAGGTAGACCTTGCTGTCATCGAGACAGACGGCGTGGGTCGGGGGACGCCACGGTGACCTGTTTAATTTTAACAAATTTTAATAAATTGTGATGTATTATAAAGTGTCAATGACAGTAACCACACACCTAAAAAAGAAAAAAGGACTCTCTAAAATCAATCAGCAAGCAGCCAGAATAGGGTGCCCTTTCTGAGTACTACCGTTTACTGGTGATGAAATCTAGTATCACAATAGTATACAGAGAGGGTTGGTCGAAAGTACAGTTACGGTCACTCTAGAGCTTCGCCCGAACCTCAGACGATAGGTGTAAGCACTCTTGTGAAGACGAGTACCCTCCTAAAGACCAAAGACAGAGTGGGTCCATCTGTTTCAGGTACCAGGACAGCCTGTCCCAGTCACCTTGTGTAAGTCCCTAAAAAGTATGGCCACTAAAGATACCTCAAATCACAGACATCATCAGGGGGGTCCACAGTCAAGGACAGTGTGCTATATGGGCAGAATACCTAGAGCCCGGATCTAGTTTCGACATCCCCGAAGGGAAACCCAATATATAACACACCCACTAGATGCAATCGAAGGCGGGCTACCTTCTTGTGCACCCAAGTGTTGTCTCGCGCTGAGCTTTTGTAAAGGAACGGTCTCGATAATATGAGTGCAGTAGGATTTCGCTCGTTAATGACTCTAGTTTCAAGTTTTGAGATCTTGGGTAATTTTCTCACTTATCCTAACCCAAGATCCTAGCCTAAACTATTGTTTGTGTGAGCTCAAAAAAGAGTAATGTGATTGATTTTATTGTCACTTGATTCTTAGTGTACTTGATTATTAGTCTTGCAGAGGGGGAGTGGACATATGAAATGTAATGAGACTCTGACTCAAGAAACCATGGAAAACATGCTCTAAATATTCAATTCGATGAAGAGTATTTCTACAAGGAGAGGTTTCTTTTCAACATCCATGCACTAACATTCAAATAACTCAGTTCAGCTTTAAAGATTCAAACTTCTATCTACCTCTTCTTAACAGTATATGAACTGAAAATTTCAGAGTTAACTCAGCTAGATGCAGAAAAAACTAAAAAAAAAATTCTTCTCTAAAAAGTAAATTCTTTTGACACTAACTTTTCAAACAAGAGCAAACAAACAAAAATACCAGCTTAGTAAACAAGCGCAGGGATTCAGTCAAAGAGATATATTGATGGCCAAAAAATTCTGCAGCTAAAACAAAATCACAGCAGTGAACAACAAATTTTGGCTGAGTAACGCACTGTCTCTGAGTAAAGACAACGTTAATCCAGATACTAACGCACTGTATTTAAGCAGAGCTAGCGGTTTAACGCACTGGAAAACCTATAGAGGTAGCGTTAGCTAGGGAAAAATTCTTCAAATGGTTAAACAGAAATAGGATTGAACTCTGCGAGCTTTTGAAATGTCTACTAGGCATAAGTACTGGTCAGAAGGATTGGTGAACAGAGGAAAGAAGAAAGGAGGAAAGAAATAGTCCGGAAACTATGGGGAAACTCCCCAGTGGAGTCGCCAATTCTGCTATAGGGTAGAATTCTTGGGTTGTTGGTTATCATATATCCCTCTCAGGGATTTCCGGTGCCCGAGGCAGACATTAAGATTAGTTGTACAGTTCACAAAGATGGCATACACATGTTCATATTAACTTAAAACCACTTGATGGAAAAAGATAGAGAATTACCTCTTTAATGATCTCGGAGTCCCTTGGAGAGCACTAAGTAGCGAAGTAGCGTTCCTCCTTCACCCACTCCAAATCTAGATCCTGCAATCAATTAAAGCACCAGTGTAATTTCTAACATAACATACATTTCCTATCAATTAAGCCAATATATAATAAACATTTAAATTGTGCACATCTAAGCCATTCATCTCATGCTATATAAGTGATTAAATAATAATGACGATATCAACGCATAGAATGGACAAAACAGATACAGTTCTATTGATTTGTAAAAAGGAGGATTACAACCGTCGGTTGCACCAAGCCCTCCTTAGTCTTCCAATCTCTCTATCTCTCAAAGTGGTGATGTCTTGATCTACAAGCTCTCAATGAACCTCTTTGACCTTTGACCTTCACACTACAACAATGATCTCTACTTCACAAGTATTCAAAACTTGACAATCCTTCGACCTTGAACCAAGAGCCTTCAACTCCATTTTATAGGATATGGAGAGAGCAATCATTGCCCTTCTCTTTCTACCAGTTCTTGAATGGAAAAAACCAAGATGTTTCCTCAACCTCCATGCTTTTGCCTCTTTTGAGTGTTCAGTTGTTTATGGCCAATGCCCAATAAGAGTTGGTGCTTTGCAGTTTCCTTTCTTGTATTGACTCTCTTGTGAGAAAAAGCTGGAGATTCAAATCATTCTCCATGGGTTTTTCCCGTTTCAAAATTAAAACACGGGTAACACTTCCCTCTAGTGTAAAAAAAGCATTTCCCTAGCCACTAACGCAGTCCATTCACTGATCAGTTGTGTTATAACGCTCTTGTGTTGTTATAGAGAGGCGTTACCTTGGCAGAAATAGGTTTAATTTAGGTCTTTGTATTCCTTCCATATTTGTCTTCTCCTCTGAGCTGATGAGGAGGTATTTTGACCTATAACACTCGTAGCCAATGCGTAGCTAAAGTGGTGTTTTTCCGACAAAATATTCATACTAATAGTCGTTGCTAATTTCACTATTTCTTATTGCAAATTTCAACACTCCCTCTCAACAAGAAAGGGATTTAATCTTATACCGGCCCGATACCTTTAAATTATGCATGCAACACTTCTAGTGTTTTTCACACATGCAACTCTTGCATGCAACACTTATGAAACTTAATAGCCTCTAAAAATCTGAATCAATATAATTCATATGCCATCAGAGCCTGCTAACTGCTGCTATCTACTGCACATGTCTACTAGACTCTCTGCATTGTTGATATCTACATCCATGCACTCTGCACTGTTGTGAACTCTGATTTGCGCTCCAGTATCTGACACCTGTCACTATGATTTATGTCCTCCTCCCATCTGACTGCATCAATCTAACCAATCCTTCCCACCGTTGCTGTATTGTGGACTCCTCGTAGCCAGGTTCAATCCATGAGACACGACATCTCAATGGACCATGCCCAAATTTCTTATCTTGGGATTATGTCTACACATCACCCCACCTTTCACATGGAGGTATGGATTCATGTGCTTCCTCTGCCCATCTCGCTCAAAATTTCCCCCTCACGGAGGTCTCTACTTGAGTGGATGCTTCCATTCTGTCTCCTCTCTACTTCTCCAATTGTGGCTGCCCCACAACCTTCTGTGATTGCTTCTGAGGCTGCATGTTGAGAGGTATTTTGTGCTCCCTCTCAACCACCAAGTCTCTAACCTCTGCTTTTCTCCTCAAAGCTTTGCATGCATCTGGTACCTCAAGTGCATATAGGTTCTTGACTCGCACACATTGTAATTATCCCACCGTTACAAAAATTTCTAAAAAAGAGCTGATTTTAAATCGATGATATATCCCTCATCCGAGCTCCGATTCAACTGATATTTTTTTCCATTTGGGTAGTGTTTCACAAGGAATCCAAATATGTTATTTTTTTTTTACACCAAAATCTTCATATATTATTTGCAAACTCACCACCCAAAATATTCCTTCTCTAATACCATGTAGAAAATCTAACCAACGAGATTCAATCTGATCTTGTAATTTACTAAAAAAAGATACTGAATCCTTCCTGCAATTTGCAGAAACAAAACACGATCGCACAATCACATATAAGTAAGAGAAATAAATTATCAATCAACAACACAAGATGTATATGGGGAAAACAACTGCTCAAAACCCCTCTATCTCTATTTTGTATTAATTCAAGGAATCATGAAACAATACAATGCTTAATCTCTCATGAGATTATCTAGCACTCTGCCAATTGTCTCCTACTGATATAGGAAAACTCAGTCTAGTACTTAGCCAATTCTCACCCTTCCTTCAACCTGCGTTGCTTATGAAATTCCTAGGGAATTAGCTCCCTATTAATTAATAAAATTAGTCTTCCTTGATTGCGCAATCCATCATGGCATCCCAATGACTTTATAATTTCACATGGGAAATTTTGTATAAATACAAGTGATAGTTATGTTCCCTTTAACCTCTGTCTCAACTGGGCCTTCCTCGGAACTAACATGCATGAAATTGTTAATAGTGAATGATCAGTTATCTAATTGATCACTCATTGTGCATTAAATCTAATTTAATTCATTGGCTGACCTCTCACTATCTCATCACGCAGTTAGAGCTAGTTATACTAATTTTAACTCATTTAATTGAGTTAACTAATTCACACCTGCACCCCACTAATGCATCGACTACAACTAGACCCCAAATAATTAGAATCCCTCTACATGCCTCATCTTAGACCCTCAACTCGAATTTCTTGAGCTAACTTAGTCATCATGACTTAGTTAACGGACACAAGTTGTTATGAGATGAAATTACAATTTATTGTCCAATTTATTTAAGGGAAATATGAATTAGACGCCCCACATTCCTCACTCCTGGTGCACCAAAATTCCTCACCAGTGTGGGTGCATTTTTTTTCCTTTTTGGTTTCCAATTTCATTATTTCTTGTTGAAAATTTCAACATTTCAGAATTTGATGCAGCTTTCACACAAAGACACAATTGAAATCACATGACCACATTATCATGAGCAACCTCTCTTAAGCTTGACCTACCAGAAGAGAAACAACAATATTACATCCTACTTCCTAGCTCGAACTGACCATTAAGGTATGCAAAATTCTTGTGAATCTTCACATAATGATCTTTCTCTGGAGGATGATCATGGCCTGCCTTTAGCAACCATTACTCGACCCTCTTACTCAACCTAATTTAGGAATACATCTTAGGAACACTCTAGAACTTATGGATTTTATGCACTTAGACCTTAGGAAATATTAATTTTCTTTAAATTTTAAACCGCATCTTGGGTCCAAAATCCCTTTGCTTGGCTTATTTTCCCACAAAGCCTTTTGTGACAAAATTCACACAAACCCATCTCACTAGGCTTATGGAGTACCTCCCAAACTACACAATTAAACAACATAGTCTAGTTGTAGTAACCGTAACTTGGTTAGGCTCTTGTAGTCAAGCGAGGGCTTGGTTGGGTTCTCATGTTTCAAATTAAGTAAGGGTAGTTGTGAGGGCATGATAGCTAGGGTGGGTCAGGGCATGCAAATTAGGAATGAAAAGGCATGCTAACACATGTCGGACAATGTCAATGCATGCTGAAGAGTGATAGGGAGTGTCAAGGCATATCAAGGGATAAATAGGTCAAAATTCATGGAAAGGAATGAATAAGAGTGTGTTCCATGGAGTGTCATTGAATTCAAGTGTGCTAAGGACGAAGTGTGTTAGGAGAAGTTCATAATAGGATTTACAAGAGGAAAGCCTACGATTGTTATATGGGGCTTGACATAGCAGTTTTAGACAAAAAAAGATCACTTTGTGCTATGCACAACCTTGTTTTGCCTTTAGCTATTTTTTTATATGAGATGTGGCACACTTTGGCTACATGCTCATGTTTTAAAATATTCTAGATAATTGCATATTGTACATTGTTGTGTATAAGTTTTGGGGCACTTGGCTTGTGTTGGCTTATATCTTGTGTGCCTCATGCATCTTGTGCTTCTTGCAAACTCTCAGTTAATGTTCTATTGTTTATATGAACTGAACATACATGTGAAATATTTCCTATGTAAGGTATGTTGCTTAGTTGTTTTATGGCCATGGCTAGATCATGTGATCCTTGTCTTGGTAACTAGTTAAGTGGGACAAGTTGAGCTTGGACATGAGTGACATAAGATGAGTTATAGGTTGTTCTTAGGTGAACAAGGCACAATCTACTTGTAGTAGGTGCAATTGGTCAAGTTTTTGCAGTTGAAGCAGACCAATATTGTCACATGAATTGTAGTAAGTCGATTCGAAAATGTGAGAACTTCTTAGTTCTATTATAGAGATTGACTGTAGGGGCATTTACTGGATATGTCACCTTTAAAAAAAGGATGAGATCCAAAGGCTACTTAGCCCTTTACAAACTCTGTCTATAGAAATAATAGAAGTAAACACTAATGATCTGAAAATGAAACTACTTGTTTGCTATTCAAGGTATTCATTTTCCATAAAATTATGTGTGCAAACTATTTTATATGTTTTGCAATTGGAACAAAGTGCTTTTGGTAAATTTCTGAGCCTTTTTGTATGTAGGAGGCTTATTTCTTTTTACTGTTTAGAATATTTAATCCTGGAAAAACACAACAATATAAATCACATAATATAACACAACATATGATAAGGCAATTCACCCCTCCGAGGCTACATCTTCCGGGTGCAAGGCCCCTAAATGGGCATTTCCTTGCTCTTATTATGCTAACAAATGGTTATACAGTGTGAAGAAAGCCTAAACAGGAAAAAATAGTTGTATAAATGAGTTCAGAACATAGAAAATAGTAAGGAATGACTGTAGTTTCACCTCCAATGGTAAACCATAGCCCAATACAGCTCCTACACCCCCTAAGCCCTGATGGCTCTCCGAGCTTCCTCGCTGATAAAGTACCTAAATAACTGCTCTGTTGACTCTAAAACCTGCACCATTGGCTCTGGAATACTGAAATTACCCAAAATAAAAAAAAAAAATCGCTCCAAAAGGTTTTTCCTAGTGAAAGTTATGCCCAACTAAAGTTTTGTCCAGTTTGGCCTAAAAAAGCTCCACCAAATCTGGGCTAACTGGAGTTAACCCGACTAAAGTTGGCATAAGCCGCCGAATTTGGTGGCGCGAACTAAATTTATGGAACCATTTTGCTTGGCAATAAATTTTAGGCTTAACGTGGCTACATGCAGAGAATGTGCCAACTGTCGGAGTTAATGGTTATAAAAACCGTAACATTAAATTTAATGCGCAAACACCGCCGGGACATGTGAACACGGGTTGGACTGCAACATTTGTTTAACCATCGGTGGATATAGCCCCCGATTTCAAGACTGGTGGTCTTATGCATAGGGGGCTGGCCCCCTTTCTGCGCCCATTTCAAACCTTTGGAAACTTTATATATGGGTGAAGTCCTTTGTAATATAAGAACCACATTGCCGGTGGGTTGGTCGGGCCCGTGGGATGGTGGCCACCCGACCTGGGGTCGATGCCTGCCAATGCCAATAAATTTTTCCAAATGAAAATTGTGAAGTCTTGGGGCCACGTGGCGGCCTCCGGGCAGGCCATGTGGGGCCCATTGATTGGTCCATTTGAATACGGTCAACCCATTATCCAACTGAAATGTGCCAAGTGTCGAATGCTGGTTGGATGATGAAGGAATATTCCATGGAATATTCCCAAAATATTATGTGGAATATTCCTTTTTAAATATTTTTTTATTCAAAGTCAAGCATGGTCAAACTAGACTTTTCCATAAAATTGTGAAATTTCAAACTTGAATATCTTTCACATACAATATCGGTTTTGAGTGCCGTTCACGACTACAAGATCATTTTGACAAGGCCTTTCTTGTCGTTCTGGTTTCAATCAATTCTGAGAAAATAAAATTTGAGCATTTTCTCCACTTAGAACATGATCACCTAATCACACCTCCCAAATGGGAAGCTTTTGGACCCAAAAAAGCTCTCTGATTACATAAAATGAAGATGAGGAGAATGATTCTCTACTCTTCCAACTTTGAACCACTGAAATATTCCTGATTTCATCAAATTGAGCTTCTCATAAAACGATAAATTGTTCCTTGAATTCACTAACTGACCGTTGCTAACATTGACTGAGTCATGACGCAAATTCTTGAAATTTGTAGAACAACAACTATAATTTGTAGAAAGCATACTGTTTCTACAATGGTCAAACTTGAAAGAAGACTGAAAATAAATTTCACCTTGCTAACTGTTCACATGGCGAATTTTTGCTTAATGAACCCTGTAATTGTGCCGAATCCCGATCAAGTTTACTCGCCATACCAATCTACCATTCTGAAACCAACATTGACCCATGCTAAACTATGTACCCTCTTTGCTTGCATGCCTTTCCATCTCATGGAGTCTTGCACTGCTTTGCACTGACACTTCGTTCTATGCACCGATCGACACCAAAGATACCTTGTGCAACATAATGTCATCTTCTTTCAAAGATGAACTTTTATCATAATGAAACATACCATCATTTATATCAGCAATATCATGAAAAGGAAAATGTACAAAATCTTGTTGTTTAACCATCAACAAAGTCAAATTTTGACTTGCATTAACTAGCCTTTTCAATTGCCCTACATGGACTAAAGAAGATTCTAGCTTTTTCTTATGTGCTCTCACAATGTACTCTTTTCCATCCTTGAACAAGTGATACTTGTTCTCATGGCGATGGAAGATGGCCTTTCTATCATATAAATATGGACTACCCAACACAACACCTGTAATGTCAAGCGGTACTACATCCAGTTCAACCCAATCAACATAATGAGTTGTTATGGCGAAGCGCAAGATACACTTATTTGAGACTTGTAAGTTTGCATCCTTGCATATCCACCCAAGTGGATAAGGCTTTGGATGTGGAATTGTCTCAAGTTTCAGCTGTTTGACCAACTCTTCTAAGATGAGATTAGCTTGAGACCCACTATCAAAAAGTGTGTCTATCTTTGTGTGGTTTGAGATTATCCTCACATGAAATAGCTCTATCCTCCTCTTTTCATTTTGAGTTTCTTTGTGACAGTTTAATGTGGTAGAGCTGGAATTTGTTTCTTGTACAACCTCTTTCCCTTTTATGTTCTTTAATACCATGGTGATACTTTTAGTCTCATCACCTGATTCAGACCCTAAGTCCTGTTCAACAGTTGCAACAATTTTTCCCTTTTCTTTGGTTTTGTCTTTGTTTTTATATTTCTCTAGTTTCAGCTCCGGATGAAGCTTCCAACAGTGGTCTTCATCGTGGCTTGTTTTTGAACAGTTCTTGCAAAAGAATTATCCTTTTCCCTTTTTAGAGTTTGCAATCCTTTTTCTTCCTTTGCTTTTAAAATCAATACCCTCATTCAGTGCATCAAAAGTATTTTTTCCTCTAGCCTCTAAATGCGTAGCTTGTACACAAACTTCGTCTAGACTAGTAGGATTAAACATAAGGATAGTATGTATAAGGTAATTATGCAAACCACCTATATACTTCAACAAAGTATCTTGAATTTGTAATTCTACCCCTAATAAGAGTGCTCTTCTCCTAAATTACTGGGTATAGTCTTGCACATTTTGTCCCTTAAGCTGTCTAAAGTTTTGCCAGTTCATTATAGCCTTCTGAAGATGAGCAAGAGGATAAAATTGCTTCTTGATTGCAGTAATAAATTCAGTCCATGATAGTGTAAGCTTACCATGTTTCCTGATTTCTTCCTTAGTCTTGGCTTCCCACCATACCAGTGCTACTCCATCCATCCTTGGCAAGGCTAGTTGTATTTTAGTGTCGTCATCATGCATATTTTGAATCCTTAAATAGACTTCCAATTGTCCGATCCAATTATCTAATTTCTCTGCATTCACTTCACCATTAAAAATTGACAATTCAAATTTGAAATCAAGCTTTTAAAAAGGATTTTTACTAATGGTTTTTGACTTATGTGACTGATTTACCAAAGTCGAGGAAGATGATGACGAGGAAGAGGATGACGATGGAGATGATGGATCACCATTTCCTCCATTCCCTTTCTTTGACTGATCATTACCCTTCTTTCCTCCCGAGGAATCTTCTCCTTCTTTTTGGTTTTTAGACCCTTCTCCAGCAATCCTATCATTTCTTTCTTGATAGAGGATCCTTACCATTTCAGTCATATCTAAGAAAGCTTTCCGAAATATTCTTTCTTCTTCCTTGGGATCCATTTCTTCATGAGCTTCTTCTTCTCTTGAAGACATTGTTGTAGTTTCTTCTAAGGCTATTGAGGGTGAGATAGAAGGTAGAGATAATGGCACCCTGGCCCTCCTTGTTTGAGGATTATCTTGTGCTCTAACCAATTTTCCTTCCCCTCTTTTAAGTTTAAGCCTAGTAAGCATCAAACTTGCAAAACAGTAAAATATTTCTTTGCACAAAATTCAAAACTTGAGCTCAACCTAAGCTCTGATACCAATCTGATCTGAAAATGTGAGAACTTCTTAGTTCTATTACAAAGATTGACTGTAGGGGAATTTACTGGATATGTCACCTTTAAATAAAGGATGAGATCCAGAGGCTACTTGGCCCTTTACAAACTCTGTCCATAGAAATAATATAAGTAAACACTAATGATCTGAAAATGAAACTACTTGTTTGCTGTTCAAGGTATTCATTTTCCATAAACTTATGTGTGCAAACTACTTTATATGTTTTGCAATTAGAACAAAGTGATTTTGGTAAATTTCTGAGTCTTTTTGTGTGTAGGTAGGTTATTTCTTTTTACTGTTTAGCATATTTAACTCTGGAAAAACACAAAAATATAAATCACATAATATAACACATCATATGATAGGGCAGTTCACCCGTCCTGGGCTACATCTGCTGGGTCCAAGGCCCCCAAATGGGCATGTCCTTGCTCTTATTATGCTAAAAAATGGTTATACAGTGTGAAGAAAGCCTAAACAAGCAAAAATAGATGTATAAATGAGTTCATAACATAGAAAACAGTAAGGAATGACTGTAGTTTCACCTCCAATGGTAAACCATAGCCCAATACAGCTCCTACACCCCCTAAGCCCTAATGGCTCTCCAAGCTTCCTCGCTGATAAAGTACCTGAAGAACTGCTCTGTTGAATTTTCAACCTACACCATTGGCTATGGAATGCTCAAATTACCCAAAAAAAAATAAAAAATCGCTCCAAAAGGTTTTTCCTTGTGAAAGTTATGCCCAACTAAAGTTTTGCCCAGTTTGGCCTAAAAAAGCTCCACCAAATCTGGGCTAACTGGAGTTAACCCGACTAAAGTTGGCATAAGCCACCGAATTTGGTGGCGTGCACTAAATTGGTGGAACTGTTTTACTTGGCAATATATGTTAGGCTTAACGTGGCCACATGCGGAGAATGTGCCAATCGTCGGAGTTAACGTTTATAAAAACCGTAACATTAACTTTAATGCGCAAACACCACTGGGACATGTGAACACGGGTTGGACCGCAAAATTTGTTTAACCGTCGGTGGATATAGCCCCTGGTTTCAAGACTGGTGGTCTTATGCGTAGGGGGCTGGTCCCCTTTCTGCGCCCATTTCAAACCTTTGGAAACTTTATATATGTGTGAAGTCCTTTGTAATATAAGAACCACATTGCGGGCGGGTTGGTCGGGCCCGTGGGCTGGCGACCACCCGACCCGGGGTCGATTCCTGCCAATGCCAATAAATTTTTCCAAACGAAAACTGTGAAGTCTTAGGGCCACGTGGCGCCCATTGATTGGTCCATTTGAATACGGTCAACCCATTATCCAACTGAAATGTGCCAAGTGTCAAATGCTAGTTTGATGATGAAGGAATATTCCTTTTTTTAATATTTTTTATTCAAAATCAAACATGGTCAAACTGGACTTTTCCATAAAATTGTGAAATTTAAAACTTGAATGTATTTCACATACAATATTGGTTTTGAGTGCCGTTCATGGCTACATGATCCTTTTGACGAGGCCTTTCCTGTCGTTCTGGTTTCAATCAATTCTGAGCAAATAAAATTTTGAGCATTTTCTCCACTTAGAATATGATCACCTGATCAGTAGCCAAGGACTTGATAGGGTTCCCAAGTCGTAAAAAAATGTAAAGGCTAGCTGTGAGAACATGAGTTCTAAGGCATGCTAGGGAATGCTAAGATGTGCTAGATAGTGCGAAGGCATGTCAAACCTGCTAAAATGTGCCAAGTGATAAGGCATGCCAAGATGTGCAAGGGTGTGTCAATGCATGCCAGGGACTGTCAAGGCAACAAAAGGGAGAAAAAGTTAAACTACAAGGAAATGAACACATAAGAGGGTTAATAAGTCATCAATTTACGTTTTCCAAGAGGGGCATGCTGGGCACACCAACACTGGGCGCCAATAGGTGCCATGTGCAAAGTCTTAGTGCATTATAAGTGCCAAGTCTTCCTTTTTTGCTTCTCATCTACTTTCCAATGGTCGATCTCAAATAAATTTAATATTAAACCATGCCAAATCATACCAAGGCATCTCAACGTATTCCATACATGCTAAGAATTTCCAAGCACCAACACGTTCCAAGTGCCAATATGTGTGAAGGAGTGTTATGCATGCTATGAAGTGGAAGGACATGTTTAAGAGTGCTAAGGTGTGCTAGAGAGTGCTAATGCATGTTGAGGAGTGTTAAGGAGTACTAGGACAAAACATTAAGGGAGCACTAGGCCAAAATTCAATGAATTTAATGAATATGAGGAATGTGTGCCAGGGACTAGTGTTAATGAGTGCTAGCTTTCATGCTAAGGAGGAAGTGACAAGGTATACTAAGCATTGGTAAGGCATGCTAGGGAATATCAAGGCATGTCAAGAAGTGATAAAGTGTGCTTGGGAGTTCCAGGGTGTGCTAATCATATGTGCCAAATAGTGCCAAGATATGCTAATACATGCCAGGTGCTAAGGATGTGCAGGGTGCCAAGGTATGTCAATATGTGTTAAGAAGTGTTAAGGCAACAAAAGGAAGAACCATTAAGAGGGTTAATAAGTCGAGACTTTATCTTTTTCAAAAGGGGCATGCTAGGCACACTAATAATAGTTCCCAATACATGACAAGTGGCATTGTGTGCCAAGTACTAATGTATGTCAATTCATTTAACCAAGGTGTTCCAAGGCATGCTAGGGACTACATGCATGCCAACACATGATAGGAGAGTTCTATGTTGTGCTAGCACATTCCACCATGTGCTTGGGCGTTAGTGTCATGAAAATATGTTCTAGGTACAAAGATTTTCCAAGACATGCGATGTGCTAATAAATGTTAGTGTGTGCCAAAGCATTAATTTAAGGTGTGCCCAGATTGTTGAGGAGTGTTAGGTCTTTCTCATTAATAGAATTGTTGATTATGTATTAAATAATATATTTCCTACACACACTAGTGGAACTTTATGTAAGGGGAATTTTCTAGATAATAAACTTAATAGATATGAATCATGTGTTAACTCATAGGAACAATCTATTTGACTAGTCATTACTTGAGGGAAATGATAAACACTAATTACTTCTTAAAAAATTGACTGACTCTAACCACTATGGCCTTGGACATATTATAAAAAATACTCCATAATAATGGTCTTAAATCGTTATCTTTTGACAAAAAATATATTAAGAGACACATAGTGTCATAAAAAACTCATTGGAATTGTTATCACTATAAAAATTTTCTGAAACTTGGTCAGTTACACTTGTTCCTAAGTCATAATGCTAGATAGGGTTAGAGTCATTTTTATATTTTTAAAGGTCTAGATCATGGGTTAAAAGTATCATTCCATCACCAAACAATGTTCATTAACCTGGTTTCCTTCTTCAAATATCTTATGCCACGTTTTGAAAACTATTTTTAAAGTTTTTTTTTTTCGAAAATTTGATGAATAAGCCACAAAACCACGTTTTCGTAGCGCGCTCAGTGTAAAAAGTTGATTTTGCGCTACAAAAACGCTGGTGATTTCGTAGCGCAAAAACCTGAATTTGCAAATCATGCGCTACGAAATCGGTGTTGAAAATGCAACAAGATGATGGAGCTTAGTGAAATGAAGTCGCCTTCACTAAGTGGGCCTGCAGGCTATTTTTGGCGCAAAGTCTATTTTTAGACATATGGATCATGGTCTATGGGTTGCAGGATGCTATTTATGGATGATTGGTCGAGTTGGTAAAAATAGATGGAACTCTATTTTTAGACATTAGGCGGTTTCTATTTTTAGACAGCCGGGCTAAAAATAGAACAGTAAAATATTATTAACCCTTAATAATATTTAGACTATAAACATTATCTTATCCTCTTGGAGCACTTCAGTTTGATGCTTGGATGTGGCACATGCAGCTGACAGAAGGAAATACGCTTTTCCTAAGGGTTAGTTGAGCTATTGCATGGTTGACTTCAGTTAGAACTCATGTGGCAGAGTTTGGTGGAGTTGTGCTCGGTTTAACTTAGTTGAACTAGTTGTATTTAGTCTAACTGATAAATACACTAGTGATGAGTGGTGTGAATTAATTATTAATTAATTCACTAATTATTAACTCATAAATCAACTAAAGAACACATCAATTAACTGCAATGCATGGACAGTTCAGTGGAGACTAGTGTTAGAGGTGGGTGAAAGGGTGAGTTTGCTATCAGTTGTGACTATTGGTTGTGCATGAGATTTGCACACACATTGATGGAGATTGCCAATGAGGATTGCGCAGTTGGAGCTAGTGGGATTCGAACTTGGATCTCATCATTAATCAACTTGGATTACGCAGTAGAGGCAGGCAGACTTGTGGAGGAGATTTGAACCTGTGACTTGTTCACTTTCTATACTAGTTTGTGTGTAACTTTTGGAGATAGTGCTGAGAGCTGTGAGAGCTTTGTGCTATGTATTGTTACATGTTCTCTATCATTATAATATACAGATAGTTGGGGGTTTTTAGCTATTGCTTTCCCCATTACATACTGTGTTGATATGTGTGCTTGATTATGTTTTAATGAGCGCATGCGACTGCTTTCTATTTCCGCATATTGATGATCAATTGTAGAAGAGGTTATGTATTATGCATGAAGCTTAAATAGTGTGTAATCAGGATAATCTCGGTGAATAATTCAGCAAATTGTTCAAATTTCTACAATCGTGGATTCTCAGTTTTGCGTTTGAGCTGTCACATCTGTCAAATACAGTTAAATTCCTCATCATTAGGTGTCATCCGCGAGTTCTCCTTCATGCATGCAACAATACATTGTAATTATTAGGGGTCATTTGTCATCGATTAAGGGTCAGTTGTCATTGGTCCTTTCAAATTTGAAAACAGTTGGCCATTTTCGACTTCATTTGTCTCATGCAAGACAATAGTGCATGCATGCTTATGTTTTGAAGAAGAAATTAGTGGTGAAAGACCTGAGTTTACTGAAACAAATTCAAGCGAGGCTGTAAAGTTTTCAAGTGAGGCTGTGAAACTATATTTCAAGCGAGGCAGAACTGAAACAAATTCAAGTGAGTCTGCTCATTCAAATTTAGGTTATATCAGTATTTTCAAAACTTTCTATCAAGTGAGTTTGAAATTCATTGCTGTTCGAAGCAGAATTGCTATCAAGCAAGGCTGAACTCATTTACCAAGCGAGCTAGTTCATTCAACATGAAGCTTTGATTGCTAATTTTCTAATTTGCTGAAGACACAGGGTTTTTAGAGGGATTATCATAGATTTCTGAAGATACAATGTTTTCAAGAAGAAAATGGATGAAGAAAGAAGGAGTCATAGGTCTGGTCAATGCCTAAGAATAGAACCTGAAGGTGTAGAAGCCCTTACAAAAGAAAAGTCTGTTGAATAAGCCTTTAAGAAAGTAGGTTGCTAGAGGTTTTGTGAAAATATTCAAGGAGGGCACACTCAAGTCACCAAATAATTTGCCATAAACTTCACAGGATCAAACTCAAAGATTGGATTCCTTAATTTACCAATTTCCCCTGATGTGATATCAGCAGTTACAGAAATTCCAAGAGGAGAAGACAGGTGGTTTAAAAACTTCAAGTTTGACATGGTACCCTGCAAAATCTTTCTAAAACCAGAGTTTATAGAGGTTGAATTGAAAAAAGCTGCGCAAAGAAGTTATGTCAAAGATACATTTGCCAATATGATCTACAATAATCAGAGGTACTTCACCTGCGAAGGGAGATACCACAAGGTGTATACCTATCACTTTAAACTCTTGCTTCATTTCACAGGGATGATATCTCTAGATTTACCTTTTTATATTTTCAGAAGTTTGGCTAAGATGTCTGATAAGGTACAAATTAAAGTTGAGTCATGTGAAACCTCATTATTTCACCATGGCTTAGTCAACTTAATAGTCTTACATGAGCTGCAGAAAGCAAACAAATATTGGGTTGAATTCCTCTTTTTGAGTAGAATTGTGATTGAAGGAACAAGTGTTAGTCCTCAAGCTAAAGAAAAAACTCCATCAAAGATTACTTCCCCTGTAGAAACAAAGTCAAGAAGATTTGTTAAGATCAAGCCTCAGAAACAAGTTAAAAAACCAATGATAAGAACAACATTGAATATCCAAGATACTCCTAAATCCGCACAGAGGAAGAAAAATCTGGTTAAGGAGACAATTATAGAACAGTCAACTAGTAAAATAGTTCAAAAGAAGTTGACTAGGAGTCAAAGGTTAAAGGAAAAGGGTAAGGCTGTAGTTACAGAGGGGTCAAGAGGTAATTTGAATTACATAATTCAAGCTATTGACATTGAAGAGTCTCCCCTAGTACAAGACGACTTCATCAAACTGGATACAAGTGGCAGCAAATCAAACAAATTGAAGACATCCAAAATGTTAGATTTTCAGGATGAAGTGGCAGAGTTTATCTTTAAGCCCAGAAAACCCTCAACTAGGCACTCCAAGAAGTTGAAACAGTCAGACATGGAGATAGATCAAACAGGAGGTGAAATTGCTAATGTTTTTGAAGAAACCACAAATACATCGTTTTCAATGCCTGAAGAAGACAGAAACAGGTTTTTCAATATTCAGAAGGAAAAGAGAAGCTATGAAGATGTCAAAGACAAACTCATATTTGAAAATAATGATATTGATAAGTTGAAGAAAAAGGTGAGAGTGCATGCAGAAGAAAGGGAAAACTTTGAAAGGATGAAAGGACTGTGGGAGATGGAGAAAAATCCAAACCCTGAATCAATTGATAGTCAAGTTCAATTCTTCATATGGACCCTACCTGCAATCAAAGAAGCAAAATTCATTAGGATGGTCAATACCAAGCTAAGGACAAAAAATAGAAGGCTTAAGAGGAGAGTAGAAGACCTGGAAATATAGTTAGCATAGTTTGAAGATCAGCCACAACTAAAATAAGTGCAAACAGTAAGTGTCATCCTTTAACAAATTTTTGAGGTTATGTGGTAATATCTCATTTTTGGAGATGTTTAAAGTTGATGTTTATGGGTTATGAAAGCTGATATACACTTGGAAATATAGTACTAAAGGGTTGAAAACTAAAATTTTAGAAGGAAGCTGTGAAAAGTGAAGACTTAGCAGTTTCGTAGCACGTTAAGAAACTGCTGAAGGTGACACACAGCAGTTTCGTAGCGCGCTACGAAACTGCTGTAGGATACAATTTGAAGAATTTTTGCAATTTTCAAAGGTGAAAAGGGTCTGGTTTTGAGATTTGATGCTGGTGGGAGGTACATGTATAATATCAATGAAGATACAGGAGGTTTGGCACATAAAAATGGAGGTTTGAAGCATGATTTTAAAAGGAAAAGTCTGCGCTACAAAAACAGCAGACTCAGCAGTTTCGTAGCGCAACAGTATTGACAGTTTTTGCACCATTTTGGAGGTTCGGGATTTACACAGCTGGAAGGTCGAATTTAAATGAAGGTTATAAGACATTTGCCACATGTTTTGAGCACCAGTTCTTCAACAGTTGGTTCGAATGGACAAAAATGAGGCATTCAACTATTATATAGGGAACATGCTCCTATTTTGCAGGAATGGATAAGAAGCAGGTTGATGGGGTCTAACAGCAAGAAGACAAACAACATCATGGTCGAAGTTTAGAAGAAAAATCTATCAAGAATAGTTTTTAATGATTAGATAAGGTTGTTAAAGGTTGTTAAGATATAATAAACAGTGTTTAAGTCCTAGTTGTATTAGGACTGTAAGACAGACAGTTTAACTGTCAGTTTGTAAATGAATTTTATTTAGAAGTTGATAGGTGTCAAATTCAAATTTCTTCTCAAATTTTTGGAAGGAATCCAAGGATGTAATGACCACTCTATAAGAAGGAAGAAATCGAATTGCATAGGGTTGGAATTTTCATTGAAAAAGAATACTTTTTGTGATATCAGAGAACTGTGTTTTTATCTTAATACAGAGAGTTTTGTTTCATCACTCAGGATTCAGAAAGGGTTATGGATGTTTGATTGTCTCATGATGTTTCTCTTTAAATTACTTGCAGTGGCATGAATGTATGTTACTTAGAATTCACTGAAGGTGCTCTAACTTCCTTCATATGTTCATGAATTGTGTTTATTCTCAGTCCTACTGTTCCATTGATGCATCTAAACCCTGAAATGCCCTGACTTCCATATGAAACTGATCTTTATGTTTTGTGAAAGCAAATTTGACTCCATTTACCTAATAGATGTTTGTTTATTAGTAGTACAACCAATTATTCAGTTTATTCACAGATTTAGCCATCTGATCTTTACTTGCAAATCATTAACCTATTGAGAGATCCCTCTCAGGTTGAGGAGGCTAAGCCTCAACTAAAAGTGTGGTTTGAAATAGTTACTCAGGGTCTCCTTGACTAGCAGCCTATCAGGGTCTGATTTTGAGATAACAGGAATGATCAATTATGACGAACATTTTTTGACCATCACCAAAAGTAACAAAAAGAACATCGGTGAGGGTCATTAAAAGTTCGTCACTAGAAGTGTGACCAAAGAGAGAATTAGTGATGGGTCTTTAATGACCCTCACCAAAAGTGTCATTGAAAATGGATTTGGTGACAGACCTTAAAGGACCATCACTATATACACTTATAGCGACATTTTTTAACCATTGTCACCATATGTGACATTGGTGACGGACCTTAAAGGTCTGTCACAAGCATGACCCTCACCATTGCCCTTTTTTTGGGGCTGGCCCCCTCCAAACCCCCATACTCTGCGAAGGTTAACTTCAAATGAATGTGGAAGCCCTTACGGGTAAGGCGTTGGCGCCGAAGGTGGGTGGTCATGGGTTCGACCCTGACCCCTGCCATATTTTTTGTTGAACATGCATGCGATTTGACCATAGTCTCAGACTTTGGGTTATAGTTTGTTGTTTGAAATATGAAGGTGGGTGGTCATGGGTTCGACCCCGACCCCTGCCATATTTTTTGTTGAACATGCATGCGATTTGACCATAGTCTCAGACTTTGGGTTATAGTTTGTTGTTTGAAATATATATATATATATATATATATATAACGCTTGTTTTCCATTCGACTATGGTTTGAGACTTTGCATATAAATTGATAATGCACCCAATTAGACCTTGTGATAAAAATCAATATGCCAACCACCTTTGGGGGAGGGGGGCACGTGGCAGCCTCCGGATGCGTCACGTGGCCCTTCCCCATTGGCCTAAAATTCATCCTTAAAAATAATAAGCCACCATAGATAAAATTCCAAACTTAGCAAATAGGAAAAAAAATTCGACTTCCCCAAGCAACATTGGAAAATTTGGAGATGACACTTATCTTAGTGTCACTGCTAAAAATTGGAGAATATTCCCTGAAGATTCTTGAGGTGCTGACTGGACTTCCAACTCATCAGTCTGTCACTGTTCTACACAATTTTTACCTGTTTGGGAAAACAAACATCAGACCATAACTCACTCATACGAACTCAGATTTTAATGAAACGAGTTACGTTGGAATCGTGGTGATGATCTCTATCCGGTCGTTTAGGTCTAAAGCATTTCTGAGCACTTTCATTTTTTTAGCTAAATACTAAGCTCATGATCATTCATCCCCACTAGAAGCCTTTTGGACCCCAAAATATACTATCAATTTTTCAACAGGTGAGGGTATAAATCCCTCACCCTTTCACTCTCCATCCATTTGGCATTTGAAGGATTTTGTCCCTTGAGTCCCACTCTAAGGTATTCATCATTCCCTCTTCTTGAAGTTCTGATTCTTCTGTCAAGTATGAGATCTTGCTGAAGTTCATCAAGATATTCTGGTGAGAAATCATCTATTGATGGCAGCTGAACATGCTCTCCTTGATTATCAATCAAAGGAGGCTAAAAAAATCTCAAATTCTCAACATCAACGACAAAATATATTTGCATATAAGGAGGAAAATCTAGCTTAAATGCATTAGTACCAATCTTTTCCAGAATTTTAAATGGACCATAATGGATTGGCTTGAGATTTTTACCTTCCCCTTGCAATATTTATTTGCTGATATACAACCAAAATTCATCTCCAACCTGGAATTTGTGATCAACACAGTGTTTGTCATGTCTTGCCTTGTAGCTGCTTTGACTCTTTTGAAGTTGCTCTTGCACTTTGTGATGTATCAACTAAATTTGCTCAATGAACTTCCTTGCCTTATCTATGTCACTATGACCATATATAGCGACATCTTTCTCAAATATGAAGTCCAAAGGCGATCTTGGCAAGTAACCATAACATGCCTCAAATGGCGATGTGTTTGTGGAAGAATGCTTTGCCCTGTTGTATGCATGCTGAATGTAATGCAATTGTTCATCCCACAACTTGGGATGCTTGCTACAATAACCTCCAAGAAGATGAATAAATGTCCTATTTACCACTTCAGTTTGACCATATGTTTGTGGATGAAATGTTGTACTCTTATTCAACTTTGTGTCCATCATGTCCCATAATTTTGACAAAAAATTCCCAACAAATCGAGAATCCCGATCACTTACAATAGAAGTAGGAAGACCAAAATGAACCCATACATTTGGAAAAAAAGATTAGTAGTTTTTTCAGCTGTAATTATTTTCTTACATGGCATCAAAAGACACATATTGCTGAACCTATCTACGACAACATACAAGTAATAATGGCCTTTCCTTGACATAGGAAGACCACCTACAAATTCCATTGAGATACTCTCCCAAGGATGTGAAGGAATCAGAAGTGGAGTGTAAAATCCAAGTTTACTATTGCTATTCTTACTTGTTGCACATAAAGAAAATCCTCTAATAAAATGAGATATACTATCAATCATGTGTGTCCAATAACAATACCTTTGGAGATTCGCTACTGTCTTGTCTACACCAAAATGTCCAGAAATGAATGATGTGTGCACCTCCCTTATGATATTGTTTCTTTCTCCCTGTGGTATACATAGCTTTCCCAAGTGATACAAAAAACTGTTATGCACATGATAATATAACTCTTCATTTTGGTTTCCTTGACTCAAGCTTTCATACAGATCTTGAAAATCACTATCACATGCATATTGTTCAATGTAAATTTCATGCATAATTGAATTGTGCTTGAGTATAATAGATGAATTTATAATAGGCCTAGAGGGCATATTAGCTACCTTATTGTAGATTCCCTTTTTGTACTTGATAACCAAATGAAATTGTTGTAGAAATCCCATCCATCTGAAATGTATTGATTGCTACAACTTTGACTGTGATTGTAAGTACTGCAATGGCTAATGGTCGGTATGGATGATGGTCTCTTTCCCCATCAAATAGTGCTTCCATTTCTTTACACTTTGTACCAGTGCATATAACTATTTATCATAAGTGGGATAATTAGTCACATCTCCATTAAAATTTTGAGAATCAAATGAAATAGGCTTACCATGCTGCATGAGCACTGCTCCCATAGCATAATCACTTGCATCTATTTGGATCTCAAATGGTTGTCTAAGTTCCAAAAGTGCTAATAACGGTACTGAACTTATCTTTTTCTTTAAAGCATTGAATGTTTTTTGCTTTACATCTCCCCAAGGGAAGACTTTATTAACACTTATCAATGCATGTAATGGAGCTGCAAAGGAAGAAAATTTAGCAATTAATTTCCTCCAATACTGTGCTGCCCCAAGAAAGCTTCTTACCTCTGTAACTATATTGGGCTTGGGCCAATTTAGGATGAAATCTACTTTGGAAGGGTAGATCTTCAACTCACCTCCTCCAATGATGTGTCCCAAATACACCAAATAAGTCTTTCCAAACTCACACTATGACATTTTTAAAAACAATTGCTCTTGTTTCAAGACATCAAGTACCTTGTTCACATGTATGACATGTTCTTCTCTTGATTTACTGAATACAAGTATGCCATCTAAGTAAAAAATGATGAATTCATCTAGAAATGGTCTAAGTACATCATTCATGACTCTCATGAAAGTACCTGGAGCATTTGTTAGACCAAATGGCATAACTAACCACTCAAACAATCCTTGTCTAGTTTTGAAAGCAATTTTCCAAATGTCCTCTTCAGGTATTCTAACTTGATGATAACCACTTCAAAAGTCTAACTTAGTGAAATATCTTGCACACTTTGACTGATCTAGAAAATCATCAATGCATGGGAGTGGGTAGAGATTCTTTACTGTGATTTTATTCAGTGCATGGAAATCGATGCACATGCACCAAGTCCCATCCTTCTTTGGTACCAAAACAATTGGTGAACCACATGGCGAAGTAGATATGTGTATGATACCTTTGTTCAACAATTCTTGAATTTTCTTCTTGATTTCCAAACTCTCAATAATTGACATGCGATACATACCAATGTTTGGAAGTGTAACATCCTGCTGCAACTGAATTCCCCTCTTGGGAGGTAACACATTTGGTTCTTGAAACATCTCGCCATGCTGACTTACCACATCAAACAAATTAGATTTCAATTTGTCATCACATACTTCAAAAGATTCATAGTCAACATCATCCTTTTTCTTGATAATGAGAAGCACAAAATTTTTACTTGCATTAACTGGCCTCTTCATTTGCCATGCATTAACTAAATAGATATTCAGTTTCTTGCGATGAGCTCTCACAATATATTCTACCCCATCCTTAAGCAAATGATATTTTTTCTCATGGTGATAAAACACCGATTTCCTATCATACAAATATGGAATTCCCAAGATAATCCCGAAAATCTCAAGAGGAACCACATCTAACTCGACTTCATCAACAAAGTTTGCAGTAATATCAAATCTAAATGTGCATTTCCTTGTAACTTGTAAATTGGCATTCTTAACTATCCAACCCAAAAGGCATGGTTTATGATGTGGTATAGTTTCAAGGTTAAGATTTTTTACAAAGTCTTTTGAAATAAATTTTTCTTGTGACCCACTATCAAACAATGCATCAATATTTGTATGATTTGAAATCACTCTAATGGAGCAATTCTATCCTTGTGTATTCATTCTGAGTGTTGTTGTGACTAATGGAGGAACTAGTACTTGCTATGGCTTCCTTTCTTTTTTTAACCATGGCTATTATCTTGGTCTCATCTCCTGAATCGGAAAGATCTTGTTTTGTGGTGGCCGTCATCTTTTGTTGCCCTTTGTTTTTTGGTTTCTTTGGCCTTAGTTCGGGATGTAGTTTCCAACAGTGGGCTTCATCATGACCCTCTTTGGAACAATGTTTGCATGTATTTTTCTCCCCTTCTTTCTTGATGCTTGAATTCTTCTTTCCCTTCCATTTTACTCCCTTCTCTTTTCCCTTACCCTTGAATGGATTCTTCTTACTACCCTCTTCCTAAATGTTCTTTCCCCTTGCTTCAAGATGCGTGGCTTGCACACATACTTCATCTAAGTTGTTTGGGTTAAACATTTAAGTAGGAATGTAAACCTTCAATATATTTCAAGAGTGTGTCTTGTGAATTCAAGTTTACTCCTAAAAATAAATCCCTCTTTCTAAACTCCTGTGTGTACTTTTGAACAATTTGGCCTCTGAGTTGCCTAAAGTTTTTCCAACTCATTATTTATTTTTGCATATAGGCTAATGGATAAAACTATCTTTTAATGGAAGAAATCAATTCAACCCAAGAAATGGATATATTACCATGAATTCACATTTCCTCTTGAGTCTTTGCCTCCCACCAAACTAGTGTTGTTCCTTCTAGCCTTAATGAAGCTAAATGGATCTTTATGTCGTCCTCTTGTAGATTTTGAATTCTGCAATATACTTCCAATTGACGGATCCAATTGTCTAATTTCTCTGCATTTACCCCACCATTGTACATGGGAATTTCAAACTTGATGTCCCATTTGAGTAATGGAGTTTTTCCTTTTGGAGTTTTTGAATGAGTGTGGGTGGTTTTTGTGGTGGATGTGGAAGATGAAGATGTTGATGAAGATGATGAGGATGAGGATGGTGGAGATGGAGGTGGATTTCCTCCACTGCCTTTAGAACTATTCTTGTTAGGTCCCTATATTACTAGTATAGTCCCTTATTATTGTTAGTGTAACCCCCTTATTGTTATTATTGTACCCTTGTAACCCCCATTTTGTTATTATTGTGCCCTTAAATTATTATTGTTAGGTCGGCTAGGATTACATTGTGGCCCACTAGGATTACATTATGGCCCCATGGACTCCTATATATAGAAAGGAGGTTTTTGTAAATTGAATCATCCAAGAATTGTTCATTTATGTAATGTATTGGAGGTTGCCCCCTCGAAGTGGCTTATTTCTAAGGCGTTGATATCTCTTTTCTTCTATTTTTGGAGCTGGTTACACAACATTTGGTATCAGAGCTTTGGATTCTAGGGTTTCGCTGCTCCAAACAGGTCATCGTGGAATTTTCGCTATAACTTTTCTTCTACGAAGTTTCAGAAGCTAAAATTTTTAGGGTACGACACTGACATCCTGAGGAAGATTTTATAAAAATTTCAGATCTTTTTTTCGCAATATTTTCGGAGATATAATCTGTGGAAGATAGGTCTTTTTTCAAGCTCCTAAACAGGTTAGCGTGGAATTTTCACTATAAATTTTTTTCTACGAAGGTTCAGAATCTGAAATTATTATGGTACGAAGTTGAAATCCTGAGGAAATTCGTCAAAATCGGAGCTTGATTCACTTAATGATTTTTGGAGATATGATCTGTGGAAGGTAGTGATTTTTCAGGCTCCTGAATTTCATCTCAAAGAGGTGATCGTGGGAAAATATTCATTACTCTCTCTCTGAGCATCGGATTTGAGTGCCGTAAAAATTGGTTTCTATTAAATGGACTGTAGTTTCTTGGATAGTAATTTCAGAGCCGAAGGATGAAACAGTGACACGTGGAAAGTCGTACAAGTTCACTGTACTGAACTAGTCCATAATTAGGTCATTGTGGGAGATTGGACACAACTTTGTCTTGGAGAATCCAAATCAAGTCAGACGTGTGGCATTCGAAAGATAATTCAGAGGGATACATCAGTACTGAAATACAAATATTTAAATGCTTCAATTACATAGATAATCCAATTTTAATATCGAGCTCCTCAAAAGCAAGAAAAAGGTGTGTATTTTTTTTTGCGAATTGCATAAGTCTTGTTTGAAGAATCAATTTGAATTGATTCCAAGGGCATATTATAGAATATATATCAGTATTGGGTTCTAAAAGATGCCCCGTAAAAATAATTCAACACCCATTAAGCCTTCAGAAGGCTCTACTATGACTCATGAAGATGAAGAATTACAACATGATTTATCAAAATTACAAGAGCAAGTACAACAAATTTCACTCTCGCAAAGAGCAACAAAAAATGAAATGGAAGTTTTGAAGAAAGGCGTGGAAGCTAAGATGGATGGCATGGAAGCTGGCATGGAAGCTAAGATGGATGACATGAAAGAAAACATGGAAAACATGAAGAATGATCTAAAAGCAGACATAGAAGGTTTGACAAAGTTGATACAAGAAATGTTTCCTAATGGTGAAAAGATAGTAGAAGAACCTCATGATGAGAACAAAATAAATGTTAATCGTGATTTTATAAACTCTAATGTTGGCGGGAAGAACCACCATATTCCAAAAATGGATATGAGGAAGTTTGATGGAAAGGATCCTGTAACATGGATACTACAGATGGAGCAATATTTTGATCTCCATAATGTGCAAAACACACAAAAGGCACGCATTGCAACTTTACATTTAGAACAAAATACATTTGTATGGTATCGATGGCTTTTCTCCCGTAAAAAAATTGTCACTTGGTCAATTTTTACGGAGGAAATGATAGCACATTATGGGATACAAAGAGCAACACCTTCTTTAGCCAATTGATAAATCTCAAACAAAAGGGTTTCGTGGGGCAGCACATTGAGGACTTCCAAAAATTGAATATAAGGGTAACTGATATTCCAGAGGAACACAGGATTGATCTCTTCATAGGCACTCTAAAGGATAACATACAACATGAAGTTCACGTTCTGGAACCTGATTCATTGGAGAAGGCATTCAGGTTGGCAAGAAAAGTTGAATGTAAAATTATGGCGACCAGGAAGCCTACCACTCAATTCTATAAAGAAGGAAGTGTTGCTATGCCTAGATTTCCACAACCTACAAGGTTGACACCACAACAATTGGAAGAAAAAAGAGCAAAAGGGTTTTGCTACAGTTGTGATAGCAAATACACTAAAGGTCATAAGTGTGCTGAGAAGAAATTATTTTACATAGATTGTGAAGAGGAAGAAGAAAATTAACAAGAAGAGGATATACACCAGGAACCAGCCCTAGAAGAGGAAGAAATGAATCCGACCATATCGTGTAATGCACTGGCAGGAATTACCACTCCTCAAACTCTCAAGATAGAAGGACATATAAAGAAGAAAAGGGTAATAGTGTTGATTGATTCAGGTAGCACCCATAATTTTATTCATTGTAAGGTAGCCAAGGAATTAAATTGTTTCCTATACCCAGCACCAGAATGTCAAGTGATGGTTGCAAATGGAGGAACTATAAATTGCTCTGGAAAATGCCATAATATCTGTTTGGTCTCAATCTAGTCTCCTAAACTGAGCTCATTTAATTGTCAACCAGGATTTGTAAACTGCTGAAGTGAAGTGTACTGTATGTACTTAGGTGCTTGTTTCCTAATGCGTTGTGTGTAGTGTTTATGATGTTTTTGGTCTTTTGTGATGATTTATGATGTTTTTGGTCTTTTGGTGGTTTTATGTTTGCAGGAAAATGCCTAGAAAGCTAGTGGAAAGAAGCTGGTGATTAAAAACAGAGTTAAGCCTAATTGATGGAATGACAAATGGCAAATGCAATTGGGAATACTGAAGCAAAATTAAATCTAAACTATGACTAAATAAAAGCAAAGCTTGATAATGAATTTTAAACAAATGATTCAAAAAACAAACTAAACTTGAGAAATGATCACTAAGTATGCAAATTCTCTAAATAGACAGTGAAACAACTAACTTACAATGATGCAATACTTTGTCCTTGATTAGAGATTTGAAACATAATTAGAGGAAAAACATTGTTATCATCATAAGATCTTTTATTTTAGAACTAGCTCCTATCTCTATTCTGCAATTTAATTGAATGTCACAAAACCTTTACTCAAGAGTTATTGATTTCTTTCCAAAGTAGTCTTTTGAGGAAGAGCTCTGTTTATAAAATGATGAGGAAATTGCAGAGGTACTTCAGGCCTTAGAATGATGTTGTCTTCTGTTCATATGGTTATAGATCAATTAGGGATTTTAGAACAAGAAGAGGTTTGTGAATAATGAAGGCTGTCTTGTTAATCCTAACAACTGAAGTAATCTATTGTGCAATGGATGACAATTTGAATATGAAGTGTAAGTGCAATGAGTTAATCTAAGAATGAACCTAAGATGCCACTAATCTAGAACAATGCTGAACTATAAGTCATCATCAAACTCGAAACAAAGTAATTGAACATGAGTTAAATGCAATGAAACTCCGGAGCGTTCTAACTATGCTAACATGCATTATTCTATGAAGTTACACAATCTGTTTGTTCATCATTAGTGATATTTTGGAAGAGTTCCTTCTTTTGGAAGAGGTAGAACAATTCTAACTGTGTAATTGAGTGCAATTGTAAGCAAATAGACCGAAAGCAAATGAAAAACTAAGTTATCATATCCATACCCTACTCGTCATTATGATGTCTTGGGCAAGCGTTTAAGAGCAAGAACAGAGATGATACTTAGTACAAACACACAACTAAATCATTCATTATCACGGTCATGTCTTGAACTTCTTAAGAATTTCTTTGAAGAGTTTCTTCTTGTGGAAGAGTGATTAGAACAAGTGTAACTGTGATAGTGAACAGCAAAAACTACAACTAAATCCTACAGTACCATAGCTATTCATCATTCATCATTATAATCTTTTGGAAGAGTGTCTTCTTGTGGAAGAGTTAGAATGAATATAACTACAGTAGCTAGTTAAAACAACTATAAATTCAACTCCTAATCCTACAATACTATAGTCATTCAACATTCATCATTATAGTCTTTTGGAAGAGCATCTTCTTGTGGAAGAGTTAGAATGAGTACGACTACCGTAGCTAATTAAAACAACTATTAATTCAAATGCAAAACGTAAAGGCAGCTAGGAAACTTATCTAATTTACGCAAAATAAATTCGTGCAAGAGGCAGGGGCCCTCTACCACCTGACGGAATTCAACTCCAAATTAAATCACGCTTCAAAACAACACGGTCTGCTCCATTAAAGATGAAAGAACTTGAACATAACACTCTGCGTCTTCAGAAATGTAGCACAGAGTCTAAACAAAATCTAGTAGCAAATCTAACATAAAATCTCCAACATAGCTCTCGGTCTCCCAAGCGTTTATAAAGCAAATGCACATAACAATAATTGCAACAATTCAGGAACACTGTCTTTCCTTATCGGAATCACGTTAGGACTCTTTGAAGTGGCTGCGTGAAGAGGAAAAGACATCTGGACTGAGACAGTCCTAATAGAAGTCTTCCTTCCTAAATGTGTTCCCCACGTTCAAAACCATACCCAGAATTCATTTCTTCCTCCATGATGAGCAACGAACCATGTAGACATGACGTGGATCATGCTCATATGCGGTTTTTCTCAAGAGGCCACCCGGAACATACTCAAACATGAAGGCGGCTGCAGAATCGTCGGTTAGCTACGGAATGTCTGCATTCTGCAGCTAGTTCCGGTCAAAATGCTTTACAATGGCAAAAATCACAAAATTCAACAAGTCAGTCATGTAAATCATTCTAGAAGTAATTTTAACTATATTCATTGATCAATTGGGTCTAAGATAGCAATGGACAAGGGAAAATGAGGTAAAATGAAGTGAAGGAAAGCACAATTTTGAGGCTCAACAATATCAAGCTAACCATGGGGGAATATGTATTGACTAGTCCAATGCTTTCCATTCCTATGGGAGGTGCTGATGTTGTACTAGGAGTACAATGGTTACAATCTTTGGGGACGGTAGCTTTTAATTTTCAAGAGCTTTTCTTGAAAAAAATTTCAGAAGGAAAGGAAGTCGAATTACGGGGTATTGAAGGGAAGTCGGGAAGGATAATAAGCTCTAATGTCATGACAAAGCTTCTAAAGAAAGAACAACGAGGCGTAATTGCACAATTATGCTCACTAGAAGTTCCAACATCAAAATCATCTATTTCTGCAGATCTCCAACAAGTCTTGGACAATCATTACAAGGTGTTTGAAACTCCCAAAGGAATCCCACCTATTCGTGATCATGATCATGCTATTCATTTGATTCCAGGAAGTGTTCCTCCAAACATCAGGCCTTATAGATATCCTTACTTCCAAAAGAGCGAAATTGAATGTATGATTTCAGAAATGTTAGAGGCGGGTATAATTCAACCTAGTCAAAGTTCTTTCTCTGCTCCTGTAGTATTGGTACACAAGAAGGATGGATCATGGCGAATGTGTCCGTATTATAGGGAGCTCAATAAGCTCACCATTAAAGACAAATTTCCCATTCCTGTGATTGATGAATTATTGGATGAATTACATGGAGCAATTTATTTTACCAAGTTGGATCTTCGTTCAGGATATCATCAAATTAGAATGAAGACTAAAGATATTCCAAAAACAAAATTTGAAACTCATGAGGGTCATTATGAATTTTTGGTCATGCCTTTTGGCCTTACCAATGCACCTTCTACATTTCAAGGGTTGATGAATTCCATTTTCAAACCCTTCCTTAGAAAATTTGTGCTAGTATTTTTTTGATGATATACTAATCTACAACAGGTCTTAGAAGGATCATGTTGAACATGTTGACAGGGTGCTCAAACTATTGCAGGAGAAACAATTATATGCAAAAACATCCAAATGTTTCTTTGGAGTACAAGAGGTGGAATATCTGGGTCATATTATATCTCACGAGGGTGTTAAAGCAGACCCTAACAAAATTAAAGCCATTAAGGAATGGAAAGTCCCCAAGACAATAAAGCAATTGCGAGGATTTCTCGGGTTAACAGGCTATTATCGCAAGTTTGTTAAGAATTATGGGAGAATAGCAGCACCTCTAACAACATTATTGAAGAAATATGCATTTTCATGGACTCCCGAAGCAACTAAGGCCTTTGAACATCTTAAAGAGGCAATGTGCCTAGCACCGGTCTTAGCTACGCCAGACTTCACAAAAACCTTTATCGTGGAATGTGATGCCTCAGGAAATGGAATTGGTGTTGTTTTAATGCAGGAAGGAAGACCCATTGCTTTTGAAAGTCGTCCAATCAAAGGAAAGTATTTACATAAACCTATTTATGAGAAGGAAATGTTAGCAATACTGCATGCACTAAAGAAATGGCGAACTTACCTCATGGGAAGACACTTCAAGGTAAAAACTGATCATGATAGTCTTAAACACTTTTTGGAACAAAGGTTATCTTCAGAAGAGCAGCAAAAATGGGTCACAAAGATGTTGGGTTATGACCTTGAAATAATCTACAAAAAAGGGAAGCTTAATGTTGTTGCAGATGCACTCTCAAGAAAGAATGAAGAGGTGGAAGCATTGCTTTGTGCCATTTCTATTATCCAACCGTATTGGATAACCGAAGCAAGAGATGAATGGAAGAAGGACAAAGATGTATGGACACTCATTCAGAAGTTGCAGCAAGATCCTAGTACATCTGATACATTTAGTTGGAAAAATGATTCCTTATGGTACAAAGATCGCTTATATCTTTGTAAGAATTCCCAACTAAAACAAAAGATTCTTCAGGAATTGCACACTTCTCCTTTAGGAGGACACTCAGGATTTTTAAAAACTTACCACAGGGTGAAGAAAGATTTTTTTTGGGATGGCCTTAAATCTGATATTCAAAAGTTTGTGGCTAAATGTTTGGTTTGCCAGCAGAATAAAGTGGAAACAATTAAGACCCCGGGACTGCTACAACCTTTATCCATTCCAAGTCAACGTTGGGAGGAGATTTCAATGGATTTTATCACAGGTTTACCTAAGTCCGAAGGAAAGAGTGTCATCATGGTGGTAGTTGATAGACTTATCAAGTATGCACACTTTTGTGCATTATCTCATCCATTTAAAGCAAGTACAGTTGCTACTACATTTATGGACAGAATTCAAAAGCTACATGGAAGCCCAAGGGTTATTGTGAGCGACAGAGATCCCATTTTTAATGGAAATTTTTGGATGGAGTTATTTTCTTGTTTGGGTACTCAATTAGCTCATAGCTCATCTTATCATCCTCAATCTGATGGTCAAACTGAGATAGTAAATAAATTTTTAGAAGGATATCTTCGTTGTTTTGTATCTGATAAACAAACACAATGGGTCAAGTGGTTACCTCTCGCTGAATGGTGGTATAACACTTCCTTCCATACCGCAGCAAAAATGACCCCATTTATGGCACTTTATGGATATCATCCACCATCCATCACATCATCTTTAAGGGAAAATTCGAAGGTTCAAGCAGTGGAAGATCACATCGAGCATCAACAAGAAGTTTTCCAACTCTTAAAGGATAACCTGAATTTGGCACAAAATCGAATGAAACAACAGGCAAATCAACATCACAGCGAGAGAAGTTTTGATGTAGGAGATTGGGTATTTTTACGGCTACAACCATACAAACAAATATCCCTCAAGCAAGCTAAGAAGGATAATAAATTATCGCCAAAGTATTATGGTCCTTACAAGGTGTTGCAAAAGATTGGTACTATGGCATACAAATTGGAGCTTTCTTCTTCTTCGCGAGTACATCTAGTTTTCCACGTTTCATGCTTAAAGAAGGTTATAGGTGAAAATCTTCTAGTTCAAACAATATTGCCAGAACTTGATGAGGAAGGAAAAATCATACTGGAACCTGAAGCGGTCATGGAAACAAGAACTCGACAACTACGGAATCGATCAATTTCAGAGTATCTCATCAAGTGGAAGAACTTACTCACTGAAGATTCTACATGGGAGGATGATAATTTTATATAGAAGCACCTAGAGCTACTCAAGCGTTGAAGACAACACTTTTTTGAAGGAGAGGGGCATGTTAGGTCCCTATATTACTAGTATAGTCCCTTATTGTTGTTAGTGTAACCCCCTTATTGTTATTATTGTACCCTTGTAACCCCCATTTTATTATTATTGTGCTCTTAAATTATTATTGTTAGGTCGGCTAGGATTACATTGTGGCCCACTAGGATTACATTATGGCCCCATGGACTCCTATATATAGAAAGGAGGTTTTGTAAATTGTATCTTCCAAGAATTGTTCATTTATGTAATGTATTGAAGGTTGCCCTCTCAAAGTGGCTCATTTCTAAGGCGTTGATATCTCTTTTCTTCTATTTTTGGAGCTGGTTACACAACAATTCTCTTCATCCTTCTAACCATCTGAAGATCCTTCTCCATGTGGTGGCTTAGAACCTTCTCCTGCTCTTTCTGTAGTGAATGCATTAAACATAATTTTCACCATTCCTTGTATGTATTTGAATTCTCCCTTAACATTCTCTTCTTATGAATGTCCATGAGTGTCTCCAACTCCTGAAATAATGGCTAAGGATTCAAGCTAAACCTCTGATGCTTGTACCTCTTGTTGAAATTTGCAACAAGAAACGATGAAATTGGCATCCAGAAACAACATCCAAAAAATGGCATCTAGAAACGGCTACCATGGAGGCTTTTGATTTAATTATTTCTTAATTAAATTAGAAGAAATACGTGTCAAATTTATTTATCCCTTAAATAAATTGGAAAATAAATTGTAATCTTATCTCATAATCACTTGTAATAGTTAATTGAGTGTGATAAACTCAACTAGCTCATGAAATTCGAGTAGAGGGTGGTTGGTGAGGCATGTAGAGTGATTATATTTGTTTTAGAGTCCAAGTTGCACTTAGTGTAATAGTTTAATACATGAGAAACCAATTAACTCAAGTAAGTTATTTAAAATATGTTAGGTCCCTGTAATTTTTCAGATTGGTAAGACCAAATAAACAAGGGTAACATCAAACCAACTTTGGAGTTCTAGGACCTAGCCTTCCTGGACTCAGAGAAGGCTCTCTCTATATTTGTATAAAAGATATAACTTGATTGATTTAGGATGATGATTCTAGGCTAGTTAAAATGATAGGGATTGTTTGTTTTGTTTTGTTTGGTTGCTTGTTAAGAAGAACATATAGAGTAAGAGAAATTAAAACCATTGGGCTATGGATTCTGTGAAAGGTTTGAAGAGTATAAAAAAAAATCAAGGGTGTTTCATAGGGCAAGTTAACAAAGCCAAATGGATCTTAATAGCTTATGTGGGTGTGAAATGAACATTAAGTTGTGAGTTTAGTAGCTTAAAGGGCAATTAAGAATCCTTTAACATGTACTAGAACAAGAAGAGTCTTTAAGATTACTATTTTTAAGAAAGAACCAAAGGACAGGGCATGCCATAAACTTCTTTAGCCAAACTTTGCCAAGTAAAATTTAAGACAACAATCCAGCAAACCCTAGAGAGCAGGGAACTCCTAAATTCTCTAACTATTCACTTTCAGACAAAGAAAACACTTAAGATAACAAATCAGTAATGATTAAAGGGAAGGGAACTCCTAAGTTCTTCAATCAAACTTCAAAGACCTTTAAAATGAATTTTCAAGATAGACCAAAGGACAGAGCAAACCATAAACTTCTTTAACCTAAACCTTAGTAAGAAAACTTCAAAGAAAGCCTTGAGAAAAACATTTCAAGAATAACCAAAGGACAGGGAAAACCATAAACTTATTTGGATGGACTATACTAAGTTGATCTCAAGAAAACAAACTAGATGGAACTGGAGAGCATGGAACTCCTAAACTCTCCAATCAGACCCAACAGAGGAAAACATTTAAACAACAGAAAGCAGACAGACTTAAGGTGCCTCTAACGACATATCTGAACCTAAATTTTTTGTTTTGTTACAAGAGAAATTGATATACAAAATGGAAAATAGAAGGAACCAATAACAAAATTAGAATAACATCACCATTTAACAAAGTCCATGAATCCTGTGAATGTGCTTGTTCCATTGATATTCAGTCAAAAATAGTTACAATGCTCCAAAGCCAAACTCTTTACAACTCAAATTCTATGAGGTATTCAGCTCAAAAACCTACCAACGAAAAACATGAAGCATACATGTAGTATTTATCTGCAAAATGAGGAGGTGATCCTAAGCTAGGGTTTAAGATTTCTATTTATTACATAGTTAATCATTTTGACCTTTGAGACCATGCAAGGCCCAAGGCAAAATATCTGAAAATGATTCATTGTAATAATAAATCCTAACTTAATTTATGAGCTAACTTTGGAATGTGTTTGACTTTAAGGCTCTCAATAAATTTTACAATAACTCTTGGCAAGGGCGCATCGCCAGTGCAAACGCGCAATGCTAAGGTAGAAAAAATGGCCTATTTTGCAGCCAACATTTGGAGGCCTTCTTGATGACCAAATGAGATCTAATATGGCTCAAAAATAACTTCTCCCAGGACTGGTAAACGCGCAGCGCCAAGGTAAAAAAGAGGGCAGAAACATGTTTTTTTGATGGTTTTTGGCCTTTTTGAGGGGCTATTTTTGCTCCAAATATTCTGAACCTTTTTGCGGTTAATGTAATTTTCATTAGGAACATGAATATTCTGACCATTTTCCATTTGGATGGCCCAAAAAAGAGCGCAACGCCAGTGGCGCTGCGCGTTTGCCCAATTTTTTGCATGTTAAACTGTCAAAAATCAAAACGTGCACAAAAGTGCCAAAATTGGAATTTTTCTTGCTGATCAAGGGTTAGAGGCTTGGAGGGACACCTCAGAAAGAATATTGAGCTTCCCTTTCTCCTTTGACTCAGCCAAAGCCCGAATATTTGCACGGGCTCGTTTGAGCTTGGCCCTTGCAATCCTGTTTCTCATGGCATAATGTCTTGCCATCTTCCTCTGAACATCAATGTCTCTCTTTGCCTTCTCTAGTAGGTCCTCTAGATGAAAATTTTCCCTCTCAAGCCAAGACTCTCTATCTCCATCAATCTATATGGCAAGAAGCTCACTTGGAGTGTGTTGCTATGCCAATTCTGTCTCTTTTTTCCTTTCCCGGGATAAAGCCCTCTTCAGTCCAATGGTCCTCGGTCTCCGTCTAGGAAGCTGATCTTCCTCATCATTACTGTCATAAAAAATACCCAAGGTCTCATCTAGCAAAGCCTTGGCCTTTCCTGCCTCTCTTTGAGCTCTGATTTCCCTGACCTCATTGATGGTCTGCTTTGTCTCCAACTGCTAATTCTCTAGCTCAATAAAGTTAATCACATTCTTTTCTCTACCAAGATTAGCTTGAAGCTCACTAATCTTGGCATCATTTCTTTTGATCAACATATTGGTGATTCTTACCTCATCCTCATCATTAAGGTCAATCAACCGAAACTCCTGCTCAGTTTCATGTTTATCCTCCTCCTCAACAATAATACGCTCTGTAACCTTTTCCTTACCCTTATTAACCTGTTTTTCTGATAAAGAAGGCATGGCCCCTTTCACCTTTAGTAAAGAAAACACATGTCTGTGGCCTCTCCGATAGGTCAAAGGAAATGGCTCAATATCATGCATTTTAGTGCCAACTGTTCCAATATCTCTTTCACTACTTGAGGCTCTGGTATCATGATGTGATGGTGAAGGGTGGTGGAAAGGTGATGAGGAAGGATCATCATGAGGTGAATGGATGTGAGTGGGTGGAGATGTATGAGTAGTGGGATGTGATGGAGGAATGGATCCGGGAGGATGGGATGATGAAGGAACTTCCTGCTCATGATGAACAAGTGTGGAAGTGAAAACCTCATTGGCAATGAATGTATCCCATGGAATGTTTTTCTGCTGTAGCTGATGCATGAACATCATATTGATTAATGAATGATGAAATAGGCTCTTAATTTGCTGATTATAATCTCTATTTTGCACAATTTAGGCCATTTTTTCAATGCTACAGAAAAGATAATATGGTATATGCAGCATCCTAACTTTAGTGAAATGCATAAGAAGACGGATATGGTATGAGTAGAGTTGGGAAAAACTTCCATCACAAGTGAAATACTTCATTATTATCCTCATCATGGGTGCATATCTATCAAGAAGATGAGAAAAAGGGAAGATGGAATTGTTGTGATCTTTATACCTAGGTTTGCGGTATGGTTCAAAATAATTCATGTCCAGGTTTTCTTGTTTGAACCACCTCTCTCCCACACTAGGTATCCCTGTAGTAACTACAATGGCATTGGTATACATCTCAAAAGTCACTCCGGCAAGGTTGAACTGCTTGTCATGTAAATTGATGATGAATAATCTTGTTAATTCCGGGTGATTTTGGATTTGTTGCACTCTCTCACAAAAGTCAAAACAACCCACATGTTTAAAGCAAGAAACAATGAGAGGAGAGGCCATGAGTTCCCTTATGGTGATAGGTTCAAATCTGTTTATCTTCCCTCCCTTGTGATCATTTCTCCTTGGAATTTGTGCCTCACCAACCATGCCACTGCCTTCTTCTTCTGACATCTCAAATTCTGTTTTGTGAAAACCCTAGGGTGCAAGTGAAATGAATGAGGGGAAGGAGATGAGATGACTAGCTTTGAAAAATGAAGGGAATGAGTGTGAGTGAAGGGAATGAGTGTGAATGAAGGGAATGAGTGAAAGGGAATGGGTGTTGTGACAAAATAGATGAATGAAAACCCTCAATCAATGTAATTACCCTTGTTTATGACTGATTTTATTTAAGGAGGATGAAACAGGGATCAAATAGTGATCACAAGCTAGTAATTAGGGTTTTCTTAGGTTTCCTCTTTAATTAATTTAAGAATGAACAAAATGTTAAAAATGGGTTATGGTATGTACTTACCATTTAATAGTTCTTTGGAGGACTTTAGAGGAAATTTGAATAAGTTTCGAACTTTTTTGGGCAGCTAGATCACTTAGGAATCTTCTTTGGCTAGGCGTGCAGCGCCAGTGGTAAGCGCGCAACGTCGAGCTCCAGGCGCACAGCGCCAGTGCAAGGCACATTGAAAAAAATCTGGCAAGGGTAGATTGCCAAGTCCTAGGTGCATAGTGCCAGTGAAAACACGTAGCTCCAATTGTTGAATGCACAGTGCCAAGAAACTTAACCCAAATTCTCTCAGAAAACCCTGAAATTCTTCTTTGTTGGATGCTCCCGATATTTTGAAAGGAAACAATGACTCATTTGAAATGTAAAATGGGATTTTATAGGTTTGTGGATTTAATTTAACTTGAAAAACCCACTTTCTAATGTTTGAAGTCTTTTTCCTTTTCTCACTGATACTCTTTGACACTTTTTGCTTTGCAGGTTGCTGAAATCATGGAATTGGATTTTCTTTTGCTCATTGAGGCATAACATGTTCACTTCGACAACTTTGGGATTTAATTATTACATATAGTAGCATCTTCAAAATAATGCTTGAGAATCCTGCCATTGGCAGGACCTCCAAATAATTTTGTTTCATCCATTTCTTGTAGGAAGAATGCATTGTTACCTCTAGCATAATGAATGATGTACAAGCCTTTCCATAGATTTCCAAATTTCCCATGCTTGCCTTTGTCCTCTCTTCTTGAATCCCATTTCGGAACTTTGTCTCCAATCTCGAAATCATTGGCTTTAGTCCTCTTATCAAAGATTTTCTTAATATTCTCTTGCACTGCTTGTGTTCTATTGTATACTTCTTCCCTTGATTGCTGCAATTGAATGGTTTGGTTCAACCTCCTTTGTATATCATTTTCTTTAGACTGTACCTCTTGAATAAGCTTCATCACTGGGACTCCCAAGGATGTTGGAAAAATTGCATCCATGCCATACATTAGCTGATAGGGAGACATATTAATTGATTTCTTGTTTGTTAATCTGTCTGCCCATAGTGTATGCACTAATTTGTTGTGCCTTCACTTTTTGTTCTCTTCCAAAAATTTCTTGATGATATTTACCAAAATTTTGTTAGAGGACTCAACCAAACCATTACCTTGAGGGTAATAAGCTGTAGAAGGCCCTAATGTAATGTGATACTTGTGGCAGAAGTCCACCATTATCTTGGATTTAAAGGCAACAACATTGTCAGTAATAATCTTTCTAGGACATCCAAATCTAGACAAAATGTGATTTTCAAGGAATTTGATGATTACTGTGTCTATGTCAGTTCTAGAAGGAATGGCCTCTATCCATTTTGTAAAATAGTCAGTTGCAGTGAGGATCCATTTGTGTTGGGCAGAGGAGGCAGGGTGGATTTCTCCAATGAAATCTAAACCCCATTCTTGAAAAGGAGTTTCAACAATGATAGGTTGTAAAGGTAAAGGCAATATTTTTCTGTTTCCCTCAAAGATTTGGCATTTATGGCAAGTCACTACTAGCTTGTGGATATCAAGGAAAAGAGTGGGCCAATAGAAACCATCTCGAAGGATTTTGTTGGCAGTGGTTTTCCAATAGAGATGACCTCCACATTCTCCTTCATGAAACTCATGCATGATTTTATTTGCATCTTCTTCAAGTAAACATTTAAGCAAGATACCAACAGAATTTTTCCAATATAAAGCTTTATCTAGAATGCAAAAATTTACAGCTTTTAGCTTCAAGAATCTGGCCTTTGTTTCGAAGAAACCAGGAGGAGCATTTAGATTAAAAAGCACATATAATATATCAACATACCAGAGTGAGTTCAGAAATTCTTATTTAATAGGTGGAGACACCAGCTCCTCTCGTTCATCCGAGGAATGTATCATGTTTATGTCTAGCGCTTGAAAGTTTACTTCAACCATCAGTTTGGCTAGTCCTTTCCCTTTGATTAGCTTGGTGGGCTTGATCTCTAGATCATACTATAAGATGAAAACAATCCACTTACCTCTTTTACCATCAGGGTCCTGAGTTAGTATGTCCTTAACAACTTCATGAGGAACAAAAGCAATGACATGTGAATGCAATATGTAAACACTGAAATATTTTAATGCTTTGATTAAGGCAAAAGCTTGTTTTTCCATAATGTTGTATTTCAAAGGTGCATTTCTTAGTGCCTTGCTGAAGAAAGCTATGGGCTGTTCTTGTCTCATTATGTTCTTTTGTAGTAACACTGCGGCAATTGTGTGTTCTGATGTAAATGAGAATATGAACAAGTCCTTGGTAAAGTCAGGGCTGATTAGAATTGGTGTTTGGGTAAGTGCTTGTTTTACCAGTTCAAAGGATTTCTTTGCTTCTATGGTCCATTTGACTCTTATTTCTCTTTTCAGCATGCTTTTAATGTTTTTTAGGAGTTCTGCAAGGTTTGTATGAATATTTTTAGGAAATTGAGCTTTCCAATGAAATATTGCAGCTCTTTGATGTTCCTAGGGTGACTGATCTGCAATATACCCTCAATCCTCTTTCAATCTATCTTAATCCCTTCTTTAGATATGATATGGCCTAAAAGTTTTCCTTCTTGAAGACCAAATAGAGTTTTCTTAATATTAAATGATAGACCATACTTTCTACATTTTTCAAAGACCTTTCTTAAGTGATCTAGGTGTTCTTCAATGATTTTTGAATAGACTGTGATATCATCAAGATATATCACAATGGAGTAACCTATTTCTTCAGAAAAATCAATGTCCATGGCTCTTTGAAAAGTGGCCCCACCATTCATTAACCCAAAAGGCATTTTGACATACATGAAGGTGCCCCAGGGTGTAGTGAAAGCTGTTTTGTGCTGATCATCTATATGTACTAGCACCTGATTATACCATGAAAAACCATCAAGAAAAGATATTATTTTGGAGCCTACTGCTCTTTTCAGTATATGATCCATCTTAGGTAAAGGGTAGTTGTCTTTCAGGGAGGCTTTGTTTAAATTTCTGAGGTCTATGCATAGCCTAATTTCCCCAGTTTTCTTCCTCACTGATACAAGATTCGAGACCCATTTCGAGTACCTGAGTGGGACTGTTATTCCAGCATCATACATTTTTTTTATTTCTTTCTCAACCAGAGGCATTAGGATAGGGTTTATTCTACGCAATTTCTGCTTGAATGGTTTATGGTTTTCCTTGAGAGGAATCTTATGCTGAATGATGCTTTTATCATAAGATTTCAAGTCTTCATAGCCCCATGCAACACATCCTTAAATTATTTGAATATATCAATGTATTTCTGTTTCATAAGAGCTAGCAGTGTTTTGGAAAATTTTATCATTTTAGGTTCTTCCTCACTGCCTATGTTGTATTCTTCTACATCTGTTTGAGTGGATTCTTTATTAGGATTCCTAGCAACATCATTGAAATCAAACAGTTCTTCTAAGGGAACAAGTCCTCTTGGAAATAGATTGTCTTTGCATTGCAATACCTCAAGGTCCATTTTATCTTAATCTTCACACAATTCTGCCTTATAGGGTGTTCTAGCAGATTTATATTAGCAGCATAAGGTGGCTCTGTTTTGTGTGTTTGTTCCTTAGCAGAGCAATCCTCTTCATGATCTGAATCTGATTTTGGCATTTCAAACTCATTTTTGAACTACAAGAAATCTTTAATATGTTTTCCACCTTTAAAAACTTGCCAATAATCTATGTTATCAGGGACTGTCGGTCTGCTTTCGACCTTTACCGTGTATTGTTCATTGGCATGAGGCAGTTGGTAAGTGCTAGCAGCGAATGCTAGTTCATTTCCAAGGCTGTTTTGAGTTCTTGGGACAGAGGTAAGTTCATATTTTTCAAATGTTTTTAGGAGGTCTAAGGCAGATTTTGTATATTCTCTTAATTTGGGATTTGTGGCTGAATATTCTCCTTTAATTTTCCTAATAATTAGCTCAGAATCTCCTTGAACAGAGATCCTCTTAGCTCCTATATTTTTTAGCAATTGTAAACCTAGGAGAAGAGCTTCATATTCTGCAATATTGTTTGTACATTGAAAATCCAACTTGTAAGAGTGACCTTCATTAGTGTTGTGTATCCAAACACCTGCTCCTAAACCTGCTTTTCCACAAGAGCCATAAAATCTCATGTTCCAAAGAGTTTGAAGTTCAGACTTGCCATTATGTTGTTCTTCATTTGGTGTTTGGTTTGACTATTCTGATAGGTCTAGCTCTTCCTCTTTTTCAACTACTTGTTCATTAATGTCATCTTCATTGTACAAAATAAATGAATCAAGGTCTGAATGGAAATAATAGAGAGGGGTGTTATTTGGCTTATCATGGCTGCTTACCATGTATTTCATGTGATTTTATCTATATAGTCTTCTTGTTTGGTTAAAGACTGGAATGGTAGCATATGTCATGTCCATTTGGAGGGTTCCTTGGAGTTTGGATCCCCATGATATTGATAAAAGCATGCCATGTTTTGGGGGAATGTCAGCCACTACAATATCCATTACAAGGCTCTTGGTTGGTATTTGTGCCAGATTGACACATAGATATTTGATTAGGCCCAGACATTTAACTCTACTCAAATCAAAAGAGTACAAGTCTTTATATGGTCTGTTTATTTCAAGGCCTAATCTTTCCATCACTACCTTTGGTGAGGTTATGTGAAGCATCAGAATCTAGCATGACATTGTGTAGGATTTTGTCATGGATGTTCAAACTGACATAGAATGGAGGCACAACTCCCTCTTGAAACTTTCCCTCTACCTCTGGTCCAAACAACAATTCTGGCTTGTCATCACTCAGATTTAGAGTATCAGTGTTATCTCCTATGTTTAAAGCCTTCAAAAATTGAGATCTATATACATCTTGAGTCACTAATTTAGTAAGGGGTATGGCTATTTTTATCTTGGCAATTTCACTCTCAATATTGAATGGTGTCTGTATTTTGGCAGATTTAAATCAGTTTTATCAGACATTGTTTTTTCATCAACTTTAGCTTGTTGATTTTTATTTGGAATCTCAGTTAAAACAGTTTTTTAAGGGCCACTAGTTGATGTACTAGGGCAGCTTTGGTCACCATCCTGTTGGCTGATTTTGTTTTTGCTTTGAACATAATTCTTAGCTAGGGTGTTTTCATTTTCTGCTGTCTTTCTAAGAGTCTTTTCAGGGGTCTTCCTAGCAGAAATTTCTAGTTTGTTCCTCTTGGGGATATCTTAGCTTTCCTACTTCTGAGGTCATACTGCCTATTAATCTCCATGATAGAATTTTCAAATCCTAGCTTGTATTCTTCAGAATCCTCATATGTTTTTTCAGCTTGGTTTGAGGAAAACATACCTTGTTCTTCTTCTGTGAGAAAAATAACATCCTTACTATGAGAGCCTATTAGATTCACATGGTTTTATTCTGGCTCCTCAGTCTCTCTTTCCTCTTCATCTACATATTTTTCTTGGAAAGGAGGTCTGATTTGCTGGTCATTTTCTCTCTGTCTTATTTGAGGAGGATCTCTTCTGAAGTTTTGGTTTCTGTTTCTGTTTTGAGGATTTGTTTGATTTTCCCTAGGGGGTGCTATTTCATTTAAGTTAATTATTTCCATCATCCTTTCCATTGTCATAACTAGACTGTCAATTTTAGCTTCATATGTGGAGGCCATAGGGAGATCATGAATGCTATTAGGGGCTAAGCTCTTGAACCATTTCTTTGCTTCTCCCCCTAAAATTTGGGAAACAATTCCCATCTATATGGTCTCATCTTCTATTTCTTGGTAGTCAAAAGCATCATTCATATTGTATACATGCTGTTGGGTAGTTGTAGAATCAATCCCATTAAAGTAAGGGATTCTAGATTGATATTCCTGTGGCATAGGTAGTAAAGGTTGTAGTAGTACCAATGGGGCATACCATGCTGCCATGTTTTGAGGTAAAGGAACCCAAGGAGGATATATAAGAGGATGGTTTATGAGTGGAGGTGGAGGATGAAATGGAGTGGTTTGCACAGTGGATGTATGAGTGGGGGTAGTAGATGTACTTGGACCAGCTAGCTGATATTGAGCAGATTTGGAACAAAAGGAGTCAAAGTGTTGGAGAAGCTAAAGATCAAGAGGAGTGGAAGGAGGGGCTTCTCTACTAGGACTCTGCTGTAACCTGGTAGGCTCAAGGTTTGTCTGGTCTATCCAACTCTGAGACTTAGTTTTGAATAGGTTTCTTCTATGGTGTAAGTCAAATTGGGTATCTTGCGAGGATGTAAGGTTTTCAGGAAAGGTCATTGCTTTGTGAATTGGTCTGAAAGTAGTTGAATCTTTATTCCTAGAATTTTTTCTTAAGATTCTTTCTGGGTCATCAACTATAGTAGGAGGGTTTGGGTCAGGGTGATATCTGGTGTTGATTTTTTGTGAAGCCAGATTTCAGACCCGAAATACAGAGAGCCTGAACACTTGTATCAGCTTGAAAAAATACCTATCTAAAAAATTACTGAATTCACACAGTATGTGGCTAGGTTTTATACTATTAGGATTGATTAATACATTCCCAGTGGAGTTTGTGAGAACCAGTGGAGTTAGGAGGCCTACTGAAAAACCATTGGAGTCACCAGGTGGATGATGCTAACTATTTTTAGGATTTATTTGTCGTCCACCATCAAAAATTGGATACCAATCCTGAGATATTTTTGGGTTTTCTGAGTTCTTTATATAACACTAATATTTTCAATGAGTGCCCCTAGTGGAGTCGCCATTATGTTAGGTCCCTATAATTTATCAGATTGGTAAGACCGAATAAACAAGGGTAACATCAAACCAACTTTGGAGTCCTAGGACCGAGCCTTCCTGGACTCAAAGAGGGCTCTCTCTATATTTGTATAAAAGATATAACTTGATTGATTTAGGATGCTGATTCTAGGCTACTTAAAATGATAGGGATTGTTTGTTTTGTTTTGTTTGGTTTCTTGTCAAGAAGAATAGATAGAGTAAGAGAAATTAAGACCATTGGGCTATGGAGTCTATGAAAGGTTTGAAGAGTATAACAACAAATCAAGGGTGTTTCATAGGGCAAGTTAACAAAGCCAAATGGATCTTAATAGCTTATGTGGGTGTGAAATGAACATTAAGTTGTGAGTTTAGTAGCTTAAAGGGCAATTAAGAATCCTTTAAGATGTACTAGAATAAGAAGAGTCTTTAAGATTACTATTTTTAAGAAAGAACCAAAGGACAAGGCATGCCATAAACTTCTTTAGCGAAACCTTGCCAAGTAAACTTTAAGACAATAATCGAGAAAACCCTAGAGAGTAGGGAACTCCTAAATTCTCTAGCTATTCACTTTCAGACAAAGAAAACACTTATGATGTAATGTTCTCAATTTTAGCCTCAAGCTAAAATGGAACATTATAGTTAGCATATTTTTATTTTGTTAAATAAAATGGGTAAGGAGACAACTTCACCCCTTTTGATGGAGAAATAACACTCGTGTGAAAGGAGGGATAATAAAGCAGATGGATTGAGCACCACATGGTGTGAACAGGATTGGATCAATATTGATCTAGTCATTTGACCAAGTCAACTAAAACTGTCTAGATACATTGCACCTACTTGGACAACACAGTTTTAGTGGAGGCTTCACTTGCTTGAGCTAGAAGCAAGTGTGAATGGGACCCATGGTGAGAAAGGTTCCTTTGCTTTATAAGGAGGAGATGGAAGCCCATTTTCATTATGCATTTGGCTTATCATTTTCATAGGGTCTGCAAAGACTTGCATCCTCGGGCTGTTTAGCAGGGTTTGTAGTGTTCTTCACCCAAGGGTGTTCTCGGTCGGGAATCCCTACCTCATCCTCAAGGAAGGAGAGGGTTTGAGCTACATTTCCTCATTCCTACATTTGGCCAAGCTTCTCTCTGCAGCTACAACGTTATTTCTGCAGTAGATTAATGTTGTGTTGCTGGGTGCAGCAACAGAGGAATTCATTGAGTCATTCTTGGCTTGTTTTCCAGTGGAGGGTTAAACTATTTGTTGGAGGATCAGTGAGGAGGACTCCCGAGCTTATTTTCAAATCTTTGGCACCAGGCCAAACACTCACAATCTCTCACAGTGCAGTCTTGGGCAGATACTGCGTTATTTTAAGAGGCAGTTGCTGGGGGAGCCATTTGGGCTCATCAGGAGGATTGTTCTTGAGTAGAGGGATCAGCCTTCCACTGAAGAGCATTATCAGAGGAGGGCATCACTATTTCAGATCTGCCATAGCCTCATTATATATTTTGATTCAATTGCAGTGACAAGTCAGATTGTCACATTTGTACATTTTTCGACATTTCTAGCAATCTCTCCTAGATTGGCTAGAAATCTTGTATTGGATCCCATTCTTCTTTTCTTGGGAATTTATTTGTATATTTTAGTCATATTTCATGTATGTACTTCTATAGTAACAAATACACTCCTAGAGACAGCGCTGTCACTGCACTCCGACATTTTATGCAGTTGCTGCATCTCTTCTATTTCATGGCTTACTTACTGGAGGTGGATTCTCATTGAATGAGGGGTTTATTCCTCATTATATTTCTGTATATTATTGCTGATACATTAATGTACATGATGGCTATAATATATTTCATCTTATGTTGTATTCATATTTGTAGAGTTTCATGATTGTGTTCATGTATTGCTGTAAGCTTTCTCATTGAGCAATTGTTGAGAGATCTAGTTTTGGGGAGATCTGTATAAGCCCTCTAGGCTTATTTCTTTGAGCTTATCTTCTGGGAGAGAAGTTTTTTATGAGTTAGAAAGGGGATCCAAGCCCCCTTTCATCTTATTTTTGCACTGCCTTCCTTATACAACATCCTTGAGGACCGTATTGCAGAAATTCTTGAAAAAGGAATATTACATACGATAAAAAATCAATAATGATTAAAGAGTAGGGAAATCCTAAGTTCTTCAATAAGACTTCAAAAACCTTTAAAATGAATTTTCAAGATATACCAAAGGACAGGGAAAACCATAAACTTCTTTAGCCTAAACCCTAGTAAGCAAACTTTAAAGAAAGCCTTGAGAAAAACGTTTCGAGCAGAACCAAAGGATAGGGAAAACCATAAAATTATTTGGCTGGACTATACTGAGTAAATCTTAGAAAACAAACTAGATGGAACTGGAGAGCAGGGAACTCCTAAACTCTCCAATCAGACCCAGCAGAGGAAAACATTTAAACAATAGAAAGCATACATACTTAAGGTTGCCTCTAACAACATATCTTAACATAAATTTTTTGTTCTCTTACAAGAGAAATTGATATAAAAAATGGAAAACAGAAGGAAAAAATTACAAAATTAGAATAACATCACCATTTAACAAAGTCCATGAATCCTGTGAATTTTCTTGTTCAATTGATATTCAGTCCAAAATAGTTACAATGCTCCAAAGCCAAACTCTTTACAACTCAAAGTCTATGAGGTATTCAGCTCAACAACCAACCAACAAAAAACATGAAGCATACATGCAGTATTTATCTGCAAAATGAGGAGGTGATCCTAAGCTAGGGTTTCAAATTTGTATTTATTACATAGTTAATGCATTTTGACTTTTGAGACCATGCAAGGACCAAGGAAAAATATCTGAAAGCGATTCATTGTAATAATAAATCCTAACTTAATTTATGAGATAACTTTGGAATATGTTTGAATTTAAGGCTCTCAATAGATTTTTCAATAACTCCTGGCAAGGGGGCAGCGCCAAGGTATAGGCGCGCAACGCTAAGACAAAAAGAATGGCCTATTTTTCAACCAACTTTTGGAGGTTTTTCCGATGTCCAAATGAGCTCCAAGATGGCTCATTGGAAAGGCATCTGAGTATAGTTTCCAAATATGCTTTCACTTTCAAAAATGGTGCCCATTTGCCAAGTCAAAAATCACTTCTCCCAATATTTGTAAACTCATAGTGCCAGGGTCAAAAAGAGGGCATAAACATGATGTTTTGATGGTTTTTGTCCTTTTTGAGGGGCCAATTTTGCTCCAAATCTTCTGAAACGTTTTGAGGTTAATGAAATTTTCATTAGGAACATGAATATGCTAACCATTTTCCATTTGGATAGACAAAAAAAGAATGCAACGCCAGTGGCGCTGTGCGTTTGGCCAATTTTCTGCATGTTAAATTGTCAAAAAAGAAAACGTGCACAAAATTGCCAAAATTGGAATTTTGCTTGCTTATCAAGGGTTAGAGGCTTGGAGGGACACCTTAGCAAGAATATTGAGCTTCTCTGTCTCCTTTGACTCAGCCAAAGCCTGAATCTTTGCATGGGCTCATTTGTGCTTGGCCCTTGCAATCCTGTTTCTCATGGCATAATGTCTTGCCATCTTCCTCTGAACATCAGTTTCTCTCTTTGCCTTCTCTATTAGGTCCTCTAGATAAAATTTTTCCCTCTCAAGCCAAGACTCTCTATCTCCGTCAATCTATATGGCAAGAAGCTCACTTGGAGTGTGTTGCTTTGCCAATTCTATCTCTTTTTGCCTTTCCCGGGCTAAAGCCCTCTTCAGTCCAATGGTCCTCGGTCTCCGTCTAGGAAGCTGATCTTCCTCATAATTACTGTCATAAAAAATACCCAAGGTCTCATCTAGCAAAGCCTTGGCCTTTCCTGCCTCTCTTTGAGCTATGATTTCCCTGACCTCATTGATGGTCTGCTTTGTCTCCAACTGCTGATTCTCTAGCTCAATAATGTTAATCACATTTTTTTCTCTACCAAGATTAGCTTGAAGCTCACTAATCTTGGCATCATTGCTTTTGATCAACATATTGGTGATTCTTACCTCATCCACATCATTAAGGTCAATCAATCGAAACTCCTGCTCAATTTCATGTTTATCCTCCCCCTCAACAATAATACGCTCTGTAACCTTTTCCTTACCCTTATTAACCTGTTTTTCTGATAAAGAAGGCATGGCCCCTTTCACCTTCAGTAAAGCAAACACATGTATGTGGCCTCTCCGATAGGTCAAAGGAAATGGCTCAATATCATCCATTTTAGTGCCAACTGTTCCAATATCTCTTTCACTACTTGAGGCTCTGGTATCATGATGTGATGGTGAAGGGTGGTGGAAAGGTGACGAGGAAGGATCATCATGAGGTGAATGGATGTGAGTGGGTGGAGATGTATGAGCAGTGGGATGTGATGGAGGAATGGATTCGGGAGGATGGGATGATGAAGGAACTTCCTGCTCATGATGAACAGGTGCGGAAGTGAAAACCTCATTGGCAATGAATGTATCCCATGGAATGTTTTTTTGCTGTAGCTGATGCATGAACATCATATTGATGAGTGAATGATGAAATAGGCTCTTCATTTTCTGATTATAATCTCTCTTTTGCACAATTTAGGCCATTTTTTCAATGCTACGGAAAAGATAATATGGTATATGCAGCATCCTAACTCTAGTGAAATGCATAAGAAGACGGATATGGTATGATTAGAGGTGGGAAAACCTTCCATCAAAAGTGAAATACTTCATTATTATCCTCATCATGGGTGCATATCTATCAAGAAGATGAGAAAAAGGGAAGATGGACTTGTTGTGATCTTTATACCTAGGTTTGAGGTATGGTTCAAAATAATTCATGTCCAAGTTTTCTTGTTTGAACCACCTCTCTCCCACACTAGTTATCCCTGTAGCAGCTACAATGGCATTGGTAGACATCTCAATAGTCACTCCGGCAAGGTTGACCTGCTTGTCATGTAAATTGATGATGAAAAATCTTGTTAATTCCGGGTGATTTTTGATTTGTTGCACTCTCTCACAAAATTCAAAACAACCCACATGTTTAAAGCAAGAAATAGTGAGAGGAGAGGCCATGAGTTCCCTTATGGTGATAGGTTCAAATCTGTTTATCTTCCCTCCCTTGTGATCATTTCTCCTTGGCATTTGTGCCTCACCAACCATGCCACTGCCTTCTTCTTCTGACATCTCAAATTCTTTTTTGTGAAAACCCTAGGGTGCAAGTGAAATAAATGAGGGGAAGGAGATGAGATGACTAGCTTTGAAAAATGAAGGGAATGAGTGTGAGTGAAGGGAATGAGTGTGAATGAAGGGAATGAGTGAAAGGGAATGGGTGTTGTGACAAAATAGATGAATGAAAACCCTCAATCAATGTAATTACCCTTGTTTATGACTGATTTTATCTAAGGAGGATGAAATAGGGATAAAATAGTGATCACAAGCTAGTAAGTAGGGTTTTCTTAGGTTTCCTCTTTAATTAATTTAAGAATGAACAAAATGGCTTAAAAATGGGTTATGGTATGTAATTACCATTTAATAGTGCTTTGGTGTACTTTAGAGGAAATTTGAAGAAGTTTCAAACTTGTTTGGGCAGAGAGATCACTTGGGAACCTTCTCTGGCTAGGCGTGCAGCGCCAGTGGTAAGTGCGCAGTGTCAAACTCTAGGCGCGTAGCACCAGTGCAAGGCACATTGAAAAAAATCTGGCAAGGGCACATTGCCAACTCCCAAGCGCGTAGTGCCAGTGAAAACGCGTAGCACCAATTGCTGAATGCGCAGTGCCAAGAAACTTAACCCAAATTCGCTCAGAAAACTCTGAAATTCTTCTTTGTTGGATGCTCCCGATGTTTTGAAAGGAAACAATGACCCATTTGAAATGTAAAATGGGATTTTATAGGTTTGTGGATTTAATTTAACTTGAAAAACCCACTTTCTAATGTTTGAAGTCTTTTTCCTTTTCTCACTGATACTCTTTGACACTTTTTGCTTTGCAGGTTGCTGAAATCAAGGAATTGGCTTTTCTTTTGCTCATTGGGGCATAACATGTTCACTTCAACAACTTTGGGATTTACTTATTACATATAGTGGCATCTTCAAAATCTTCTGTAGTTTCCACCATAAAATTCAACTCATGTTTTCCACATTCTCTGGCCACCTTTTTCAAATCTCTAAGTGCCCGTAGTTCTTTACATCAATCATCAGTGTTGTCTTCTAATTTCTCTATAGCCCTTTCAAGTTCATTTATTTCTATCCAGTTCACCTTACCTTTTTACCATATTCCATCAATATTTTCTGATATACTTTCTTCATGTTTGGCCTTGTGTGCTTCCTCCATGTTATTTTCCTACAAGTAATCACTACTTTGGCACTCAATTGGACTATCAAGTTTATAGCCCTTGTCATCTACACGATCATGTTTTTCCCCTTTCCCTTGTTGTAAGTTTTTTTCATTCAGGAGTAGAAAGTCTACATCATCAGTACTTTCTGTTGATAAATCTTCCAACACCTTTACAAAAGTGCCAAACTTTGTCACATTTTTCTCACATGCAGGTTTTGAACTGAGAAGATAATCATCCTTGGAAATTTTAGGTCCTTGTTGAATAACCATGTCTCGACATTTTATTACATCTGAGCCAGATTCTAGCAAAAGAAAAGCAGTGCCTGAAACATCCAAGGATTTTGGGGAGCCAGAAGGATGTTTGTCATAATAAATCCTTTTCATATGTGTGCTGACCTCATTGGAATGAAAGGATGACCTTGAAAAATGAAAAACCCTAATGACCTAATGGGAGTGATATTTGACCTGATTTTGAACGAAATTTGACTTAAAAACTTTCAACTGAAAAGTGCATTTCCAGAAGTGCTATTGTGCTCCAAGGGACATGGGAATGTGTTAGCAACAATAAATCTTAGAGGGAGGATGGAGTTTATTGACAGGGGAAAATGGGGGAACTGAGGTTTTAGGTAGGAAAGAAGGATGAAAACGAGAAGTATAAGCCCATAATGAGTCTTTTAAGAGCAACAAGGTGACTTTGAGATGACAAACTAATATACAGGGAAAAAGGTTTTATGAAGATAATGAAGGCAGTGAGATTTCTGAAACTCAAGATATTCAAGGAATATTGTTTTTCAGAAAGCTATAACCATTCTATAGTCATCCAAAGATAGTGAAAAATACTGATGAATAATAGTGGCTCCACTTGGGGAGGGCAGCTCCTTTAGGAGGTGTTAAGAACCTTAGAGTTCAGATCTATGGAATTTGTAGATTAGTGCCTCACTTGTACTTAGCAGATTCCTCTTTCTTCAATTGCTGATTTGCTGCTGTTCCTTGAAGCTGTGATCTTAAAATCTAAAAAGCATGATTGCTTCAACATCAACTCTAGCTACCCATCATACTTTTGCTAGCATTTTTTCTTCATTTGGGTGCATTTAGACCGGAAAAACCTTGGACATCATTTTTTCTTTTGAAAGCACAAACTATCTACTTCTACCCTTATATCATCCAAAGGTTCAGATTAAACTGATGAGCTCTTTTATTCTCTACCTAATATACTTATCTGTCAAGATTAAACAGTTTGACAGATTTTCATTCTCTACTCTACCAACATAAAATTTAAAACATGACCAAATCAAGGTTAAGCAGTTTGATTTGCCATGATCTGTGGCATTTTAGACAAGCTGCACACATATTTGATTTTTGCACAAGTAAAACTAGAAACTTGAGGGCTATAATTTAAAACTTTTCATCTATCTCTCCCTCTCTTTTTGGTTCAGATTTGAGCTTTGGGAACCAATATATTTTCCTAACCTATTCTATTGATAAGCCAAGTTTAAATAGTTTGGAAAATCTTCATTTTCTAACTTATCAACAAAAATTTAAAACATGTTCAATCATGATTAGAATGTATGACTGAACAAGACTTTCCTTTCTCAAAAGTAGTGGCATTTGGACTTGCACAATTTCAGAAATATTCTTTTTTGGTATGGGGCCTACCTCTTCTTTTTATCTACCCTCTTTTCTTCTTTTCTTTGTTTTTGTGTTTCATTTTTCTGATCTTTTATTCAAGAAGTGTTATGTACAATGAATAAAAAATAAAATTAAGAACTTCAACAAAAATAATGCTTGAGAATCCTGCCATTGGTAGGACCTCCAAATAATTTCGTTTCATCCATTTCTTGTAGGAAGAATGCATTGTTACCTCTAACATAATGAATGATATATGGGCCTCTCCATAGATTTCCAAATTTCCCATGCTTGCCTTTGTCCTCTCTTCTTGAATCCCATTTCGGAACTTTGTCTCCAATCTCGAAATCATTGGCTTTAGTCCTCTTATCAAAGCTTCTCTTAATATTCTCTTGCACTGCTTGTGTTCTGTTGTATACTTCTTCCCTTGATTGCTGCAATTGAATGGTTTGGTTCAACCTCCTTTGTATATCATTTTCTTCAGATTGTACCTCTTGAGTAAGCTTCATCACTGGGACTCCCAAGGATGTTGGAAAAATTGCATCCATGCCATACATTAGCTAATAGGGAGACATATTAATTGATTTCTTGCTTGTTAATCTGTCTGCCCATAGTGTATGCACTAATTTGCTGTGCCTTGAATTTTTGTTCTCTTCCAGCAATTTCTTGATGATATTTACCAAAATTTTTTTAGAGGACTCAACCAAACCATTACCTTGAGGGTAATAAGTCCACCATTATCTTGGATTTAAAGGCAACAACATTGTCAGTAATAATCTTTCTAGGACAACCAAATCTATACAAAATGTGATTTTCAAGGAATTTGATGATTACTGTGTCTATGTCAGCTCTAGAAGGAATGGCCTCTATCCATTTCGTAAAATAGTCAGTTGCAGTGAGGATCCATTTGTGTTGGGCAGAGGAGGCAGAGTGGATTTCTCCAATGAAATCTAAACCCCATTCTTGAAAAGGAGTTTCAACAATGATAGGTTGTAAAGGTAAAGGCAGTAGTTTTCTGTTTCCCTCAAAGATTTGGCATTTATGGCAAGTCACTACTAGCTTGTGGATATCAGGGAAAAGAGTGTGCCAATAGAAACCAGCTCTAAGGATTTTGTTGGCAGTGGTTTTCCAATAGAGATGACCTCCACATTCTCCTTCATGAAACTCATGCATGATTTTATCTGCATCTTCTTCAAGTAAACATTTAAGCAGGATACCAACAAAATTTTTCCAATATAAAGCTTTATCTAGAATGCAAAAATTTAGAGCTTTTAGTTTCAAGAATTTGGCATTTGTATTGGATATACCAGGAAGAGCATTTAGATTAAAAAGCACATATAATATATCAACATACCAGAGTGAGTTCAGAAATTCTTATTTAATAGGTGGAGTCACCAGCTCCTCTCGTTCATCCAAGGAATGCATCATGTTTATGTCTAGCGCTTGAAAGTTTGCTTCAACCATCAATTTGGCTAGTCCTTGCCCTTTAATTAGCTTGGTGGGCTTGATCTCTAGATCATACTATAATATGACAACAATCCACTTACCTCTTTTACCATCAGGGTCCTGAGTTAGTATGTCCTTAACAACTGCATGAGGAACAAAAGCAATGACATGTGAATGCAAGATGTAAACCCTGAAATATTTTAATGCTTTGATTAAGGAAAAAGCTTGTTTTTCCATAATGTTGTATTTCAAAGGTGCATTTCTTAGTGCCTTGCTGAAGAAAGCTATGGGCTGTTCTTGTCCCATTATGTTATTTTGTAGTAACACTGCAGCAATTGTGTGTTTTGATGCAAATGAGAATATGAACAAGTCCTTGGTAAAGTCAGGGCTGATTAGAACTGGTGTTTGGGTAAGTGCTTGTTTTACCAGTTCAAAGGATTTCTTTGCTTCTATGGTCCATTTGACTCTTAATTCTCTTTTCAGCATGTTTTTAATGTTTGTTAGGAGTTCTGCATAGTTTGTATGAACCTTTTTAGGAAATTGAGCTTTCCAATGAAATATTGCAGCTCTTTGATGTTCCTAGGGTGACTGATCTGCAATATACCCTCAATCCTCTTTCAATCTATCTTAATCCCTTCTTTAGATATGATATGGCCTAAAAGTTTTCCTTCTTGAAGACCAAATAGAGTTTTCTTAGGATTTAAAGATAGACCATACTTTCTACATTTTTCAAAGACCTTTCTTAAGTGATCTAGGTGTTCTTCAATGGTTTTTGAATAGACTGTGATATCATCAAGATATATCACAATGGAGTAACCTATTTCTTAAGAAAAATCAATGTCCATGGCTCTTTGAAAAGTGGCCCCACCATTCATTAACCCAAAAGGCATTTTGACATACATGAAGGTGCCCCAGGGTGTAGTGAAAGTTTTTTTGTGTTGATCATCTAGATGTACTAGCACCTGATTATACCCTAAAAAACCATCAAGAAAAGATATTCTTTAGGAGCCTACTACTCTTTGTAGTATACGATCCATCTTAGGTAAAGGGTAGTTGTCTTTCAGGGAGGCTTTGTTTAAATTTCTGAGGTCTATGCATAACCTACTTTCCCCCATTTTCTTCCTCACTGATACAAGATTTGAGACCCATTCTGAGTACCTGAGTGGGACTGTTATTCCAGCATCATACATTTTTTTTATTTCTTTCTCAACCAGAGGCATTAGGATAGGGTTTATTCTACGCAATTTTTGCTTGAATGGTTTCTAGTTTTCTTTGAGAGGAATCTTATGCTGAATGATGCTTGTATCATAAGACTTCAAGTCCTCATAGCCCCATGCAACACATCCTTAAATTATTTGAATATATAAATTTATTTCTGTTTCATAAGAGCTAGCAGTGTTTTGGAAAATTTTATCATTTTAGGTTCTTCCTCACTGCCTATGTTGTATTCTTCTACATCTGTTTGAGTGGATTCTATTTTAGGCTTCCTACCAACATCATTGAAATCAAACAATTCTTCTAAGGGAACAAGTCCTATTGGAAATAGATTGTCTTTTCATTGCAATAACTCAAGGTCCATTTTATCTCAATATTCACACAATTCTGCCTTATAGGGTGTTCTAGCAGATTTATATCAGCAGCATAAGGTGGCTCTGTTTTGTGTGTTTGTTCCTCAGCAGAGCAATCCTCTTCATGATCTGAATCTGATTTTGGAATTTCAAACTCATTTTTGAACTACAAGAAGTATTTAATATGTTTTCCACCTTCAAAAACTTGCCAATAATCTATGTTATCAGGGACTTTCGGTCTACTTTTGACCTTTACCGTGTATTGTTCATTGGCATGAGGCAGTTGGCAAGTGCTAGCAGCAAATGCTAGTTCATTTGCAAGGCTGTTTTGAGTTCTTGGGACAGAGGTAAGTTCATATTTTTCAAATGTTTTTAGGAGGTCTAAGGCAGCATTTCTATATTCTCTTAACTTGGGATTTTTGGCTGAATATTCTCCTTTAATTTGCCTAATAATTAGCTCAGAATCTCCTTGAATAGAGATCCTCTTAGTTGCTATATTTTTCAGCAATTGTAAACCTAGGAGAAGAGCTTTATATTCTGCAATATTGTTTGTACATTGAAAATCCAACTTGTAAGAGTGACCTTCATTAGTGTTGTGTATCCAAACACCTGCTCCTGAACCGACTTTTCCACAAGAGCCATAAAATCTCATGTTCCAAAGAGTTTCAAGTTCAGACTTGCCATTATGTTGTTCTTCATTTGGTGTTTGGTTTGACTGTTCTGACAGGTCTAGCTCTTCCTCTTTTTCAACTACTTGTTCATTAATGTCATCTTCATTGTACAAAATAAATGAATCAAGGTCTGAATGGAAATAATAGAGAGGGGTGTTATTTGGCTTATCTTGGCTGCTTACCATGTATTTCATGCAGCTCAGATAGCCTTGTTTGAAGGACTGAATGGTAGTCATGGTTTGGGCATCCATTTGGAGGGTTCCTTGGAGTTTGGCTCCCCATGATCTTGATAAATGCATGCCATATTTTGGGGGAATGTCAGCCACTACAATATCCATCACAAGGCTCTTGGCTGGTATTTGTGCTAGATTAACACATAGATCTTTGATTAGGCCCACACATTTAACTCTACTTGAATAAAAAGAGTACAAGTCTTTGTATGGTCTGGTTATTTCAAGGTCTAATCTTTCCATCACTACCTTTGGCATGAGGTTATGTGAAGCACCGGAATCTAGCATGGCATTGTGTAGGATTTTTTCATGGATGTTCAAACTGACATAGAATGGAGGCACAACTCCCTCTTGAAACTTTCCCTCTACCTCTGGTCCAAACAACAATTCTGGCTTGTCATCACTAAGATTTAGAGTATCGGTGTTATCTCCTATGTTTAAAGCCTTCAAAACTTGAGATCTATATACATCTTGAGTCGCTAATTTAGTAAGGGGTATGGATATTTTTATCTTGGCAATTTCACTCTCAATATTGAATGGTGTCTGTGTTTTTGCAGATTTAAATCAGTTTTATCAGACATTGTTTTTTCATCAACTTTAGCTTGTTGATTTTTATTTGGAATCTCAGTTAAAACAGTTTTTTAAGGGCCACTAGTTGATGTACTAGGGTAGCTTTGGTCACCATCCTGTTGGCTGATTTTGTTTTTTCTTTGAACAGAATTCTTAGCTAGGGTGTTTGCATTTTCTGCTGTCTTTCTAGGAATGTTTTCAGGGGTCTTCCTAGCAGAAATTTCTAGTTTGTTCCTCTTGGGGATATCTTGGATTTCCTACTTCTGAGGTCATACTACCTATTAACCTCCATGATAGAATTTTCAAATCCTAGTTTGTATTCTTCAGAATCCTCATATGTTCTTTCAGCTTGGTTTGAGGAAAACATACCTTGTTCTTCTTCTGTGAGAAAAAAACATCCTTACTATCAGAGCCTATTAGATTCACATGGTTTTATTCTGGCTCCTCAGTCTCTCTTTCCTCTTCATCTACATAGTTTTCTTGGAAAGGAGGTCTGATTTGCTGGTCATTTTCTCTCTGTCTTATTTGAAAAGGATCTCTTCTGAAGTTTTGGTTTCTGTTTCTATTTTGAGGATTTGTTTGATTTTCCATAGGGGGTGCTATTTCATTTAAGTTAGTTCTTTCCATCATCCTTTCCATTGTCCTAACTAGACTGTCGATTTTAGCTTCATATGTGGAGGCCATAGGGAGACCATGAATGCTATTTGGGGATAAGCTCTTGAACCATTTCTTTGCTTCTCCCCCTAAAATTTTGGAAAACATTCCCGTCTATATGGTCTCATATTCTATTTCTTGGTATTCAAAAGCATCATTCATATTGTATACATGCTCTTGGGCAGTTGTAGAATAAGTTCCATTAAAGTAAGGGATTCTAGATTGATATTCCTGTGGCATAGGTAGTAAAGGTTGTGGTAGTACCAATGGGGCATACCATGCTGCCATGTTTTGAGGTAAAGGAACCCAAGGAGGATTTATAAGAGGATGGTTTATGAGTGGAGGTGGAGGATGAAATGGAGTGGTTTGCACAGTGTATGTATGAGTGGGGGTAGTAGATGTACTTGGACCAGCTAGCTGATATTGAGCAGATTTGGAACGAAAGGAGTCAAAGTGTTAGAGAAGCTGAAGATCAGGAGGAGTGGAAGGAGGGGCTTCTCTACTAGGACTCTGCTGTAAGCTGGTAGGCTCAAGGTTTGTCTGGTCTATCCAACTCTGAGACTTAGTTCTGAATAGGTTTCTTCTATGGTATAAGTCAAATTGGGTATCTTGCAAGGATGTAAGGTTTTCAGGAAAGGTCATTGCTTTGTGAATTGGTCTGAAAGTAGTTGAATCTTCAGTCCTAGAATTTTTTCTTAAGATTGTTTATGGGTCATTAACTATAGTAGGAGGGTTTGGGTCAGGGTGAGATCTGGTGTTGATTTTTTGTGAAGCCAGATTTCAGACTCGAAATACAGAGAGCCCGAACACTTGTATCCATTTGAAAAAAATACCTATCTAAAAAATTACTAAATTCACAGAGTATGTGGCTAGGTTTTATATTATTAGGATTGATTAATACATTCCCAGGGGAGTTTGTGAGAACCAATGGAATTAAGAGGCCTACTGAAAAACCATTGGAGTCACCAGGTGGATGATGCTAACTATTTTTAGGATTTGTTTCTTGTCCACCATCAACAATTGGATACCAATCTTGAGATATTTTTGGGTTTTCTAAGTTCTTTATATAACACTAAGATTTTCAATGAGTGCCCCTAACAGAGTCGCCATTATGTTAGGTCCCTGTAATTTATCAGATTGGTAAGACCAAATAAACAAGGGTAACATCAAACCAACTTTGGAGTCCTAGGACCGAGCCTTCCTGGACTCAGAGAGGGCTCTCTCTATATTTGTATAAAAGATATAACTCTATTGATTTAGGATGATGATTCTAGGCTACTTAAAATGATAGGGATTGTTTGTTTTTTTTTGTTTGGTTTCTTGTTAAGAAGAATATATGGAGTAAGAGAAATTAAGACCATTGGGCTATGGAGTCTGTGAAAGGTTTGAAGAGTATAACAACAAATCAAGGGTGTTTCATAGGGCAAGTTAACAAAGCCAAATGGATCTTAATAGCTTATGTGGGTGTGAAATGAACATTAAGTTGTGAGTTTAGTAGCTTAAAGGGCAATTAAGAATCCTTTAAGATGTACTAGAATAAGAAGAGTATTTAAGATTACTATTTTTAAGAAAGAACCAAAGGACAAGGCATGCCATAAACTTCTTTAGCGAAACTTTTCCAAGTAAACTTTAAGACAATAATCCAGAAAACCCTAGAGAGTAGGGAACTCCTAAATTCTCTAGGTATTCACTTTCAGACAAAGAAAACACTAACGATGTAATGTTCCCAATTTTAGCCTCAAGCTAAAATGGAACATTATAGTTAGCATATTTTTATTTTGTTAAATAAAATGGGTAAGGAGACACCTTCACCCCTTTTGATGGAGAAATAACACTCCTTGTGTGAAAGGAGGGATAATAAAGCAGCTGGACTGAGCACCACATGGTGTGAACAGGATTGGATCAAGATTGATCTAGTCATTTGACCAAGTCAACTAAAAATGTCTAGATACATTTCACCTACTTGGACAACACATTTTTAGTGGAGGCTTCACTTGCTTGAGCTAGAAGCAAGTGTGAATGGGACCCATGGTGAGAAAGGTTCCTTTGCGTTATAAGGAGGAGATGGAAGCCCATTTTCATTATGCATTTGGCTTATCATTTTCGTAGGGTCTGTAACGAATTGCATCCCCGGGTTGTTTAGCAGGGTTTGTAGTGTTCTTCACCCAAGGGTGTTCCCGGTCGGGAATCCCTACCTAATCCTCGAGGAAGGAGAGGGTTTTAGCTTCATTTCCTCATTCCGGCATTTGGCCAAGCTTCTCTCTGCAGCTACAGCGTTATTTCTGTAGTAGATTAATGTTGTGTTGCTGGGTACAGCAACACAGTAATTCATTGAGTCATTCTTGGCTTGTTTTCCAGTGGAGGGTTCAACTATTTGTTGGAGGATCAGTGAGGAGGACTCCCATGCTTATTTTAATATCTTTGGCACCAGGCCAAACACTCACCATCTCTCACAACACAGTCTTGGGTAGATACTGCGTTATTTTCAGAGGCAGTTATTGGGGGAGCCATTTGGACTCATCAGGAGTATTGTTCTTCAGTAGAGGGATCAGCCTTATACTGAAGATAATTATCAGAGGAGGGCATCACTATTTCAGATATACCATAGCCTCATTATATATTTTGATTCAATTGCAGTGACAAGTCAGATTGTCACATTTGTGCATTTTTCGACATTTCTAGCAATCTCTCCTAGATTGGCTAGAAATGTTGTATTGGAGCCCATTCTTCTTTTCTTGGGAATTTCTTTGTATATTTTAGTCATATTTCATGTATGTACGTCTATAGCAATAGCTACACTCCTAGATATAGCACTGTCACTTCTCTCTGGCATTTTATGCAGTTGCTGCATCTCTTGTATTTCATGGCTTACTTACTGGAGGTGGATTCTCATTGAATGAGGGGTTTATTCCTCATTATATTTCTGTATATTGTTGCTAATAAATTAATGTACATGATGTATATAATGTATTTCATCTTATGTTGTATTCATATTTTTAGAGTTTCATGATTGTGTTCATGTATTGCTGTAAGCTCTCTCATTGAGAAATTCCCGAGAGATCTAGTTTTGGAGAGATCTGTATAAGCCCTCTAGGCTTATTTCTTTGAGCTTATCTTCTGGGAGAGAAGTGTTTTATGAGTTAGAAAGGGTATCTAAGCCCCCTTTCAGCTTATTTTTTCACTGCCTTCCTTATACAGCATCCTTGAGGACCGTATTGCAGAAATTCTTGAAAAAGGAATATTACATACGATAAAAAATCAATAATGATTAAAGAGTAGGGAAATCCTAAGTTATTCAATAAGACTTCAAAAACCTTTAAAATAAATTTTCAAGATATACCAAAGGATAGGGAAAATCATAAACTTCTTTAGCCTAAACCCTAGTAAGCAAACTTCAAAGAAAGCCTTGAGAAAAAAATTTCAAGCAGAACCAAAGGATAGGGAAAACCATAAAATTATTTGGCTGGACTATACTGAGTTAATCTCAAGAAAAAAAAATAGATGGAACTGGAGAGCAGGGAACTCCTAAACTCTCCAATCAGACCCAACAGAGGAAAACATTTAAACAACAGAAAGCAGACAGACTTAAGTTTGCCTCTAACAACATATCTTAACATAAATGTTTTGTTCTCTTACAAGAGAAATTGATATACAAAATGGAAAACAGAAGGAAACAATTACAAAATTATAATAACATCACCATTTAACAAAGTCCATGAATCCTGTGAATGTGCTTGTTCCATTGATATTCAGTCCAAAATAGTTACAATGCTCCAAAGCCAATCTCTTTAAAACTCAAAGTCTATGAGGTATTCAGCTCAACATCCAACCAACAAAAAACATGAAGCATACATGCAGTATTTATCTGCAAAATGAGGAGGTGATCCTAAGCTAGGGTTTCAAATTTGTATTTACTACATAGTTAATGCATTTTGAATTTTGAGACCATGCAAGGCCCAAGGAAAAATATCTGAAAGAGATTCATTGTAATAATAAATCCTAACTTAATTTATGAGATAAATTTGGAATATGTTTGACTTCAAGGCTCTTAATAGATTTTGAAATAACTCCTGGCAAGGGCGTAGAGCCAAGGTAGAGGCACGCAATGCCAAGGCAGAAAAAATGGCCTATTTTGCAACCAACTTTTGGAGGCCTTCCCGATGTCCAAATGAGCTCCAAGATGGCTCATTGGAAAGGCATCTGAGTTATTTTCCAAATATGCTTTCAGTTTCCAAAATGGTGCCCATCTTCCTAGTCAAAAATCACTTCTCCCAATATTGGTAAACTCATAGTGCCAGGGTCAAAAAGAGGGCATAAACATGATGTTTTGATGGTTTTTGGCCTTTTTGAGGGGCCAGTTTGGCTCCAAATCTTCTGAAAATTTTTGAGGTTAATGAAATTGTCATTAGGAACATGAATATGCTAACCATTTTCCATTTGGATAGACCAAAAAAGAACGCAACGCCAATGGTGCGGTGCGTTTGGGCAATTTTCTGCATGTTAAATTATCAAAAATCAAAACGTGCACAAAATTGCCAAAATTGGAATTTTGCTTGCTGATCAAGGGTTAGAGACTTGGAGGGACACCTCAGTAAGAATATTGAGCTTCTCTTTCTCCTTTGACTCGGCCAAAGCCCGAATATTTGCATGGGCTCGTTTGTGCTTGGCCCTTGCAATCCTGTTTCTCATGGCATAATATCTTGCCATCTTCCTTAGAACATCAGTGTCTCTCTTTGCCTTCTCTAGTAGGTCCTCTAGATGCAAATTTTCCCTCTCAAGCCAATACTCTCTATCTCCGTCAATCTATATGGAAAGAATCTCACTTGGAGTGTGTTGCTCTTCCAATTCTGTCTCTTTTTGCCTTTCCCGGGCTATAGCCCTCTTCAGTACAATGGTCCTCAGTCTCCGTCTAGGAAGATGATCTTCCTCATCATTACTGTCATAAAAAATACCCAAGGTCTCATCTAGCAAAGCCTTGGCCTTGCCTGCCTCTCTTTGAGCTCTGATTTCCCTGACCTCATTGATTGTCTGCTTTGTCTCCAACTGCTGATTCTCTAGCTCAATAAATTTAATCACATTCTTTTCTCTACCAAGATTAGCTTGAAGCTCACTAATCTTGGCATCATTGCTTTTTATCAACATATTGGTGATTCTTACCTCATCCTCATCATTAAGGTCAATCAACCGAAACTCCTGCTCAGTTTCATGTTTATCCTCCTCCTCAACAATAATATGCTCTGTTACCTTTTCCTTGCCCTTATTAACCCGTTTTTATGATAAATAAGGCATGGCCCCTTTCACCTTCAGTAAAGCAAACACATGTCTGTGGCCTCTCCAATAGGTCAAAGAAAATGGCTCGATATCATCCATTTTAGTGCCAACTGTTTCAATATCTCTTTCACTACTTGAGGCTTTGGTATCATGATGTGATGGTGAAGGGTGGTGGAAAGGTGATGAGGAAGGATCATCATGAGGTGAATGGATGTGAGTGGGTGGAGATGTATGAGTAGTGGGATGTGATGGAGGAATGGATTTGGGAGGATGGGATGATGAAGGAACGTCCTGCTCATGATGAACAGGTGCGGAAGTGAAAACCTCATTGGCAACGAATGTATCCCATGGAATGTTTTTCTGCCGTAGCTGATGCATGAACATCATATTGATGAGTTAAGGATGAAATAGGCTCTTCATTTGTTGATTATAATCTCTCTTTTGCACAATTTAGGCCATTTTTTCAATGCTACGGAAAAGATAATATGGTATATGAAGCATCCTAACTCTAGTGAAATGCATAAGAAGATGGATATGGTATGAGTAGAGGTGGGAAAACCTTCCATCACAAGTGAAATAATTCATTATTATCCTCATCATGGGTGCATATCTATCAAGAAGATGAGAAAAAGGGAAAATGGAATTGTTGTGATCTTTATACCTAGGTTTGAGGTATAGTTCAAAATAATTCATGTCCAGGTTTTCTTGTTTGAACCACCTCTCTCCCACACTAGGTATCCCTGTAGTAGCTACAATGGCATTGATAGACATCTCAAAAGTCACTCCGGCAAGGCTGACCTGCTTGTCATGTAAATTGATGATGAATAATCTTGTTAATTCCGGGTGATTTTTGATTTGTTGCACTCTCTCACAAAAGTCAAAACAACCCACATGTTTAAAGCAAGAAACAGTGAGAGGAGAGGCCACGAGTTTTCTTATGGTGATAGGTTCAAATATGTTTATCTTCCCTCCCTTGTGATCATTTCTCCTTGGAATTTGTGCCTCACCAACCATGCCATTGCCTTCTTCTTCTGACATCTCAAATTCTGTTTTGTGAAAACCCTAGGGTGCAAGTGAAATGAATGAGGGGAAGGAGATGAGACGACTAGCTTTGAAAAATGAAGGGAATGAGTGTGAATGAAGAGAATGAGTGAAAGGGAATGGGTGTTGTGACAAAATATATGAATGAAAACCCTCAATCAATGTAATTACCCTTGTTTATGACTGATTTTATTTAAGGAGGATGAAATAGGGATAAAGTAGTGATCACAAGCTAGTAATTAGGGTTTTCTTAGGTTTCCTCTTTAATTAATTTAAGAATGAACAAAATGGCTTAAAAATGGGTTATGGTATGTACTTACCATTTAATACTGCTTTGGAGGACTTTAGAGGAAATTTGAAGAAGTTTCAAACTTGTTTGGGCAGCTAGATCACTTGGGAACCTTCTCTGGCTAGGCGTGCAACACCAGTGGTAAGCGCGCAGCGCCAGTGCAAGGCACATTGAATAAAATCTGGCAAGGGCACATTGCCAACTCCCAGGTGCGTAGTGCCAGTGAAAACGCGTAGCGCCAATTGCTGAATGCGTAGTGCCAAGAAACTTAACCCAAATTCGCTTAGAAAACCCTGAAATTCTTCTTTGTTGGATGCTCCCGATGTTTTGAAAGGAAACAATGACTCATTTGAAATGTGAAATGGGATTTTATAGGTTTTTGGATTTAATTTAACTTGAAAAACCCACCTAATGTTTGTAGTCTTTTTCCTTTTCTCACTGATACTCTTTGACAGTTTTTGCTTTGCAGGTTGCTGAAATCATGGAATTGGCTTTTCTTTTGCTCATTGAGGCATAACATGTTCACTTCAACAACTTTGGGATTTAATTATTACATATAGTAGCATCTTCAAAATATTATGTAGTTTCCACCATAAAATTCAACTCATGTTTTCCACCTTATCTGGCCACCTTTTTCAAATCTCTAAGTGCCCGTAGTTCTTTACATCAATCATCAATGTTGTCTTCTAATTTCTCTATAGCCCTTTCAAGTTCATTTATTTCTTTCCAGTTCACCTTACCTTTTTACCATATTCCATCAATATTTTTTGATAGACTTTCTTCATGTTTGGCCTTCTGTTCTTCCTCCATGTTATTTTCCTGCAAGTAATCACTACTTTGGCACTCAAATGGACTATAAAGTTTATATCCATTGTCATCTACAAGATTAGGTTTTTCCCCTTTCCCTTGTTGTAAGTTGTTTTAATTCAGGAGTAGACAGTCTACATCATCAGTACTTTCTGTTGATAAATATTCCAACACCTCTACAAAAGTGCCAAACTTTGCCACATTTTTCTCACTTGCAGGTTTTGAACTGAGAAGATAATCCTCCTTTGAAATTTTAGGTCCTTCTTGAATAACCATTTCTCGACATTTTATTACATTTGAGCCAAATTATAGCAAAAGAAAAGCAGTGCCTGAAACATCCAAGGATTTTGGGGAGCTAGAAGGATGTTTGTCATAATCAATCCTTCTCATATGTGTGTTGACCTCATTGGAATGAAAGGATGACCTTGAAAAATGCAAAACCCTAATGACCTAATGGGATTTCTTTTTGACCTGATTTTGAACGAAATTTGACTTAAAAACTTTGAACTGAAAAGTGCATTTCCAGAAGTGCTATTGTGCTCAAGGGGACATGGGAATGTGTTAGCAACAATAAATCTTAGAGGGAGGATGGAGTTTATTGACAGGGTAAAATGGGGGAAATGAGTTTTTAGGCAGGAAAGAAGGATGAAAATGAGAAGTATAAGCCCATAATGAGTCTTTTAAGAGCAACAAGGCGACTTTGAGATGGAAAACTAATAGATAGGGAAATTTTTTTTATGAATATAATGAAGGCAGTGAGATTTCTAAAACTCAAGATATTAAAGGAATATTGTTTTTCAGAAAACTATAACCATTCTATAGTCATCCAAAGATAGTGAAAAATACTGATGAATAATAGTGGCTCCACTTGGGGAGGGCAACTCCTTTAGGAGGTGTTAAGAACCTTAGTGTTCAGATCTATGGAATTTGTAGATCAGTGCCTCACTTGTACTTAACAGATTCCTCTTTCTTCAATTGCTGATTTGCTGCTGTTCCTTGAAGCTGTGATCTTAAAATTTAAAAAGCATGATTGCTTCAACATCAAATCTACTTACCTATCATACTTTTCCTAGCATTTTTTCTTCATTTGGGTGCATTTAGATTGGAAAAACCTTGGACATCATTTTTTCTTTTGAAAGCACACACTATCTAGTTCTACCCTTATATCATCCAAAGGCTTAGATTAAACTGATGAGCTCTTTTATTCTCTACCTAATATACTTATCTGTCAAGATTAAACAGTTTGACAGATTTTCATTCTCTACTCTACCAACATAAAATTTAAAACATGACCAAATAAAGGTTAAGCAGTTTGATTTGTCATGATCTGTGGCATTTTAGACAAGCTGCACACATATTTGATTTTTGCACAAGTAAAACTAGAAACTTGAGGGCTATAATTTAAAACTTTTCATCTATCTCTCCCTCTCTTTTTGGTTCAGATTTGAGCTTTGGGAACCAATATATTTTCCTCACCTAGTCTACTGATAAGCCAAGTTGAAATAGTTTGGAAAATCTTCATTTTCTAACTTATCAACAAAAATTTAAAACATGTTCAATCATGATTAGAATGTATGACTGAACAAGGCTTTCCTTTCTCAAAAGTAGTGGCATTTGGACTTGCACACATTTAGAAATATTCTTTTTAGGTATGGGGCCTACCTCTTTTTTTTATCTACCCTCTTTTCTTCTTTTCTTTATTTTTATGTTTCATTTTTCTGATCTTTTATTCAAGAAGTGTTATGTACAATGAATAAAAAATAAAATTAAGAACTTCAACAAAAATAATGCTTGATAATCCTGCCATTGGCAGGACCTCCAAATAATTTCGTTTCATCCATTTCTTGTAGGAAGAATGCATTGTTACCTCTAACATAATGAATGATGTACGGGCCTTTCCATAGATTTCCAAATTTCCCATGCTTGCCTTTGTCCTCACTTCTTGAATCCCATTTCGGAACTTTGTCTCCAATCTCGAAATCATTGGCTTTAGTCCTCTTATCAAATATTTTCTTAATATTCTCTTGCACTACTTGTGTTCTGTTGTATACTTCTTCCCTTGATTGCTGCAATTGAATGGTTTGGTTCAACCTCATTTGTATATCATTTTCTTCAGACTGTACCTCTTGAATAAGCTTCATCACTAGGACTCCCAAGGATGTTGGAAAAATTGCATCCATGCCATACATTAGCTGATAGGGAGACATATTAATTGATTTCTTGTTTGTTAATCTGTCTGCCCATAGTGTATGCACTAATTTGCTGTGCCTTGACTTTTTGTTCTCTTCCAGCAATTTCTTGATGATATTTACCAAAATTTTGTTAGAGGACTCAACCAAACCATTACCTTGAGGGTAATAAGCTGTAGAATGCCCTAATGTAATGTGATACTTGTGGCAGAAGTCCACCATTATCTTGGATTTAAAGGCAACAACATTGTCAGTAATAATCTTTCTAGGACAGCCAAATCTAGACAAAATGTGATTTTCAAGGAATTTGATGATTACTGTGTCTATGTCAGTTCTAGAAGGAATGGCCTCTATCCATTTCGTAAAATAGTCAGTTGCAGTGAGGATCCATTTGTGTTGGGCAGAGGAGGCAGGGTGGATTTCTCCAATGAAATCTAAACCCCATTCTTGAAAAGGAGTTTCAACAATGATAGGTTGTAAAGGTAAAGGCAGTAGTTTTCTCTTTCCCTCAAAGATTTGGCATTTATGGGAAGTCACTACTAGCTTGTGGATATCAGGGAAAAGAGTGGGCCAATAGAAACTAGCTCTAAGGATTTTGTTGGCAGTGGTTTTCCAATAGAGATGACCTCCACATTCTCCTTCATGAAACTCATGAATGATTTTATCTGCATCTTCTTCAAGTAAAAATTTAAGCAGGATACCAACAGAATTTTTCCAATATAAAGCTTTATCTAGAATGAAAAAATTTACAGCTTTTAGTTTCAAGAATTTGGCCTTTGTTTTGGAGAAACTAGGAGGAACATTTAGATTAAAAATCACATATAATATATCAACATACCAGAGTGAGTTCAGAAATGCTTATTTAATAGGTGGAGTCACCAGCTCCTCTCGTTCATCCAAGGAATGTATCATGTTTATGTCTAGTGCTTGAAAGTTTGCTTTAACCATCAGTTTGGCTAGTCCTTTCCCTTTGATTAGCTTGGTGGGCTTGATCTCTAGATCATACTATAAGATGACAAAAATCCACTTACGTCTTTACCATCAGGGTCCTGAGTTAGTATGTCCTTAACAACTGCATGAGGAACAAAAGCAATGACATGTGAATGCAAGATGTAAACCCTGAAATATTTTAATGCTTTGATTAAGGCAAAAGCTTGTTTTTCCATAATGTTGTATTTCAAAGGTGCATTTCTTAGTGCCTTGCTGAAGAAAGCTATGGGCTGTTCTTGTCCCATTATGTTCTTTTGTAGTTGTAGAAATTTGAATAACTGAGATATTATTCACCGAGATTCTCCTGATCACACACTATTTTAGCTTCATGCATAATACTGAATCTCTTCTACTATTGATCATCACATGAGGAAATAAAATCAATTGCATACATACATTAAAACCACAAACAATCACACATATGAACACAATATTTAATGGGAAAGCTTAAAGCTGAAAACCCCAACTATCTGTATATTATATGTCATGGAGATCATGTAACAATCATAGTACAAAGCTCTTTGCAAGCTCTCATGCACACCCTCTATTGCTACACACTATCAAGCTAGATCTAGCAAGGCTCATGCTCCAACCCTTAGCCACTTGATAGCCAACCTCTATTGCGTTTTCAAGCTATGGGATGGCATCTTTATATAGATAAACCACCTGGCTTGAACTGCGCAATCCTCATGGGTTACTCCACCTATCTGTGTGTTTCAAATAGCAACAGTATAGTCACAACTGATAGTTAACCTGCTCTTTCACCTATTCCTGCACTGGTCTCCATTGAAACTGTCCATGCACTGAAATTAACTAATGTATTCTTTAGTTGATTAATGAGTATTTAATTAGTGAATTAATTGATTATTAATTCACACCACTCTCACTAATTGTATCAATTAGTTTAACTGAATACAAATAGCTCAACTATGTTTACATTAGTTAAACTGAACACAACTCCATTAACTCCTCAATCAACTCCACCAAACTCTGTCACATGAGTTCTAACTGAAGTCCTCCATGCAATAGCTCCAATAAAGCCTAGGAATTGCGTAATTCCTTCTGTCAGCTGCATGTGCCACTTCTAGGCATCAAACTGAAGTGCTCCAAGAGAATAAGATAATGTTTACAGTTTAAATATTATTAACAGCTAATAATATTTGACATCCCTATTTTTAGACTGGCAATCGAAAAATAGATTCCGCCCAATATGTCTAAAAATAGAAGTCCATCTATATTTCCAACTTGACCAACCATCCACAAATAGCATCCTGCAACTCATAGAACATGATCCATATGTCTAAAAATAGACATAGTCTAAAAATAGACTTTGCGCCAAAAATAACCAAAATAGCCAAAATAGCCTGCAAGCCCACTTAGTGAAGGTGACTCCTTTCCACTAAGCTCATCATCTTGTTGAAATCTCAACACTCCCTCTCAACAAGACTGGGATTATTCAAGGAACCCCTATCCCCGCCCGTGGTATCTAAATTTTCTCCTAGTGAGCGCCTCGTCAAGATATCAGCATCCCGATCCCGAGGGAATGTATGAAAGTAACACGACCTTCCGCCGCACACACCGATATGATGATACCGATGTCAATATAGTGTGACCCGAACAACCCGACCAGGATCTTCCTCATCCATATGGCCTCGCATGCAGCCAAGCTTGCTGCCATATACTCAGCCTCTACTGAACTGAGTGCCACAGATCTCTACTTCCTATTGTACCAAGAAACTGTTGTTGACCTGATACTGAAGATCCCTCCAGATGTGCTCTTTCTGTCCGTTGGGCTCCCTGCCCAATCTGCATCCGTGAAGCCACAAAGCTTCACCTCATCCTCCTGTCTGTACCACAAGCCATATCCCAATGTGCCTCTAAGATAACGCAATACATGCTTGCCTGCCTTCCAGAAGAGCTTGGTAGGCTTAACCATAGCTTGTGAAATCTTGTTAACAACATAGCATATGTCGGGTCGTGTATTGACCAGACACATAAGCGACCCCACCAACTATCGATAAATAGTGGCATCCACTACCTCCGCCGAAGTAGCATCCTCCTTCCTCCAACCTCCAGGAAGAGGAGTATCAACATGCTTGTAGCCATGCATGCTGAACTTCTCTAGTATCTCCCTGGCATACTTACCCTGAGAAACAAACAGTCCATCACTGCGCTGCCAAATTTCCAATCCCAGGAAATAATGAAGGAGGCCCAAGTCCTTCATCTCAAACTCTTTTGCAAGATCATCCTTGCATGAGAGTATCAATGTACCTCATCACCCGTCGAATAAAATCATCTACATAAAGTACAATGACTAACAACTGACCCTCTCCACCACATCCAGTATAGGTTCGCATCCGCTCACTCTTAGAGAATCCAAATTTAAGGAAATAACCGGGCTCATCCGTGTGTACCAGGTACTCCAGGTGCTTGTTTCTGGAATCCATGGTAGCGCTCTGCTCGCACATGCGAACCACCGCCGAAGACCTCAACCTTCAAGTCGCTGTACACCTCCTCCTCAATCACCCCATTGAGGAACACAGTCTTCACATCCATCTGATGAATGTGCCACCCCATCTGCGCTGAGAGAGCTAGGATCATCCGTATGGAAGAATACCTTGTGATAGGTGCAAAGGTTTCCTCATAATCGATCCCCTCAATCTGTGAGAAGCCTCGGGCAACAAATCTTGCCTTGTACTTCTCCACACTCCCGTCAGCTGCCTGCTTCACTTTGTGGATCCATCTCGAACCCACCACTGATTTCCCCTTCGGCCTCGGGACAATATCCCATGCACTGTTTTTGACAATCGAGTCATACTCTTCCACCATGGCATCTACCCATGCGGGGTCCTCCACAACGTCCTCGAAAGAGGATGGCTCTGTCACGATACACTTGCTCACAAGAGCCATGTATCCAGTATACCAGTCAGGTGACTGTCTCTGTCTACACTGTGATGTAGGTGCTCCTACAACCTTCTCTGCATCTTGAGCCAGTCGCTCAGCTTCTGTAGTGCATTTCCGCCCTCTGATGGTTGGCACTACATGAGTGGTCTCTTCCACTCCATGAACTTCCTCTTGTGGCTGATCCACATCCTGAAGCTCATCCTTAGGAACTAATAGCTCCTCATCTGCATGCAAGTGTGGCTCCCTCTCAAGCGAACACTTCATGGCTTTCTCCTCCTGAAATTTTATATCCTGTCGCACAACAGTCTTGCGACTGTCTGGAAAATACACACGATAGTTGTGGGGCGTATCAGTGTACCCCACAAATATCCCAACCTCTGCGGTCGGCTCCAGCTTCTTCCTGGCATCCTTCGTCACATGAATGTAAACAGGTGAACCAAAATCCTCAAGTGGGAAATATCAGGCCTCTTACCAGAAAACGCCTCCTCGGGTGTACTCATGCCAAGTATCCTGTGAGGACAACGGTTCTGCACATATACTGCAGTATTGCATGCCTCTGCCCACAAGTGAATGGGTAGGCCCTGATCACGCAACATCGCCCATGCAACACCCACGATCATTTTTTTCTTCCGCTCAGCAACCCCGTTCTGCAGTGGGTTATGAGGTGTTATGAGCTCTCTTCGAATTCCTTTTGCATTGCAAAAGTCCTTGAATTCGCCACAGATGAATTCACCACCATTGTCGCTCCTAAGAGCCTTCACTGCTTCCCCGATTCTTTCTCAACCAGTGCCTTGAACTCACAGAACTTTGAGTATGTCTCGCTCTTCTTCTACATGAATAAGATCCAGCACTTACGAGAAAAATCATCAACAAATATCACATAATACCTGTGCTTGCCGTCGGTTATTAAGAAAGGTCCACAAGAACACGTGATAAAAGGAATCTCCAAGTGACTGCCGTGGCGCGACTATCCTTCTCGTGAAAGGTGTCTTCATAAATTTTCCCAAGGTACACCCTTTGGGCACTGATCTCTGACCGCTGCAAGAGTGCCTTTTAGGAAGCCCGCAGGAAATCTGTCGCAAAAGATCTTCAAAGCCCATGGTGAAGGTGGCCCAATCTCTCGTGCCACAACACGCCATCATCCCTCGTTCACCACTCTCTTCGCCTTGCAAGCCATTATCAGACAAGGCATATCTACTCACAATTGATAAAGGTTCCAACTCGAACCCTATCCTCCTGGAAATCTCACCAGCTTGCCTTATCGCAGAAACCCTTTCCCTCACTAAAGACAACATCATATCCCTTGTCTTCTAACATCGCCACAGAGATAAGATTCTTCTTCAATCCTGGAACATGCATCACTTCCTTCAATTTGAAGGGTTTACCAGACTCCCTCTCAAAGGAAATGGTACCGATACCGGTCGCACTGTATCTACCATCATCGCCCATCTCGATGTGCACTCCAAGATCTTTCTCATCTAGATCAGTAAACAAATCTCGATCTCATGTCATGTGAAAAGACGCACCACTATCAAGAAACCACACTGATCCCGTCATACTTGAGACCAAGCATGCGATCAGTGAAAAATCTAGCTCAAACTGTGAGGCTAAGGCCTCTCCAGCTGCAGTCCTAGCAGCCTGCTTATTTTTCTTCTTCTGTGGACAATTTGTGGCGTAATGTCCGTGTTGGTGACAGTGAAAGCACTTCACCTTGGACATGTCCTGCTTCTTGCCTTTCGCACCGGAATGAGAAGTTTTCTTACTCTTCCCCTTCTTTTCTTTGGCAGCCAAAGTGAAATTCTCTTCATCAGAGTTCTTTGATGAAGATCTGTCCCTGGTACTTCGCCTTATCTCGTCTTGCACAAGATCCGACCAAAGTCGCTCCCATCCTGGCAATTTCTCCCGACCATTGACAGAGTCCTGATAGGAGTGCCAACTCTTCGGAAGCCCTAGGAGAGCCAAGCTCACCAAGTCCTCATCATCAACAGTCACCCCCACACTTCCTATCTCATCCCTGCATTGGATGAAATTCGTGAGGTACTTGGGCATACTGTCGCCTTTCTCCATCTTTATGTTCCTGAGTCTATCCTTGAGCGCCAACTTCCTCTGGTAGCTCTTGCTTTGGAATAAATCTGTCAAGGCTTTCCACATCAAGAATGGAGAAGCCTTACCATGAAGGCTGGACACTATGTGATCCTTCACACCCTCCAATAGAATCCTTTGACACTTTGCTGTCTTCTTTTGCCATGCGTCAAGTACGGCAGCATCAGTAGAAGTAGGCTTTGGGACTTTAGCATCTATGAACTCCTTCAACCCATTGTCATCTAGCACCGTCTCCATCCTGTCCTTCCATGCAATATAATTCGAGTTTCCCTCAAGGGCATACTCCAATCGCAATCCTTTGAAAGACGTCTCAACTTCGACACCAAGAAAACACTGCTGCAAATTCGAATTCCACCAGCACAAAACTCAACCGCTTCAATGTTTTGCAATTGCTCCGATGATCAATATCGCTCCGATGCCATGTAGAAATTTGAATAAATGAGATATTATTCACCGATATTCTCCTAATCACACACTATTTTAGCTTCATGCATAATACCGAATCTCTTCTACTATTGATCATCACATGCGGAAATAAAATCAATTGCATGCATACATTAAAACCACAAAAAATCACAAATATGAACACAATATTTAATGGGAAAGCTTAAAGCTGAAAACCCCAACTATCTGTATATTATATGTCATGGAGATCATGTAACAATCATAGTATAAAATCTCCTCACAAGCTCTCATGCACACCCTCAATTGCTACACACTATCAAGCTAGATCTAACAAAGCTCATGCTCCAACCCTTAGCCACTTGATAGCCAGCCTCTATTGCCTATTTCAATGCTATGGGATGGCCTCTTTATATAGATAAACCACCAGCCTGAACTGCGCAATCCTCATGGGCTTACTCCACCTATATGTGTGTTGAAAATAGCAACAGTATAGTCGCAACTGATAGTTAACCTGCTCTTTCACCTATTCCTGCACTGGTCTCCACTGAAACTGTCCATGCACTGAAGTTAACTGATGTATTCTTTAGTTGATTTATGAGTATTTAATTATTGAATTAATTAATAATTAATTCACACCACTCTCACTAATTGTATCTATTAGTTAAATTGGATACAAAAAGCTCAACTATGTTTAGATTAGTTAAACTGAATACAACTCCACTAACTTCCTCAATCAACTCCACCAAAATCTGTCACATGAGTTCTAACTGAAGTCTCTATGCAATAGCTTCACTTAAACCCTAGGAAAAGCGTAATTCCTTCTGTCAGCTGCATGTGCCACTTCTAGGCATCAAACTGAAGTGCTCCAAGAGAATAAGATAATGTTTAGAGTCTAAATATTATTAAGAGCAAATAATATTTGACATCCCTATTTTTAGACTGGCAATCTAAAAATAGATTCCGCCCAGTATGTATAAAAATAGAAGTCCATCTATTTTTCCCGACTTGACCAACCATCCACAAATAGCATCCTGCAACTCATAGAACATGATCCATATGTCTAAAAATAGACATAGTCTAAAAATAGACTTTGCGCCAAAAATAGCCAAAATAGCCAAAATAGCCTGCAGGCCCACTTAGTGAAGGTGACTCCTTTCCACTAAGCTCATCATCTTGTTGCAATCTCAACAGTAGTAACCCTGCGGTAATTGTGTGTTCTGATGCAAATGAGAATATGAAAAAGTCCTTGGTAAAGTCAGGGATAATTAGAACTGGTGTTTGGGTAAGTGCTTGTTTTACCAGTTCAAAGGATTTATTTGCTTATATGGTCCATTTGACTCTTATTTATCTTTTCAGCATGTTTTTAATGTTTCTTAGGAGTTCTGCAAGGTTTGTATGAACCTTCTTAGGAAATTGAGCTTTCCAATCAAATATTGTAGCTCTTTGATGTTCCTAGGGTGACTGATCTGCAATATACCCTCAATCCTCTTTCAATCTATCTTAATCCCTTATTTAGATATGATATGGCCAAAAAGTTTTCCTTCTTGAAGACCAAATAGAGTTTTCTTAGGATTTAAAGATAGACCATACTTTCTACATTTTTCAAAGACCTTTCTTAAGTGATCTAGGTGTTCTTCAATGGTTTTTGAATAGACTATGATATCATCAAGATATATCACAATGGAGTAACCTATTTCTTCAGAAAAATCAATGTCCATGGCTCTTTGAAAAGTGGCCCCACCATTCATTAACCCAAAAGGCATTTTGACATACATGAAGGTGCCCCAGGGTGTAGTGAAAGTTGTTTTGCGCTGATCATTTGTATGTACTAGCACCTGATTATACCCTGAAAAACCATTAAGCAAAGATATTCTTTTGGAGCCTATTACTCTTTGCAGTATATGATCCATCTTAGGTAAAGGGTAGTTGTCTTTCAGGGAGGCTTTGTTTAAATTTCTGAGGTCTATGCATAGCCTAATTTCCCCAGTTTTCTTCCTCACTGATACAAGATTTGAGACCCATTCCGAGTACCTGAGTGGGACTATTATTCCAGCATCATACATTTTTTTTATTTCTTTCTCAACCAGAGGCATTAGGATAGGGTTTATTCTACGCAATTTCTGCTTGAATGGTTTCTAGTTTTCCTTGAGAGGAATCTTATGCTGAATGATGCTTGTATCATAATACTTCATGTCCTCATAGCCCCATGCAACACATCCTTAAATTATTTGAATATATCAATGTATTTCTGTTTCATAAGAGCTAGCAATGTTTTGGAAAATTTTATCATTTTAGGTTCTTCCTCACTGCCTATGTTGTATTCTTCTACATTTGTTTGAGTGGATTTTATTTTAGGCTTCCTAGCAACATCATTGAAATCAAACAGTTCTTCTAAGGGAACAAGTCCTCTTGGAAATAGATTGTCTTTGCATTGCAATACCTCAAGGTCCATTTTATCTAAATCTTCACACAATTCTGCCTTATAGGGTGTTCTAGCAGATTTATATCAGTAGCATAAGGTGGCTCTATTTTGTGTGTTTGTTCCTCAGCAGAGCAATCCTCTTCATGACCTGAATCTGATTTTGGAATTTCAAACTCATTTTTAAACTACAATAAGTCTTTAATATGTTTTCCACCTTTAAAAACTTGCCAATAATCTATGTTATCAGGGACTGTCGGTCTGCTTTTGACCTTTACTGTGTATTGTTCATTGGCATGAGGCAGTTGGCAAGTGCTAGCAACGAATGCTAGTTCATTTGCAAGGCTGTTTTGAGTTCCTAGGACAAAGGTAAGTTCATATTTTTCAAATGTTTTTAGGAGGTCTAAGGCAACATTTCTATATTCTCTTAACTTGGGATTTTTGGCTGAATATTCTCCTTTAATTTTCCTAATAATTAGCTCAGAATATCCTTGAACAGAGATCCTCTTAGCTCCTATATTTTTCAGCAATTGTAAACCTAGGAGAAGAGCTTCATATTCTGCAATATTGTTTGTACATTGAAAATCCAATTTGTAAGAGTGACCTTCATTAGTGTTGTGTATCCAAACACCTGCTCCTAAACTGGCTTTTCCATAAGAGCCATAAAATCTCATGTTCCAAAGAGTTTCAAGTTCAGAATTTCCATTATGTTGTTCTTCATTTGGTGTTTGGTTTGACTGTTTTGATAGGTATAGCTCTTCCTCTTTTTCAACTACTTGTTCATTAATGTCATCTTCATTGTACAAAATAAATGAATCAAGGTCCGAATGGAAATAATAGAGAGGGGTGTTATTTGGATTATCTTGGTTGCTTACCATGTATTTCATGTGAGTTTCTTTGTATAGTCTTCTTGTTTGGTTAAAGAGTGGAATGGTAGCATATGTCATGTCCATTTGGAGGGTTCCTTGGAGTTTGGATCCCCATGATATTGATAAAAGCATGCCAGAGTTTGGGGGAATGTCAGCCACTACAATATCCATTACAAGGCTCTTGGCTGGTATTTGTGCCAGATTGACACATAGATATTTGATTAGGCCCAGACATTTAACTCTACTCGAATCAAAAGAGTACAAGTCTTTATATGGTCTGGTTATTTCAAGGCCTAATCTTTCCATCACTATCTTTGGTGAGTTTATGTGAAGAATCAGAATCTAGCATGACATTGTGTAGGATTTTGTCATGGATGTTCAAACTGACATAGAATGGAGGCACAACTCCCTCTTGAAACTTTCACTCTACCTCTGGTCCAAACAACAATTCTGGCTTGTTATCACTCAGATTTAGAGTATCAGTGTTATCTCCTATGTTTAAAGCCTTCAAAACTTGAGATCTATATACATCTTGAGTCACTAATTTAGTAAGGGGTATGGCTATTTTTATCTTGGAAATTTCACTCTCAATATTGAATGGTGTCTATGTTTTGGCAGATTTAAATCAATTTTATCAGACATTGTTTTTTCATCAACTTTAGCTTGTTGATTTTTATTTGGAATCTCAGTTAAAATAGTTTTTTAAGGGCCACTAGTTGATGTACTAGGGTAGCTTTGGTCACCATCCTGTTGGCTGATTTTGTTTTTTCTTTGAACATAATTCTTAGCTAGGGTGTTTGCATTTTATGCTGTCTTTCTACGAGTGTTTTCAGGGGTCTTCCTAGCAGAAATTTCTAGTTTGTTCCTCTTGGGGATATCTTGGCTTTCCTACTTCTAAGGTCATACTGCCTATTAACCTCCATGATAGCATTTTCAAATCCTAGTTTGTATTCTTCAGAATCCTCATATGTTCTTTTAGCTTGGTTTGAGGAAAACATACCTTGTTCTTCTTCTGTGAGAAAAAAAACATCCTTACTATTAGAGCCTATTAGATTAACATGGTTTAATTCTGGCTCCTCACTCTCGCTTTCCTCTTCATCTACATAGTTTTCTTGGAAAGGAGGTTTGATTTGCTGGTCATTTTCTCTCTGTATTATTTGAGGAGGATCTCTTCTGAAGTTTTGGTTTCTGTTTCTGTTTTGAGGATTTGTTTGATTTTCCCTAGGGGGTGATATTTCATTTAAGTTAATTATTTCCATCATCTTTTCCATTGTCCTAACTAGACTGTCGATTTTAGCTTCATATGTGGAGGCCATAGGGAGATCATGAATGCTATTAGGGGCTAAGCTCTTGAGCCATTTCTTTGCTTCTCTCCCTAAAATTTGGGAAAAAATTCCCATCTATATGGTCTCATATTCTATTTCTTGGTAATCAAAAGCATCATTCATATTGTATACATGCTGTTGGGTAGTTGTAGAATCAGTCCCATTAAAGTAAGGGATTCTAGATTGATATTCCTGTGGCATAGGTAGTAAAGGTTGTGGTAGTACCAATGGGGCATACCATGCTGCCATGTTTTGAGGTAAAGGAACCCAAGGAGGATTTATAAGAGGATGGTTTATGAGTGGAGGTGGAGGATGAAATGGAGTGGTTTGCACAGTGGATGTATGAGTGGGGGTAGTAGATGCACTTGGACCAACTGGCTGATATTGAGCAGATTTGGAATGAAAGGAGTCAAAGTGTTGGAGAAGATGAAGACCAGGAGGAGTGGAAGGAGGGGCTTCTCTACTACGAATCTGCTGTAACCTGGTAGGCTCAAGGTTTGTCTGGTCTATCCAACTCTGAGACTTAGTTCTGAATAGGTTTCTTCTATGGTGTAAGTCAAATTGCGTATCTTGCAGGGATGTAAGGTTTTCAGGAAAGGTCATTGCTTTGTGAATTGGTCTGAAAGTAGTTGAATCTTTAGTCCTAGAATTTTTTCTTAAGATTCTTTCTGGGTCATCAACTATAGCAGGAGGGTTTGGGTCAGGGTGATATCTGGTGTTGATTTTTTGTGAAGCCAGATTTCAGACCCGAAATACAGAGAGCCTGAACACTTGTATGTGGCTAGGTTTTATACTATTAGGATTGATTAATACATTCCCAGGGGAGTTTATGAGAACCATTGGAGTCACCAGGTGGATGATGCTAACTATTTTTAGGATTTGTTTGTTGTCCACCATAAAAAATTGGATACCAATCTTGAGATATTTTTGGGTTTTCCGAGTTCTTTATATAACACTAAGATTTTCAATGAGTGCCCCTAGCGGAGTCGCCATTATGTTAGGTCCCTGTAATTTATCAGATTGGTAAGACCAAATAAACAAGTGTAACATCAAACCAACTTTGGAGTCCTAGGACCTAGCCTTCCTGGACTCAGAGAGGGCTCTCTCTATATTTGTATAAAAGATATAACTTGATTGATTTAGGATGCTAATTCTAGGCTACTTAAAATGATAGGGATTGTTTGTTTTGTTTTGTTTGGTTTCTTGTTAAGAAGAATAGATAGAGTAAGAGAAATTAAGACCATTGGGCTATGGAGTCTGTGAAAGGTTTCAAGATTATAACAACAAATCAAGGGTGTTTCATAGGGCAAGTTAACAAAGCCAAATGGATCTTAATAGCTTATGTGGGTGTGAAATGAACATTAAGTTGTGAGTTTAGTAGCTTAAAGGGCAATTAAGAATCCTTTAAGATGTACTAGAATAAGAAGAGTATTTAAGATTACTATTTTTAAGAAAGAACCAAAGGACAAGGCATGCCATAAACTTCTTTAGCGAAACTTTGCCAAGTAAACTTTAAGACAATAATCCAGAAAACCCTAGAGAGTAGGGAACTCCTAAATTCTCTATCTATTCACTTTCAGAAAAAGAAAACACTTACGATGTAATGTTCCCAATTTTAGCCTCAAGCTAAAATGGAACATTATAGTTAGCATTTTTTTATTTTGTTAAATAAAATGGGTAAGGAGACACCTTCACCCCTTTTGATGGAGAAATAACACTCCTTGTGGGAAAGGAGGGATAATAAAGCAGCTGGATTGAGCACCACATGGTGTGGACATGATTGGATCAAGAAATATCTCGTCATTTGACCAAGTCAACTAAAACTGTCTAGATACATTGCACCTACTTGGACATCGTAGTTTTAGTGGAGGTTTCACTTGCTTGAGCTAGAAGCAAGTGTGAATGGGACCCATGGTGAGAAAGGTTCCTTTGCTTTATAAGGAGGAGATGGAAGCCCATTTTCATTATGCATTTGGCTTATCATTTTCGTAGGGTCTGCAAAGACTTGCATCCCCGGGCTATTTAGCAGGGTTTGTAGTGTTCTTCACCCAAGGGTGTTCCCGGTCGGGAATCCATACCTCATCCTCAAGGAAGGAGAGGGTTTGAGCTTCATTTCCTCATTTCAAAATTTTTCCAAACTTCTCTTTGTAGCTACAACAATATTTCTGCAGCAGATTAATATTGTGTTGCTAGGTGCAGCAACAGAGGAATTCATTGAGTCATTATTGGCTTGTTTTCCAGTGAGGGTTCAGCTATTTGTTGGAGGATCAGTGAGGAGGAATCCTAGGCTTATTTTCAGATCTTTGGCACCAGGCCAAACACTCACCATCTCTCACAGCGCAGTCTTGGGCAGATACTGCGTTATTTTCAGAGGCAATTGCTGGGGGAGCCATTTGGGCTCATCAGGAGGATTGTTCTTGAGTAGAGGGATCAACCTTCTATTGAAGAGAATTATTAGAGGAGGGAATCACTATTTTATATAGTCCATATCCTCATTATATATTTTGATTCAATGGCAGTGACAAGTCAGATTGTCACATTTGTACATTTTTCGACATTTCTAGCAATCTCTCCTAGATTGGCTAGAAATCTTGTATTGGAGCCCATTATTATTTTCTTGGGAATTTCTTTGTATATTTCAATCATATTTAATGTATGTATGTCTATAGCAACAGCTACACTCCTAGAGACAGCGCTGTCACTGCTCTCCGACATTTTATGCAGTTGCTGCATCTCTTGTATTTCATGGCTTACTTACTGGAGGTGGATTCTCATTGAATGAGGGGTTTATTCCTCATTATATTTCTGTATATTGTTGCTGATACATTAATGTAAATGATGGATATAATATATTTCATCTTATGTTGTATTCATATTTGTAGAGTTTCATGATTGTGTTCATGTATTGCTGTAAGCTCTCTCATTGAGCAATTGCTGAGAGATCTAGTTTTGGGGAGATCTGTATAAACCCTCTAGGCTTATTTATTTAAGCTTATCTTCTGGGAGAGAAGTGTTTTATGATTTAGCAAGGGGATCCAAGCCCCCTTTCAGCTTATTTTTTCACTACCTTCCTTATACAACATCCTTGAGGACCGTATTGCAGAAATTCCTTAAAAAGGAATATTACATACGATAAAAAATCAATAATGATTAAAGAGTAGGGAAATCCTAATTTCTTCAATAAGACTTCAAAAACCTTTAAAATGAATTTTCAAGATATACCAAAGGACAGGGAAAACCATAAACTTCTTTAGCCTAAACCCTAGTAAGCAAACTTCAAAGAAAGCCTTGAGAAAAACATTTCGAGCAGAACCAAAGGATAGGGAAAACCATAAAATTATTTGGTTGGAATATACTGAGTTAATCTCAAGAAAACAAACTAGATGGAACTGGAGAGCAGGGAACTCCTAAACTCTCCAATCAGACCCAACAGAGGAAAACATTTAAACAACAGAAAGCAGACAGACTTAAGGTTGCCTCTAACAACATATCTTAACATAAATTTTTTGTTCTCTTACAAGAGAAATTGATATACAAAATAGAAAACAGAAGAAAACAATTAAAAAATTAGAATAAAATCACTATTTAACAAAGTCCATGAATCCTATGAATGTGCTTGTTCCATTGATATTCAGCCCAAAACAGTTACAATGCTCCAAAGCCAAACTCTTTAGAACTCAAAGTCTATGAGGTATTTAGCTCAAAAACCAACCAACAAAAAACATGAAGCATACATGCAGTATTTATCTGCAAAATGAGGAGGTGATCCTAAGCTAGGGTTTCAAATTTGTATTTATTTCATAGTTAATGCATTTTGACTTTTGAGACCATGCAAGGCCTAAGGAAAAATATCTGAAAGCGATTCATTGTAATAATAAATCATAACTTAATTTATGAGATAACTTTGGAATATGTTTGACTTTAAGGCTCTCAATAGATTTTGCAATAACTCCTGGCAAGGGCGCAGTGCCAATGTACAGGCGCGCAATGCCAAGGCAGAAAAAATGGCCTATTTTGCAACCAACTTTTGGAGGCCTTCCCGATGTCCAAATGAGCTCCAAGATGGCTCATTGGAAAGGAATCTGAGTATATTTTTCAAATATGCTTTCACTTTCCAAAATGGTGCCCATATGCCCAATCAAAAATCACTTCTCCCAATATTGGTAAACGCATAGTGCTAGGGTCAAAAAGAGGACATAAACATGATGTTTTGATGGTTTTTGGCCTTTTTGAGGGGCCAGTTTTGCTCCAAATCTTCTGAAACGTTTTGAGGTTAATGAAATTGTCATTAGGAACATGAATATGCTAACCATTTTCCATTTGGATAGATCAAAAAATAAATCAACGCCAGTGGCGCTGTGCGTTTGGCCAATTTTTTGCATGTTAAATTGTCAAAAATCAAAATGTGCACAAAATTGCCAAAATTGGAATTTTGCTTGCTGATCAAGGGTTAGAGGCTTGAAGGGACACCTCAACAAGAATATTGAGCTTCTCTTTCTCCTTTGACTCGGCCAAAGCCCGAATCTTTGCATGGGCTCGTTTGTGCTTGGCCCTTGCAATCATGTTTCTCATGGCATAATGTATTTCCATCTTCCTCTGAACATTAGTGTCTCTCTTTGCCTTCTCTAGTAGGTCCTCTAGATGCAAATTTTCCCTCTCAAGCCAAGACTCTCTGTATCCGTCAATCTCTATGGTAAGCAGCTCACTTGGAGTGAGCTACTCTGCCAATTCTGTCTCTTTTTCCCTTTCCCAGGCTAAAGCCCTCTTCAGTCCAATGGTCCTCGGTCTCTGTCTAGGAAGCTGATCCTCCTCATCATCACTGTCATCAAAACTACCCAAGGACTCATCTAGCAAAGCCTTGGCCTTTCCTGCCTCTCTTTGAGCTCTGATTGCCCTGACCTCATTGATGGTCTGCTTTGTCTCCAACTGTTGATTCTCTAGCTCAAGAAAGTTAATCACATTCTTTGCTCTACCAAGATCAGCTTGAAGCTCACTAATCTTGGCATCCTTGATTTTGATCAACATATTGGTGATTCTGACCTCATCCTCATCATCAAGGTCAATCAACTGAAACTCCTTCTTAGTTTCATGTTTATCCTCCTCCTCAACAATGATAGGCTCTGTAACCTTTTACTTTCCCTTATCAACCTGTTTTACTAATGAAAAAGGCATGACCCCTTTCACCTCAAGTGAAGCAAGCACGTGCCTGTGGTCTCTTCGATAGGTCAAAGGAAATGGTTCAATATTATTCATTTTAGTTGCAGCTGTTCCAATATCTCTTTCGCTACTTGAGGCTCTGGTATCATGATGTGATGGTGAAGGGTGGTGGAAAGGTGATGAGGAAGGATCATCATGAGGTGAATGGATGTGAGTGGGTGGAGATGTGTAATATTCCAAAATTAGCATGCAACTAATTGGAATAGTGAATTTTGTTGTTTCCACTTATGAGAGGAATAAATGGGTAAGGAGGCATACGAGTAGGAATAAAATCCCTCATAGTGTGAGAGGGATCATCATTGCAGCTGGATTTCACACCCTCATGTGTGAACAGGGTCAATTGCATGTGGATAAGGTCAAGCCTTGAAAAAGTCAACAGCGCTGGGAGAGAAGGTGGAGAACACTTAGAGAAACAACGCAGTATGAATGGGAGGAGGTTTCTTTGGTGAAGGAAACCCTAATGAGTGGGACCCATGGTGAAAGGGATTCCATTTTTTTAAAATGAGGGCAAGGCAACCATTGTGATTCATGTTGATGATTATTGATTTCTTGGTCTGTTTAGACTTTGTGCATTCTCCTAATATTTAGCAGAGTTGTAGTGCTTCTTAGCATAAGGCATTCCTATTTAGGAATTCCTTCTCCTTTCAAGAGAGGCCTCTTGAGGGAGCTTGTTATTCATTTCTCCACATTCAGGCTTGAGGCCAAGCATCCTCCTTCAGCTACAACGTTATTCATGTAGCAGGAAACGTTGTGTTGCAGGGTGTTGCAGTGGAGGGTTCCACAACACCACTTCTAGAGCTTATCTTTCAGAGGAGGGAGCTTCTATTCCTTTGGGAGGTCAGTGAGGAAGATTCAGGAGCATATTTCACCATCTTTGGCATCAGGCCAACCATTTCCATGATCTACAACACAATCCCTCTCTTAGACTGCGTTATTTTCATTGTGTATCTGTAGTGAGGGTTTGCAGTATTGTTTGGAGGGCAAGATCTTCAGTGATAGGATAAGCCTTTCACTTGGAATATCCATTGGAGGAGGTTTGTTTAGGTTGTGCATCATTTACAGCCATCTCCATCTAGTTCTTGAGTTGTAGCTGCTACTCAGCCCTGCTACTCCGACATTTTTTCCATTTTGTATATTTCAGCCAATCCTTCCAGGATTGACTTGATATTGTTTTTCAGGGGTTAGAGCTTTGCTCCCCACTTAATTTGAGCCATAAATTTCCATATCTATGTATTGAAATTATTTCTGTAGTAGTGCCTCCTATAAACTGCGCAGTCATAGCCTTGGGCTTTCCATATGTAGCAGTGTTCTTCATTTTCATGTACATGTTCTATTGAGGCTTGCATTGCCTAGCTTGAGTGATTGTTTCCTCAAGGATTTGTACTCTTTTGCTACTATAAGATCAATATGATGGTTATTTGGATCTTCTCTTGTTTTATGTACTAATATAACGCTGCTACTCCAAGATGTGTTCTTACATTGCTGGATCTCCAACTTTGGAACATCTTAAGGTGTTCTTATTGTTGTAGAAATTCCCTATTTGGGGATATTACAGTGGTATCAGAGCATCATCTTGGCTCAGCCTGTGAGTTTTAGCCAAAGAAGATAGAAGAATATCAGAATATTGGAGAGGATGGGTTTTTTCTCATCATTCTTCAGATCTATGAAGAACCTCCCCAAGGAGGATGAGAAAATAGAGAAGGAAGGACCATGCACTTCATATTCTCATCAAGAAGAAGACAATGAGCATGAAAGATACTTGGATCATTTGATTCTAAATAAGTACCTTGTTGAGTACAAATATCAACCTAGAGCCTTCAAAGAGACTCTAGCTCTTCCACAGTTCATTTAGTTAAAGGAAGAGAGGAGGTCCGACAACAAGAGAGGAATCAAAGGTAATAGGTTTCTATTGCCTACATATGATGGATCCTCTATAGAAAGAGCTTGGGAAAGGAAGCTTGAGGCATTATTCATACTACATCCAGTAGTAGAGAGGGAGGCAGTAGAAGTTGCAGCGCTGCACTTGGAGGTTGAAGCCAATGTTTGGTGGTTCAGCCACTTGAACCATGCACGGGTGAATACTTTTGTAGGTTTCACTCAAAGGTTGATTAGAACCTTTGATAGAGAAAGATCAGAGGAGAAAAATCCCACACCACCATGGGAGGAGACTTGTACCAGCGCTGTCATAGCCTTGGAAGAGCAGCCTTCTACATCTGCAAATGGGGCGGCCATTTCATTGGAGGAAAGAACTATTGCGGCCATACAGGGAGATCCCGAGTTTATCAAGGTATGAATGAATTTCCACTTTCTATTTCAGCAAATATTTTGGAGGATTGTGGGAATTCATCTTTATATGACCAAGAATCAACACACATTGCTAATGTAGAGCAGCAATATTGCACTGCGTTGTGCAACATTAAAACATTCAAGGAAGAAATAAACCATCATCCTCATGTGCCATTTTTGGAATGCATACCACACTTGAGGTTGGGGTTTGAATACTTGAAGGGAAGGATGAAAGATAGTAGACATCTTGAAGTGAGAAACCCTTTGTCCTTTCTAGATGACCCTTTCTCAATGAGCACCTCTCAGCTCAAAGAGAAACTTCTACTTTCAGCAGATCCAAGAACTCATTGGTTTTGGAGGACTATTGATGAGAGGGAGATCTCATGGAGAGATTTCATTAGAGGTGCACTTCAACACATCATGGGGTGAAAATTTCTTCAACAGTTAGAGGAGGCTCTTCCCTTCTCACACTTGGATCTTCACGGATTCAAGGAGGAGCAGATAGATGATGGAGGACATCTTAGGATGGATAACATCTCTCATGTTTGTGTTGGAAACTTCTTGAGCCATACACATCATGATGGGAGGTTTTTTCCTACCACCTATTTGGGTCCTTATGGGGTCAACTTTATCCTTGAGAAGATTGCATTTAAACATCCCATGAAATGAAAAGATAGAAAACTGAATTGGAAGGATGGTAGCCCTCATGAGAGGAGTACCAAGATGGAGGATGGAAGGAGACATCCACAAATGATTGAGTGGATGTGGATGAAGATAAAGAGGCTAGTAAGCCACTTGCAGCTCTATGACATCGGGCAGCAGGATGCTTGGCTGCATTGGTTACTCTTGAAAGAGTTTGGTCATCATCCTCTTTCTAAGGGTATGTGGCAGGATACTTGCATCTTTGAGAAGTAAAGAGTATGGATGCATGGTGTTGATGTGATCTTCATATCATTCATTATGTTTTCATCACATGTTTTTTATGATGAAAGTATGAGGAGGCAGCAAAATATTTTGTTGCTTTGCTTGTTCTTGGGAGAGCAAGGAAAGATTTTCTCTCACACTTTGCATGATGTTGCAGGAGTAGGAGATGGCACTATCATGATGCAAAGGGGCTACTCCTTGGCCTTATATGATCAAGAGGAACTTCCACTTTGGGAGGAACTTCTTAGGTATTGCAGCATTATGGGAGATGTATTTGACAAGGAGAATGTTAGAGAATGGAGTTATGAGTTGGCAGGAGCTTATTTGCATGGGCCAACAATGCTGTCACTTGAGAGCATGGGTTTATTGATGGAGTATCCTTAGGATCACTTCACATTTGATGCACTTGGTGGAAAAGGAGGAGGTGAGAATGATGGAGTAGTGGATGGAAACATCTATTACATTGGTACGATCTTCTTTTCTATGATCTTCTCGACTTGGATTCCCAAGTATAAGAAGGGTGACCTTCATGCAGCATATGGTTCATTCCTCTTCATGGAAGTGTGTCATACCACTATGGAGGAATTATTCATATACATATGCATCATCTTACTCTCAACACATGGTAAGAATATTGTTTGTGCATCCATTTATTATCTAACACAAAATTTGGATACTCTTACCATTCATATTCAGTGCATTTCCCCACAAGAGGGAAAGATTTTAATTGAGCTCCATGGTCAACATTGGGCCAAATTGTATGATGGAGACAACCATATCTTATATGGCCTTGGGCAAGTGTTTCCCTTCATGTATGTGTTTGGGTTCCCATGTTTTGGCCAGATTGGCAAGACCAAAAGATGAGACAACATCAGAACCACTTTTGGGCCCTAGGATCTAGCCCTCCTGAACCCGGAGAGGGATCTCTCCAATAAACAAAGAATGATTTGTCTTTGAAGCTCAAAATGAGATGTTAGGCTAGTTATGAAGCACAAAGGGGGGTTTTAAATGATTTGGTTGGTTGGTTGCTGGGTTGGTCATGAGATCATAGACTGAGAAAGCAATGGGAGAAAAGGAACAAAACAGCAGGATGCTTCAGCAAAGAGGATAGGTCAAAACTGTGCCATCCATTGGGCCATGGAGTCATAAAAGGAAATTACATGCAACAACTAGCCAAGGCTTTCAGAGGGCAAGTCATCTATACTATAGGATGTTTTCAGATAGATGATGGGATGGAACATTAAGGAGAGAAAATGGAAGAAGGAAAGACAACCAAATTTCTGTCTATAGATCAGGTCAGAGGTCATTTAACTCCAGACCTGCTTGGACATACTCTAAGGCAGCTCTCTAAGAGATAAAGGGGCTGCTTATAGATGGGACCAGAGGTAATTTAAATCCAGGTCTACTTTAGCAACTCCAAAGGAAAAACAGAGATAGATTTGACAAGGAAACATCTAAGCAGCAAACCCCCGAGTTCATACATCAGCTAGCAGGAAATAACATCCACTGCGCTGGTTAAACCACATGGATTCACTCTTAGATACACATAAGGCGGAAAACATTAAAGGTAGGGAGAGCAGGAAACATAGGGCACCTAGCAAGGGTGAATCCTATGTTATATTTCTGTTGCCTACCAGAAGAACATGAAACAGCATGTAAATGAAATAAACAGAGTTAGAAAAACGTCACCAATAGTAATAGACTAGGATCCTGTGAAATGCTTTGATTAATGGATGCAAAACCAGTCATGTACAATAAGCTCAATGGCTAATACAGTCCAGACTTTCTCCTCCCAGCCTATCACATACAACTACTCTACTACTCCCTCTCAAGACTGTTCTAACAGTTAGATGAATCCCTCTAACAACAACAGCCGAACAACTGAACAACAACGTTTACAATAGTTCTCGGGGATTTATTATAGGAGAAGAGGAAGAAATAGAAGTAGGTCAACAATTGAATGAGTCTCATTAAGATAGTAAGGCGGAAGTGTTCACACCCATACCGCTTAATGGAAAAATGCAACGCTGTATGTACTCTGTAGATTGGCTTGGAGATCTCTGCCAGGTCGGGATTGACCTCTGATATGTGCTTTAAGTCTTTACGGCGGTCTGGAACTCTGCGCTGCCATTCTGGAATAAATGAACTAGATGGAAGGCCTGCAGGGTTCCCCATACCTCAATAACTACTGCCTGACTGTCTTAAATGAACTTTAGTCAGCGTAAATAATCGATTCAGGGCTCGAGGAGGCATGGAGATTTCTTGTAGGAAGGTGTCCTTCTGGAGACGAGTACTTCTGCTGATATTTAAACACAGATAAGACTCTTGGCGTGCTTAAGTCTTCGAACTGTGCTTGAATCCTTTGAATGCGGGATTAGACGTTAATTATATCAATAATAAGAATTAATCCCTTTGAAACCTTCCGCTGATCTGCTGGCAATGCTGAAAACACCTCTCCGTGCTATCTGCACAATAAAATAAACTGTTTAAAGCCTGGGCAGTGGTGGCAGAGGAAATGCTGCAGAGGCCAGAGGAAAGGTGGCGGAGCGATGGAGGAACGGTGAGAACAGTGAAAAGGAGCGGAGAAAGGACTATCAATGTAAAACCCAAGGTTTGGCCTTTGGCCGAAATACAAAGGGAGAAGGGCTAAAACATGGGAGTTGGACTTGAAATGGTGGGACCGACCACGGCGGGGGGCAATTAGATCAGGACCGTTAGATCTAAGCGACAAATCAACGGTGGGGATGAGGCGAGAGGATTAATGGTGAGCCCGGCGGGGTCAATCGCAATTGGAGATCGGAGTGGGTGCCAATCGCAACACACATTTCATAAGTTCCGATTGTGATTGAGGGCAGGATGCGATTGAATTATGGTCGTTGGATGCAGTGGGGAAACGGACGACGGAGATTTAATCGGGGCGAAGACAGAAAGGCTTGCGATCGGAGGAAATGGGAAGTGCGATGGCCGTTGGATCAACTGGGAGATGGGTGGTCGAGGTCGAATCGGAGAAATCGCAATCAGAGACAGGAAGATAGGACTTGCGATTGTGATCGAAGGTCGTGGTGCGATTGAGCGCTGACCGTTAGATCGGGAATCAGATCAACGGTTCACGTTCAATCGGAGGGGGAGTCGGATTGGGAAATCGGAGAAAGGACTTGCGATTGCGATTGGTCGGGAGGAGCGATAGCCGTTAGATTAGTGAGGGGAACGGATGGCTGCGATGCAATCGAGAGGTCCAATCGGGGCGACACTGCTGTGAGTTGCGATTGCGATCGGACAGGGGTTGCGATTAGCGCTCCACCATCATATCTTTATGTCAGATCAACGGTAAAGAACGAGTCGCGGGACTTTGTTTATTAAACCAATTGCATCGGCACTTTAGAGTTTTACAAAAGAATTTGCCTCCCGCCGATCTTCCAATTGCGATTAGCACTTGGGACTTAAGCGCTTGGTCCCAGCGCACGGGCATGTGTAGGGGAAGTGGTTGAGGGGCTAGGCCTTATAATAAGGTCGGAAAGTGGGTTTTAGCCCATTAAATGGAATTTGAAGGAGAAGGAGGGGAATGATAGAGGATTAAGGGAGGAAAATGGCCAACAAAGGTTAGGGGAAGAATTTTAAGGGGGTTTTTGGGGAATTAAGAGGGTAAAAAGGAAAAAGAAGGGGAAATAAAGGGGAGGAAGATAGAAGCTAAGTGGGGGGAAATAAGAGGGAAAAGGAGCCTTTGGGCATTTCTTCGCAAACAGAGAGGCTTTATAATGGAACTCAGCAGAAAGGATTTTGTCAAAGGACACAAGGCACAAAGAGGCTTCAAGGATGATGTGTCTTTAGGGGAGATGCATTCCTTGAAGGCTCAAAAACATTTTAGCCCCCTATTTTCTTGTCAAAAATTTCATAGGGGGGCTAACAGTGGCTCCACATGGGGATGGCTTCTTCTTGAAGGAGTTAAGAAACTAGAAAATGATCTCTTGGTGTAGGCCAGATGCCTGCTGCTATAAGCCATCTTTCTTCTTTCTTTAGATCAGCTGCCACAAATTGTGAAGACATTACATCAGCAGTAAAATTCTCCCAAACAACTACCTACCCACACTATAGTCCTAACATTTTTTCTTCCGGGTGCATTTGGACTTGCAGACCCTCTTACATCATCAATTTTCACAAACAAGAAAAATATACATATTCTACTTCTACCCTTATTACTCCATGAGACCAGATTAGACTGTTGGCTTCATAGTTTCTCTACCTATGCTACTACCTGCTAGGATTAGACTGTCTAGCATGTTTCTTCTCTACATTGTAAGACAGAAAATGAAAACAACTAACTACATGCTCATACGCTGAGCTTTATTTAGCTTTTCCTACCTACCATACTCTAACTGAAATATTTACAGTCTAGCTTACAAATGTTGTCTTCCAATGTAACCAGTCCATCAAGTGATCCCATGGCTGGTCCTTCTTGCTCAACTCCTTGAGCACGATGGATAGGCAGGGCAGCTCCCACTCTTTTTGTTTAATAACAGCAGCCTTGAAAAATCTTTTTTCTGTCTGCAACATGCTGCTCATAAAGACCTTTGATCCTTCATCATATGTTTGCAGGAGATGCGCATAAGGATCATGAAATGATACCTGGCTATGAATATTTGACAGGTTGGCTTCGACCAGGATCTCTTCTTCTTCCACTGGATCAAGAATGAGACTCTCTTGAGAAAGAGAATCTCCCTCATCTGCTTCACTTTCTGAACTGGAGGACTCATCGTATATGGCAGTGCTGTCCTCTTGGAGCTCTGATGTATTCTGCTCTGGTGTGCTGAGCTCAGTGAAGAGATCAATGCATTCTTGAGCAGGGGCATGCTCCATTTCTTCCTCTTTTTCAGGAGAAGGCACCTTATTTCCAACCTGCTCAAGAGTCTCTTCTTCATCTTCTAAAAGGAAAAATTGCTGGTTTCCAGTCTCATTGATTATCTGTGGTAAAGCGGAATGAAGATTCAAAGAATCTTCATCTGCTATTATACTGTCATAGCTCTCCCCATCAGTGTCATAAATAGCCGGCATTGGCTCATTACTCTCTGGAAGTGAAAAGGATTGATTCTCCTCCCCTAAATATACTAATGATGACCCTACAAGATCTTCTTCTGTTTGGGGAACATCATCATCAGATAGATCAAAAGTAGGAGAGTCATGAATGTAAGTAATGCTACCAACCGGACATACTAGATTATCAGCAGATCTTTCTTCACTCTGATTTACATGTGAGCTTTCCAACTTCGTACCATGAGTCTCATCAGATGAATGGGCAAGGATGTCTGATTTGTGAAAAATTTCAGAGGTTGGCTGTCTACTGATGATCGGATCTGTTTCTACTTCTGCCAAAGGGGAAGATGGTCTTGTATTCCTTCGTGCAGAAGTGCAGCAACCCTCTGTTTCCTTTGAAGATTGGATTTGAGGCAGGGTGTCATCCGAAGCCTCAACTGCGAGGGATGACGGATCAGCATCTGAGTTTTCAGGAATATCTTGAGGAATGTCTATGGTCTCTTGATTGTTTTCTTCCTCAGCCGATTCATCCACGTTCTTGTGAAAGCTAGGATGCATATGAAATTCTTGAATGGCTGTCAACAGGTCTTCAGATTGCGTATTAACCAAATCCTTATCAATGTTTAACAGGTACTGTATGATATTCTAAGATTGATCACAACAGTCCCATGATAAGGATGGAGAGTTTCCTTTATAATTCTTGTAAAATACTTGGTGCATGTCCTTTAAAGAAAACAAATTCCGAGGTTCTAACCATTCATACCAATTCCTAGCTTTTCCTTCTAATGTTGCCATGAACATTTTCATTAAGCAGTCTTCATGCCATTCAACTTTAAATTTCCACACATGTATATGAAACTTGATGAGATGTAGCAAGGGGTCCTTAGTGTTTTCACCCTGAAAGATAGGCAAGTTTTTTAACCAGTCCACTTCAGGCATTTTGTGTGGGAATCCAAGGATATGCTCCCTGCTCATTGGGGCATATCTTCTCTGTATGTGTGGAAGCATGTTTGTAAATCAGAAAGAGGTCACTGTGTCTTCTCAACCAGTTCAGAGTCTTCTACCAGTGGAGTCATTCGGTCTTTGGATCATAGGGAGTGTGGAGTCGCCAGGTGGATGTATATGAATGTTTGAAACAGGATGCTGTCCACCATCAGAAAATTGAATGCCAATCTAACTAGAGATCTTGGGTCTTATGAGTGCCTAAGAATTTTTAAGGTGAAATGCACTCAATTCCCCAGCGGAGTCGCCATTATGTTGGGGTTCCCATGTTTTGGCCAGATTGGCAAGACCAAAAGATGAGACAACATCAGAACCACTTTTGGGCCCTAGGATCTAGCCCTCCTGGACCCGGAGAGGGATCTCTCCAATAAACAAAGAATGATTTGTCTTTGAAGCTCAAAATGAGATGTTAGGCTAGTTATGAAGCACAAAGGGGAATTTTAAATGATTTGGTTGGTTGGTTGCTGGGTTGGTCATGAGATCATAGACTGAGAAAGCAATGGGAGAAAAGGAAAAAAACAGCAGGATGCTTCAACAAAGAGGATAGGTCAAAACTGTGCCAGCCATTGGGCCATGGAGTCATAAAAGGAAATTACATGAAACAACTAGCCAAGGCTTTCAGAGGGCAAGTCATCTATACTATAGGATCTTTTCAGATAGATGATGGGATGGAAAATTAAGGAGAGAAAATGGAAGAAGGAAAGACAACCAAATTTCTGTCTATAGATCAGGTCAGAGGTCATTTAACTCCAGACCTGCTTGGACATACTCTAAGGCAGCTCTCTAAGAGACAAAGGGGCTGCTTATAGATGGGACCAGAGGTAATTTAACTCCAGGTTTGCTTTAGCAACTCCAAAGAAAAAACAGAGATAGATTTGACAAGGAAACATCTAAGCAGCAAACCCCCGAGTTCATACATCAGCCAGCAGGCAATAACATCCACTGCGATGGTTAAACCACATGGATTCACTCTTAGATACACATAAGGCGGAAAAAATTAAAGGTAGGGAGAGCAGGAAACATAGGGCACCTAGCAAGGGTGAATCCTATGTTATATTTCTGTTGCCTACCAGAAGAACATGAAACAACATGTAAATGAAATAAATAGAGTTAGAAAAACGTCACCAATAGTAATAGACCAGGATCCTGTGAAATGTGCTTTGATTAATGGATGCAAAACCAGTCATGTACAATAAGCTCAATGGCTAATACAGTCTAGACTTTCTCCTCCCAGCCTATCACATACAACTACTCTGCTACTCCCTCTCAAGACCGTTCTAACAGTCAGATGAATCCCTCTAACAACAACAGCCGAACAACTGAACAACAACCTTTACAATAGTTCTCAAGGATTTCTTATAGGAGAAGAGGAAGAAACAGAAGTAGGTCAAAAATTGAATGAGTCTCATTAAGATAGTAAGGCGGAAGTGTTCACGCCCATACCGCTTAATGGAAAAATGCAGCGCTGTATGTACTCTATAGATTGGCTTGGAGATCTCTGCCAGGTCGGGATTGACCTCTGATATGTGCTTTAAGTCTTTACGGCGGTCTGGAACTCTGTGCTGCCATTATGGAATAAATGAACTAGATGGAAGGCCTGCAGGGTTCCCCATACCTAAATAACTGCTGCCTGACTGTCTTAAATGAACTTTAGTCAGTGTAAATAATTGATTTAGGGCTCGAGGAGGCATGGAGATTTCTTGTAGGAAGGTGTCCTTCTAGAGACGAGTACTTCTGTTGATATTTAAACACAGATAAGACTCTTGGCAAGCTTAAGTCTTCGAACTGTGCTTGAATCCTTTGAATGCAGGATTAGACGTTAATTATATCAATAATAAGCATTAATCCCTTTGAAACCTTCCGCTGATCTTCTGGCAATGCTGAAAACACCTCTCTGTGCTGTCTGCACAATAAAATAAACTGTTTAAAGCCCGGGCAGTGGTGGCGGAGGAAATGCTGTGGAGGCCAGAGGAAAGGTGGCGGAGTGATGGAGGAACGGTGAGAACAGTGAAAAGGAGCGAAGAAAGGATTATCAATGTAAAACCAAAGGTTTGGCCTTTGGCCGAAATACAAAGGGAGAAGGGCTAAAACATGGGAGTTGGACTTGAAATGGTGGGACTGACCGCGGCGGGGGGCGATTAGATCAGGACCGTTAGATCTAAGCGACAGATCAACGGTGGGGATGAGGCGAGAGGATTAATGGTGGGCCTGACGGGGTCAATCGCAATCGGAGATCGGAGCAGGTGCCAATCGCAACACACATTTCAGAAGTTCCGATTATGATTGAGGGCAGGATGCGATTGAATTATGGTCGTTGGATGCAGTGGGGAAACGGACAACAGAGATTTAATCGGGGGGAAGACAGAAAGGCTTGCGATCGGAGGAAATGGGAAGTGCGATGGCCGTTGGATCAACTGGGAGATGGGCGGTCGAGGTCGAATCGGAGCAATCGCAATCAGAGACAGGAAGATAGGACTTGCGATTGCGATCAGAGGTCAGGGCGCGATTGAGCGCTGACCGTTGGATCGGGAATCAGATCAATGGTTCACGTTCAATCGGAGGGGGAGTCGGATCGGGAAATCGGAGAAAGGACTTGCGATTGCGATTGGTTGGGAGGAGCGATAGCCGTTAGATTAGTGAGGGGAATGGATGGCTGCGATGCAATCGGGAGGTCCAATTGGGGCGGCACCGCTGTGAGTTGCGATTGCGATCGGACAGGGGTTGCGATTAGCGCTCCACCGTCAGATATTTATGTCAGATCAACGGTAAAGAACGAGTCGCGGGACTTTGTTTATTAAACCAATCGCATCGGCACTTTAGAGTTTTACAAAGGAATTTTCCTCCCACTGATCTTCCGATTGTGATTAGCGCTTGTTCCCAGCGCACGGGCATGTGTAGGGGAAGTGGTTGAGGGGCTAGCGGGAAGGGGCTAGGCCTTATAATAAGGTCGGAAAGTGGGTTTTAGCCCATTAAATGGAATTTGAAGGCCAAGGAGGGGAACGATAGAGGAGTAAGGGAGGAAAATGGCCAACAAAGGTTAGGGGAAGAATTTTAAGGGGGTTTTTGGGGAATTAAGAGGGTAAAAAAGGAAAAAGAAGGGGAAATAAAGGGGAGGAAGATAGAAGCTAAGTAGGGGGAAATAAGAGGGAAAAGGAGCCTTTGGGCATTTCTTCGCAAACAGAGAGGCTTTATAATGGAACTCAGCAGAAAGGATTTTGTCAAAGGACACAAGGCACAAAGAGGCTTCAAGGATGATGTGTCTTCAGGGGAGATGCATTCCTTGAAGGCTCAAAAACATTTTAGCCCCCTATTTGCTTGTCAGAAATTTCATAGGGGGGCTAACAGTATGTTTAGTTTATGTACCTAACCATTTGCTATTTATCAGTAGATGTCATGGCATACATAATTATCCATGTAACACAAAACAACTTGCCATATAATTTTCTGAAGCAGCAGTTTGGAAAACTGCGCTGTCACTATTGGGAAAACTGTTGGTACCTTCTTGCACCACATGAAACCTTCAGCATTTTCCTCATTTTTTTGATTATCATGATTTAATTTTCTGATATTGATCTTATTTGTATTGGAAGAATGATTGGGAGAGAGGCACATGAGTTGGATGTGTCCTTTGGGGAAGGAGATTCCCACATTTTCTGCATTGCATGTTCTAATGGGAGCATGGGAGGAGAGATGGCCACCACATCCAAACACTTGTTTCCTTTTGTTGAGGTGGGCCATGTGTTTGATGGGATGCCATATGGTGATGATCTCATATCCATCACATATGGGTTGATTTGGGCCAGCTTGATTCACAGTGTTGGAGGAGAGATCTTTGGAGATCTAGTCTTCATCTTGCCTCTTGTGGGCAACATTATTGCAGCCCAGGATCAGAAAACACTCTACAATTATCATAAGTGGAGAGGAGGACAACATGGGGTAGGCTACTATGTCTACCATGTTCATATTTTCAGCCCACCTGCATTGCATGAACTCAAGGTGGAGGATAATTTTCTAGAGTTTCCATATTGGGAGGTGACTCATTTTATATGGATGATTGCTTGGTGATGGAGGATCCACTTGGGGAAGATGCTTTCCCAATAAATTTCAGTCTCCATGCCTTGGGAGGAAACTTCTGAGTTCTATCCTTGCAGTTGCTTGAGGACAAGCAACATTTGGGAGGGGAGGACTGTAATATTCCAAAATTAGCATGCAGCTAATTGGAATATTAAATTTTGTTGTTTCCACTTAGGAGAGGAATAAATGGGTAAGGAGGCCCATGAGTAGGAATTAAATCCCTCATAGTGTGAGAGGGATAATCATTGGAGCTGGATTTCACATCCTCATGTGTGAACAGGGTCAATTGCATGTGGACAAGGTCAAGTTTGACCAAGTCAACGACGTTGGGAGAGAAGGTGGAGAACACTTAGAGAAACAACGCAGTATGAATGGGAGGAGGTTTATTTGGTGAAAGAAACCCTAATGAGTGGGACCCATGGTGAGAGGGCTTCCATTTGTTTAAAAGGAGGGAAAGGCAGCCATTGTGATTCATGTTGATGATTATTGATTTCTTGGTCTGTTTATACTTTGTGCATTCTCCTACTGTTTAGCAGAAGGCAACCATTGTGATTCATGTTGATGATTATTGATTTCTTGGTCTGTTTATACTTTGTGCATTCTCCTGTTGTTTAGCAGAGTTGTAGTGTTTCTTAGCACAAGGCATTCCTGTTTAGGAATTCCTTCTCCTTTCAAGAGAGGCCTCTAGAGGGAGCTTGTTCTTCATTTCTCCACATTCAGGCTTGAGGCCAAGCATCCTCCTTCAACTACATCGTTATTCCTGTAGAAAGAAACGTTGTGTTGTAGGGTCTTGCAGTGGAGGGTTCCACAACACCACTTCTAGAGCTTATATTTCAGAGGAGGGAGCTTCTATTCCTCTGGGAGGTCAGTGAGGAAGATTCAGGAGCATATTTCACCATCTTTGGCATCAGGCCAACCATTTCCATGATCTACAGCGCAGTCCCTCTCTTAGTCTATTTTATTTTCAGTGTGTATCTACAGTGAGGGTTTGCAATATTGTTTGGAGGGAAATATATTCAATGATAGGATCAACCTTTCACTTGGAAGATCCATTGGAGGAGTTTTGTTCATCTTGTGCATCATTTACAACCATCTCCATCTAGTTCTTGAGTTGTAGCTACTACTCAGCCCTGCTACTCCAGCATTTTTTCCATTTTGTATATTTCAGCCAATCCTTCCAGGATTGACTTGATATTGTTTTTCAGGGGTTAGAGCTTTGCTCCCCACTTTATTTGAGCCATAAATTTCCATATCTATGTATTAACATTATTTATGTAGAAGTGCCTCATATAAACTACGCAGTCATAGCCTTGGGCTTTCCATATGTAGCAGTGTTCTTCATTTTCCTGTATATGTTCTATTGAGGCTTGCATTGCCTAGCTTGAGTGATTGTTTCCTCAAGGATTTGTACTCTTTTGCTGCTATAAGATCAATATGATGGATATTTGGATCTTCTCATGTTTTATGTACTGATATAACGCTGCTACTCCAATATGTGTTCTTACATTGCTGGATCTCCAACTTTGGAACATCTTAAGGTGTTCTTATTGTTGTAGAAATTCCCTATTTTGGGATATTACAAGATGTATGAGCAGCGGGATGTGATGGAGGAATGGATTCAGGAGGATGGGATGATGAAGGAACATCCTACTCATGATGAATAGGTGCAGAAGTGAAAAATTCATTGGCAATGAATGTATCCCATGGAATTTTTTTCTGTTATAGCTGATGCATGACCATCATCTTGATGAGTGAATGATGAAATAGGATTTGCATTTTTTGATTGTAATCTCTCTTTTGCAAAATGTAGGTCATTTTCTCAATGCTACGAAAAAAATAATATGGTATATGCAACATCCTAACTCTAGTGAAATGCATAAGAAGATGGATATGGTATGAGTAGAGGCGGGAAAACCTTCCCTCACAAGTGAAATACTTCATTATTATCCTCATCATGGGTGCATATCTATCAAGAAGATGAGAAAAAGGGAATATGGACTTGTTGTGATCTTTATACCTAGGTTTGAGGTATGGTTCAAAATAACTCATGTCCAGGTTTGCTTGTTTGAACCACCTCTCTCCCACACTAGGTATCCCTGTAGCAGCTGCAATGACATTGGTAAATATATCAAAAGTCACTTCGGCAAGGTTGACCTTCTTGTCATGTAAATTGATGATGAATAATCTTGTTAATTTTGGGTGATTTTGGATTTTCTGCACTCTCTCACAAAAGTCAAAACAACCCACATGTTTGAAGCAAGAAACAGTGAGAGGAGAGGCCATGAGTTCCCTTGTGGTGATAGGTTCAAATCTATTTATCTTCCCTCCCTTGTGATAATTTCTCCTTGGAATTTTTGCCTCACCAACCATGCCACTGTCTTCTTCTTCTGACATCTAAAATTCTGTTTTGTGAAAATCCTAGGGTGCAAGTGAAATGAATGAGGGGAAGGAGATGATATGACTAGCTTTGAAAAATAAATGGAATGAGTGTGAATGAAGGGTGTTATTCATCCATAATTTTCACTATTTGAATATGACTAAGTATCAATTCTAGATTTATAGAAACAAAGTTCATGAACATTGCGAGTTCTAGAAATCTCACTACCTTCATTATCCTTAAGATAATTTTTTCACTATTTCATCATCCCATCATGTCAATGCTCAGATCACCCATCCCAGAAGACCCATCATGGGCCCATGTCACTCAATTTGTCTTTTTTGTGTCACCTTTGGCCTCAACCCTCTATTTTGTTTTGCCTAACTCCTCCATTGTCCATCTAGGGCTTTTAAGGGCATTTTTTCTTGGTTTCTTGAACTCCATGGTTAAAAATCAACAAGGCTTGTATATTGATGCTCTTACACCTCCTCATATCCTTAATATGCCTTAATAAACACTTCCCATCACTCCTGTCCCTCAAATTCATCATTTTTCTACAAAACCTAGTATATTGCCACAATTTGACACTTTTTGAGACTAGGCCCTTGTTTTTCCCTTTTGGACCCCTTCCCCTCACTCAATCCTTGAAATTACACTTTCCCCTACAACCTAACATCTATCCATATCCCCCAAAATTTCCCCAAAAATTTAGACAACACTTAAACCCTTCATTCCCCTCCCTCTACAAGGCAGTCCTAAAATCCCCTACACCAAACCCTAATTTCCTCTTCCAACTAAGCTAGGGTTTTCTATGGAAAAGAGGCATAAGAGTAGAATATACTTATGGAAGGTCATATCAGAAATAATGATTCCATAATAACTCATAAACATCATTCCTCCATCATTTTCCAAGAATTCATTCCAAGGGCCTAGTCATTTTCCACACCTAGGGCCAGTTTTGCTTAAAATTATGTTTATGACCAAACAAAGATGCATTTGGAAAAAGTGAGAGAGGTTTTTGTCCATCATGGGTCCAAGAAGAAAAAAATCCTTTTTTTTTACACAGGCATCATGGTTTAGGAGAAATATCAAAAAACATAGGTGTCCCAGGAGAATTTTTGCACTGCTGGAGTGACCTTGGGAAAATAAGGTTTTCTCACAGCTGGAGTCTTCAAATGACTTGATTGATGGTTCAAAAGACAAATAAAATTAAATATATTTCCAATGAGCTATCATGAGCTCAATTTTTAGTTAAGGAAGGCCTCCAAAAGTGGTCTGCACCAGTACTCTGCATTTCTGCACCATCACTCAACACTTTTTGACCAGTCTTGGAAAACTCAACTTTTGAAAGGGTAAATCAAATCCAATCAAGAAAAAAATGGTATCTCTGGAAATTATATAGGTTAATATTTCCAACGAGCTATCACAGGCCCAAATATGACTTCGGGAGGGTCCTCAAAACTTGTCTGCAAGTTGACCCTTTTTGGCGTTGCGCGCAGGAAAAGTTTGGCCAGAATTGCCAAAAATTAGTCCAAATTAGTATTTTTTGGGAAAAATGACAAACAAGTCAAATACTGATGATAGGGCCTCCTTCATAACAACAGATGGAATTTCAGGGGTAATTCAACCTTCCCTCTAGGGTTTGACAAAGAAGCACTAATTCCACCTCACCAAAAGGACAAAATGGCAAAGAGTATCAGTACAAGGGCCTAAGCTTTCCAAGTACAGTCAAAGGCCTCCAAAATAATCAAAAGAAAAGAAAGCATGAGGTTGAGTATCAAAAGGAGAAATTCATGCTAAGCACAGGTTCACTGCTGAATAAATGAGATATCAAACTCCAAAAGAGGCTAAGAAGACCAAAGGAAAATGTTTTGTTGGCACCTGCACAAGATCAAAAGTGGCCAAGTGCAAAACATGGTAAACCTGTTGCACACATCTTTGTCAAAAGATATATCACTGTCAAATATTCAAAAGGCAAAGGACATGTTTCAGGTCACCTACAATCAAAATGCCCAAGGAGGTAAAAAAAGGGTTTTCAGTTTGATGAATATATGCCAAAGAATAGTTTGAACAAGTGCCCAGACTTTCAAAAGCAAAGGGGATAAAAAGGACATCTACTTCCCCTTAGCTAGCCACCATCACAAAAAAAGAAACTATGCCTTGAAAGAACATTCAAAACCCTGCAAAAGACAAAAGGTTGTAAGTCAAATGGAAAAAAGATTGAAAATCATATTAAAGTGGGTTTAGAACTTTGATTTATTTCTCTCAAAGGGTATAAAGGTGCCTTTGTTCCACTTCAAATTCATTTAGCCCCTAAAAAAGAGAAAAAAATGCTTAAGGAAGAAAAACAAAGTTTTTTTGGTCATTTTTGGCAAAATTTCCGGGCGCTGCACACAGACAGACTGGTGCTACGCACATGGGAGAAAAGCCAGTGTTAAATAACACTGCGCTATGCAAAAGCGGACTGGCGCTGCGCACACGCCCAGGTCGGAGCCCGAATCACCCACAACCTTCCCAGCACTGCGCACATGCCTGCCAACGGTCCGACCCAACCCGACGCTGCGCACAGAGTGCCCAATAGGAACGGCCAGTCGGGTGGCGTTGCACACAGAGGAATTTTAGCCAGATTTGCCAAAAAGTGGCCATAATCACTTTTTTCTCCTCAGTTTTGCCCCTGGCTCCTGGAAAAAATTTGAAAAGGTTGGTGGTGACTCTTATTTTCCCTCCAAAGTGGTCTTTTTGCATCTATAATCAAAGGAGAGTAACCATAACCTAAATTGGCTAAAAACCCTAATATTCATGGAAAAATCTCATTTAACCTTGTAGGGAAAGAAATTACCAATTGGAGAGTGATCATTAGCATAAATACACTCAATAAAGCTAAGCCTACTTCTAAACTCTGAAAGTATTCCTTGACTTCTTCCATTTTACCTCCATTTGTTAAAAATTGCCCTCACCATCACTCATTTTTCCTCCCTATAAATAAAGCTCTCACTAAGATAAAAACCATTTTGTTCAAAGACACAATTAGTCACCATGTATGGAGATGAAGAAATCAGTAGGGCAGACACAAATTTTAATGAGGAAGAGCAGGAGAATGATGATGACAAGGTAAAGGAAGATGAACATGGTAGTCACGAAGACAAACATAATGAGCACTTGGAGGAAGGCATTGATGGTAATGATGCCAATCGATCACTCCAAAGTACAGAAAAAGGGGGTGCTGATGAACAAGATAAGGACCAAGAAGATAGTGAAGACATTGATGAAGGAGATAGTGATAAAGAGAATGTCACCAATAGGACAGCCAGTGAGGAAAAGGACAACAAAAAGGATAGTCATGACAGCTGTCATGACTATCATGACACTAATCAGTCTCTTAATGGAAATAATAATGAAATCAAGAGTGCAGGGAGTGATGAAGAAGGGAACCCTAATGAGTAGCAAAGCCTATGTAAAGCAAGTGCAGGGGCTAGTGATCAATTTAAAGGCCAAAGTGACAGCCTAGAAGGTAGTAGAGAAGATAATTATAATGATGGTGTTGATAGTGATCAAACAGAGCATGGGATAACTAATGGGGATCATAGTGAAAGAGAAAGAGCTGATGAAAGCACCAAGGGTCATAGCCAAGATGAGGACACTCCTAAAAACATCATTACACCGCTTGCATGCACATATCAAAGAAGGTCAATCAGCTCTAAAACTTGACAAAGGCAAGGAGGAAATGGGCAAAGGTAAGAAAGGTAAAAGAGGAAAAGAGCATGAAAGCCTTGGATTTTTTGCTATGGCATCTCAACAGGTGTCCAAGACCTCTTGAGGGACCTCTCCACAAATTTTGGGCCAAATTGAACAAAATTTTGTGTTTTTTAAATTTTGAGGCCTCTGTGCACAACACCCTTGGCGCTACGCACAAATTTGGTGCATCCTCAGCTCAAAAAATTTACATTTTTGGATTCTTCTCATCATCAGTAGTCTTCTCACAAAATTTCAGATCATTTGGAGCAGTTTTGACCCCCCAAAAGGTCAAAAAACACCAAAATTTTGACCATTCTGCCTCATTTTTCAGGCAAGGTGCTGCACACAGAGTAGTGTTGGGAGAATGGGTTTTTGGGCAGGCACATGGAACTCATTCAGAAAAAAAAAATTTCTGGAAAGTAGACTGATTAAGATTTCCAACAAGCCATCACGGAGCCAAATCCGACATCGGGACGTGGTCCAAAACTTGGTTGCAAAACACCCTATTTTCTACTGGAGGAGGTGTTGCGCACAGAGCAGTGTTGGGAGAATGGATTTTTGGATAGGAAAATGGCACTCATTTAGGAAAAATAAATAATTTCTAGAAATTATACTCATCAATCTTTCCAACGGGCCATCATGGAGCCAAATCCGGCATTGGGAAGGGGTCCAAAACTTAGCCACACAAGACCCTATTTTCTGCTGAAGTGGAGCTGCACATAGAGACTATCTAAATGTGTTTTGGACCAAAAGTCAACAAAACACACTCATTTATTGCAAATTGATATTTTTGAGTTTTTTGAGGCAAAATCCTCTAGAATTAGGTGCAAATAGTTATTTTGGCATTTATTTCTTAGGATATTATGTGCCTTGGGCCTTGCATGGTCTCTTGGCCATAAATGACATTTATGGTTGAATTTGACATTTTTCTACCATATTTAGGGTTTTAGTCCTCCTTTGCTCCATAAATAGAGCATGAGGCCCTCATGTATTTTGTTGGCATTTGATGAGCTTTGAGAGCAATATACATGGTTTTATGAGCTTGGAGAAGTAATTGGTGTTGTGGAGTTAATGAATGGCTTTTTTGGCTTGATGATGGAGAAGCTTGTTTGCAGGATTCCTTATCTTGGTGAATGGTAATGTATTCTTAATTTGTTTATGTTTTATAGTTATCATTATGTTTCACTCCTCTTAGCTGTTATAAATCAGAAAATTATAGGTTGAGATATGCTCTTTGAGGCACCTCAGTCCTCCTGTTTGTTATAGCCTTAATGTTTTCCTCAGCTGGTTGTGTTTGACGAATTCTTAGTTGCTCTTCAAGCCTTCTTATGCTTGTTAGTTTCATTTATGGATTAATATGCTGGTTAAAAAATATGATTCACGGTATGCCCTGCTTATTTGAGACTATCTAAAACTTTGTCTTGGAACCTTTATTTGGAGTATTGTTTGATAGGTTAAGTCAAAGAGGTCTCGTTCGATCTTGCCCTTTTTCCATGCCTACCAACTTATTTCAGAGTTCTTTATAGCTTTATTTATGATGTTTAGGAGTTCCCTCTTCATAGATTGAGTGATTGTGTTATCTTGTATGTTTTCCCAAATTCTGAAGGTGAATTTACTAAAGTTAGAAACTCTTATGCTTTCTATGTTTCACTGGAATGTTTATCTTGGATTTTTATTTGTTTAAAAGTATTATCATTGAGTAAATGGTTTTCCCGATCTCATGCTTAGTATATTTTTCTTATCATATTTAAGACCCTCTTGTTCATAGGTATTTGAAAAAGGACTCTTGATTGCCCTTTGCCTTACCTTATTCACAAACTTGATGTCCATCCCATTTCAATGATAACCTTAAGGATCCATTAACCTTGCTAGATTGGCCTTGCACTGCACTCTGATTCATTATTGAGACACCCTTGACTTTCATTGACTCCATAGCCCAATGGATTTGATAGACTCTCACTCCACCTATTCCACTTGACCATCGTACCCAACCAAAACAATCAACAAAACCCTACACTTAACAACTAGCCTAAAATCAAAACCATAAAGCAAAAAGAACACATCCTTTGCACCCAATAGAGAGATACCTCTCTGAGTCCAGGAAGGCTAGGCCCTAGGACTCCAAAGACTAGTTTCATGTTACCCTGTCATTTGGTCTACCAATCTGCCAAATCACGGGACACTGACAAGGGGAATGAGTGAAAGAGAATGGGTGTTGTGAAAAAATAGATGAATGAAAACCCTCAATCAATGTAATTACCCTTGTTTATGACTGATTTTCTTTAAGGAGGATGAAATAGGGATAAAACAATGATCACAAGATAATAATTAGGGTTTTCTTAGGTTTCCTCTTTAATTAATTTAAGAATGACCAAAATGGCTTAAAAATGGGTTATGGTATGTACTTACCATTTAACAGTGCTTTGGAGGACTTTAGAGGAAATTTGAAGAAGTTTCAAACTTGTTTGGGCAGCTAGATCACTTGGGAACCTTCTCTAGCTAGGCGCGCAATGCCAGTGGAAAGCGTGTAGCACCAATGTAAGGCACATTGAAAAAAATCAGGCAAAGGCGCAACGCCAACTCCTAGGCGCGCAGTGCCGGTGCAAACGCGCAGTGCCAAGTGATGAACGCGCAGCGCCAAGAAACTTAACCCAAATTCACTCAGAAAACCCTGAAATTTTTCTTTGCTGGATGCTCCCGATGTTTTGAAAGGAAACAATGACTCATTTGAAATGTAAAATGGGCTTTTATAGGTTTGTGGATTTAATTTAACTTGAAAAACCCACTTTCTAATGTTTGAAGTATTTTTCCTTTTCTCACTGATACTCTTTGACACTTTTTACTTTGCAGGTTGCTGAAATCATGGAATTGGCTTTTATTTTTCTCATTGAGGCATGACATGTTCACTTTGACAGCTTTGGTATTTAATTATTACATATAGGAGAATCTTCAAAATCTTCTCTAGTTTCCACCATAAAATTCAACTCATCTTTTCCTCCTTCTTTGGCCACCTTTTTTAAATCTCTTAGTGCCTGTAGTTCTTTACATCAATCAATGTTGTCTTCTAATTTCTATATAGCCCTTTCAAGTTCATTCATTTCTGTCCAGTTCACCTTGCCTTTTTTCCATATTACATTAATATTTTCTGATAGAATTTCTTCATGTTTGGCCTTGTGTGCTTCCTCCATGTTATCTTCCTGCAAGTAATCACTACTTTGGCACTCAAATGGACTATCAAGTTTATAGCCCTTGTCATCTACAAGACCAGGTTTTCCCCTTTCCCTTGTTGTAAGTTGTTTTCATTCAGGAGTAGACAGTCTACATCATCAGTACTTTCTACTGATAAATTTTCCAACACCTCTACAAAAGTGCCAAAATTTGTCCCATTTTTCTCACTTGCAGGTTCTGAACTGAGAAGATAATCCTCCTTGGAAGTTTTAGGTCCTTCTTGAATAACCACGTCTCAACATTTTATTACATTTGAGCCAGATTCTAGCAAAGGAAAAGCAGTGCCTGAAACATCCAAGGATTTTGGGGAGCCAGAAGAATGTGTGTGTTGACCTCATTGGAATGAAAGGATGACATTGAAAAATGAAAAACCCTAATGACCTAATGGGAGTGATTTTTGACCTGATTTTGAATGAAATTAGACTTAAAAACTTTCAAGTGAAAAGAGCATTTCCAAAAGTGCTATTGTGCTCAAGGGGACATGGGAATGTGTTAGCAAGAAGAAATCTTAGAGGGAGGATGGAGTTTATTGATAGCGGAAAATGGGGGAAATGAGGTTTTAGGTAGGAAAGAAGGATGAAAATGAGAAGTTTAAGCCCATAATGAGTCTTTTAAGAGCAATAGGGTGACTTTGAGATGGCAAACTGATAGATAGGGAAAAAGGTTTTATGGAGATAATGAAGGCAGTGAGATTTTCGAAACTCAAGATATTCAAGGAATACTGTTTTCAGAAAGATATAACCATTCTATAGTCATCCAAAGATAGTGAAAAATACTAATGACTAACAAAATCAATTTAACTAGTTGTAAATGATTGTTGCACTAGTGAGAGGCCAAGTGAATTAAAACATATTTAATTCACATGCAGTGATCTGTCATGTGGCTGATGATTTACTATTAATAGTTGCATGCATGTCAGTTCTGATGAAGACCCAGTTGAGACAAAGGTTAAAGGGAAGTTGACTACCAGTTTTGTTATTAGAAAACTGCTCAGATGCAGTTAAAACACCACATGATTGCCCATGATAATTGCACAATTGAGAAAGGATGAAATTCCTAAGGAATAGGGATTTCATTCCTCATTAATTGCGTGAGCAAGGCAGGCTGAAAATAGGCTGAGAATTGGTTAAGTGTTGGCCCAATTTTGTCTGTATCAGTGTCAGACGACTAGTAGAGTGCAGAAGACTCTTGTGAGAAGAGTGCATTATAATTGTTTCATGATTCCTTGGGTGAATATATAATAGAATATAGAGGGGTTTTGAGTAGCAATATTTCCCTAGGAAAACATCTATGTTGTGGTTTGATTTGCGTCTTTCTTTACTTGTTGTGATTTGGCAATTGTGTTTATTTTCCAAAATTGATTTGTAGAAGGATTTAGTATCTAGCTTTAGTACATTTCTTGATCAGATTGAATCCATTGATATACATATGTTTGTATAATTTATACACCTCTTCAATCACTTCAGCTTGTGCAATTTGTATCCCTTCAATCTCAACTGCTAGAGATGGAACTTGAGGTGCTTTAAGTGTAGCTTTGAGTGGAAATTTGGGTGAATATGCTGCTTTCTCAACTCTCTTTCTCCTTGTCCTAATCTCATGACTAAAAACAAATAGCTTCCCTTCTCCTCTCTGCAACTTCAACCTTGTAATCATCACAAAATTGCAACTATTAAAACCCTTCTTGCACAATCTCAAGCAAAGAAAGTAATAAACCTTTAGCAACCTTGTGCTCTAATTCCAAATTGATCTGAAATTGATTGTTAATTAATGTTGTGCTAATATCACTTTCAGAATTAACATGAAAGTGCTTTGGTTTGCTTATCATACAAGATTTTATACACGTGCTTATGAGTGAAAACTCATTAAAATTAGTGAGATTAAGTGATACAGGAGGATCTTGTTCAATATAGTTCAACAAAGAAGTCCAGTCAACTCCAGAAGTCCGATGTTCGGTTCAGTCTCCAATCCGCTAGTTTTGTCAGTATCGTCCATGGGTCAATGTTAGGTTCATGGCATGGTCGTCATGTGATTCGAATTTGGGTTAAAATTTGTCAAAAAGGGTGAAATGCCTTACAATGTAAAGGTCTATGGTTAAAAGCTAACCTAGATCTAAAACCCTAATACCTAAGCCTAAAACCCTATACACATGATCTAAGTCCTAAACATACAAACCTAAATGATAAACCTAAAAACTATGGTGTTAGAACCTAGCGCATTAAACTTAAATGATAAGAGCTATGGTAAAAATCCTATTTCTAAGCTTTAGCCTATGTCAAAAACCTTTAGTGCAAACCATATTATAAAATATTACATAAACCTTATTTGATAAGGTTCGGGACATACATATATTGGTTTAAAACCTTAATATAAAACCCAAAAAGTTAACCCACAACGCTAAGTTAAAAAGTTAACCGTAATTGCAGTCTGGAAACTGTGTCGGAGATATTGACAGCATGTGAATGGGTCTGAAATAGACTGTGACATAAAATACGACGGGTAAACAGTTTTAACAATGCAGAAAACCGTCAGGTTTAAATACATGTAACACCTGTTCCGGAATTGCCGGGGTAAAGAACTAGACTGCCGGAGCTTAATTGACCGCCTGCCTGATCACACTTAAGGGCTCCTCAGTCTCCACCCGGTTAGCTAGCACTGTGGCTAAAGATTTTATTATATAGTTTATAAATGGGTTTTATGAATTAAAACAACGCTAAGTTGTAGGAATTATCCCTAGGTTTTTGTAATTGATAGGGATTCGAGATGCTTATCCCACCAAGTGCTTAACCAATTGTTATTTTGGGCATTTGAAGGTTCGATGCAGACTTATTTAAACCATGACAAAGCTTCATGAAGGACATGGGTATTTTATTTGAACTTCAGTTTCAACAGGTTAGAGGCAATTTTGTTTTCAGCATTGCTCGACTGTTGGGAGTTGGAATTGAGTGCAGAGACAAGTGTCAGAAAGGCGAGAGAGAGTAATTTATATTTACAGAGTCCAAAAGTGCCCGCGATCATAGTCATTCTAATTCTTTTTTGTGTAAATAAATTCCTCAAGATCAATCCTAATAAAGCGGACACCCACTTGAAAGCGGACCCAAAGATGTAGTCCACTAGGGACGAACTCCGTAATCAACTGTTTGATTCTTCTTCTCTCTATTTTATGCTGTGATTTAATCATTTATTTGCTACTGGTTTATGTCATCTTTCATTCAAAAGCTTTCTTCAGTTAACAATCAATCTAAAGGACAAACTAATCAAAACTACCTCAACACTTTAATCGATCATATGCAGATCATATTTGGTATCAAAGCAGGTTGTGCTTTGTAGTTTGTTTGTCAGTGGATGTTAACCAGGTTGGGAGTGCAACGTGGAAAAGGCGAGCTTGAGGAATTTGATCCAGAGATCGGAAAGTGGAAATTCGTTCATCAATCAACGATGACAGGGACTGAGACCGTTGAGAATTCTGAAGCTACTAAAAAGAAACCCATGGATGAGAATCAAATCCAGCAGATGTTTCTAAACATGCAAAAAATGTTGGCAGAATTATATGAAGACAAGAATATGAGAGATGCAGCCTCATCATCGAAGGGATCAAAGAAGGAAAAGTGTAAAGGCAAGGAAAATAAGTCTCCTTCTCCTCCATCATCTCCATCATCTTCTTCTTCCTCTTCTACTTCTAGTTTTGAATCAGAAAAAGAAAAGAAACCTAAGAGTCCACTTTTGAAACTTGATGTTAAGTTTGAATGACCCGTGTATGATGGTGAAATAAACCCTGAGAAAATAGATAATTGGGTAAAACAATTAGAAGTCTATTGTTGTATTCAAGATATTACTGATGATAAGACAAAGATTCAATTAGCTACTCTTAGAATGGGGGGTACTGCTTTGATCTAGTGGGAAAGTAAGACACAAATAGATTTAAAGCATAAGGGAAAAGTTATCACCTCATGGACTAAGTTTATTAAAGCTCTAAAGAAACAATTCTATCCGTTGGGTCACACACAACAAGATGTAATTGATTGGCAGTGCTTGCAACAAGGTAAGGGACATAATGTTCAAGAGTTCACACAGGAATTCAAAAAGAAAGAATTAGCACTTGGTATTTATTTGGACACAAATGAAACTTTGTTGAAGCATATTGGCATTTTGCATTCATATTTGCAGCATACATTATTAATGTTCAATCCTAATGATTTTGATGATGTTTGTGTTCAAGCTATTCATGTTGAATCAGGTGGTATACCATTCAAGTTTACACCAAATACAACCAAGCAGATGGAAACCGAAGACAACAAAAAGAAGGGAAAATCAAAGGGAAAGAATACCGCCACAGCTCAGAAGGAAGATGAAAGACCTACCTGTACACATTGCCAAAGGATCAACCATGATGAAGCTAGGTGTTGGAAACTTCATTCGGAACTCAAGCCAAAGAAGTTCCAAATGAAGAAGGGTGAAAAGAAGGCCGAAACAACAATCCAACAAGGCTTGGACTTGGGATCGGATTCAGATGATGAAGGCAAAATCATTGCTATGGTTACAACAGGTAAAATTTCTGAAGCTAGTACTTCTGCTTCTTCTAATATCACACAGTTGAATGAAGGAAAAAGAGTCGAGTTATTTCATATAATCATCCAAAACCATATCCTCTAGGTTGGTTTGGAACAAATTCAAATTCATGTTACCAAACAATGTCGAGTTAAAATTTCTGCAATCACAACTAAATATATCGATGAAGTGGAGCTAGATGTGATAAATTATCCATATGTGGAATTGTCTTAGGAAGCCCTTATCTCTATGACCGTGATGCAATATTTTATAGGAAGGAGCATATGTATCATCTCATAAAATATGGGATTAAGTACATCGTTCGAGCACATCAAACTAAAAATCACTTGAATTTAATTAATGCTAATCAGATGAAGCGCTTAATAAGTTCAAGTAAGAGATACATGCTCATGTCGATAAAAGAGAAACATAAGGATCTTAATGATACTTGTTCAAGTTGTGAATTTCAGTATGAAGGTAATTTGGTTAAAAAGGTAGATTCATTTCAAGATCTAGTTAAAGAACCAAAACATGTACTTCATAAAAAGGAAATATCACATGAGATGTAGTTGATGTCTGATACCCCTAATAATGGAATGTGTCACAAATCAGTTATAGAGTGTAAAGAAATAAAGTAACAAATTCTAGGGATGGAATCCATGCGACCCAGTTCATCTCCATACAGTTCACTCATAATTTTGGCTCATAAGAAAAACGGGAGATGGGGAATGTGTGTCGATTTTAAAGTTTTTGATTCATTTAAGTAGAAAAATTTCACAGCATTATTAGATCATCAACAACCATTTGAAGTTAAAACATATGCTAATAATTATGCAATGGAAACAATGATTCACATAGATCATCAACTGCTTCAATACTTTCAGTCATATACTAAGTTGCAACAATCTCACTACATTTGGATGGGATTTCTTCAACAAATTCGCTTAGTAATGAAGGACAAGGAAGGTGTAACAAGTAAAGTAGTTGATATGATGTCTAGAATGTCTTTGAATGATTCAATAGTACTACATAATAGTTCATTGGTTCATGAAAGTTATGCAAAAGAGTATAGTACTGATGATGATTTCGAAGATAATTATGAATCATTAAATCATGATGCTCAGATAGAAGAAATCAATTATCATATTTATGACAGGTTGTTATATCATCTGGGTAAGTTATGTGTACCGCAGACAGAAAAAGTGCAGGTTATTCAAGAAGTTCATCTTTCTTGGATTGCAGGACAGTTTGGCGTAAGCAAGACTATGGCACAAAGTCAAAGGTATTGTTACTGGCCTCATATGTATGAAACAATTGTGAAGTACATAAAGGGATGTGTAATGTGTTCGAAAATCAAGGAAAGCAATCAAAAGATTGGTTTGCACATGCCACTTCTAGTTCCTTTGCAACCATGGGGCAGCACGGATTTGGTTCAAGGACAAACATAAATGGTGAACAAGACCGGGATACATATTCTTTGAGGTAACTGCAGTAAACATCCTAAGTTGTGGGATGAATTTTTAACTTATGTGCATCAATCTTACAATCAAGCCTTACATTCTTCTGCACCACGACAAGCATTGAGTCAAGTCAAGTACAAATTGCGCCATGATAAGCATCAAGTCGATCATCAGTTTTAGGTCAGCAATTAGGTATGGTTGTATATCATCAAAGTCAAGATGAAAGCGAGGGAGCTATATTCTCACTTATTGTCTGCTTAAAATCAAGCTTTTGTGGTCCAAAAGCTTTCAAGTGGAGAGGATTGATCCAGGAGGATCTTGTTCAATATAGTTCAGTAGAGAAGTCCAGTCAACTCTAGAAGTCTGATGTTCGGTTCAGTCTCCAATCCGCCAGTTCCGTCAGTATCGTCCATGGTTTAGTGTCAGGTTCATGGCATCGTCGTCATGTGATTCGAATTTGGGTTAAATTTGGTCAAAAAGGGTGAAATACCTTACAATGTAAAGGTCTATGGTTAAAATCTAATCTAGATCTAAAGCCCTAATACCTAAGCCTAAAACCCTATACACATGATCTAAGTCATAAACATACAAACCTAAATGCTAAACCTAAAAACTATGGTTTTAGAACCTAGCGCATTAAACTTAAATGATAAGCGCTATGGTAAAAATCCTATTTCTAAGCCCTAGACTATGTCAAAAACCTTTAGTGCAAACCATATTATAAAATATTACATAAACATGTTTCATGAGGTTCGAGACATACATATATTGGTTTAAAACCATAATATAAAACCCAAAAAGTTAACCCACAATGCTAAGTTAAACAGTTAACCATAACCGTAGTCTGGAAACAGTGTCGGAGATATTGATAGCATGAGAATGGGTCTGAAATAGACCGCGGCATAAAATACGACGGGTAAACAGTTGTAACAACGCAGAAAACTGTCAGGTTTAAATACATGTAACACCTATTGCCGGAACCGCAGGGGTAAAGAAATAGACCGCTGATGGAAGCCGTAACCGCCGAAGCTTAATTGATCGCCCGCCTGATCACACGCAGCGGCTCCTCAGTCTCCGCCCAATTAGCTAGCGCTGCGGCTAAAGATTTTATTATATAGTTTATAAATGGGTTTTATGAATTAAAACAATGCTAAGGTGTAGGACTTATCCCTAGGTTTTTTTAATTGATAGGGATTCGACGCCCTTATCCCACCAAGTGCTCAACTAATTGTTATTTTTGGTATTTGAAGGTTTAATTCAGACTTATTTAAACCATGAAAAAGATTCATGAAGGACATGGGTATTTTATTTGAACTTCGGTTTCAGCAAGTTAGAGGCGATTTTGTTTTCAGCATTTCTTGACCGTCAGGAGTCGGAATTGAGCACAAAGATAGGCGTCAGAAAGGTGAGAGAGAGTACTTTATGTTTATAGAGTCTAGAACTGCCTGTGAGCATAGTAATTCTGATTCATTTCTATGTAAATAAATTCCTCAAGATCAATCCTAATAAAGCGGACGCCCACTTGAAAGCAGACTCAGAGATGTAGTCCACCAGGGACGAACTCTGTAATCAACTGTTTGCTTCTTCTTCTCTCTGTTTTATGCTGTGATTTAATCATTTATTTGCTACTGGTTTATGTCATCTTTCATTTAAAATCTTTCTTCAGTTAACAACCAATCTAAAGGACAAACTAATCAAAACTACCTCAGCACTTTAATTGATCACATTCAGATCATTAAGTGTATTTTATGAACTTAAAAGCATGGAAAGTCAATGCTAAACAACAACATAATAAAACACAGCAAGCACAAATAACATAGACAAATACACAAGTTTTTGATGAAGGAGGTCACCCCTCCTGGGCTACATCTCCTTGGTCCAGCTTCATAGTGTCCAAGATAAGTATGTGATAAAGTTAAGATAAGTGGGTGTTTAATTGGGGTTAAGAACATTTAGCGCTAACCCGCACTTAACACTAAAATTTGGATTATCGTAATAAAACCCATGTATTATCGTATTAAAACTTGGCTTAACCACATTTAAACCTCCGCATAACTTCCTGCCGGAAATGCTTCGATCTCGGTCTCGACGTGTGGCCATGTGGGAGGGGGCTGGCTCCCTCTGAACCCCATACTCTGCGACGGTTAACTTCAAATGAATGTGGAAGCCCTTCGACTCAACCATAGTCTCATACTTTGGGTTATAGTTTGTTGTTTGAAATATATATATTGAGCTCGTTTTCCATTCGACTATGGTTTGAGACTTTGCATATAAATTGATAATGTGCCCAATTTGACCTTGTGATAAAAATCGATATGCCAACCACCTTTGTCATGGTGGGGGCATGTGGCAGCATCCGGCTGTGCCAGGTGGCGCTTCCCCATTGACCTAAAATTAATCCTTAAAAATAATAAGCCACCATAGATAAAATTCCAAACTTAGGAAATAGGAGAGAAAATTCAAATTCCCCAAGAAACATTGGCGAATCTAGAGATAACACTTGTCGCAATGTCACTAGCTAAAAACTAGAGAATATTCCTTGAAGATTCCCGAGGTGCTGACTAGACTGCCAAGTCATCAGTCTGTCAGTGTTCTGCACAATTTTTACCTATTTGGGAAAACGAACAACAGACCATAAATCACTCATACAAACTCGGATTTTGATGAAACGAGTTGCGTTGGAATCTTGGTGATGAGCTCTATCCGGTCATTCAGGTCTGAATCATTTCTGAGCACTTTCATTTTTTAGCTAAATACTGAGCTCCTGATCTTTGTGGCTGTGCCTTTAGGCCCTCTATCCCCCGGGACATGGGTCTCCCACCTAACTATGCATGGGGACCAATAGGTATGACCTTTTATGTATTCTGCATTTGAGAGTTATATTTTTGTATATATATATATATATATCCATCTTTGATGGTGACACTGATATTGTTTTTTGGTTTCCTTTGCAGATGTGGGGTTGACAGGGCATCCTATTGCTCGCTTGGTAGGCCATCTTCCTAGGAGCAGGGATCCGCCTAGGGTGGTTGAGCCCGGCCCAGGAGTTGGGTCAGTATTTGAGTCCCCGAGAGGGTGCGGCGCGCTTCTATTGATGGTGGGGATTGTTGAGTCTCCGTCTGCATCTTTCCTAAACACCTTTCCTGAACCTTTTCATTCACTGAACCTTCTAGTTGATGATATCATTGCATATTAATTGTAAAAGAGCATCTAAAATGGTTTTTAACTATGTTTTGTGTCTCCTTTGTTTGATTTAATTTTGCCATTTAAGTTACGGAATCTTGCCACTTTCCGCAGCTACTGCAACTTTCCGCAGCCATTTTGTGAAATTCTATGTTGCAGGTGTCTTCAGGCAATTCGAGCCACATGGGCAAGTCATAAATGATGTGGACATGGATCGTGTCCTATTGGCTCGGGAAAATTCACCTAAGGAGGCTGTGGTCAAAGGTGGCCAAGTGGAAGTCAACTGTAGAGTCCCACGGTGACAGGACTCTATTTCTCATCACGTGAAGATTTGTATGACCATTTCTAATTTACGGGAGACACATCAACACCTGTACATGGCTCCATAAGCCGAATCCAACATCCACTCTTCATAAATTTACTCCTCACCGCGGCCATGATGCTGGATCTCTGGACGTGATGGTTCACGTGTCTCTATCAGCACAAACTTTAGGGAATTAGTTATATCACCTTTGTTATAAATAACGTGTTTTCATATGCATAATAGTTAGCCTCCATATAGCTCTGTAATGTAATTGCGTTGCCACTGTGCTGTAATATCATTTCTCTGTTATGACTGCATTTTAATATATGAGAAGACTCTGTTTCCAAGCGTAATTCGTATTTGAAGGTTGTTGCCGAGGTTGGTGCAGAGGGCCCCTGCACACGCTGAGGTTTTGTGCATTACTGTATAGTTTCTTGTTTCGTTTCTTTAAATTCATTGTGCCATAATCATTCATGTGTATATACATTACATCTTTCATGGTATTTATGTTTTACTGTCCATAATCTTTCATGCTTTACATTTTACTTCTGTCCATAATCTTTTATGTTTTATGTTGTTGTTAACTGATCAGTGTTCTTGTTTCAGATTACAATAGGCAGCCCGAGCATTTGCACATCTTTTTATAATGACTAATGACATGGAATCAATATTGTCCTTCTGCTAATTTACTTTTCTTAGTTTTTGTTTAATTCCAGCACTATTTGTTTATTTCAGTCTTGCACATTTGCTTCAGTAGTTAGATTTAGATATATTAAATTTCTCATGTCATTTTCAGTTACCTCCGAAAGCCACAGCTGGACTGATGGTGAGGGATTGAAGTATGAGTGTGTAGTTTGATATTAGTTTACTTTCTGTAAGTTAGATATATTAAATTGCTCATGTCATTTTCAGTTACCTCCGAAAGCCACAGCTGGACTGATGGTGAGGGATTGAAGTATGAGTGTGTAGTTTGATATTAGTTTCTTTTTCTGCAAATTAAATATCAGATTGCTCAAGTTGTTTATGGTTACCTCCGAAAGCCATAGCTGGACTAATGGTGAGGGATCAGAATATAAGTTGATGTAATTTGATTTAGATTTACTTTGTTGCAATTTTTGGATTTCTTTAAGCATAGTTTCTTTTGTATTTGGACAGCAGCAAGGATAATGAGTTTCATGATCAGAGTTCACTGTTTGATTAACTAGGATAGCAGCACATTTTCATTTCCTTTCAGTTTTGTCATTGTATGTTTCAAATTCCTTTTGAAGTTTGAAGTTGGTAAATCATTATAAAGGATATCATTGCCTTGAACAATCATAACCATACTTGTTTTTATTTTAGAATTTCCATCTCACATTAGAAAACCAAAAACGACAAAAAGGTAAGAAATAGGTTATCTTGCACATATAGTGCGCCACACTTCATCGGCTTACGAATCCCGGATTGATAAATTAATGTAGCAATTTAGGACACACTAAATTGACCAAACATTTTGGCGCCGTTGCCGGGGAAGTGTAACTAGGTAACCAATTTCTTAAAAAAAAAAACAAAATAATAAAAGAAGGGAAAACTTGATAACTTCTTGAAGTATGCTCTCCTCTTGCACCTAGTGTGATCTGGAGGATCAGAAAAGAGAGTTATTGGTTTAGTAATTTCTTAATTATGCTCTCTTCTTGCACCTAGTGTGATCTGGAAGATCAGAAAGAGAATTATTAGCCCAACTTTTTAAAAAATAAAATAAAAAATGACATGCATAGAGCAAGAGATTCTAGGGGAAGGTTTATAGCTAAAGCCAAGAGTTCGATTTTCACAACTCCATCTTCTTCAAGGCATAGACAAGATTCTTAAGGACTCTAAAGAAACTATCATGGCAGAGGAAATAATAGATGGATTTGGAGGTAGAGGTAGAGGTATCGGAGGAGGAAACAATAGAGACAACAATGGTGAAGGTAATAATGGAAGAAATAGGGAAGGAGACAACTTGTTTGGATTCCCTATAGTTGATGAGGAAACTCATACAACAATGAAAAATATCTCACCATCTGTCCTCCCCAAATTTTATGGATTGCGAAGTGAGGATCCTGAAACATTTTTGTTTGAGTTTGAAGTCGTGTGCCGAACCTATGACTATATGGAAGACTCTCAAAAACTCAAACTGTTTCCTTCAACATTGAAGGGAGTTGCTTTGAAATGGTTCATGGGATTAACCACTCAATCTATTAGGACTTGGAATGATATGAAACAAACATTTTTGGATAGATACTTGGACTATTGTATGCCCACCAATCACAAGGATGAGGTATTCAAAATGATGCAAAAAGAAGACGAAAATTTGGAAGATTTACTTGAAAGATTTCAATACAACTTGAAAAGAGAAAAGATGAGCAACTTAGATGATGAAACCTTGAAAGCCCTCATATTAAAATCCATTAGAGATGAATGGATAGATATTTTAAACATGATGGGGAAAGGAGACATTTCTCAACTTTCACTTCGTGACATAACAGAACTATGTGTCCATCTCTCAAGAGGAAAATCTAAAACAGGAAAAGGGCCTAGGGATCCTTCTCTTATTAGGGCTAACAAATATGCAACTGGATCAGTAAGTAGGGCAGATATTGGTAATATGCTTGATGAATTCAAAACTGATATCTTAGGGAGCCTTAGTGAACAACTAGACACCCTTAAAATCCAAAACAAGCAGAAAGCAGAAACAGATGCTTTAGCTATCTTTTGTCCGAAATGTAGGAAGAAACATGCTTTAAGGGAATGTCCCTTGGATGCAAAAGTTGTAGAAACATGTATGATTTTCTCAAAGAATCATGAGATCAAGGATTGTCCTTCAATTCCTGGACTCAAAGCTGTTTTTCAAGAAGACCCAAATTCAGTAGAATCTCTCTGTTTTGTTGCAAGAAGACCTTGGCAGGGACAACAAACTCAAGGGTTTAACAACCCTATGAATTTTCAAACCCCACCAAATTGGAATCCTTGGCAACAACCTTGGCCCCAACATCAAAATCCATATCAACCATGTGTACAAGGGATGCAAAATCCTTATGGGAGATTTGCTCAATTTTATCAATATCCTCCATCTTTTCAAAATCAACAAGCTCCACAACTTCCAAACCCAAATCCACAACTTTCATTGTCATTTCCACAACAACAACCTTCTCAACAAAATCCAAATCCTCAACTCATGCTCCCATACCAACAAAAGACAAATCAACTTCCAGCTCAGCCATTACCAAATCCTAACAATAAAAATCCTCAGAATACTTACATGATAGAAGGACAAAAATTTCCTACCTATATGATTGTTCCTCTCAATGATGTACAACTCAGATCTGGTAGAGTTTTAGAAAAACCTTCTATAGATGACCAAGAGCAAGATACCTCTGAGGAGGACTCTCTTGAAGCCAATAAGGGTTCTGAGGAAGTATCTCTTCAAAACTCAAACATTCAAAAAGAGAAAGAAAAGTTAACACCCACAACTCCTATAGTTGAGCAACCTACATCTTCATCTACACCTCCTTTTCCTGAAAGATTACAAATTGACAAGGGGGTGGAAAAACAAATCTTGTTGCCTAACTATGATTTTCTAGATGAATTGAAGAATGTTTGTATCAAGATTCCCTTTCTACAAGCCATTCGAGAGATTCCTATTCTAGCAAAAACAATAAAGGAGTTGAGTTTCAAAAGACCAGGAAGGAAACTAAAAGACACAAGAAGAATCCACCTGGTAAAAAAGATTGTAGATATTATGATGGGAAAAATTACCATGCAGAAGTATGTAGATCCAGGAAGTCCAATTGTCAAGACACATATAAACGGGATAGAAATTCCAAACACATTGATTGACTTAGGGGCTGCTATCAACATTATGAGTAGACAGACTATGGACCAGCTAAAACTTCCTAACCTTCTTTTTACACCTGCTTTACTGCAACTTGCAGATCGATCAATTATTAAACCAGATGGTGTATTAGAAGATATTTCAGTCTCCTTAGATTCTTGGGAATATCCAGTAGATTTTATGATTTTGACTCCCAAGAGTAATCTAGGAAGGCACCCACTTATCTTAGGAAGACCTTGGCTAGCCACAGCTGATGCTTTTATTAGTTGTAGATCTGGGGATATGTACATTTCTAATGGTAATTCGACAAAGAAATTCAATTTGTATCCCCCAGCAAAAGCAATCACAGAAGTAGGAGACAATGAATGGGTCAATGATGAGGACACTATACAACCTGTCTTTACCATTTCTGAAATCAGTGAGGATAGTCAAATTCTAAACACGTTAGAAAATTTTGAGACATCTTCAGAATATGACCCCACACAATTTCAGTTGGAATCTGACATAGAATATTTATCATCAAGAAAAATGTCTCTTTACTCTATGGAAGAGTTTGGTAGTTCTACCATTGAGATTTTTCCAGGAAAAACATTGAATATCAACAAACATTTGGAAAAGTCACAACAAGAAGAACTAACCAAAATCTTGCAAAAACATTATACTGCATTTGCATGGGAGTATACTGACATGAAAGGTATTGATCCTAAGACTTGCATCCATCATATCTATATTGAGGAAAACAGTAGACCAATCAGACAACCTCAAAGAAGGATGAATCCAATTCTTAGGGAGATAGTGAAAGAAGAGCTCCAAAAACTTCTCAATGTAAACTTCATTTATCCAATTTCAGATAGCCGATGGGTTTCTCCTTTGGTTATAGTACCTAAAAAGAATGGTAAATGGAGAGTATGCATTGATTACAGGGAATTGAACAAAACAACTTTGAAGGATCACTTTCCTTTGCCTTTTATTGATCAGGTATTAGATACATTAGCAGGTAAAAAGTACTTTTCATTTTTGGATGGTTTTAGTGGTTACAATCAAATTCAGGTAGCACCTGAAGATCAAGATAAAACCACATTTACTTGTCCATGGGGAACTTTTGCCTACGGAGTGCTTCCTTTTGGGTTATGTAATGCACCAGCAACATTCCAAAGAGCAGTACTAGGAATTTTTTCTGATCTAATCCATGATTGTGTAGAGGTTTATATGGATGATTTTACAGTTTATGGTAATTCATTTGAAGAGGCATTAGAAAATTTGGAAAAAGTCCTTATAAGATGTAAAGAAACAAACCTTTCATTAAGCCATGCAAAATGATTTATGATGTTTACTGAAGGGATTGTTTTGGGGCATCATATTTCAGGAGATGGGATTAAGGTTGATAGATCAAAAGTTGAAGTCATCTCCAAGTTACCTATTCCAAATTGTCAAAGAGATGTTAGAAGTTTTCTAGGATTTATTGGTTACTATAGAAGATTTATAGAAAACTTCACTAAAATATCATCTCCATTCTTCAAATTGCTTACAAAAGATTGTGAATTCAAATGGGATCCTGATTGTCAATTAGCCTTTGAAACTTTGAAAACAAGAATATCTGAAGCACCTATCTTGAGAGGACCAAATTGGAAACTCCCTTTCCATATTTCTACGGATGCTTCAGATACAGCTCTGGGAGCTGTGTTGGGTCAAAAAGATTTAGTTCCTTATGCCATTTATTATACCGGTAAAAATTTGACTCCCACAGAGTTAAACTATACTATGACTGAAAAAGAGTTTTTAGTTGTTGTTCATGCAATCAATAAGTTTAGACATTATATAACAGGATATGAAACTTTTATTCATACTGACCATTCTGCAATTAGATATTTAATGAACAAACCTGTTACTAATGGCAGAGTGACAAGATGGCTCTTACTTTTGCAAGAATTCAATATTACTGTGTTGGATAGACCGGGAAAACAAAATACAGTAGCTGATTTCTTGTCTAGGATTCAGAATACTAAAGAAGATTCTCCTGTAGAGGATAAGTTTCCTGATGAATACTTGTTTGCAGTAACTATTAAGACTCCTTGGTATGCAGATATTGCTAACTATTTGGTTACAGGGAAACTGCCTTCACATTTATTTCCAAGTGAAAAGAGAAAGATTATTCAGGAGAGTTCAAAATTTTCATGGATTTCTAACGAATTGTTTAAAACAGGGCCAGATCTTGTGATCAGAAGATGTGTCAGGGAAGATGAAATGCCTGATATCCTTAAGGCATGTCATGATGAACCATGCAGCGGACACTTTGCAGACAAAAGGACGGCCTATAAAATCCTCTCTTTAGGATATTATTGGCCTTCCCTCTTTAAAGATGCAAAACAATATGTCAAAAGGTGTGACAGCTGCCAAAGAGTAGGGAAACCTACCCTTTCAAATGAAATGCCATTGCAACCACAGGTACTCATTGAACCCTTTGAAAAATGGGCTTTAGATTTCATAGGACCTATTAATCCACCATCTAAGCAAAAGAAGTATATATTGGTTTATACTGATTATGTTACTAAATGGGTAGAAGCCAAAGCATTAGTATCTGCTACTGAAAATTCAGTTGTTCATTTTCTTTATGAGGATATTTTTACTCGCTTTGGTGTTCCAAGAGAAATTGTGACAGATCAAGGAAGCCAATTCACATCCAACCTAGTGGAGAAGCTGATGGAAGAATACAAAATCAAGCACAGAAGATCTACTCCTTACCATCCGCAAGCAAATGGTCAAGTGGAGTCTACCAACAAAGTTCTTGAAAGTATCATCACCAAAACTGTTCATCTACATAGAAGAGATTGGGCAGAAAGGCTTCCTGAAGCCTTGTGGGCCTACAAAACTACATGGAGAAATACAACGGGACATTCTCCCTATGAAATTGTTTATGGGAAGGAAGTCCTGCTCCCCATTGAGTTCCAAGTCAAGACCTTCAAGATAGCAGTTCAGTTGGGGATGGATCTATCAGAAGCCCAAAAGCATAGAATGGAGCAATTAAATGAGCTAGATGAGATCAGACAAGAGGCAATTCTAAGAACTGATCTAGTTCAATATCAAAGAGCTAAATGGCATGACAAATACATCAAAGAGAAGAAGTTTCAAGAAGGAGATTGGGAATTGTTATTTGATTCCAAGTTTAAAGATTTTAAAGGAAAATTTCAGACTCATTGGCTTGGGCCATATGAGATTGAAAAGATCTTTAGCAATGGAGCGGTAAGAATCAAGACCATTGATGAGTTTCAAACTCCTATTATTGTGAATGGCCACAGATTGAAAGTTTATCATAAGCCACTCTCAAAGGAGGAATTTGTAAAAATGTTTCAAGAAAATTCTGCAATCAGGCTGGTACAGAAGAATTCTTCTTCTCCACCAGCCTAGCTTTTGTTCTTTTCAGTTAAAAAAAATAAAAATAAAATAAAATTGTATAAGCCTGAAAACCAATCACTGATTGGCAGTCTTATACAGAAAATGTAGGGTGAAAATCAAGAACACCTGACACCCTATATTTTCCAAAAAAATAAAATAAAAAAAATCCCTCTTTCATTTCACAAGTTTTGTGACCACCCACTCCATTCCATTCCACTTCATTCCACTTCATTTCACTCCACTTCATTCCATTTCACTTCATTTTATCTATTTCATTCCATTTCATCAATAAAATTCTCTTTCATGACTATTTCCATTTAGTCAATTGTTATCCGTTCATTTCCATTCACCCAAATAATAGCTGTGTCAGTTTCCGCAGCTGACATCTGTTTCCGCAGCTGACACCAGTTTCTGCAGCCAGAAGCAGATTCTGCAGCTACCACTCTGTTTTCAAAAGAATGTACATCCAGATGTTATTTCCACAATCATGAAATCAAATGCAGGTATGAGGACCAATTATGAAGACATGGGGCATTCAAGATATCAATGAGGAGCAACTAATTGAAGACCAAGGAAAAATGGCAAAAATTCCAAGGTATGAGTAAAAATTTATTTCAAATGGCATTTAAAACACATTTTTACATAGTTATGAACCATAAGCTCCATTATGTGCAATGATTATATTGACAAACTCCGTAACCACTCCATGATCTCCATATGATCCTCCCACAATCCTTGCATTCATTTTCAAACGGTCCCATAATCAAACCTCCGATCTTCACTCAAACTCCGATACTCCACCTGTGATGATGAAACGTGGTTGATTTGACTGCGGCTTCTTTCAGCCGCATGAAATCCGTAGCCGTTGTATAAACGTGCTTACATTTACTCTGCAGCCACCAGATTTTAAACACTGCCGGATGTGTTATACTCCTCCTATTGTTCTATTAATCTCACAGCCACATTTCCACTGTGCTCACGTAACCCTTCTCTGTTCCGCTTCACCCCATTTCATTCTTTGTTACGCTACAATCTGTATACCCATTCTCTGATATCTGCCTACAGTCATCGTGCTCATTTTCGTTCATTCAGCCGTCCTACTTCCATTGAACCCTCCTCACACAAGCAAGTTTTTAAAAAGCAGAAAGAAGGATGGGTAAATTGTTGAGAGCAGAACCAGAGGGACCTAAATTCATGGAAGGATACCCGCAAGTCAGGGATATATTGAAGAAGGCAAAGTGGCTGCGGTTTATCCAAAAGTTTAGAGGCTACCATAAAGAGGTGACAAAAGCTTTTGCAAGGTATTTTAATGACCTGGAGGTAGAGATTGGAGACCTTAAGTTTACGGTGAATGAGGCATCTATAGCATCTGCCACAGAACTTCCTCAAGAGGGTGAACGTTGGTTTAAGAAGAAAAGCATTAGTGATGAAGCCTGGAGAGTGATTCTACATAACCCAGGTATGGATGTAACTATTTTTAAAAGAGGAATTCCTGTTCATGCTTTGAAAGAAGAATGGGCTACTTTGCTGCTAGTTGTTCAAAATTTATCACCTGTGAGGGCTGTTTTGGGTCAATGTATATGTACCATACCAGATTGCTGATGAACTTTCTAGATAACCAGACTCTCAATCTGCCATACTTTCTATTAAATAGTTTGAAGAAGATGTCTGTGACCGTTCAGAAGCATTTAGGGGATGTAGAACCACATCTATATCACCATGGTCTTGTGAAAATTTTGATTGAAAAACAATTAAAAGAGAAGAAGGACACATGGGAACAATTATTGATTAGAAATTTCTTTGAGGAACCTCAAGAAATTCCTGAAGGTAGCACATCAAGAAGGAGTAGGAGAAAAAGAATAAATGATGAAACTCAAAGTACTCCTACTACTACAATTGAAAGAACTAGTAGGGAAGAGAGACTGTCAAAAAGGAAGAAGAAAGAAACCAAGGGTAAAAAGCCAATAACATCAAAAGAGAGGAAAAGTATTGAGGCTATGCATCAAACCCCTTCTTCCGAAGAAGATCATCAAGTGTTATCTGAGAGACTAGTTCACCTTCAAGAACAGTCATCTATGGCCAAGAAGAAAGGGAAAGGAAAACAAAAGCAAAAAGACAGTGGTCCACAGCGTGTGAGAAGAAGCAACATGCTTAAAGGGAAGTTGAGGAAAACACAAACGAAAGGACCCCATTTTATTGATTTGGGAGAAGAAACATCTGAACAATCCCCAGCTGGCCATATTCCATCTCATTCTTAGTCAGACAGTGAACCTAGTTCATTTCATTCTCAGTCAGACATTGAACATAGTCCATCCCATTCTCAGCCAGACGTTGATGTGAGCCCTTCTCAGCCAGATTTTGAAGACAACTCTCCTCCACGGCATTTTGGGGACAGCCCAATAAAAACGACACCTGAGATAGACCCAAAGCAACAAGAAGTATATGATTATATAGAATCTTTAGAAAGAGTAGCTACAGGTCCCAGTACTTCGTCCACTCAGCCTCACACAACACAAGATGATCTAGTCCAATCATTGAAACAAGATGTCTTTGAGTTAGAGATTTTAAATAGACACATTAAAAATGAAAATGAGGCATTGAAGGAACAAGGAAAATTGGACAAAATCATTCATGATAATACTATGCTACATCTGGGACTATGGCAGAAAAAGAACAGGAAATTGAAGAAGAAATGCCAGAAGTTAAGTAGAGCACTGATTAATACCAAATTCAGATGCTTAATGAAGAAGCCCAGAATGTTAGCAGCACCAAAGAAGAGGAGGAGAGGACTGGATGTATTGGCTGAAGTGTCAAGGCATATGAATTGAAGAAGGATTATCAAAATTTTGGTTGCATGAGGACATGCAACATCTTCACAGTGGGGGTATGTTGAGTCTCAAATCTGCATCTTTCCTACACACCTTTCTAGACCTTTTTCATTCACCTGAACCTTCTAAGTTGTCAATATCATTGCATATTAATTGTAAAAGAGCATCTAAAATGGTTTTTAACTATGTTTTGTGTCTGCTGTTTGATTTAGATTTTTGCTCATTTAGCTGCGGAATCTTGCTACTTTCCGCAGCTGCTGCAACTTTCCGCAACCATTTTGTTAAAGTCTATGATGCAGGTGTCTTCAGGCAATTCGAGCCACATGGGAAAGTCAGAAATGATGTGGACATGGATCGTGTCCTATTGGCTCGGGCAAATTCACCTAAGGAGGCTGTGGTCAAAGGTGGCCAAGTGGAAGTCAACCGTAGAGTCCCACGGTGACAGGACTCTGTTTCTCACCACGTGAAGATTTGTATGACCGTTTCTAATTTACGGGAGACACATCAACACCTGTACACGGCTCCATAAGCCGAATCCAACATCCACTCTTCATAGATTTACTCCTCACCGCGGCCATGATGCTGGATCTCTGGACATAATGGTTCACGTGTCTCTATCAGCACAAACTTTAGGGAATTAGTTATATCACCTTTGTTATAAATAACGTGTTTTCATACGCATAATAGTTAGCCTCCATATAGCTCTGTAATGTAATTGCGTTGCCACTGTGCTGTAATATCATTTCTCTGTTATGACTACATTTTAATATATGAGAAGACTCTGTTTCCAAGCGTAATTCGTATTTGAAGGCTGTTGCCCGAGGTCTGTGTAGAGGGCCCCTGCACACGCTGAGGTTTTGTGCATTACTGTATAGTTTCTTGTTTCGTTTCTTTAAATTCATTGTGCCATAATCATTCATATGTATATACATTACATCTTTCATGGTATTTATGTTTTACTGTCCATAATCTTTCATGCTTTACATTTTACTTCTGTCCATAATCTTTTATGTTTTATGTTGTTGTTAACTGATCAGTGTTCTTGTTTCAGATTACAATAGGCAGCCCGGGCACTTGCACATCTTTTTATAATGACTAATGACATGGAATCAATATTTTCCTTCTGCTAATTTACTTTTCTTAGTTTTTGTTTAATTCCAGCACTGTTTGTTTATTTCAGTCTTGCACATTTGCTTCAGTAGTTAGATTTAGATATATTAAATTGCTCATGTCATTTTCAGTTACCTCCGAAAGCCATAGCTGGACTAATGGCGAGGGATTGAAGTATGAGTGTGTAGTTTGATATTAGTTTACTTTTCTGCAAGTTAGATATATTAAATTGCTCATGTCATTTTCAGTTACCTCCGAAAGCCATAGCCGGACTAATGGTGAGGGATTGAAGTATGAGTGTGTAGTTTGATATTAGTTTCTTTTTCTGCAAATTAGATATCAGATTGCTCAAGTTGTTTATGGTTACCTCCGAAAGCCATAGCTGGACTAATGGCGAGGGATCAAAATATAAGTTGATGTAATTTGATTTAGATTTACTTTGTTGCAATTCTTGGATTTCTTTAAGCATAGTTTCTTTTGTGTTTAGATAGCAGCAAGGATAGTTTGGTTTTCATGCTCAATAGTTCACTGTTTGATTTATTAGACTAGTAGCACATTTTCATTTCCTTTCAAGTTTTGTCATTGTATGTTTCAAATTCCTTTTGAAGTTTGAAGTTGGTAAATCATTATAAAGGATATCATTGCCTTGAACAACCATAACCATACTTGTTTTTATTTTAGAATTTCCATCTCACATTAGGAAACCAAAAACGACAAAAAGGTAAGAAATAGGTTATCTTGCACATATAGTGCGCCACACTTCATCAGCTTACGAATCCCGGATTGATAAATTAATGTAGCAATTTAGAACACACTAAATTGACCAAACAGGGATGTTGCCCTCTTGGTGCATGCTGAGGCGGTAGAGGCACGGGTGGCCATGGTTGAGGAGCAGCTGGTGGCTGCCGATATTTTATTTTTGGTAGCAGAGGCCCGAGGAGTAGATACCGAGGGTCGATTGGAGATTTTCGAGGCCCGGGTTGAGGTGGCAGATGATCATGCTCTGGATTTGGCAGATTCATGGAATTGGCTGGAGAGACTAACTCAGGGTTTACCGACCAGGGGTTTCAATGACCTAACATACATATTGCTGGAGATAGTGATGGCCTAGGAGAGGGCGTATTGCCCAAATTTGCGTCGAGCATCACTTGTTGTTGTAGCTGCTACTCCTATACTGCCGTCAGGTGCTCATGTAGGTTTGGAGGACCCAAGAGGTGGGGCTTAGCCCTAGAGATATTATATGATCATAGAAAGCACCCACTATGAGGATTATTCCTTGCATTGGTGATATGTATATTTTTTTACTAACGTGATAGTTAGTGACTTGTTTTTGTATACCTGGACACATATTTTTGATGTATATATGCAAGCTGTATTTTGGCGGTTCTTATGATGTGTCTATGGTGATTTTTATATGTTTTTATATGTTTATGGTGGATGTTATGTTTTTATGATGGACGTTATGCTTATGATGAAATTTTGTTTTATGGCTGATGATCTATACGAGATGCATTCCAATCTAGGATATGGTTAGCTATGCGGTCGGTTACCTGATTTGATCTCTTGGGATATGTGTAAATGTAATGTGATCAAAGTGGCAGACTAACCGTTGTGCATGCAAGTATATCCTAAATAGGTGTGAATCCCATAATTTAAAGGCTTGGTTTAACTACGATACCACTAACAGTGAATCAAGAAAGACATGTAAATGGCTAATGCTTTGGTTGGAGGCGTCGATCATTAGCTCGATGACTGCATCATATTCTGCTTGATTATTTGTGGCCAACCTAATACATAATCCATTGGTGAGGAATGGTGATTGGTCAGGATATTATATTGCCCAGGTGGCTGCGGCTAAATTTTGTGACCATCGAGAGGCTCCATAAGCAAATCCAAAATAGTAGATGGGTGGATGATGCATCTGTGACACAAGAGCGTTGTTTTTAGAACAAGTCCATGATAATTGTGATCATCATAAATTTTGTATGTTATATTAATTTTATCTCTAGGGTACCGAGGCTTTCTGCCTTATGGGTGGAATTTCTTAAGGTAGAGCCTATCGAATGGATTAGTTAGGCATGTACCATTAGGGTCTGACAAAATGTATGCTCCTTTAAGGAGACAATGTTTGATGATGTAAGGACCCTTCCATAACATTTCAAACTTCCTAGGTCCTAAGGCTTCTTTTGTAACATTGTAGCAGAGGCCTAGCTCCCCCTTGGAAAATGAGCGAGGGGTGATGTTATAGTCGAATGATGCTTTCACTCTTTTCTTGTGAGCCTTGTTGTGTTGGAGAGATTCTCGTTCACTTTTGTCGATGAGTTCTAATTCTACCAGCCATTGCTCTAGAGGCTGAGTATCAGTGAGAAGTTCGATGGCTTCATGTAAGTTGGGTATTCCACGCTCAATGGGAAGCACGACCTCTACTCTGTATACCAACTGGAAAGGTGTGAACCCTATTGAGTATTTGACCACTGTGAGTATGCCATAAGGCTGAAAACACCATATGGTGGCAGTTGGTTTTATGGTTGTTTATCATGAATTGTAACATTTTTTTTGAGTACTTTGTTAACAACTTCTACCTGGCCATTTTATTGGGGGTATTATGGTGACAAAAACTCGTGTGTGAACCCAAGGTGATGGGATAGATCCTGGAATATTTCATTCTCGAAATGATTTCCATGGTTGGAGACTAACTCCTTAGGTACACTGAACCGTGTGATGACATGGTTGAAGAGAAACTAAGCTGCGGTTTCTACGGTGTTATCATATGTGGGAATGGCTTCTGCCCATTTGGTGAAATAGTCAACGACTACTATGATGTATTTATGGTTGCCAAAGGACGTGGGGTTGCATGTCATAAAGTTGATGCCCAATTTTCAAAAGGGGCCTGCTACAATAACCGAGAGTAGGGGAGCTAGAGGGGCTCTTTCCTTGTGAGCGTAGCATTGGCATCGCTCACACCTTTTAACTACTTGTATGTAATCGTGGAATAGGGTGGGAAAAAAATAACCGACATGTAAGACTTTTTGGGCGGTGGCTATCCCAGAGAGATGGCTGCCGCAAGCCCCACTATGGAATCCATTTAGGGCCTGCTCAGGTTGGTCGTGACTGAGGCATCAATTTAAAATGGTGTCAACGCCTCTTAGATAAAGGATGTCCCCCATTAAAAGTTATCATGGGGCCTGATGGCATATGTGCCTTCAATCGTTATGGGTGAGCTGAGATTTGAACTTTTGGGTTCGTAGAAACAGAAGAATGTCATTGTACCAAGGGTCCTTTTTCGTCACTAAGAAAAAATGTTCATAAGGTAGTGAGTCATTAACGGGAGATCCTTGGGTCTCATTTGTGAGATCAATGATGAAATCGACTAGGATAAGTGATTTATTTCTCTTAGGGGACGTTAACTATAGGTAAAATTCCCGTAGTATAACTATCCATTGGGCGTACTTATGGTTCATCATACGGCATATTAGAAAATATCACATGGGGTTGATAGTTTCTATGACTGTTGTGGTCCTTAAGATGATGTAATGTTGAAGATTTTGTACTGCATGTACTATGGCTATGGTTTTTTTTAATTCTGGCTCATACCTGAAGGCATGCCGACTAGGTTCTTGTTGACGTAATAAATTACGCTCTCTTTGTTGTCAGGTCCGTTCTGGACTAACACCCCAGCTATGGATGTATATGATGTAGATAAGTATAAGGTGTATTATTTGTCTTAATTAGGTGGGCTGATCAATGGGGCTGAAGACAAGGTGTCTTTCCGTGCATCAAATGACTTTTGAGCCTGATCATCCCATTTGAATGGGATGTCATGAAGGAGAAGATGTAGGAAAACCTGTGTGAAAGTGGCATAGTCGAGGAAAAAGCGTCGTAAGAAGTTGGATTTTCCTTGCAGACTTTGAAGTTGCTTTAGTGTTTTGGGTGGTGGTAAATCTTTGATCTCTTGGACCTTGAGGGGGTCAAATATGATTCCTTGTTGGGATACTATGAATCCTAATAGTCTTCCTGAATTAATGCAGAAGACACACTTGAGAGGGTTCAAGCGTAAGTTGTATTGCCGGCATCGTTGAAATACCAAAAGAAAATCTTCCAAATGGTCAACTCGTTTCTTGGATCATACTATGAGGTCGTCCAAGTAGGCTAGGATGAGATTACCTAGGTCGTGGAAGATGTAGTTCATGGCCCCAGTGTTTTTAAGACCAAATGGCATAACCGGGTATGAAAAAGTGCCCCAAGGGGTAGTGAATATAGCCATATACCAATCTGTATGTCAAATATGAATTTTATTGTACCCCGAGAATCCATCCATGCAGGACACGACCTCATGACCAGCACAAGCATCAATGACTTGGTCAATGAAGGGAGTGGGATAGTTTGTTGGAAATTGGGTTCAACGCTCCCTGTGTGTTTCACGACATGGACTAACCACCTCTCGTGGATCCTAACTCTGGCGATTGTAGCGGAGACTAACACTTGCGGGTTTGGGTCTAACGACAATTGTGATTCCAACAAGTGGTATCAGAGCGACAGGTCTCGAGTTCGAAACTCACCCGGCTCGCGTTGGGGGGGAGATTGTTGGAAATTGGGTTCAACGCTCCCCGTGTGTTTCACGATGTGGAATAACCACCTCTCGTGGATCATAACTCATGATTGTAGCGGAGACTAACACCTGCGGGTTTTGGTCTAACGACAATCGTGATTCCAAAATCGTTGTCTTTGGGACAAGCTTTGTTTAGGTCTTGAAAATTGGTACAGACTTGAATGGTGCTCTGATTCTTCATGACAGGGACATGGTTAGAAATACAAGATGTGTAAGTGATTGGGTAGATGAATCCAACTTTATGAAGCTTGTTTATCTCTTGTTTGATCACTTTTTCTTTAGATGGGTGTAACTAACGCTGTTTTTGGCGAACAGGTGATACGTCAGGCCATGTGTGAATGTGATGCTACACGTTAGTGGGGATTAACCCTAAAATTTCTAAATAATCCCAGGAGAATATATCCCTATACTCTTGTAATAGGTTCATGTATGTGGTTATTTATTCTAGGGATCATGCTGCCCACAACGATATTTCTTTGGTTTTGCTTGGTTTTTTCGAGATATTTATTGGAAATATTGTCATTTATAGAAAAATAGGCAAAGGAGCAGCATGGAGATGATTTAGCGTGATTACTTAAGGCAAAGAAGCAACAAAAGAAAAAAGACAATAGAGGTAGTGAATGCAGCAGAGGCAATTGATGAAGCAGAGAGGCAACAAACTACTTCAATGCAACATAAGGCAATCAGATTTGCTAGAACCAAAGATCTTACACATAGCAGAAGCAGGAAGAGAAGAGAGCAGCGAGATCTAGAGTTACAGAGCGAGACAGTGTAAAGAAATGAGAAATTGACTAAGGAAGAGAATTTTTTAAAGAATTCCAAGGGAGGCGAATAGATGGTCAGGATTAGATCACAAAAGTAAAGGCAAGAGATGGACGATTGAGATCAAAGCAAGTAGAAGAGGTGAAGAAGAGCGGCATGAAGGAGAGTGGACGGTCAGGATTAGATCGCAGAAGGGAAGGAAATAAATGAACGGATAAGATTCATCGCAAGATAAGTGGGGCATAAACCAATCGGAAGTGCCAGCAGTAGCGAGGACCGTAGATCTAGGTAGATCAACGGTGACGATCACATCGGCGGAGATCGAAAACGCAAATCACAAATTTTAGCGGCTGTATTAAGGCCGTTGCAAGGTAATATTATTTTGTGTGCGATGTGAAGTGGAGAAGGGACACATGGTGGCATGATGCAATATCACAAATCGCACGAAATAGAGGTAACCGCTAAGTTAAACGGTTATAAGTTGCAAATTGAAAAGTACGGGCAGTGATGTAAATATGACGTGGCGATGACGTGGCGATGACATGGAAGTGACATAAAATATGACATGGAAGTTATGAAAAGATGATGTGGCAGTGACGTGGTGATGACATGGCAGTGACGTGGCGATGACGTGGTAGTGACATGGCGATGACATGGCAGTGACGTGGCGATGACGTGGCAATGACATGGCAAGATGACATGGCCAATGATGTGGCCTCGACGCCACAGATCACAGGAATTTATGATGACATGGCAAGGTGACATGGTGGTGACATGGCAGGGTGATGTGGCATGATGACATGGACCTTGCCCACATATCACACATCCCAGCACTTAAGGAATAACAGGAAGGCGACCACAAGTTAAGTTAAAGTTTTTGTGATGCGAAATGGAGGGACACGTGTTGACCTCATGCAACATCACATCCCGCAAGAAATAGGCTGCAACTTCAAGAAATCGCAAAGAATGTTATTTTGGTTGCGATGAGGCAAGGATCAAATGATGCGATGCGATGAAGGGAATCCACATGTCAGCACCGCTCACCAGCGCAGATCGTATGGTTTTATGGTTTATTGCTAACGGTAGAGTGGGAAACTTGCAAGCAAGTGTTTGTGATGAATTTTGATTGGTTCAAGGTACTGTGGGACCCAATAGCCCTTGTTCCGTGTATGTTATATGCATAATATTATAAAGTATTCATTGCTGATTGCTAAGTATGTATGTTAATACACTAATTTGATCGCTAAACATATTTATGTGGAACAAACACCGTAATTGGACTTCGTTGCGTTATAAAGAGTTTTATGTGGGCCATATCACACAGGTCACAAAAGAAAGACATGAATGCATAACAAAGGATCAGGAACTTGTGCTGAAAAATGTTGCGGCAGTAAAGAAAACGAAAAAGGCTTAACGCAGAAGGAAAAGACTTGGGAAACAAAAGAAAAGGGCAGTTATGCAGCAAAGTTGGAATATAACTGCAGAAACAGAAAATACAAAAAGACAAGAAGAAGAAGAGGAAAAACGCTCAACAAAGTTAAGAAATTGAAAGGGTTGAGTAAATAATTTATTGTAACTGAAAATGTATTATTTATTTTATATTTTTTGCGATGCAAAGGAAAGTCTTCGTAGGCAAAGCAAAAATCCAATGTAATACTGAAATGAGTACATAGTGTTGTAACATCCTGAATGTGTTGAGCGAGGAAATGAGAAGGTGGAAGGAAAAGAGTCATACCTATTCATTTCATATTCCCATATGGAATGAAAACATCTATTAAGTGATCTCTATAAATGATGTTATGGTGATATGCATAGAGAGGTTAAAGAGTGGAATAAGAAGATGCAGATAGATAAGATGTGAAGATATAGAAATGATTTAAAGCATGTATAAAGGCTGGAAGGACAACAGTGAAGAAGGAGAAAAACAAAGCTGATATCCAGGTAGATCATCATATGATTTTATTGTAGAGTGAGGAAGTTGGTGCTTCCATACCAAGTTGTATCTTGATAGATGTCCAGTTGTATTTGGTTGAGGTAGGAGCCTCCTGTGGATTGTAGCCTATAGAAAATACATGGGAGTTGGTGCTTCCATTTCAAATTGTAGCTTGATAGATGTCTAGTTGTAGCTAGAGATAGGAGCCTCCTCTGGGTTGTAGCCTATAGAAAATACATGGGAGTTGGTGCTTCCGTTTCAAGTTGTAGCTTGATAGATGTCCAGTTGTAGCTGGCTGAGGTAGGAGCCTCTTGTGGGTTGTAGCCTGCAGAAAATAGATAAGAGTTGGAGCTTCCTTGCAAGTTGTAGCTTGCATAATTGAGGTAGTAGCCTCCTATAGGTTGGAGCCTACAGAAAATCAGTGGTGAGAGGGAGTTGGAGCTTGCCTTTGCATAACAACAATAATAAGATGTGTTTTTCTCCCTTATGGGTTTCCAATTATATCTATTGTCTATGTGCATGATGATTATGTGTTGATATTTTGTATTTAATCTGCTTAATACCTACTGCTCACTTATTAAGATTGCAGTTCCATTATACATTAAGTTGATCATGAAATGAAAGTGTAAATAAGTGTAAAAGAAAGTTTTACAAGACCATGAATGCATTAAACTGATTCACCCCCCTCTCAGTTTAACTAAGGGTTCAACAATATTCACCTTAATGGTTGGTGAAATATTCGACATGTTTCCTTCCTCAAACGCGTCGGGCGTTGGGATAGGGTTCTTGAACCAATATACTTTCCTTGATGGAAGGAAATATTTTGATTCGATAGCATAAATATCCTGGGTTTTTGTGCTGCTAGGCATGAACGCTTTTTCTGGAAGAAAAAATGAGCAGTGATGCATTGCATCCCATAGAAAATCTGGTTCCGTCATGGCCTCTAATATATCTTCATCAGAGTAAAACAAGATGTCTAAGGGGGATTTGTTTTGTGCGAGGGTGTGAGGAATTTGTTCGGGCCTAACAGTGCTGGTCGACAGACATAAATATGATTATGTGGTTGATGCCATAGAACCAGATGAGATTGACATGGTGCAGATGAGGTGGGTCTGCACCATCAAAGGTACTACTACCTTTATTCTAGTTGGAGTGGTCTCGACACCAAGTAATGATGAGAAGACAACACGAGTCATGGTTCCCATGCATGATGAGATGAATCGTATATGGTGTTATGTGTAGTTAGCATTAAATTGAGAAAGATTTCTGTGATGTTTGTTTTGTTTTTAGCTAGAGGAGATTCAGGCTCTCTTGGTAGTGTATGAGGGGTACGTGTATCTGTTTTCATTTGAATATTTTGTTGGATACAAAGGTGCTGAAATGTTCATAACATAGGGCATTCCTCTGTATCATGGTCATGGCTCGTGCAAATGTTGCATGGAGTACAAGTACTCATCGAGTATATGGTATGAGATCCAATACTAATAATCATGTTAGATGATGATGATGGGGGATGGTTTCAAGAATATGTATTTTTGCATTTCTTCCATCTCATAGTCTTAGAATTTGTGTGATTTGGATCTCTTGGAAGTTTTTTTTCTAACGTTGCTCTAGCCATTCTTAACCTTGATAGGTATTGACAATTGACTATGTGGTGAAATTACAAGCAAATCCGGCAATAACATTGTGTGATATTATCTTGATTAGAGAGATGAATGTAAGGTATGGGGGTGACCATATGAAGACTCTCGATGAAATGATTAAGTTCCCAACATTGATTGACCATGTGGCTATTTTTATCACATAGGGCACACCAGATGTTCAATTGGATTCTTACCTTGTCGGGATGAGGGGTTGCCTTCTTCTTCTTAGGTGAATGGTGACAACAAGGGGTAGGCCTTGTTGTTACTAGCTTCCTATGTTGTGGTAACTCAAAACCGACTACATCCAGATTATTGGTGACAAATGAGCGAATGATGTCTAGAATCAATTGAAGTTGGGGGACAAAGGGGAAATGTTGAGTGTGGTGGTTATCTTGGAAAATTAGACAAGACTGATGCTCTTTTTTTTTCAAATCCCTTTTGACCACCGGGGTGATTAGGTACCATTTTCGGAATGATACTAAATCTGGGCATTGAGTGATTCAATGGTCACATTATTCACACAATACACAGACTAGGATTGGGCATGGAGGGGGTTTTGGGGTGGGAAGCTTTCTTTTTGGTGGATGCCTCTGTTCAGATGCATAGAGTATGGACCTAGTCGCTTCATTCTCCCGGGTTGTGGAACCTTCTACGGACTCTGAATTTGATCTGTCCAAGTTCGCGAGATTGGTTATGGCCAGGTGTAGTGAATATAACACTAAATAGAATCAGGGAATGTAGGGATAATGGTGAATATGGTCATTATCCTGACATATCTAACAAGAATATTGATTGGGTGGTAATCCTATGAAGTACACCGTATTGACCGAGTACCACCTTTCAAACAACTCTAGAGTTGCACATTGCGTGATCAAATGATCACATTCGTCGCATAATGCACAAATCTGGTCTTGAGGCCAAGGATGGTTATGGGGGAGAGGTGGTTGTTCTGGTGACCATGTCTCTTCCGATATAAATAATATGGTCCTCGTTGCTTCAATCCATTGAGTTGTAGTGTTTTCCATGAATTCTATGTTTGAGATTACTAAATCGATATTTTTAGCGATGAAACGTCGCATGAAATCGAACATTGATTGGAGATGATGGAGGTTGGGACAACAACCCACATGATGGTTGCTTTGACAGATGTGACATGCATGTCTTCTAGTGTCGTGACAAGTTTCTTTTGGCAACGTGTGGTGTTGGGTACCAATGATTGAGAGCCCTTAATTTTGGGCACTGTATGATCAAGTGATCGGGTTCATCGCACAATGCGCAAACTAGGACATGTGGTGTGGCCTGTGTTTACCTTATTTGAGCCATTGGGTTGGATGAGTATGAGCATGATGCAAGTTCTTCTCGTACGTAAAAGATGGTTTTGGACCTATCTTCCTCCATTTGTATGGAAGCTGTAGAGCGGTCCCCTTAATTTTATTTTTCTAGGGCTTGTAATGCATCTCTATATTGAGGCATCTCCAGGAAACGATGGGTGTAATGCCAAAATTCGTCGCATATGGAGCACACATGGTTGGTGCGTAACGCTTTCCCTTGAATATTCATGACCTTTTCCTTTTTACGGGTGTTTGAGGTTGCGACATTTCTTTTGGTATGTAGAAGAGGTTTTAACTCATCTAATTCCTGGCAGATGTTAGTAGGATGGTCTACGATATTGCACAATGCACAAGGTTGTAATTCCCTATCAATATTAGGGGTGTTGAATTTTTTCCCTTTCTTGTTATCCCTTGCAGTAGTACTAGCAATGCTTCTATAGGGGCTTCTTTGGCTATTATGGCCTCATGGGGGGTCATAAGAGTTATGCCCGCGGAGGTAATACCTGGGCTTCCTAACGTGGCCTGGGGAGCCAAATACCATACTGGTATTGTGAAAGCCATGTTTGGAAATGTAATAGTTTCCATGACTTATTTCTAAACAAAACCAGGTGCGGGGGGGGGGGTACAAAAATGGGGTTTTGGAGATAACATAAAGTAGGAATGTCAAACCCGTGGCATCTGTATCCGTGCTACTTGTTATAGGTAAATTTGGGCATCATTCCCAATGACTTGGTTAAACTGAACATCATCCCCAAAACCAATGAATAGGGTCTATCATTCCCTATCATTTCAGTTGCTACATGCCCTAAGACAAAGAACAAAGACAAATCATTCATGACTTTCATTGTAAGGTTTCCAAGATTTGAAGTATATGTTATATCACCTATGAGCTCACCAACGCAGTATCTCAAGGGGCTAAGTGCATTGCATATGCAATTACCTCCATTCAAGGGTGCTCTGTAAAGCACTTCTCGACACTCAAGGGTGCGTTGGTCAATTGGGAGCAAAATTCTCATTGTTTTGGAATCTGCACTTGGCCAGTGCCTTATAGAAGAGTGCATATGTGTCAAACTTAGAATCCATGTGTCCATTTGATACCTCTGAGCTTGGGAACATGTCTTTCCTATTATTAGAAAGTCCTTGATTATGAAACTACCTTCAGCTCATCTATAAATTGAGCACAACTCCTAGTGCTTGAGAAGGAAGAATTTGAGTAGAGAAATGATAGTGGAATTCCAATTGAGGAATTTATTTGAGTGATATTTTGCTGGAGAGATGATCATTGTGATGAGGCTGGGATGATGCTGGAGATGGTGACATAAAATCAATTGCTGGTTGTAACCTCCCCTTCTATCCATTAATAAATATTGTTGTTTACTTTCCCATATATGCATATGTATAAGCTTCTGTCTTTCATATTATGAATTCTTATATGATGTATATGGTTCATGTTTCATTGATTTAGCTGAATAACTGGAATAGAAATATGTATATTGCTATATCTTTGCTGTTTAGTGTTCATTCTTGTAGGAAATATTTTGGCGATCTAGCTTGGATTTGAAACTACAACAAGAGCGACAGAAGGAGAATTGGAAGCGCCTGGACTCCAAGTAATTTTCTTGATTTGTTTTTTGTGTCTATTTAATGTTAGGAAAAGTATCTGCAAAGTCTTTAACCTATTGTTCTAAATGCATTGCACCACATTTAGGGAAGCCTGTTTTATCCGTAATTCGTAATTCCGCATAAAAAATTGGCGTCTCCACTGGGGATCAAACCTGGTTAAACTGGACATCATCCCTAGAACCAATGAATAGGGTCTATCATCCCCTATCATTTCAGTTGCTACATGCCCTAAGACAAAGAACAAAGACAAATCATTCATGACTTCCATTGCAAGGTTTCCAATATTTTAAGTATATGTTATATCAACTATGAGCTCAACAATGCAGTCTCTCAAGGGACTAAGTGCGTTACATATGCAGTTACCTCCATTCAAGGGTGCTCTACAAAGCACTTCTCGACACTTAAGGGTGCGTTGGTCAATTGGGAGTGAAATTCTCATTGTTCCGGAATCTCCACTTGGCTAGTGCCTTATAGAAGAGTGCATATGTGTCAAACTTCAAATCCATGTGTCCATTTGATACCTCTGAGCTTGGGAACATGTCTTGCCTATTATTAGAAAGTCATTGATTGTGAAACTACCTTTAGCTCATCTATAAATTGAGCACAGATCCAAGTGCTTGAAAAGGAAGAATTTGAGGAGAGAAATGCTGGTGGAATTTCAATTGAGGAATTGATTTGAGTGATATATTGATGGAGAGATGTTCATTGTGATGAGGATGGGATGATGTTGGAGATGGTGACATCAAATCAATCGCTAGTTGTAACCTCCCCTTCTATCCATTAATAAAGATTGCTCTTTACTTTCCCATATATGTATCTATTTAAGCTTCTATCTTTCATATTATGAATTCTTATTTGATGTATATGGTTCATGTTTCACTGATTTAACTGAATAACTTGAATAGGCATCTGTATATTGCTATCTCTTTGCTGTTTAGTGTTCATTTTGCAGGAAATATTTTGGCGATCTAGCTTGGATTTGAAGTTATAACAAGAGCGACAGAAGGAGAATTGGAAGTGCTTGGAATCCAAGTAAGTTTCTTGATCTGTTATGTGTGTCTATTTACTATTAGGAAAATTATCTGCAAAGTCTTTAACCTGTTGTTCTAAATGCATTGCACCACATTTAGGGAAGAATGTTTTATCCGTAATTCATAATTCCGCATAACAAATTGGTGACTCCGTTGGGGAGTTTACCATTCATCCTTGGTGTATTTTGCCTCTATTATCAACCCAGTAGCATTTACTCTAAAATATTAGGCTTTTTAAATTCAAATTTGCATTAGAAGTGTGTTAAAAAACTTGCGTTTTTGTTCTCTGTTGCGCCCAACGCACTGTTGAACAGGACACAATGCTTTGCATAGCACTGTCTCCCAGTCAGAGGTGCGTTGCAATGCACTTTATCCCCTCAGAGACTGCATTGCCCCCTAGAGCCAACCAAATTCCATTGACCTTGTCCTTTCATTTTCTTTTAGTTTGTTCTTTGCTGTGTTTTCAAAGTGCCTGATGCCTCATATTGACCAGTGACTTTACCTACCTCTTCCTCCTTTGAAAGTGAAGTTTGTTCAATGTTTATTTAAAGTGTTTTTCTTTATCATTGACGAATTAATTTCAAAGTATTTTCATTACTGCATTATATCCATTTTCTTTTGAAAAGGAGATTTTCGTTAAATTCTTCGTTTCATATAGGAGAAATTGTAGTTAAAATCTTCATTTTTCCCTAAAAGAGAAATTGTTGTTCAATTCCTCATTTCTCAAAGTAAAAGGCATTTTTTATTTATTGATTTGATGCACTTAGTTTCCTTTTCTGCATTCACATTAAAGTGATTGAAAGAAAAACCTGCATTTGCATGTAGTGGATTGTGTGTTTTGCATAGGAATAATTAGGAAAGATGCATTTTAGTTTGTGCTCTTTGATTTCTCTTTCCCTCTAGTAGCTAGGATTTCCATTGAAAAAACTAAAAGTGAAAATATTGTTTATCATTTTAGTTTGCATTTTAGGAATTTCCAATACATCATCGCGGTGAACCTTGAAAGGAAAATTGATGAAAAAGATCAACTTAAAATTTATATCAATTTACCTAAAAAAGCGTTGGAACCATAAAGATAACATTTAGAAGGTCTAGGATTGTTGAGATTCAACAAGATGATGAGCTTAGTGAAAATTAAGCACCTTCACTAAGTGGGGCCCGCAGGCTACTTTTAGGTGTATGTCTATTTTTAGACATGGTGAGCATATTCTATAAGTTTCAAGATGCTATTTGTAGATGGTTGATCAAGTTGGAAAAATAGATGAGATTATATTTTTAGAAGATTAGGCGAAGTCTATTTATAGATCGCTAATATAAATATAGATGCATGTTGATTATTATTAGCCCTTAATAATAATCCGACAATAAATATCAACTTATTCTCTTAGAGCACTTTATTTCAGTGAATAGATTTGGCAAATCAGTGGGCTGAAGGAATTACGCATTTCCTAGGGTGGTTGGTGACTCTTGCATGGAGGGTTCAGTTAGAACTAAAGTGGCAGAGTTGTGATAGAGTTGGAAGATTATTTATGGGAGTTGTTATTTAGTTTAACTCAGTTAAGTGAGTTAAACTCAGTTGTGCTAGTTGTATCTAGTTCTAATCGAAGATACACTAGTGAGAGTTTAGTGAATTAATTATTTAATTAATTCACAACTAGAGACTCACTTGCAACTAAACAAATAAAATAGTTAACTACTTGCATGTCAGTTCCAGTGGAGACCCAGTGGAGAGATAGGTGAAAGGGTGAGATGGACTATCTGTTGTGACTATAATGATGCATTCAATGCATATAACACACATTGGAGATGCCAATGAGGACTGGGCAGTCAAGGCAAGGCTAATTTGAATTCATTCAGGGGTCTTCTTTAGTAGGTATTGTGTAGTGGAGGCAGGCTATCAGGAGGCAAGAAATTGGTGCATAGATATGCAAATTTCTGCATGACAGTGTGTAATGATTGTTGATTGTACTGAGAGCTTGATGTACTAAGCTTTGTATGAGATTATTACATGATCCATTGATATACATAATATATGATAGTTGGGGTTTCTAGCTTTAAGATTTCCCATTAAACAACTGTGTTTATGTGCGATTGATTTTGCTTCATATGTGTTTTGCAATTGGCGATTTAATTTCCGCAAAGAATTAAGTGGAAGGATTCTGTATTTAACATAAGATTAATTTGTTAGATCAGGGGAGTCCGGTAATATACATGCATATTGTATAATTTATACATGGTATCGGAGCAGTGTTAATCACTGGAGATTGTAATATTGAAGTGGTGCTGAGTTTTGTGCTGGTGGACAATTCGGATTTGTTGTAGAAATTTCTTGGTGCAACAATTGAGTATTCATTGAGATGGATTTCAATGGGTTGCGGTTGGAGTATGCCCTTGAGGGTAGATCGAACTACATACCTTGTAAGGACATGATGGAGGAGGTGCTTGAAGATAATGGTCTGAAGGAGTTCATCAATAGCGATGTTCCTAAGCCTACTTCTAGCGATGCTGCATTACTTGACGCCTGGCAAAAGAAGGTAGCGAAGACAAGAATAATTCTGTTTGAAGGTGTGAAATACCATATTGTGTCAAAAATTCATAGGAAATCCACTCCGTTTTCAATTTGGAAGGCTTTGAAAGATATTTTCCATAGCAAAAATGACCATAGGAAGTTGGCGCTGAAAGATAATGTAATATCCCCAAATGGAAATATTCAACAAGGCCTACTGAAATAACGCACTTCTGGGAAATATGTGCACTGAAGTGAGTTTGTAGTGCCTGGATCCCTTAGATCAGTGGATCTAGTGTCTATATCCAAAAGGAGAGAAAAAACAAATCAAACTAGGTGTGGTAAACAGATCTCCCACCACCTAGTCTAGTTGAAAAACACCCAAAGAGAAGGGCTGCAGCTATGTGCAACAAACTGCTTCAGAAATAACACAGTTTTGAGAGCATGAGTAGGAGGCCAATAATAAGGATCAAATTTTAAATAAATAGCAGAAAACCAGACCCATAATGATGCCCTTACATTATATAGCAGAATATAGAAGACAAAAGAGAAGAAACTCTTCAGAAAAGAGGGCTGCAACACATGTATTAACTGCAAAATGGCTTAATAGAATTTTTATAAGAGCTGCAGTAGCTGTATGTTGCATTTCAGATCTAGAGAAGATCTATGTATATTGGGGCCCTTTTTTTGAAAAATTGTTTTGAATATTTTTAATTTTGAATAAAGGACAGATTTTGGGTTGCGGAATGATGACACATGGCAGTCGCAACCAAGTCGCAACTATAGTAAGTAGTGGAACTACCAAATTTGCGAGGGAACAGGTACATAGCTAAAGAAAGTAGATGCATGAGTACATATGAAGAGAACATACAGCAGAAGACAGAGAGCAGAAAACACAGACAACAAGAGAGAAGTCAGAAGCAGCTAAAGAAGACCGCAGGAGGAACTAACAGTTGCGATAGCGGGTGAATAAATAGCCATCACCTAGGCGAAAGAGAGAGGAGAATGTAGAGGGACTGAAGGAGATTAAGCGGATGCTACAGAGGGAACACAGACCGGGCATGATATCTCTGTAGTTCCTAGGGTTCTCTTATTTACCTTTCTGTTCTATAAGGCGTCTGTATTAGACTTGTAAGCTCTCCTTGCGAAAGCTATGTAACTATGGGTTTGGCCGAAGATATCAATATACTTGCAAGTTACTGTCTTATTATGTGATTCACATGCATGCATGATGGTTGTGATGATTTAAAATTTTATTTGCTTCATACCTATACACTCTTTGAATTTTCTTGTGTATATAACGATGTTTATGCAATCAATTCACTGTTAATCATGAGTTGCGGATCCTTTCTTTGCTATCGATCTATTCCCCTTCTGCATGTGGTTGCGGCATGCCTCGGGTGAGACTCTCTGCTCTCTGGAGTAGGGTGATAATGTCGGCATGGTTCTAGACTATAGTGGATCCCTTTGTTGGCCCCAACCCCTGAACCTGGGTCTTGCTTGCGAGACCTGTTTCCTCGCCAACAAATGGTTCCATTGCCGGGACCTGCATGTTATGAGGGGAACTAGATCATGGTATCGAGAATCTTCGAAGGAGAAATACGGAGATGGTGGGATAACCATCTGGACCAGTTTGTTGCTTAGCAAGCGGAGTGACGAATCAAAAGGAAAGGGTGCTTAAGGATCTCGTCCTTTTCTCAGACTTCGCCAGTGATACCTATGAGATCCTCTGGGGAAAATTCCCTAGCGACCTCTATAATTGGTTGTGGAGGTTACAAATGAAGGTGCCCAGGGATAGCTCACGGAAGATAAACCACAAGTGGGTGCACCGGGATCTGGTGGCTCTGCATCGGTTGAACACTGAGTTGACCCGTGCGGTGGATTTTTGGGTAGAGACCACTTTGGATGGATATATTTTGGAGTTTGCTGCAGAGTGCTACCAATCCTTCTCGAAGGCTGAAGTTGTTTTCCGCTACGGGCTAAGAGGGGTGCTACTTAAAGAGATTCCGCTGTGGATTAAGGCCCTGATGGTAGACGAAGGGCTGATGGAATTCCAAAAGTCGAGCATGGAAGCGTAAACCTCCAGTGCTGGGGGAAGGGACGAAGGGGCAGATGCTACGTGAGGTGTGAAGTGGGAAATGGGGGATGGATGCTGAGGCCGCAAGGAAGTTGAGGGAGCGACGTGCACATCGGCAGGCGCAGATCGCCAATAGGTGGTGAGAAAGGGTGATGCAGGATTTAAAACGACGGGAAACCAATAGGAAGAATCAAGAGGTGGCGCCTCAGAGGATAGGAATTATGGACAGTCAGGCGGATACCCTGGAAAGGGAGGGGACCACTATGGGAGTGCAGCGGGTGCATGGGAGCCTAGTTAAGAGAGAAAGGGAGATGACGATTGACGAAGATGATGCAGGTGTGCAGCCCGAAGAAAGTTCCGATGGCGAATGGTACGTCGTGATGCAGCGGTTGTTTCAAGAGAGAACGACATTCATCTCTCCAGGCAGCCCTACTTCCAAAAATTTGCACGGCAAGGATCCCTACCTTCCCCTGGTACTCTATCAACCTTTAAGTAATATTTTCGTTAAGTTACAAGCATTGAGTCAATTTCACAACAGTTCATTGTTGATAGCAACATACGTTAATATTAGCGTCACTAGTAGTATTACATTCCCCAGTGGAATAATTACACAACTAGGACTCGGAGGATTTATCCTGGTCAACCCTCCGCAAGTAAATATGGCTGGGTCATTCACCTGGTATCCAGAATTCTCTGGCCGGGGCAATGATGATGTAGAGCAACACTGGTATCTCTGCGAAGCCATATGGAGTGCTCGGCAGACACCAGACGCAGGGAAGCTAATAGAGTTCCAAACCACGCTCAGGGAGAGGGCTCTGCGATGGTTTATCAAGTGGTCTGAGGCCCATCCTAATCCAGTAATCACGGACGTTAAGCGGGATTTTGTCCAGGAATTTAAACTTCCCCAAACGGACCAACAGGGTCTGTCCGAGCTCTGGGAGATTAAGCAGAAAGAAGGAGAGACTGCATGGGAGCTAATGCGTCGATTCAAGGATGCGATCAGGAAACTTAGCTACCCGATTGATCCAAACCATCAAAGGGACTGGTTCATCAAGGCTTTGCTTCCCTTGACACGAACCCCCCTCACCCAGCAGAAGATTGACAACTTGCAGGATGCTTTGGAATAGGCCATGAAGATAGAGGCCATGGCGGGCTACCCTTAGGAATACTGGGGAGGTCCGGCCCTGCAGGATCCTTCCTTAGTGGGATTGCAGCATCAGATCGCTAGTCTAACAGAAAAGCTCAAGGAGATGCAGCCTATAAGACCAGCCAGGCTGAATGTTTGGTGCACTCACTGCCTGGTTGAAGGCCATGTCGCAACTGAGTGTCCACGGCTGCGGGGCACGGGTGTGGGACCCTCTGTTGCGGAAATCCAGGGGGGTCCACCCATGGGGGTTGGCGCGGCGATGAATCCACAGGGGGTATACTAGTCGCAACAGCCTTATGTGGGGTTCCCATCTCCACCAAACCCAACCGCCGCGGAATATTGTGAGATTTGTCGGACGATGGGGCATCAACCTCGGATGTGCCCTATACTATAGAAGTACTCCAACATCTCCAACAATGTATACTGTTATTTTTGTGCATCCACAACTCACAACACTGAGCAATGAAGGGCTCTCAACGCACTCGCGGACCGGTTGGATTGACCCTCCTATAGGGTGAATGAGGCTTCCAGGGGATGAGGAGGCGGTATGTGCGGAGGTCGCACAGGGGGATGAGGTCCGGTGAAATGCTACAACTGTGACCAGGAGGGTCACGTGGCTCGGGAATGTCCCCTTCCCCGACGTCCTTGGTGTTCCTAGTGCCGCGTGAACGCCCATGCAAAAGAGGACTGTCCAGAACTCATCAAGAAGTGGGAGGAACGGGCACAGAAGAGGGGCACGAATTTGGTAAACTCCGAGCCACGAGGAACCGCGACTCTGGTCATGCAGAATGTAGCGATCGTCACGCGCGGCGGCAAGAAGACGGGAGAGGATGCTCATGGAAAGGAGCCAGTCCGGGCTATTCGGCCCGCCTCCCTGAAACAACTGATCCGGCTGGACGCACAGAAGAGGTACTTCCAGGAGGTGGTGGAGGCGTTTACCCAGCTGGGGGGAGCCAGAGGCCTCGAGGTACTCCTGACGACTGGCTCCGGAGAACAGAATTCTACGGGGACCTTGATTGAGGAATGGCTTCAGCTGTTTCTCAAGATTGTTGATAATGCTTCGATGCGGGACCAGCTCAAGCGTACCCTAGAGGACGCACTGTGGGGGAATACAGGGTCGAGGGAACCTGTGGACACAGCACCCCAGTATGTGCAGCGGGTCAAGCGGAACAAGCGCCACACGGGAAAAGAGTTCCGGCTTAACACACAGGTTTCAGGATTCCAAATCAGTGATACCATGCTTGATTTAGGGTCTGACGTCAAAATCCTGCCGCGGAAGACGTGGAAGGCTCTTGGACGGCCACGACTAACCTACTCGCCAATCCAACTCAGAATGGCGAACCAGTACTGCATTGTGCCGATTGGTCGACTTGAAGGTGTCGAGGTTGACATTGCGGGGGTGAAGACTTACACGGATTTTGAGGTTATTGATATTATGGGAGACAAGGATCCTTACCCTGCCCTACTAGGCATCGATTGGGATTTTGATAATTATGCGATCGTCGACCTCAAAAAGGAGCTGATGATCTTTGAAGATGGAGAGGTCTGGGTCACTCAACCCCTCGACCTGTATCAAGGCCCGCGATATACTGAAATTGTGGACAACCGGAAGGATGCTCAGATGATGGACCACCTTTATCAGATGACTGCAGGGAAGCAGGAGGACTATATCAACCCGAATGCCACTGGCTCCGTTAGCTGGCGCAGTGTCTAGAGCTCAGAGCTGGGATCGAAACTCGCCTGGGAAGACTGGCAGCAGGAGGGGTATGAGACCAGCACGCGGAGATGTGCCGCCATTGCCTACGTCCGTTGGATTGGCACTGAGTTCAGAGAATATGCCACCCTGTCGAACATGCAGGCTGTCAATACCTTTATTGCAAAGGTGGAGGACATGGTACCAGAAGGAAGAAGGATACCACTTTTGGATGTCGCACTATAGTCCACATCAGCTAGGTGGTGGAAAAATCACCGCAACACCCTGTCGCGGTGGAGTTGTGTGGCGGAGGCTTTGAGGGTGCGGTTTAAAGAAGACGCAGGCCCTCGAAGCAGGCACAGGTACCAAGGGACTTCTGATCTGTGGGACCACCTGAGGACCTGTGAGGAGAAATGGAAAAGTCTAGGATACCCACAAGAGCTGTGGGTACATCGGTTCATCCACTCCTTAGATACCATGCCCGAGGCCTGGTACTTAGAAGAAGAGCGGAAAAGAGGAACCAGCTCCTGGCAGGAAGTCGCGAACAAATTTGTTCGGTGCTTCTCGTTCGAAGGAAAGACAGAGCTGGTGTCTCGAGCACTACAAGCTATCAAGGGGGTACTATTTCTCCGCGACCCAGAGACCGATGGGAGCACCTTTGCGTCACGTCCTGAGGCCAGGCGCGAGTTGGCTTGCCAACAGATTGACGGTGATCCAGACGATGACAATCTGGAGGACCTCAGGCACCTATATTTCGAAGAGAAGGAAGGCGAGAAGAACATCAACGAAGAACCGACCACCGAAGGCATCCATTTACAGCCATTGAAGACCAAGAAGTTGAACATTGGCACGGCAGAAAAACCCAAACTAGCTACAGTTGGGGATTACTGGGATGAGGAGATGACAAGGGAAATTTTCAGCCTCCTCCAAGAATACGAAGACTTATTCCCTTCATCAGTTGCCGATCTGAAGGGTATCAAAGGTGACCTCGGAGAAATGCGTATTGTGCTAAAACCGGATGCCAGGCCTGTAAAGCATCGACCCTATCGGTTGAACCCACGGATCAAAGAAAAGTTCAAGATAGAGATTGACAAGATGCTGGCCGCAGGTCTCATCTTTCCAGTGGAAGAAGCAGAGTGGGTGAGTCCTATCATCATTCAGAATAAGAAGGGCAAGGCGGAGATACGCATCTGTGTGGACTATTGGAGTCTGAACAACGCCTGCATCCATGATCCGTTTCCCACTCCTTTCAGCGACGAAGTATTGGATCATGTTGCGGGCAATGAAGCTTACTCCTTCACTGATGGTTTTTCGGGTTATCATCAAGTGCACATTGTGGAAGAAGACAAGCCGAAGACGACATTCACCACCGAGTGGGGATCGTTCACATACCACGTGATGCCGTTTGGCTTGAAGAACGCTCCGGCCATGTTTTCCCGGATTGTCATCGCTGCTTTCCGGGATTTTATCCAAAAGTTCCTGGAAGTCTACATGGATGATTGGACCATCTACAGTTTGCTGAAGAAACACGCCACCCTGTTGCGTATCATGTTTGATCGGTGTCGCCAATTGCAGATTTCCTTGAACTTGAAGAAATGCATTTTTGCAGTTCCTTTCGGCACACTGTTAGGACACGTGGTGTGCAAGCAAGGGGTCTGCGTCGACCCCGCCAAGGTAGCAGTGACCATCCACATGGAAGCCCCTGAAACGGTGAAGCAGTTGCGGGCACTGCTTGGGCACATAGGATATTACAGGCGGTTTATCCGAAATTACGTGAAGATCACTACCCCTTTAGAAAAGGTCCTACGGAAGTCCGAAGTATTCCAGTGGATGGAGGAGTATCGGATGGACCTTGACACTCTGAAGGAAAATCTGGCGATGAAGCCTATTCTTGTTCACCTGGACTGGGATAAGCAGTTCCATGTGCATATTGACGCTTCCAATATTGCACTTAGGGCTATCTTGGCGCAACCCGGGGAGACGACAGTTGACCACCCAGTCTACTTCGCCAGCCGCAAATTGTCTAATGCGGAGAAGAATTACACCAATACCGAGAGGGAGGCCCTGGAAATGGTGTACTCGCTCTAGAAGTTCCGCCACTATCTTCTAGGGGGAAAATTCAAGTTCTTTACGGATCACTCTGCATTGAAGTACCTGGTCAATAAGCCTGTCTTGGAAGGACAAATCTGTTGCTAGCTTCTACTCTTCCAAGAATTCACGTTTGAGGTGATCGTCAAGCTCGGGAGGTTGAACGTCGGGCCCGATAATTTATCCAGGTTGTAGATAGGGGAGAACGATGGCTCTCTCGATGATCAGCTGTCGGATGCTAACCTCTTCCGAGTCAAAGTTGTACTAGATTACTTGGCCGACATTGCCACTTATATGACCACGGGGCAGTGCCCTCATCACTACACCGTGCTCCAGAAATGACACTTGGTCGTCTGCGCCGTTGAATACCAACTGATTGCGGGGCAGCTATACAAACTGGGTCTCGATGAGGTTCTGCACAGAGGCATACTTGACCACGAACGCGAAGCTGTGATGTGGGAATGCCACAATGGTGTTGCGGGAGGGCATGTGGGGGTGAAACCTACCGCGAGGAAGGTGCTCCAAGCTAGACTATGGTGGCCGATGGTCCATGCCGATTGTAAGACATTTGTTAAGAGATGCGATGTCTGTCAGCAGACGGGGAGGCCCTCTCACCGGGACAAGCTTCCGCTACACCCAATACATGTGTTGCGTTCGTTCGAGAAGTGGGCTGTCGACTTCGTAGGCCCCATAGCCCCGGTCTCCAGGCACTCCAAGGCCCGCTACATCATTACCGCAACCGACTACCTCACCAGGTGGGCTGAGGCAGCAGCGGTACAAGACTGCATGGCGGATACAGCAGCACGGTTCATCTTTGAACACATCATTAGCAGGTTTGGCTACCCGTGAAGTTTAATCAATGATCAGGGTACACATTTCATTAATGACACGGTCAAGTCGCTGCTGGACACATTTATGATTCAACATCACAAAAGTAGCTCGTACCACCCGCAAGCCAATGGTACTGTTGAAGCGTTTAATAATTTTTTTGAAAAGGGGTTAACAAAGATCTACAATGCCTAGCAGGATGACTGGGACGAGCGACTACCAGTTGCACTCTGGGCCTACCGGACTACGGTGAAGCGCTTGACCAATCAAACACCGTTCCAGTTGGTGTATGGCTGGGAAGCTGTGATTCCTGCCGAGTTCACTATACCAAGTCTTTTAATTTCCAGATCCCTCAAGTTCTCGGAAGAAGCATCACTCCAGGAGCGTCTACATGAATTACAAGAACTTGACGAGGCCCGGTTCTTGGCCGAGTTTCACCAGAAGGTTTAGAAGGATAGGCAGAAGGCGTGACATGAATGCCACATCAAGAAAAAAACGTTCCAGGTTGGTGGAAAGGTCCTCTTATATGACAGAAAGTTTCAGAAGTTTCTAGGGAAACTGCAGATGCATTGGTTGGGACCTTACTTCGTAGTCGAGATTAGAGTGTCCGGAGCCGTTCAGTTGGCTCAGCTGGATGGTACTGTGTTACCGGGGTGGGTGAATGGTGCACGCCTGAAACCCTACCAGGAGTAAGTTTATTTCACTCTTCATCAATAACTCTCGCAACCGAGAGCACCCGTAGAGTAGCGTAGTTGAATAACTCTCCCGCAACCGGGATGAGCATAGGTAGTGTTTTTTTTTGTTCATGCATATTTTGTCAATAACCGCTCTATTGCGGGACCATACCACAACTGACTGTGGTCAGGGAGGGGCGTGTCCAGCGTGTCATCCCCGTAGGATTCATAAACGTGTCAAGGTCAGTCCAGGTCATTTCAGTCAGTACTTATGTCAGTTCGTAGGATCGTCTAGATTTTCACCATAAATTACCATAATTGGAAGTAACCTCGCACTAATCATTTTTCCATAATCCGCAGTAACCTCAGTCGTTGCGTCCGCCCATTTCCCCATGCCACCATCAGCAACTGTCAGAATACACATTGGCACACGATTGATTGCAGGATTATTGCCGAGAGGAATGCCAGCAGGAATTAACTCGTTATGGGATCTCGTCCACTTCACTCATGCTAGGTAATTCCATCACTTGCATGGGACAAAGAACGAGAATGTCGGAATAGTTAGAATTAGAAATTGAAGCAGAACCAGAGCAGCAGAAGTATCCAGATGCACAACACCAAGAGAGGATGCCGAGACGAATTCTGTAGGTCTATCAAGCGCCGAGCAAAAATGCCGAAGGCCATCCTAGCCATCCTAGAACCAGAGCTCGATAACAGAATTCATAAGACAGAGTCCCTTGTAGGGAAATACGACAATGCGACCCTGATATATGCTAACCTTTCAGACTCTTCCGAATTCCCAGCACTCAACTAGCAGGTGTACATGGAACATTACTACTCAACAGCCGAGCACTCAGCAAACAGAGGCCAACTCAGCAATGGCCAAACGGGTAATTCGTGAGCTCCGCCCGCCCCTCCAAATCAGCGCTAGGACAATGCAACAGCTATCCACCGAGGCCGAGACCCAGCTTAGCACGGTGTTCGGGGTTGTACCGGTGCACATAGAGGAGGTTGTTGTCACCAAGATTGCCGAAGAAACAAATTCACTGGTGCAGGGGTGGCAGCAAGCTATGTCGACCTTCATTGAACTTAAAGCTACAACATTCTGCAGAGTCCCAGATTTAGGGCCCTTGTTTGGACAGCAGACGGAAGGAGCATAGCAATAACAGGCCACGGGGTCCAGTAGGGCGATGGAGATAGAGACTGTGATTTACGATTGACTCGGGACGAGTCAAGAAACTATGGTCAGGGCCTGTTGGGGCCCTTGTTTTGAATATTTTGAATTTTGAATAAAGGACAGATTTTGGGTTGCGGAATGATGACACATGGCAGTCAAAACCAAGTCGCAACTACAGTAAGTAGCGGAACTACCGAAGTTGCGAGGGAATAGGTACATAGCTAAAGAAAGCAGATGCATGAGTACAGATGAAGAGAACATACAGCAGAAGACAGAGAGTAGAACACACAGACAACAAGAGAGAATCCGGAAGCAGCTGAAGAAGACCGCAAGAGGAACTAACAGTTGCGATAGCGGGTGAATAAATAGCCGTCACCCGGGTGAAAGAGAGAGGATAATGCAGAGCGACTGAAGAAGATTAAGCGGATGCTGTAGAGGGAACACAGACCGGGAATGATATCTCTGTAGTTCCTAGGGTTCTCTTATTTACCTTTATGTTCTATAAGGCGTCTATATCAGACTTGTAAGCTCTCCTTGCGAAAGCTATGTAACTATGGGTTTGGCCGAAGATATCAATATACTTGCAGGTTGCTGTCTTATTATGTGATTCACATGCATGCATGATGGTTGTGATGATTTAAAATTTTATTTTCTTCATACCTGTACACTCTCTGAATGTTCTTGCGTATATAACGATGTTTATGTAATCAATTCACTGTTAATCATGAGTTTCAGATCCTTTCTTTTCTATCGATCTATTCTCCTTCTGCATGTGGTTGCGGCCCACCTCGGGTGAGACTCTCTGCTCTCCGGAGTAGGGTGATAATTCTGGCGTGGTTCTAGATTACAACGGATCCCTTTGTTGGCCCCAACCCCTGAACCTGGGTCTTGCCTGTGAGACCTGTTTCCTCGCCAACAATGTACAAAATATCAGATCTATTTCAGATATGTACACTAGAAAGCCTCTATTACAATATCCCCTTGGGGTTTTGATCAAATCATGCAATACAGAGAGTAGATCTGAGTTTAAGTAGCAGATCTGCAATATTATTCAGAAATTTGTGAAGATGTTTTACATTAGAAATAGATCAGATCTATATAGAACATGGATCAGCAAGCTAATCCATGGATCACCAAAGTGAAAGGCAAAGCCCATCACCAGAGATCTCTTCTAAAAAAGGGGATCAAAACACCTTGCAAATCCTTCTCTGAAAATAATGCAGTCCTGGAAAGGAAACTGCGCTGTAGCTTGAAGCACTGAGTTGGCCTGATGCTAAGATGTGAAATATCAGCTCCAAAGGTTCAAAACTATCTTGCCCATGGGATAGAAGACTTTCCCAGTGAAAAGAGGGCCTGAAGTGGCCTAGATCTGAGCAGATCTAGCCTCCACTTTCTACAGCTTGCAAGGACAACCTAATCCTAAACAGGATCAACGATGTAGTTGAAATATGAGCTTGGAAAAATGCCTGATAGTGGATGAAATCAATAATACTCCTCCAAGAAATCCTCAATGGAAGAGGTGGGATCCCTGCATAGGAACTCCCAAGTGCTAAGAAACACTATTCTCAGCTAAACAACAGAGAATGGTATTTGTCTAAATAGACAAGATACTCAGAAATATGCATAATCAACAACCCTCTCTTGCTACTCTGCTCTTCCTTTTATAAGATGAAAGCCTTGTCAAACCCTAAACCACTTCAATGAATTAGCTCCTTTCACATGAGGGGCCTCCATCTAGAACTGCGCTGTCCATCCATGAGGTAGATTGAATCTAGAATGCGCTGTAGATTTGGTCAAGGTTGACCCAGTCTCATAGCTCAAACCCATTCACACCTGCAAGTGTTTTGTTTACATCGCCCAGATTTATCCTTGTTCACATGGGCATTGATTTATTCATTTATTTTCAGGAGTTTTACATGTCCTCCTTTATTCATGTATTCATGCAACAGAAAATGAAACAAAAATGTATATTCCTCTTAGCTAGGCTAAGTAGTAATATCACAGTCCTCCCCTCCAAAATGTTGCTTGTCCTCGAGCAACTGATAGGGTGAGTGCTGTAGTAATTCTCCTCCTCCATTGGTGAAATCATCAAGGATCAAGCTTTCCTCATAAGCCAAGTGTCCACCAAGCCAACCCATCAGGAATTGTTCCTCCAAAGTCATCATAAGATGTACATAGTCCATTCCACAAGGGGTGAAAAATTTAGCAGAAATAAACATGGCTGGAGAAATGATTTCTCTAAAACATGTAGCATGAGGTACATAGAGAAGTTCCATTCCATGTGGTACATGCAAGCTGCCCATCCTCCCTCCGTATAGTCCCATAAATAACACAACTATGTCATCCAAGTATGGAAGAAAAATTACATATATACAAATAGAAATTTGAGCTTGAGGAGGGGGGTCAAAATCCCACATGTGAAGCTAGCGCAGTGCATCCCCTGCCTGCATTAGACCAAGGTGTGGTAAGTGGCCTTCCCACCACACATTTGCTGCATAGGTCATCTTAACATAGCTGAAGATGTCAGATATGTTTGGTGCCTTTGGGAAGCACCCATCATGAAAAGGAATCTCCCCTTGCACAACAAGGGAGTGTCCAAGTTCATAATTCTTATTGGCCCACCAAAGCCATGATATCTACATGATATATCACTCCCTTTAGGAGTCATATCTTGCAAAAATAGGGTAAAAGCATGTGATAAATCAGAAAATGAAACTTGCTTTGCATGATTAGATTCTTTACCATCATAGTTCCTCATACACATGGAGTTGTGCATGGGCATTCCCCCTCTCCCAAAAGAAGGAAGAAATGGATGAAATGACTCTTGCATAGAGTCCCTTGGCTGCCCCAACTCCACAAAGCTCATGCACTCTTGAAAGTTCTGATGCAGTTCCCCTCTCAAACCTTCCCAATAAAAGCTCCTCATGATTAGGGCGTAAATATTCATTGTCTGCATATGGCTGAAAAGGAACTCTTTGTGTGCCCCTTGTAGTATTCTCTGATTGAGCTTGGAAGCTATAGAAAAGAAGAACCTACCATGATGATAGATGACTCCCCCTTGGACTAAGTAGCCCTCTTCTTGCTGCATGTCATCTAGTATCATACATGTGTGGAGATCTTTGGAATACTCTACAAGCAATTGAGATTTCCAGTACAGATCCGCACTGCTAAAAAATGACAGCGTTGATGATACATCCACATGAGTGTTTGTCATGTTGTTGATCTCCTCTTTGAAATATCTCATGCCAAATATGTGTGTTGGAAGGCTGACCCTCCCATTCTTCTCCTCCCACAGTGCAGATCTAGAGATGAGAGGGGGTGGTAGTGATAAAGGAAGAATATCCTCCTTATTCTTGAGCTGTCCCAAGCCTCCCAGTGCTGTAGCTTGGTCTTCCATTGATCCAATCCCTCTTGGATCTAAGTTTGGAGCAACACTTTGTGAGGCCTTCCCTACAATATCTGAATCTAGTGGCCTCCCAGGTGGTTTTCCACTAGATAAGAATGTCCCATGCAGAATTCTCATGAACATAAGAGAAGGGACTGTGAGATCCTTGCTTCCACTGCGCAAATCCATCTCTATTGTTTGTGTGGAAGTGCTAGGTGAGGGGTAAGTATGCATACCTTGGATCATTTGAGGTTTACCACTCTTCATGTCCATCCATTCCATTTGCAGAGCCTTCCAATCAGTGGTGACTTTCCCCAATGTAATCAACCATTGAACACCCAAAATGATATTGGTGTCTGGTATGTCAACTACAAAAAAGTGATCCACCAAGGTGTAGGACCCCATAGTGACTGAAAGTGATGGGACATAGTGCATGCATTGCATTTTCCTATCTCCTGGGACCAAAATAGAGAATCCCTCAAAATTATCAGTGGGTATTGCCCTCCTCTGCATAAGATGAGCATCAATAAAGTTGTGGGTTGCCCCACTGTCAATCAGTACAAAAAACCTATGATTCATGATTGAACCTTGAAATCTTAAGGTCAAGTACTTAGGTACTCCTCTCAAAGATGAAGGAGTTCCTCCTATTTAAGCAAAGGCTCCATTCCCATCTCCATATGGTGTTGGATCTCCTTCAACATTGTCAGCGCTGTGACCTCTTCTTGGTTCATCATCTTCTTTTTCCTCCTCAAAATCTGAGAAGACTTCTATGTAGTGTGCTTTCCCAGCATCACATCTATGTCCAGGTTCCCATGACTCTTGGCAAGTGAAACATAGCCTTTTATTCCTTAGCTCCATCCAAACTTCAATATCAAGAGGCTTCTTTATTGAGCTCTCCTTGGGAGGATAAACTTTCTCTTCCTTCCCTTTAGAAAGGTAAGGGGCCTTGTTATGAAAAGTTTCCTTTGCTTTTGGAAAGGCATCTTGGAGGTCTCTAGCCCTCTCAATGGCATCATGAAAAGTGATGGGCTTGGTAGATTTAACCAACCCATGCAGAGGTTCATCCAAGCCATCAATGAACATGTACACCCTTCTTGCTGTAGATAGATCAGGAACCATAACATATAATCTTAGAAACTCAGAGATATAAGATTCTGCATTACCTGACTGCTTCAACTTTGCAAGGCTCATGAAAGGTGCTTCTGGATCCTTTCTGTCAAAACTCTCCAATAGTCTTCTAGTGAATTCAGAATAGGCAGTCACATTGGCATGGCCCAATGTAGACAATCCATGGAACCACCAATTGTGTGCTTCACCTTCAAAGTGCAGCGCTGCAATCTTGATGGCTTCCATCTCAGGGACCTTGTTCAACTGAAAGTAGATATACATATTTTCTACCCATACTTTGGCAGAACTGGTGGATGACCCATCAAACTTGGGTAAAAGGAATCTGCCCATAGAGTGATGTCGATCATGATTCTGAATGAATCCACCATCTCTATACTGATGCCTTGGTCTTCTTTTGTCATTGAGTTGACAAAATTCTTGAAAAATCAAGTGGTCCTTGAATATTTGATTCTGAGACTCATATTCCTCAAAGTAGTCTTCAAGGGATGCTTACTCTTGAGGCCCTTCATTCTCCACAGCCAAGAAGGTAGGCATAGTAGAGCGTTGTGGAGCTTGTGGCTGGTTCACTGGTTGATCATTCCAGTGGTGAGACATGCCAAAGCTTTCTCCAGGATGAAATATCCCAGGAGATTCCTTCATCCTGTCCATTATCATCTCTTTGATTTCTCTAGCAAGATCTTGCATGGCTACCAAAATATTTCTTGCAAACTCTTCTCCTTCTTTATCACTTCCAGTTTCAGGGGATTTACCCTTGTCCTGATCATCATTAGTGTAATCAAATTTATTCTGTCCTCTATCCAGATATATCTTCTCTCTATTAGTAAGAGGCTCATCTTCTCCTGAAGCCATCTTGGTTTCAGCTCTTCAATGAAAAGCACATGCTATTCCAAGAAAGAAGCTTCGATACCACTGTAATATCCCCAAATGGGAATATTCAGCAAGGCCTGCTGAAATAATGCACTTTTGGGAAATATGTGCACTGAAGTGAGTTTGCAGCTCTTGGATCCCTTAGATAAGTCAATCTAGTGTCTAGTTCCAAAAGGAGAGCAAAAACATATCAAAATAGGTGTGGTAAATAGATCTCCCACCACCTAGTCTAACTGAAAAACACCCAAAGAGAAGGGTTGTAGCTATGTGTAACAAACTACTTCAGAAATAACGCAGTTTTGAGAGCATGAGTAGGAGGCCAATAATAAGGATCAAATTTTAAATAAGCAACAACAAATCAGACCCATAATGATTCCCTTACATTATACAACAGAATATAGAAGACAAAAGAGAATAAACTCTTCAGAAAAGAGGGCTGCAACACATGTATTAACTGCAAAATGGATTAACAACGTTTTTATAAGAGTTGCAGCAGCTATATGTTACACTTAAGATATAGAGCAGATCTGTGTACAAAAGATCAAATCTATTTCAGATCTGTACACTAGAAAGCCTCTATTACAAGATCCCCTTGGGGTTTTGATCAAATCATGCAATACAAAGAGTAGATCTGAGTTTAAAGTAGTAGATTTGCAATATTATTCAGAAATTTATGAAGATGTTTTACATTAGAAAAATATAAGATCTATACAGAACATGGATCAGCAAGCTAATCCATGGATCACCAAAGTGAAAGGCAAAGCCCAGCACCAGAGATCTATTCTCAAAAAGGGGATCAAAAAACCCTGCGCTGTAGCTTGAAGCACTGAGTTGGCCTGATGCCAAGATGTGAAATATCAGCTCTAAAGGTTTAGAACTCTCTTGCCCATGGGATATAAGACTTTCCCAGTGAAAAGAGGGCCCTAAGTGGCCTAGATCTGAGCAGATCTAGCCTCCACTTGCTGCACGTTGCAAGGAAAACCTAATCCTAAACATGATCAGTGCTGTAGTTGAAAGATGAGCTTGGCTAAATGCCTGATATTGGATTAAATCAACAAGAATCCTCCAAGAAATCCTCAATGGAAGAGGTGGGATCCCTGCATAGGAACTCCCAAGTGCTAAGAAACACTATTCTCAGCTAAACAACATAGAATGGTATTTGTCTAAACATACAAGATACTAGGAAATATGCATAATCAACAACCCTCTCTTGCTGCTCTCCTCTTCCTTTTATAAGATGAAAGCCTTGTCAAACCCTAAACCACTTCAATGAATTAGCTCCTCTCACATGAGGGGCCTCCATCTAGAACTGCGCTGTCCATCCATGAGGCACATTGAATCTAGACTACGCTCTAGATTTGGTCAAGGTTAACCCAGTCTCATAGCTCAAACCCATTCACCCCTGCAAGTGTTTTGTTTACATGGCCCAGATTTATCCTTGTTCACATGGGCATTGATTTATTCATTTATTTTCAAGAGTTTTACATGTCCTCCTTTATTCATGTATTCACGCAATAGAAAATGAAACAAAAATGTATATTCCTCTTAGCTAGGCTAAGTAGGAATATCACAGATAAGCGCAGAAAAATCAAAATGGAGAAGGGCGACAATATTCCAAAATATCTCACGAAGTTTTTCTAATGTAGGGATGAGCTGGGGAGTGTGGGAATCACAGTTGTGGATGGTGACTTGGTGATCTTGGCTCTCCTTGGGTTACCAAAGAGTTGGCACATTTATCAGGACTCTATCAATGGATGAGGGAAACTACTAGATTAGGGGTGAATTTGGTTGGATCTAGTGTAGGAGGAGATAAGGAGAAGTTCCAGGGATGGATATTCATCGAAGAATGATGATGAAGTGAATTGTGCTTTGGATACCAAAGCAAGGAAAGGGAAGGGGAAGAAATCCAATCCAAAATCTGAGGCTAAAGGCAAGAAGCTGGATTTTTCCAAAGTGAAGTGTTTTCATTGTCACGAACATGGGCATCTCGCCAGTAACTGCCCACAGAAAAAGAAGAAGAAGAAGGCTGCTGGAGTTGTAGCAGGTGAGGCCTTAACCTCGCAATTTGAACTTGATTTCTCTTTGATCGCATGCTTGGTTTCAAGCAAAATGGGATCGGTGTGGTATCTTGATAATGGTGCTTCCTTCCACATGACGAGAGACAAGGAGCTGTTTAGCGACTTGGAGGATAAAGATCTCCAAATGCATATAGAGATGAGAAACGATGGCAGATACAATGCAACCAACATTGGAACCATTACCTTTGAGAGGGAGTCAAGTAAACGATTTCTATTGAAATATGTTATGCATGTTCCAGGTCTGAAGAAGAACTTGGTCTTGGTGGTGATGTTGGAGGACAAAGGTTATGACGTTGTTTTCAATGAGGGAAAATCCTTCTTGCAACATAAAACAACGGGTCAAACCAAGAGGATAGGGATTCAAGTTAAGAATCTCTACAAGCTGAAGGTAGATGGCTACATTGCAATTATGGGCAAAGCAGAAGAAGTGGTGAGCAGGGATGAGGGCTAATTATGGCACAAAAGATTGGGCCATCTTCACCATGGCGCCTTGAAGATTTTGCAGTAGATTTATACTAGACTTCCCAAGGGTACTCTTGCGCATTCAGATCAGTGCAAGGGATGTACTATGGGTAAGTTTGTGAAGACCACCTTTCATGAGAAGGAGAACCGTGCTTTGGTGATCCTGGAGAGAATTCACACAGACGTGTGTGGACCTTTCTCGGTTGCTTCAACATAAAAACACAGGTATTATGTTATATTTTTTGATGACTATTCTCATAGATGCTGAATCTTCTTCATGCAGAGGAAGAGTGAAAAATTCTCAAAGTTCTGTGAGTTTAAAGCATTGGTGAAGAAGGAGTCAGGGAACCAAGTGAAGGCTCTGCGGAGCGATAATGGTGGTGAATATATCTCGAACGAATTCAAAGACTTATGTAGCAAAGAAGGAATTCAAAGAGAACTCATAGCGCCTCATAACCCAAAATAGAATGGGGTCACGGAGAGGCATAATAGAATGATCATGGGTTTTTCACGAGCTATGCTGCATGACCAGGGCCTACCAATGCACTTGTGGGTGGAAGCATGCAACACTGCGGTTTATGTGGAAAACTGTTGTCCTCATAGAGTACTTGGCATGAGCACACTTGAAGAATATTTTACTGGTAAGAAGCTTGATATTTCTCATTTGAATATTTTTGGCTCATCTGTTTACATTCATGTGACAAAGGATGCTAGGAAGAAGCTGGAGCTGACTGCAAAAGTTGGGATATTTGTGGGGTATGTTGAAACCCAGAATTACCCTTTCCTTTACACATTTCTCATCTCATTTCACCTCTATTTCATCAATTCATAAGCCCTAATCAATGAAGAATGTTTAGGTTTTTCTCAAGGATACATACAATTGATTAACATATTGTATTTTCATGATTTTTTCTATTTTAATAACTTTTTGCAGATTGGCTACATAATGTAGCCTTTTTCGTAGCTGACCAAATGTTCTGTAGCTACTCTTATGGTTGAATATGTTACAGTTGTTCATTGAAGGAATGGTCCACATGGGTAGTCTCAGAATCCCTCCTACATGGATTTCTTCCTATCCACAAGGACCATATCGACAAATAAAGAGGCCTAATCCAATGGTCAAAGCTCAAAGTCAAGAGACCGTTTCACACAACAATTAGGGCTCTTGATTTTCTCCGTAGAAAATCATGAGTCCTAAGAGTCCCGGTTTGATTGTAATTTGATGATACAATTGTAGCTATATTTATCCATAGTTAGTTATGCAAATTTCTTATAAATAAAGGTTCTATAGAACCAAGAACAAGCTAAGTTTTTGTAGCACAAGTTCAGAATTACAGTGAGATACTCTATTTTCTAAAACACTGTTTCAATAAAGAAGATCAGTTCCCAGATGTTGTTTTGACTACATTTTTAAGGAGCTAAGGAGTTTACCAACTTGGTAGCAGAGGGCCCTTGTTACTAAAGAAGGTTTTTAATGTTTTCTAGTTAGATTTTCTTTAATTCTATTCATGCTTAATTTCCAGTTTTCCATAGATTAAATACAACTATGTAGATTTTCCTTCCAAAACATTCTCAAGGAGATAGGTAGCTTTTTCTTCAGGATTGGGATAAAAGTTGAAGTGTTGAGAAGCATGGTTGTTTAAGTTTCCTGCTTTCATAGTTGTCAATTGCTGTGTTTAACTAAGCATTTATAAAGTCCATTTTTCCTATTTTACAAAATCTTATATTGAATGGTTAAATGTCTTACAAATGAAGTGGTTCAATAGGTTTCATTTCTTGTCATTTGCTTGCTAAGAATTAAGGGTGTAATTGATTTATCCGAAAGCCATACCAAGGGGTCACAAGCTTCAGAATTGGATGAGACTTGATCGTTATTTATTCACTTAATTGGTTGTAGATAGAAGATCCTCATTTCATTGCAACAAAATAATATTTTTAAAGGTTATCCTGACAGAGCCTAATTCGAATATACTTTGCAAGGATGATTATATGATTAGATTCAATGCAGTGTTTGAGTTATTGTAATTTTTTAGTTTAGACAGATGCAATGATTTCTTAGATACATAACCGCAAGGGGGTCACTCTCCACATATTGGGTAGATGGAGTAATTAAAGCATATTAGATAAATTTCAATTTCATTTTCTGTTTTCTATTTTATATTTTAAATAACTAAGCACAAATAGTTGATTTCATCTCATAGGGCTTTGACCTAATCATTGAATGTGAAACAACCTAAAGTAAAATAGTTGACCTGATTTCATTTTCCAAATCTCAATTGAGTCATAGATCCATGGATTAAGTTTACTCACTAATTGAAGTACTTTCTTTGTCTTTTTGTCCAAAACTAGGTCTTAGAACTTGTCCATAAAATTTGGTTTCTTTCATAGAAAATTAACTTAGTTTCATAATACTTCATTTTATTCCTTTATAATTATATTTATTTTCACTTTCTAAATAGCCTAAGATAGAATACACTAAGGACTAAAAATACAAAACCCCCAAAATAACAAGAAAAACACAAACAACGAAGTAAGAGAAGGGTCACTTAGGCACATATAGTGCACCACACTTCATTAGTTTACTAGCCTTGGTTGATAATTAATGGAAGCAATTTAGGAACACTAAATTGAATAAACAGGGTACACAGAAACACCCCATAATTATTTTGTGTAGTTGCCAAATAGTCGGATGATTGTGGTGCGACGGGATATAAAATTCAATGAGGATAAATCCATGAAGTTGTCGCTTGAGAGGGAGTGTTTCGGGGAAAAACACCCTAGAGGTTTGTTGGATCAAAACCTCCACATATCAGGGCATGCTATTCAAGAAGGAATCACACAACCACACTTGTATGCTAGAAACTAGATAACATCGATAGTAGAACTCACCCGTAATCCTACGTTTGATGTAGATCCCGCGGGGTCCAAACCCCCAGCAACCCTTCTTCCTCCTTAACCTGAATCCTTCCACGATCTTCAAACAGACCGTCGTCCAGATCCGTCCCGCCCTTGCTTCGCTAAGATACTTTCAAGACTTGTGCACTCGAGATGACATATAAACTGATGAACATCTCTAGGAAACAAGGGTTTCCTGTAAAAATCTGGGAAAGTGCAGGAGGCACGGGAATTCAGACTTGAATTGGGATTCCAACAGAGTACAATATCTATAAAATTTCTCTCTCCCTTAGGCCATATACATGAGGGGCTTTTATACTCCCTCAAAGTAGTTTCAATCAGTTGGAAATAGTTGGCCATGTGCTGGGGTGGTTGAACTACTGGAGTAACCATCAACCCAGCCCGAAAATAGGGAATTTTAATATATTTTTTAATGATTTTAATGGCATACGTGGAAAAGTACATGTGGACTCGCGTATACACGCGGAAAAGTCTGGGAATAGCCGCGTATGGGATTTTTAATACTGTTTTTTATGAATTTTGTTCAATTCTGTGGGAATGGGTGCTCAAGGCCAAAGAGACAATCATGAATCACATGAGGGTGAAAAAATGATGCTATAACAGATGCCCCCTAATATATGAGGTCAGAAGGGGTACATGATGGCCGAAATGTATTATGCACATAGAAAGAACTTCGCAAGGACAAGGGAGGACTTCACCAGATTTCAGCCTGCCAAAAACCAATGAAAGAAAACAGAGAGTCAACTCATGCTGAGGCGGGCATACCCATGCTCAGTCAAAAATACATCATATCGAAAGTACAAAATAGATCCAAAATGTATACAATTATAGCTGAACTGAAAGTACACAATGAATCATCTGAGCATGGCCCAGAAGTACAAGTCTGAATCAATGTCTAAGTATCACATATAGAAAGCTGATCAATGATGTTGAAACCAGATGTCCGATCATAAAAGTAGCTAAATCTCCAAGTACCAAATCATAAGGGGTGGAACACATGGTACAATCACGCAACTCGGGAGCCAACATATAGGATGCTACTGTACTGACACTACAACATATAAGGGTGAACGGCATCACTGGCAGAAACTGAATGGACTGTCAAAAGTGAACCGAGAAATGCTGATGCAACCCGAGGTCTTCACCGATCATTATGGCACAATTCTACACAATGGGAATAAATGAGCTGAAGTCGACCATGTGAGAGATCATTGGATTACCGGTCAATAATCTAAACCATTAACCAACGCGAGACAACCCACCAATAATGAAAATGAGTGTCAAGGTGCCCCAGTACAAACTAAAAAGTGCGAATGAATGAGTTGAAGTAGAACACTTGAAAGAATCTACCGATCAGGAGGCAATGATGAGTCCCCACTGTCGATAGCGAAGAGTTTGCCACTGATGACTGCAAACCCTAAGGTACTGAAAAAAAGACTCTAGACCTTATTCCCAGAGTAATGAGTCAGAGTCTATGGGAAAAGATCTGCTGGAAGGAAGGCATTAAGGCATCCCACATCAGTCCAGCGCGAGTGTAACCCACAGGCCAAGATTTGGAAGGAATCGGACGAAGTAGAGTGACGGAACCAAACCGAAGTACGTTTCCGACATGCACAAGAGGAAGCTAGCGCACTGAAGAAACCCTCTGAACCAACTAATAATGAAAGCTGACACAGAGGCAAGATATCGACCAATAGGGTCAAATGGAAATCAAAGTACTGCATGAATCCCAAGTGTGATAATGTATGCTGACGTTGAACACAGGGGAAACCACTCAGTCAAAGACCCATAATGATGATCAAATGCTGAGCACAAGGTCACCTATCAATGATGGAAATAGGGCCAGGGTGCAGCTCTAGGTTTGCTCTCAGAGCAATGTGTCGTAGTCGATAAGAGACAAACCCGCCAGCAAGAATTCAATGGAGACCTTCTTAAACCAGCACGAGCAGAAGACCAAAAAATCTGATGTGATAGAACAAGATACTGACAAAACCGAGAAGGCCGACTAAATAATGAGTCAAGAGACACCGCAGAATGGCCGACTCTGGTTAAACTTCCCTTGAACAAAAGCACGACTCGTGATGACCATGGCAGTAAAAAGTGACACTGTATAAGTCTGTTATGCAGGAGGCAAAACAAACTCTCCATATGATTGGAAGAGATAACCAACCGGGGGAGGACTGACCAGTGAAACAAGGCAAAGGCTGAACCTAGGTCACAACTAAAACCCTCCCAAATGGAGGAAATATATAAGTGTATGTGCTTTGTTCAAGGGCGACAAACTGACACGGTACTGCCATCAAATTACGAAGTGACATCCCATTCCCGCTCTTTTTGTTATATTTTATTTTTCGTTTTTTTCATATAATAAGCCTGAAAAATAATAAAATAATGCTATGGTACAATGGATAAAACGAGTATCAAGAAACAGATGCACTAGTTCCTGGGATAGGAACAATCCTATGCTCAATGCAAGGTGGCAGAAACTGGTAAGCGATACTCAGAGGAATGTTCCATCCATAGGTAAAAGGGTGTCAAGTCGCGATAGCTAAGTGCATGCAATGGTTAACTTGTACAAACAGTCAAGGTCAAAAGTTGGCTTAAACATCGAGTCCAAAATGAAGCCGGCTAAAGGCCAGGATAAACAAGTTGCCAATATGCAATGCAGTAATACAACTTAACAACACCAGGGAGCCTCTAGGGTAATAGCCAAAAAAATAGTAGTGGAGAAGAAGAAGAATGAAGCTTCAACACATAAGTCATGGTGGGACTAAAGAGGACTCCCGAGCCTACATAAAATGCAGCATGGGCAACAAGTGATAGCGAGGAACTAACTAGGAAGCCCATGTAAAGGAAGGCTCTACCACCAAGTCATGATTAAATAATCGGCGAGTGAAATGGGTGTAATACTCATGACTTGATGGGATCGACCCTATGGCAAGTGATCAGAATGGAGGCTAGTATGCAAAATGCAACGAAAAGTGGATTCCCTAACCTATATGCCAGTGAAGATCATATACCTACCATGACGGGTCAGCAGTCATGGATCAAAAAACCGGGAAAAATCTCAGATTCATCAAAATGTACCTGAAAATATACCAATCTGAGCACTTCCAAGCATCCGGGTTATGCAGCTTAAGATAGATTGAAAAAATAAGCATAACAATTTTTTGCAAAAAATTTTCAATTTTGGGCATAAATACACAAGTTACCTCATATTTGGTTCATTGTTACATTGCTGATTTGGGAAAAAGTGCTCTGGAGAAAAGGCCTCTTTCGTCAAAATAGGAGCAATTGACCGTCAAACTTCACCAAATTTGTTAGGTAAGCTCTTAATTCATCCTTGTTATTCATTTTGTCCGTTCATAAGTTAAAAATTATGAATTTTCACCATAGAACCATTTGTTTAAAATCACGGGTTTGCGCATACGCGGGTTTATAATGACCGAGTCGCGTATATACGCGACTGTGCACAAAGAAAGTTGCGTATGCGCAACCCAAAATGAAAAAACAAGTATCTAATGAACAAATTATTGAATTTTTGCAGGATGACTATATCTTGGAGAGAGCATGAACACAGTTCCATAGACAATGAAGTCATGCAGGACCAAGTATCACTAAATATTCTCGAAATTGTGGATTGCTCAAGTTTTTCAAAATGCTAAATATGAAGAGTAATGTCCGGTTGCTCGAAATGCTTGTGAATTATTGGGAACCGGAAGAAGACTGCTTCATAATAGATCAAATGCCCACACACATCTAGGTGGAAGATATCTATTTTATTACTGGACTCTCCCGGAGGGGGGAGCCAGTAGACTTGCACGGTAAGCCTTTTGGAGGGCTAACCATGGAAGATTACGTCCACGTCTATTGCGTAGAGGGATATAAGAAAGTTGGAACTCAAATTTCTATCAAAGATTTAAGAGACTTGCACATGAAACTTCTCCTTTTTACCATTGGCAGGGTAGCGGGATCTGCTTCCCTACACCAGGCATACAGGACACAAATGAGTATAGCAGTGGAATGCTTAAATCATTTATATGATTGGTGCACAGCTCTACTGATATATATGAAGCAACAATTGACTTCTATCTGAAAAGTAAAGACAAATTTTTTGGATATGGTACAATCTTGATGACATTCTTCTTCGAGAAGATTCCTGGGCTGAGACCCAAAGTGATCTCTTCTATCAGCAGCCCGAGAGACCCAAGAATTTCCCGTTGGGCTGACTTGATGAAGAGATTGGGGGGAAGTGAAGTTCCCCGAACCACTTGGGATGATGAGTTCTTCCAATGGTGGGGAGAACAAATCATCGCTATGGAGGACTATCCCTATTCCGGGATGGATTTTCATGGCGATCTAGACCTTGTCCTTCCACCAGGCGCGACCGGGGCACAGTCGGTAAGTTTGCAATTTTTTGACTTATATAATTTTTTTGGATTTTTTTTCAATATATGTGAAAAAATGGAAAACAAACATGTTTTTGATTGGATTCAAAATGAATTACAATTTTAAAATGATCATGATACAGATATTGGACCAGTTCGACCTGAGGGTTACCCACGACATAAGCGTCGCAGAGGCGAGGCGGATACAGTAGATCTAGACAGGACCCTCCAAGCTATACAGAGGAACTTGGAGGGGTTAACCCACCAAGTACCTATGGCTTCAGTGGAAGATCTGCCTGAAGCCATCCAGAGACGGGTGGTAGGAGTACCCCGTGACTGGGTACGGTTATTCCGCCGAGTTGCCACCGCGATCTTGTTCTATAGGAACACAACTTCTGGGCAGGGACCACAGGAGTAGATAGATATTATATATCAGATGACTGTGTATTTTTTGAGACTGAACATGATCGGGCATAAGCCCAATTTTTTTATGACTTATGGATCCAAATTTTGTATAGTTTTTTGAACACTCTGATGATATATATACAGCGATTATTTGATGTGATGTGACAAATGTATAAAAATGTATGATGCTTTTGATGATTAAATTTTATTGTATAGAATGATTAATATGCCAATCAATTTCTTGATTAGCTAATGAGTCTGCCATCCAATTGTCAACTCGAGGAATATGAATGAAAGTTAAAAATTGAAATGATCTTTGTAACAAACGTACCCTCAAGAACAACCGGAGTAATAATGGATCTCAAACCCGATAAGTATTGCTCAACTGCGACACCACCAGCTGGGAGTCCAGGAAAACTACCAACGAATCAACACCCAAAGATATTGCGTCCAAGAGTAGATAAATAACTGCAGTGTATTCTGCTATATTATTGGAAGCAGGACCAATGTAGACTCCTCTTGATACTAACAGCTGACCGGATGGATGATGAAGCACCCAAGCCGCGGAAGCCAAGTTCTGGGTGTGTCTACTAGCACTATCGGTGAAACCAAAATGACTCATGACATCCGACACAACCTGCCAAAGAAGATAAAAAAACATCACCATCCCATCAAAGATCGAAAAACCAGATATGTACAAAGCAAAACTACTATATACAAAAGAAAAATGTCAGGCTGAAGTCTAGGCATAATACTTTTTCAAATAGAGCCCATTTCTGGGCTCTGGCAACTCGTTTCCTTCAAAATCAATCAAGGTATATGCTCCTTTCTTAAGGACTTTTTTAACGATGAAGGGGCCATACCACATAGACTTAAAATTTCCTGCCCCCAGGGCATCTTTTTCTTGGGCATAGACCAAAACAAGGTCACCTTCCGAAAAAACCCTAGGTTTGACCGCTTTATCGTATTGAACTTTAACTCGGTTTTTATGTGCTTCATTCATCATGGCGGCATCCCGATGCTGCTCATCGAGATGTTCCAGATGAAGGAGACGTTCCTCAAGACTAGAAGTGTCAGGAAGAATTTCAACAGCTAACTTAAGAGAAGGAATCTCACATTCAATGGGAAATACGGATTCCAACCCGTAAACTAGCTGAAACGGAGTAAAGCCAGTTGCAGTTTTCACTGACGTCCTGTATGGCAAAAGTGCAGGATATAGCATAATATGCCAGTTGGATCGAGCTTTATTGATTGTCCTTTGAAGAATTGTCTTCAAGGATATATTCACGGCTTCCACTTGCCCATTGGCTTGAGGATAATACGGAGATGAATGCTCCTGCCGAAAACCTAATTTTAGAGCCAACTCAGCCATCATGCTATTCTAAAAATGACTGCCATGATCAGTGACAATCTCTCTAGGAATACCAAAACAAGAAATAACTTGGTTGAAAAGAAAAACAGCTACAATCTCACCATCATTCCCAAAAGTAGGCATAGCCTCGACCCACTTCGTAAAGTAGTCTACTGCTACAATAATATACTTGTGACCTTTAGCCGAAGGCGGGTTACAAGTAGTATAATCAATACCCCACTTTGTAAAGGGACTGACAGTAATGACTGGAAAAAGCGGAGCTGGATGAGCGCGCATTTTTCAAGTATAGACTTGACACGGATGACACTTTTTGACCGACTCCATACAATCTTTGAAAATCGAAGACCAAAAGTACCCAACACGCAAGATATTTTGGGCTGTAGCAAGCCTAGATAAATGACCACCACAAGCTCCACTGTGGCAATCATTCAACACAACCTCAGCTTCTTCGAGAGTTAAGCAACGTCTCAGGATTGAATCAACCCCTCGACGGTATAAAGCATCACCAATGATCAAGTAATTCTTAGCCAAGTGACGCAACTTACGACGCTCATCTTTCGAAAAAGTAGAGGGAAACTTCGTAGTCTGGAGATACACAATGATATCTCCATACCAAGGATCCTGTGGAGAGATAAGAAACAAATGTTCATCCGGGAAGGATTCATCATAGACTATCTCTTCCCCACAGGGCAACTCGGAGATCAATTCCACGAAAACCAATGATTTCTTGGACTTGGTAGACATAAAATCAAGATCAAATTCCTGCAAAATAAAAATCCATCTATTTTATTTGCCCCCAATCACTCGCCTACTGAGAACAAACTGAAATGGATTGGCTACTACCAAAACATAAGTTTTTCGTAGAAGAATGTAATGTCGGAGTCGATGCACATCATGAACAGCTACTAAAGCTAACTTTTCTATCGGAGTATACCGGAGTTCAGGTCCTACCAAGCCTCGACTAAGATAGTATATAACATGCTCTGCAAGAGCATCATCCTCCTGAACCAAAACCATACCAATGGTAGACTCTGCTGCTGCAAGATACAAAAGTAAATCCCTGCTATAATCAGGTGGACTCACTAAAGGAGCAGAGGTCAATGATTTTTTCAAAGCATCAAATGAGCATTGAGCGAAGTCATCCCAAAAGAATGGAACTCCCTTCTTCAACAATCTCATAAATCCTTTGGTAACTTCAACATAATTTACGATAAATCTCCGAAGAAAATTAGCCTTTCCTTGTAGACTTTGAAGTTGACGAATAGAGGACGGGGGAGGCAACCGAAGTATTGCCTCAACCTTGAAGGGATCTACCCTAATCCCTTCCCCAGACACAATGAATCCCAATAACCGATCAGATGTAACCACGAAAACGAACTTGTTAGGATTCAATCTAATCTTATAGAAACGACATCGTTCAAATACTTTCTGGAGGTGAGCAGGATGATCCATTCTCTTTCGAGAATGAGCAACTAAATCATCTAAATATGCCTCGATAATCTGTTTGATGTCGTGGAAGGCATATGAAATGGCCTGCTGAAAGGTATCCCCAGCATTTTAAGGCCAAAAGGCATCTTCTTGTAAGCAAAAGTACCCCAGGGACAAATAAAGACAGTCTTATGCTGATCTTCAGGATGGATAGTAATTTGATTATATCCGGAGAAACCGTCCATGAAGGAGAAAATCTCATTACCGGCACACTCATCAATAATCTGATCTATAAATGGTGTGGGGTAATTATCTTTAGGACATGCTTTATTAAGGTCTCTGAAATCAATGCAAACTGGAATTGTTCCTTGTTTTTTATCCACGGGAATAGGATTTGAAACCCATTCAGTCAAAGGAACAGGGAAAATAAATCTCGCCTTAAGCAGCTTCTCCACCTCAGCTTTGATAGCTGCAACCTTCCTAGGATTAACCGAACGAAATTTTTGCCTCACCGGCTTAGCGTTTTCGTAAGTCTTTATCTCATGCTAGACAATAGATGGATCTATACCAGGCATTTCCTCATAAGACCAAGCGAATACATCCCTATACTCTTTAAAGAGATCGGTGTAAATCTGAATCTCTTCAGGGGAACATTCAGCTCCGATGAAGACATTCTCTATAATATTGGGATCCCTGGAAATGTTCACCGAGATAGTTGGAGAAATCACAACCATGTTCCCTTCAGCATATACCTGTGTTGGTGCTAAAGGGTTCAGGACTGGGCGAACAGGACCAGGAGACGGAGGACTTGGAAAACTCGTTTCAACTTCGCTCAAATCAGGTAAAAAGTAGGACCGATGATGCAAATCATCCCACGGTCTATCTAAACCAGTGATAGCTTCCAGGATGGCCTCTTTAGATGGAAGAGTGGTATCAAGGCAATCCTGGGTAGAAGAAGAACTAAGTGTCCAAGCCGGAGCCACATCGCCATCCAATTCCTCCGGAGAAAGAGGAGTTGGAATGGACTCTACAGAGTCAACAATAGATTGATAAGAAATCTCAGCTGCAGACATTGGAAATTCCATTCCACCCACTTGACCTTCTGCTAATGTGGCTGTAGGGGAAGGTAAGGTCCAAGGGTCCAAAAAATAATGAGTTCTGAAGAACTCTCTTCAAAGAGGAGCCCTGGAGGATGAAATTGAATTTATATGAACCGTAGGAGGTGGAATATCAAAAGTACCCATCAAGGAAGAATACATTCCAACCCCTAAATTCTCAACAGGCGCCTTGGTATTATCCAACTTTGAAATAGTTGAGTTAGTAGACGCATTCGGGTCTATAGGAGGACAGTCCAGTTGATCCACCGTAACAATCCTCCCTTCGTGAGGGAAACAATAATCTGAAATAATGAAGATGCAATGACATCCATCTCATAAATCTAGTTTCTCCCCAACAGAAGGTTGTAGTCCAAGCTTGCATCAACTATCTCCACCTCTATATTTACAGTTTTTCCCCCAACACAGATGGGCAAAGCTGGGAAAATACCATGAGGTCTGTGAGAATGACCATCAAACGCAGTCAGAAGAGTAGCAGATGGAATATCCGTGGGAGATCCAATTCCCTTCCAACATGTGAGAGACATCACACAAGTGGAAGCACCCTCATCAACGACCGTCTGGAAAATATTGCATTTCCAGTACGATGATTTAATATGAAAAGCCATATGATGGGGGAGTCTCTTTTTAAAATTAGTCATATCGAAAGTAATCATAAGAGAGTTCTTTGGATCGACAGCCCCAATAGTAGTGAGCAGAGCACTGCGCTAAGCTAGACAAGACTGGAGCACCTCAAGAGCCGACATGGCACAAGGACTCTGCGCCAGATCTTCTACAATAAAGTAGTTCTGGGCAGCCTTGGCATTTGGATTAATCGTCGTACGCTTAGTAGATGATTTGGGCATCCGAGGTATAGGCTCAACAGTAGGCTTCATGATTGAAGCGGCTCAATAGCATCGAGAGCACCCTTGGCTTTCGAAGACTCATCTTCGCCATAATCACGGGATCTCGTGGCGACATCCACGTGAGCACTCATCATGTATATGTTTGACAGAATTTCCCCTTCCTGGGTGCCCCCAGAGGAAGCCCCAGTATTTTGATTCGCGCCAACAACTAGTTGTTGCCCTTGGGGAAAAGGGTTTGTCAACACAGCCTAGGAACTAGAAGAACCCTGCTGAGCTAACAAGCGCTGCGCATCCTGAATTTTAGGGCAAAGGTGAGTAAGATGGTCTCCAACACATAACTTGCATGGAAACTTCACTTTATTTTTATCCTTTGGACCCTCACCAACATGCTCGTTGGATTTATTTGCATTACCCTTCCCATTCTTGCCCTTTTTCTTATTACGTCCCTTCTTCTTCCCTTCGGATTGTTGATTTTCTTTAGGGTTAGAATTCTGAACGACATTTACTGACAAAGATTGAGAAGGCGATGATTCAGCAGGCACAGCCTGACCTGAAGAAGCAGATTGTATAGAAAACTGCTGCAATTGACTAAGCAGGTTTTCTGCACCACTATTGATCGACCCAATAAGTCCATCACCATGAGGACCGGGTTTAGTCTTGGATAAGTCCAATTTGGAGCGAGGAGCATTAGGCAAATATTTATGAAGGACCCCAGACTGAGAATATATCAATTCAAGCTGTTGGGCCCTAAAAATGGCTTGCTCCTCGGAAAATACCCCGGACAGGGATACATCCTTAGAAATATCTGACTGCAGAGATTTCAGAAACCATTCCAAAAGGAATTCTCCTGGAATATGAGCTTTAATAAGCCTCTTCCTTCTCCGCCATTCCTGAATATGATCAGAAATGTGGGTTGCATCGTCCTGCTTAAAATTAGCTAGGAGTTCGGTCCCGGCACCATAACGGACAGGCAATTGGAAATGATTTAGAAATGTCGTAGCCAGATCTCCAAATGTAGCAAAAATGCCCCCAATTAACTCAATATACCACTTGGCAGCGTTTCCAGTTAAGGTGCGTTGAAACAATCTCAACCTAATCGAATCGTCGATCAGGGAGTTAGAAGAACACCATAAATGGAAGGTGGTGATATGGTCAGCTGGGTCCTCTCCATTCTTGCCTTCAAACTTTGGAATGTATGAAGGTAGTTTTTTCGGGACCGGAGGCCACCCCGGACTATATCGGATCAGATCATTCGTCAATTTCGACAAATATGGCAAGTTCAAAGTTGCCAGAAAAGGTAAGCGAGGAGGAGCCTGAGGATTCCATCCTTGATGCGATGGATTCCAAACATTCTGAAAAGAATACCCTGGATTTGATAAGGCACCAGGTTGCCAGAAGGAACTCGTAGAAAAAGGAGAAGAGCCCCCTCCCAACGCAGAGTTACCAAAGACCGGACCAGTTCCCCCTCCTGAAGTATTGAATGAAGAGGAAAGCCCCTGATAGGGGTTCCAGGCATTAGAAAGAGGGGAAAAATTCTGATAAGCACTCGATGAAGGGAAAGAAGCATTCCCTTGGGGACCAGCGTAAAACCGATTCCCTGCCCCCATTGTAGTGAATACAGGGTTCCAACCTGTAAAAGTAGTCGAATTCTGACCTCCAAACCAAGGGTTGAAACTCTGAGTCTGAGAAGTAAATGGAAAGGACCCTAAAGAAGGATTCGAACTAGGAATATGCCCAGTTCCGAAGGGGAACCCTTGAAAAGAAGCTGATCCACTAGCCATGGAAGACATGGGTGTAGATCCAGCTGCAGCAGCGGAAAAGGAAAATGAAGGAATCCCAATAGTGGGCATTCCAAAACAAAAGGGAACAGATTGAGAAGCTTGTGCTTGGGTCAAAATAGATCCAAACACAACAGCACTAGAAGCAATCGAAGATATAGCAATAGTGCCTCTTCCTTCAACTGAAGCAGGATTCTGAATGCCTGCAGCACTCACAGCTGAAGCCGCGTTCCCAGTCGTGGCCATCGAAAGGTATGAATAATATGGAGGATCTTCGTCTTGCAGACTCAGGTCCGATGTACTGAACAACGAATGGATAATCAGGAGGAAGAGGAGATGGAAGTGACTCAGAGGGTTGAGGTACTTCCTCTACTTGTACTTCTTCTTCCTGCGGAAATAAGACTCTCGAGGTGAGCGGAACGCTCCTCTCGGAACCAACACCGGAGCCAATTACAAAACCTTCAATCCCTTGTGGAGGATCTCTCTCCACTGCGTCAGATGGCATAGGGTGATATTCACCTGCTAAGTTACTCCTACGCCTTCTTGAAGAAGGCTCTGGACTCTCGGGAGATAACCCCCGGATTCTCCTTGATCGACGAGGCGCTTGATCAGCCACTTTAACAAATTTTAATTAGACTCAAAAAAGTATAAAGCTAAGCAAGCTAGGAGCAAAGAGCACTCACTACAAAAAATCCCTGAGATACAATCAAGCAAACAACCTTCAGGTATTTCCGCTCTGGGTGATTAGGACCGGACACCAAAATACAAGAAAGTGAAGAATAGGACCTCCCGAAAGTAGTCTGGGATAATTACGGCCCAGGCCTACTAGCGAAGGTAACAGAAACAGTTATGCCGACCTCCTAACAACAACCTTTGCCAGCACAAGTACCCAAGCTTCGCAAGGGCACCCCCCAGAAGTACTGCTGGAAGTGATACGACGTCTGCCTCAGGTACCACAGGTATTCCCCCCCGCAGTCACCTATGTGGAACCTAGGAATGGAAACTATGGGCACCAATCCTTGTCAGAAGCCGGGCGGAACGGTCTTGAGGTCAGATTCAGCAAATCAGAGAGGGGGTATCTCTCTTCTCGACCTTCACTTCTCCTCGCACTAGACTCTCTGGAGGAGAGCTTTCCTGGTCCACCTAACAGAGTTGGATTTCGCTCAATTAATAAACTTCTATGTTTTTGTTTGAGCGGCCTTGGAGAGTTAACTCTCCACTCACCTAATCCAAGGCCCTACAACCTAGCTAGTTGGTGTATGACACTTAGTCAAAAACTTGCTAGTTGTTTTTAAATTATAGTGCTTATTTTAATCGGCTGTTATATTAAGTCAAAGGGATACGGAAATGAAACTCGTGGTATTTTGTGACGCAGAAAAGAAATTAATGAAAACCAAACTACATGCAAATGCAGTAATTGCCTTTCGATGAAAATAAATTTCTACACGGGTTCTACGAGACTAAAAATTTTTATTTTTCTTTTCGGATAACAAACTCACACTCGCAAAATCTATGAAAATGACTACAAATTCTTAAGTGCACCTAATGCAAATAACTAAGAGCATGCAAATTCTAAGATGAAAAATCTACTAAAGCAGAGAGAAATTTCCCAAAGATCCTTCAGTTTTATCTCTTTTTGATTGTCCACAGAACTAGTTCCCAAAAGTAGAAACTCTCAATATGAAGACATCAAAATATGCTTGAAAACAAGAGGAAGAAACCAATGACAATTCCTTTCCAAAATCAAGTCAAAAACCAAAGGCAAGAAATCTCAACAAAGCTTCAAAATATGTAACGAAACGAAAACGAAAATGCAAAACAAAAGCAAATGACAAAACAAAATGTTTTTTGAGCTTTTGAATTTTATAAAAAGAAGAGCTCGAAGAGACCAAGAAAACTATCAAATCCCAAGCCAAACAACTTTGAATTTCAAGAAAAACTTCAAAAATGCTCCAAATCTTATAGGGCTACCTAGTAGCAAGATTTATATGAGCAAAAGAAGACAAGAAACTCAGTAACTCAGCCCAGAAGAATAGTACAACCTTGCAGCAAACAAAAATTTCAAAGAACCAAGAAAGACTCTTCAAAAAATTGCAACAAGACCTAGTCAAATGAACTCAAGAAAACTAACCAAAAGCAGGCAAAAATCCAAGCGCAAAGCAAAACATAAAATGAGGAAAGAGTATATGAGCAAAAGCTCTCTGTCCTGATAAAGCAGAACAACCAAGAATCCCCAGAAATAGATCTTGGTACTCGAACCATAAATGCAAGCACTAAAAACAAGATTTTCCAGATAAGCTAGTATTCAACCAAACAAGAGAGAAAAAAGACCAATGACCACTTTCAACACAATCCAGAGACTAAAAAGACACTGTAGGAACAGGTCTCCATAGGCAGACAGGACCAAAAATTCAAGAAATCAAAAATTTCAAAATTTACCCAGGCATACGCTACTTGACAGTTTTGAAACAACCGTGCATACGCGACTGTGTCAGAGGAAACCCGCGTATACGCGACTTCCTTTGAAGCAAATTGCGTGTATATGCGTCTGTGTATAGACAAACTCGCGTATGAAAAGGTAAATAATGAAAAATAAAAAAGATCAAGCCTGGAAAAAGAACCAGGTCTTCAGTCTGACTGAGAAAAAGTTAACTGGACTGGAAATAATAGTTAAAACTGTTGGAAACCTTTCAAACAACTGAAACCACCCAACAGGGGAATCAAAAAAATGCGATCCTCAGTGGAGTCGCCAGTTCTGTTTCGGGGAAAAACACCCTAGAGGTTTGTTGGGTCAAAACCTCCACAGATCAGGGCATGCTATTCAAGAAGGACTCACACAACCACACTTGTATGCTAGAAACTAGATAACATCGATAGTAGAACTCACCCGTAATCCTACGTTTGATGTAGATCCCACGGGGTCCAAACCCCCAACAACCCTTCTTCCTCCTTAACCTGAATCCTTCCACGATCTTCGAACAGACCATCGTCCAGATCCATCCCGCCCTTGCCTCACTAAGATACTTTCAAGACTTGTGCACTCGAGATGGCATATAAAATGATGAACATCTCCAGGAAATAAGGTTTTCCTGTAAAAATCTGGGAAAGTGCAGGAGGAACAGGAATTCAGACTTGAATTGAGATTCCAACATAGTATAATATCTATAAAATTTTTCTCTCCCTTAGGCCATACACATGAGGGGCTTTTATACTCCCTCAAAGTAGTTTCAATCAGTTGGAAACAGTTGGCCACGTGCTGGGGTGGTTGAACTACTGGAGTAACCATCAACCCAACCCGAAAATAGGGAATTTTAATATATATTTTTAATGATTTTAATGGAATACGCAGAAAAGTACATGTGGACTCGCGTATACACGCGAAAAAGTTTGGGAATAACCACGTATGGGATTTTTAATACTGTTTTTTATGAATTTTGTTCAAGTCTATGGGAATGGGTGCCCAAGGCCAAAGAGACAATCATGAATCACATGAGGGTGAAAAAATGATGCTATAATAGGGAGCTACACTTGCATGCAGAGGAGGAACTTCTTGTTCCCAAAGATGATCCTCAAGATGTGGATCAACCACAGGAGGAGGATCATGGAGTGGAGGAGTCCACTCACGCAGATGCAAACATCAGAACAGGCAGAAGACGTACCACATAAGCTGAGAGATTGAAACTTGATGCGGCACAGAATGTAGGAATCCCTACATCACAACGTAGACAGAGACAGTCACCTGACCGATTCACTGGATACATGGCACTCATGAGCAGGTGTATCATGAAAGAGCCATCTTCCTTTGAGGAAGTAGCGTAGGAGCCCACATGGGTAGATGCCATGGTGGAGGAGTATGACTCCATTGTCAGAAACAATGCTTGGGAGATTTTTCCAAGGCCAGTTGGTAAATCAGTGGTAGGTTCAAGATGGATCTACAAGGTAAAGCAAGCTATTGATGGGAGCGTCGAGAAGTATAAGGCAAGATTTGTTGCCTGGGGCTTCTCACATATCAAGGGGATTGATTATGAAGAAACTTTTGCACCTATCGCACGATATTATTCCATAAGAAACATCCTTTCTCTCTTAGCACAGATGGGTTGTCACATTCATCAGATGGATGTGAAGACTGCGTTCCTTAATGGAATCATTGAGGAAGAAGTGTACATTGAGTAGGCTGAAGGATTTGAGATCTTTAGCAGCGAGTCGCATGTGTGCAGACTCAAAAGAGTGCTGTATGGGCTGAAACAAGCACCCCATTCTTGGTACACACGGATCGAAAAATATTTCACTAGACTTGGCTTCACCAAGAGTGAGGCGGATGTAAACCTATACCAAATTGTGGTGAAGGGTAATATTTTAATCATTTTTCTTTATGTTGATGATTTAATACTAATGGGTGATGAGAAATTGATACACTCATGCAAGGAAGATCTTGCAAAGGAGTTTGAGATGAATTATTTGGGCCTCCTTCATTATTTTCTTAGATTGGAAATATGGCAGTGAGAAGGTGAAATATTTGTGTCTCAAGGCAAGTATGCTCGAGAGATACTTGGTAAGTTTCACATGCAGGACTGCAAGCCCATGGATACTCCTCTTCTAGGAAATTGGAGGAAAGAGGATGCTACATTGGTAGAGGTAGTGGATGCTACTGTCTATCGACAGTTGGTGGGTTAGATCATGTATTTAGTTAATACAAGACCAGACATATGCTATGCGGTGAACTAGCTTAGTAACGCGATGGTTAAGCCTACCAAGCTCTTTTGGAAGGCAGGAAAGGATGTCCTGAGATATCTTAGGGGCACATCTGAGTATGGCTTATGGTATAGACAGACGGATGAAGTTAAGTTTCATGGCTTCACGGATGCAAATTGGGAAGGCAGCCCAACGGACAGAAATAACACATTAGGAGGGGTTTTCAGTATCGGATCTACAAAAATTTCTTGGTACAATAGAAACAAATATCCATGGCACTCAGTTCAGGTGAAGCGAAATACATGGCAGCAAGTCAAGCTGCATGTGAGGCTATCTGGATGAGGAAGATCTTGGTCGGTTTGTTCGGTTCTCATTTAGATCCTACAGTGATTCATTGTGATAATCAGAGTTGCATTAAACTCTTGATTAATCCTGTGTTTCATGATAGATCTAAGCATATAAATATCTGGTATCATCATATCAGATATTGTGTACAGTGTAAGATCATGTTGCTTCAATACATTCCTACGGAAGATCAGGATGCAAATATTCTGACGAAGGCGCTCACCAGGAGAAAATTCGAATACCATAGAGGCAGGATCAGGGTGAAGGATAATCCCTATCTTGTTGAGAGGGAGTGTTGAGGTTCAACAAGATGATGAGCTTAGTGAAAATTAAGCACCTTCACTAAGTGGGGCCCTGTTGAGTCTCAAAAGTGTTCTCCATATTCATACATATTTCCATAATGTCATAACCATTTAGCTCTTATTTCATAGCCATTTGACCTAAAACCCTACATCAAGTAACCATTTTCATAAATATATGGGTTAGGATCCTTGTTTTCTAAAGTTATTTATTTTATGTATTTTAAGTGAATTTATGATTAGAAACTAGAAAATTAACATAGTTTCATATATCTATATATGTTTTATGAGTTTTGTGACATGTGTAGGTCAAAAGGAGACTTCTAGAAGACCCTTATGTGGCACTCTAAGGCCAAATTCGAATTTGGTTGGAGAAGATTATGGGATCAATAGGATATGTGTCTCACTTCCTTGTTGTATTGAAACTCTAAGAGGATATGTGTCATCTCTTAGTTGTGTTGAAACTCTAGAAAGACAAGTGTCTTATCATTTCCTATTTTGATTGTAACTCTAGAGATGGAGGGAGAGATTCATGGACTCCCATTAATGAGATGACTCCTCATATTTTGTATAAATAGGAGAAGCTTTCTCCTATCATAGGTAATGAGAAAGTAATGAGGAATTAATGAAAAAGTAGTAGAGAAGTCTTTTGTAACAAAGTTCAAGATGGAATGAGATGTAGATTTGTGAGTTCTTTTTAATAGAGAAATTCAGTTCTTTGATGTTGTTTTGATTACAACTTTAAGGAGCTGAAGGACTTCACCAAATTGGTAGCAGAGGGCCCCTGCTATCCAAGGAGGCTTTTGCATGTTTTCTAGATAAGTTGTTTTCAATTTTGTTTTGTCATATTTCCTTACTTAGATTGCTTTCTGAAATCATAGCTTCTAGCATAATCTTTCATGTCAGCCCGGGCATTTGCACATAGTTTTATAATGACTAATGACATGGAATCCATCTTGTCCTTCTGCTAATTTACTTTTCTTAGTTTTTGTTTAATTCCAGCACTGTTTGTTTATTTCAGTCTTGCACATTTGCTTCAGTAGTTAGATTTAGATATATTAAATTGCTCATGTCATTTTCAGTTACCTCCGAAAACCATAGTTGGACTAATGGTGAGGGATTGAAGTATGAGTGTGTAGTTTGATATTAGTTTACTTTCTGCAAGTTAGATATATTAAATTGCTCATGTCATTTTCAGTTACCTCCGAAAGCCACAGCTGGACTGATGGTGAGGGATTGAAGTATGAGTGTGTAGTTTGATATTAGTTTGCTTTCTGCAAGTTAGATATATTAAATTGCTCATGTCATTTTCAGTTACCTCCGAAAGCCATAGCTGGACTAATGGTGAGGGATTGAAGTATGAGTGTGTAGTTTGATATTAGTTTACTTTTCTGCAAGTTAGATATTAAATTGCTCATGTCATTTTCAGTTACCTCCAAAATCCATAGCTAGACTAATGGTGAGGGATTGAAGTATGAGTGTGTAATTTGATATTAGTTTACTTTTCTGCAAATTAGATATCAGATTGCTCAAGTTGTTTATGATTACCTCCGAAAGCCATAGCGAGACTAATGGTGAGGGGTCAGAATATGAGTTGATATAATTTGATTTTAGCTTTACTTTGCTTGCAATTCTTGGATTTCTTTGAGCACAGTTTCTTTTGTATTTAGACAACAACAAGGGTAATGGGTTTCATGATCAATAGTTCACTATTTGTTTGACTAGTATAGTGGCACATTTTATTTTTTAGGAATTAATTTTGTCATTGCATGTTTTAAAACCCTTTTGAAGTTTGAAGTTTGGGAAATCATTATAAAAGACATCATTGCCTTGAACATTTATATCCATACTTGTCTTTTAGAATTTCCATCTCACATTAGGAAACCAACCAAGATAAATAAAAATCCAAAAACGACAAAAAGTAAGAGATAGGTTATCTTGCACATATAGTGCGCCACACTTCGTCAGCTTACGAATCCCGAATTGACAAATTAATGTAGCAATTCAGGACACACTAAATTGACCAAACATTTTGGCGCCATTGCCGGAGAAGTGTAACTAGGTAGCCTTATTTCTTACATCTAAAAAAATTAATAATTCTTGAGTATGCTCTCCTCCTGCACTTTGTGTGATCTGGAGGATTAGAAAAATGATTGTTATGTAAAAAAAAAAATTAATAATTCTTGAGTATGCTCTCCTTTTGCACTTTGTGTGATCTGGAGGATCAGAAAAAGAATTGTTATGTGAAAAAGAAAAAAAAGGAAGACAAAATAAAACTTCATCATTTCAATTGATTCAACAATTAAAAAAAATAAAAATAAATAAATAAATAAATAAATAAATAAATTCATGAAAATCTTTGATTTCAATAAATTGTTTAATGAATATATATGTGTATTTTTAAATTTTTGAAAATATAACATACATAATTTTATTAAACAAATCAATTAAAAAAAATGAAAATAAAAATAAAAAAAAATAAAAAAAATTAAATTGTTTTGTTACAAAGATATATATGTATATTTTTAAAATTTTTGAAAATATATATATAATTTTAATAACAAATCATTTAAAAAAAATAAAATAAAATTGTTTTGTTTAGTAAATTACATATGTATATTTTTAATTTTTCAAAATATAACATGTGTAATTTTATTAAAAAAAAAAAAAGAAAACAAAACAAAACAATAACAAATCAATAAACAAAATGAAATGGCCATGGCATTTTGAAAAAAAATGAATTACTCTCAACAGAAAATTCAACCATGGAATTGAATGCATAACTTGAATTTTGCTAAGATTCAAACCTACTTGCTTGAGAAGTCGAGAGTTGTGTAACAGTCTCAAAGTGAACGGTCATATGAAGTTTTGTGCTGGGGGAGAGAACTTCTAAATTTAAGACCAGTTGAGGAGTACCGCTATTTGAACCAGAGTAATTATCTGACTATTGATGAAGTCGATGATGCTCAGAAGTTCGAAGAAATGATGGAAGCTTTGAATGTGGTCCAGATCAGTAAAGATGATCAAGAAAATGTATTTGCGATGCTTGCAGCTGTATTATGGCTCGGAAACATCAGATTTTTTGTTTCTGATAGTGAAAATCACGTGGAAGTTGAAAATGATGAAGGAGTTAGAGATGCTGCAAAGTTTGCTCGTGAATGTGAGATTAACCTTCAGAGCATCTTTTCGTCCATTCCTGTAGATGAAAGGGGGAATTGTGCTTCTGAACAGTCCAGGGATGAAAATAATGATGCACACGAAACGCAATTTTGAACCACGTTCTGAGAAAAACGATTTTTGCTAGAGCATCTCCAGAAACACAATTTTATTTGACACGTCAATTTGAAACACGTTTTCTGATCGATTTAGGATGAATTTTGAAAAACCGAGACATGGGTTTTTTCGCCAACGTGGTCAGTTAGATAACCCAGAAATCGTTTTACAAAATTAGTGGCGGTCTGGGAGAATTGCTCGGTTCTTTGAAGGCCATTTTTGCCTGCCACGTAAGGAAAAACGGTTTTCTGTTTGCACAGTGGAGAGTTTGAACAGCACTCTGCATTCATTTCAGCCATAATTCAGTTTCGTGATCTCCAGGAAGAGGAATCAAAGTTGAACACAAATTCTATCAACCTTGAGCAACGTGGATTCCAGATGTTTATGATTCGCCTGAGACTGCTTGGAGATCATGTTCATTCCACTCAGATCGCATTTGTTGAATTTGTAATGGCTGAAAGTGTCATACTTGCATTGAACTGTAGTGGTGCAATTGTGAGATCTTTGCCTATAAGGATAAGTCCATCAAAGACACCAGTACGCCCCCGCATCCTCCATCCTACCATGCATTAAAGAATTACTGGAAGCTACACTGCAATGCTTGTGAATCATATGCATTGTTCTTTTAGAGTTTGAGCAAATGATATTTTTGTGGGAAGTAATGGTGTTCTGGAGTTCGCTTGTATATAATAGGAGAATGGCATTCTTGTTTTTAGTTTTTATTTTCTTATTTAATAAATTGTTTTGTTTAAATTATATATGTATATATATATTTTTTAAATGTAACATATATAATATTTAAAAAAAAAAAAATTGTATTTTTCAATTTTGTTATTAAAAAAAAAAATAAAAAAAAAATTGCATTTTTCTTTTTCAATTTTGTTATTAAAAATAAAAAATAAAAAATTTTGAATCAATAAAATGAATAAGTTATTTGCTCACTTTTCTGAAGATATTGATTACTTTTGGACTGATGATGAAAGATGAATGGCTAACTTTTTATTCAAGATTTTTAGCTACAGAAACCGTCGACATTCTGTAGCTAAAGTCCAATTCCGCAGCTATTTTCCAATTCTGCAGCTAAAGTCCAATTCCGCAGCTGAAAAATCTCATTGTTCAAATCAGCATAACTTTCTCATACAAAATCAGATTTTGATGATTTAAGTATCGTTGGAAAGATCTCAACAAGATCTACACAATGAGAAATCCATCATTAGATTTTGAAATGGTAAATAATGAAATAAATTGCTGAAAAGAAGCTACATTCAACTTGAGGCACTAATTCCAAAACATATATAAATTCTTTTGATTTTTTCTTTGAGAACTTGTTTCATTAATACAAATTCTTAATTTTGTGTGTAAATATCATAACTAGAGAGATTGATCACCTCTCTCCTTTGATAATCTTACATTCTATTGCAGAAGAAGTATTAGTTTTTTTTTCAGGTTCCAGGAGGAAGGACAAATGACTACAAGAGAATGGTGTCTCTCTAAGAGACCAATTTGTTTCATAAGAGGATGATCAGCAACAAAGAGGAAATATGCTGATGTAAAATCAGATCCAAACATTTGAAAAACTTTCAGATACTATTGTCTCCATTACATCCATACCTCATAATAAACCATTCACCTCATTTCACTTCATATTTTCCATTTACATTCACACCCACTTTCCATTTCTTTTTGTCCATTCATAACCCACAAATAAAAGCAAGAGGCTCATTCACATGCTTATTGCCCATTTCTATTTCTACTCTCCATTGCCATCTTCCATTTTATTCTTCAATTTCTTGTCATTTTCATTCCGCAAATAAGCCCTGCTTCAATGCAAATTATTGAGTCCATAGTCCTTTGAGTCTAAGTTCTTTGTAAAAACACCTTGAGGCTTGCATGCCTTAATGGCAAGTTCGCATGCTGACAAACAATGGGAATACACTAATGTCCCTTGTTCGTCAGATCTTCTAGGTGACTCGACATCAACAAAATCATTCGTACCTAGCAAGATGTGTTTGGGCATCTTGACTCTCATTGTCATCAATGGTGAGAGTTCTCGTGTTGACTAGTGGCATCCATTAATGGCCACTAAGTCAACAATTTCCTACTATGTTCGACATCAGAACATCTTTTCACATAGTAGGAATTGCACCAATGAGTTTTGAAGACATGAAGACTATTATTTTCAGCATTTTGGAGCAGATTCAGCAAGTTTTAGTAGAAGCAATAAAAAGTCATCTTATCTCTTTATCCATGACTCCTCTTGTTCAGCCACTTGAAGAAGAATATGATCAGAATTTTGCAGCCACCACACATACACAATTCATCCACATTTAAGGTAAGTGAAGGTATGTTGTTTTCTAATTTTTAGTCATGTAATTCATTAGAATGCTAAAATTGTAACTTTGGAAAAATTCCTCACCCCCTTTTTCAGATTGTCATATCTTTAGTTGGGGGGAAGGGACATCATTTCATATCCACATGTCATACACTATCACACATTTTCATTTCATTTCCACGCACATATACTTCCCAACCAACTATTGTTGCAACATGATCCAAAAGATTATATGCCTTGCAAATGATCAATTCATTGATGAAGTAATTGATTCTAAATGTTTTCATGAACTTTGATGCAACAAAGAAAATAAAGCATTGTTACACAAGAACCATTGCTCAAAAGAAAAAGAAAAAAAATGGTTGTTACACAAGAACCAACCATTACAAAAAAAAAAAAAAAAAAAGTTGCAATCAAATGTATTATACTTTGCCAAAAAGGAAAATATCAAGAAGGAAAGTTTGGAATGAATCTATATGAGTCAAAACTCATAAAAGATCAACTCATGGACAAATGAATCATTGCAATAGTTGCATGAGGACATGCAACAACTTCAGTTGGGGGGTATGTTGAGTCTCAAAAGTGTTCTCCATATTCATACATTTTTCCATTATGTCATAACCATTTAGCTCTTATTTCATAGTCATTTGACCTAAAACCCTACATCAAGTAACCATTTTCATAAATATATGGGTTAGGATCCTTGTTTTCCAAAGTTATTTATTTTATGTATTTTAAGTGAATTTATGATTAAAAACTAGAAAATTAACATAGTTTCATATATCTATATATGTATTATGAGTTTTGTGACATGTGTAGGTCAAAAGGAGACTTCTAGAAGACCCTTATGTGGCACTCTAAGGCCAAATTCGAATTTGGTTGGAGAAGATTATGGGATCAATAGGATATGTGTCTCACTTCCTTGTTGTATTGAAACTCTAAGAAGATATGTGTCTCATATCTTAGTTGTGTTGAAACTCTAGAAAGACAAGTGTCTTATCATTTCCTATTTTGATTGTAACTCTAGAGATGGAGGGAGAGATTCATGGACTCCCATTGATGAGATGACTCCTCATATTTTGTATAAATAGGAGAAACTTTCTCCTATCATAGGTAATGAGGAGGTAATGAGGAAGTAATGAAAAAGTAGGAGAATAGGAGAAAGGAATAGAGAGTCTTTTGTAACAAAGTTCAAGATGGAATGGGATGTAGATTTGTGAGTTCTTTTTAATAGAGAAATTCAGTTCTTTGATGCTGTTTTGATCATATCTTCAAGGAGCTAAGGATTACACCAAATTGATAGCAGAGGGCCCCTGCTATCAAAGGAGGCTTTTGCATGTTTTCTAGATAACTTGCTTTCAAGTCTGTTTTGTCATATTTCCTTAGATTGCTTTCTGAAATCATAGCTTTTAGCATAATTTTTCATGGCAGCCCGGGCATTTGCATATAATTTTATAATGACTAATGACATGGAATCCATCTTGTCCTTCTGCTAATTTACTTTTCTTAGTTTTTGTTTAATTCCAGCACTGTTTGTTTATTTCAGTCTTGCACATTTGCTTTAGTAGTTAGATTTAGATATTAAGCTGCTCATGTCATTTTCAGTTACCTCTGAAAGCCATAGCTGGACTAATGGTGAGGGATTGAAGTATGAGAGTGTAGTTTGATATTAGTTTACTTTCTGCAAGTTAGATATATTAAATTGCTCATGTCATTTTCAGTTACCTCCGAAAGCCATAGCTGGACTAATGGTGAGGGATTGAAGTATGAGTGTGTAGTTTGATATTAGTTTACTTTTCTGCAAGTTAGATATTAAATTGCTCATGTCATTTTTAGTTACCTCCGAAAGCCATAGCTAGACTAATGGTGAGGGATTGAAGTATGAGTGTGTAATTTGATATTAGTTTACTTTTCTGCAAATTAGATATCAGATTGCTCAAGTTGTTTATGATTACCTCCGAAAGCCATAGCGAGACTAATGGTGAGGGGTCAGAATATGAGTTTATGTAATTTGATTTTAGCTTTACTTTGCTTGCAATTCTTGGATTTCTTTGAGCACAGTTTCTTTTGTATTTAGACAGCAGCAAGGGTAATGGGTTTCATGATCAATAGTTCACTGTTTGTTTGACTAGTATAGTGGCACATTTTCATTTTTAGGAATTAATTTTGTCATTGCATGTTTTAAAACCATTTTGAAGTTTGAAGTTTGGGAAATCATTATAAAGGACATCATTGCCTTGAACATTTATATCCATACTCGTCTTTTAGAATTTCCATCTCACATTAGGAAACCAACCAAGATAAATAAAAATCCAAAAACGACAAAAAGTAAGAGATAGGTTATCTTGCACATATAGTGCGCCACACTTCGTCAGCTTACGAATCCCGGATTGACAAATTAATGTAGCAATTTAGGACACACTAAATTGACCAAACAAGCCCGAAGGCTATTTTTAGATGTATGTCTATTTTTAGACATGGTGAGCATATTCTATAAGTTGCAGGATGCTATTTGTAGATGGTTGATCAAGTTGGAAAAATAGATGAGATTCTATTTTTAGAAGATTGGACGAAGTCTATTTATAGCTCGCTAATATAAAAATAGATGCATGTTGATTATTATTAGCTCTTAATAATAATTCGACAATAAATATCAACTTATTCTCTTGGAGCACTTTATTTCAGTGAAAATATTTGGAAAATCAGTGGGCTCAAGGAATTACGAAATTCCTAGGGTGGTTGGTGACTCATGCATGGAGGACTTAATTAGAACTGAAGTGGCAAAGTTGTGATAGAGTTGGAAGAGTAGTTATGGAAGTTGTTATTTAGTTTAACTCAGTTAAGTGATTTAAACTCAGTTGTGATAGTTGTATCTAGTTATAACTAAAGATACACTAGTGAGAGTTTAGTGAATTAATTATTTAATTAATTCACAACTAGAGACTCACTTGCAACTGGACAAATACAACAGTTAACTACTTGCATGTCAGTTCCAATGGAGACCCAATGGAGAGATAGGTGAAAGGGTGAGATGGGCTATTTTTTGTGACTATAGTGATGCATTCAATGCATGACACACATTAGAGATTCCGATGAGGATTGTGCAATCAAGGCAAGTACAATTTGAATTCATTCAGGGGTCTTCTTCAGCAGGGATTGCACATTGGAGGTAGGCTGTCAGGAGGCAAAAAATTAGTACATAGATATCCAAATTTCTGCATGACAGCGTGGAATGATTGTTGATTGTACTGAGAGCTTTATGTACTAAGCTTTGTATGAGATTATTACATGATCCATTGATATACATAATATATGATAGTTGGGGTTTTTAGATTTAAGCTTTCCCATTAAATAATTATGTTTATGTGCGATTGATTTTTGTTCATATGTGTTTTGCAATTGGTGATTTAATTTCCGCAAAGAATTAAGTGGAAGGATTCTGTATTTAACATAAGATTAATTCGTTAGATCAGGGGAGTTCGGTAATATACATGCATCTTGTATAGATTCTACAAGGTTAGAGACGTGTTCTGGCGTCGAAAAACATAACAACTGTCGTTAATTGTCTGCGATACATTCCAAGTGTGATACCTCACTCCACGTACATAAGTATATCGTAGCTCGTCCACGTACTTTCGGGTATATCGGGCGGTGTTACAGTACGAAAATTATAAAGGGGTGCTCTCACTATGCAGTTTCACATCAGATAGTGCTAGTACAGACTTGGGCCTCCACGTACCTTAGGGTATATTTGGGAGGACAAATTTAGGTTGCTATTCATCCATAGTGAACCGAGTCGGTCGCCTTGTAAATCGTGATACACCAAACACAACATTCAGGGAGATTTCCTGCCCGTACTTCTTGGTTCACCAGGAGGTATTATGCAGTTCATAGTTTCTTGGTAAACCTTTTGCCTATCATTACCCTTTTATTTTGTTTCTTTTTTTTGGTCATAAAATAAATCAGTCATCGTGGAAGATGAAAATCCCTTTCCTCGTCATTCGCGTAAACTTGGATTGAAACCAACTTTACCACCAGAAGTCACTTTTGGTAGGAAAATGTGACATCGATCTACCAAAACCAGTACCATCAGTACCTCTGGTGAAGCATCATCTTACCATATACCAGAGTCGGCACAATTTTTTTCTAATAATCCTAGTTCATCTACTGTTGTTGAGACAGAGTCATCACAACTACATGTGGTCATGATCCATCCAATCAGTGAGACCATACCTCTTGAACCCGATGTTGTTCAACTGGAAGTTGATACAGATCCCATCGTGCTTTAGGGGGCAAATTTTATTGGTCAAACTGGAAATCATCCCCGGGACCAATGAAATAGGGTCTATCATCCCTTTATATTTCAGTTGCTATATGCCCTAAGTGGAGAAAATATTGACCCCGAAGTCAAACAACCGGAAGTTGCTCCTGTATTGGTCACTCCACAATCTATTGTAGCCATTGAGTCTCCCATATTGCGTAGTCAACCACTTGAAATATACTTTGGGCCTGAAAACAAAGTTCTTCCACCTGGTTTGATTTCGATTGAAGAAATACCACAAGACGAGACACCTTTAACTCCAACTCATTTTCGGTAGGAGCTTTACCTGTATGAGTCTTTTCCTCAATCACCTTCCTCTGCTTTTGTTGATCCTGTTTCACTTCGAGTTCCCATAGATTCTATAGGGTATACAATGGGTCATTTGACCATGTCTGAGATAGCATCCTAGACTGAACCATCTATTTTAGCTGCGACAACATTTGTTGTTGCTTCCTCTTCGATTTTTTGTCCATTGACTTCACCCATGTCATCATCTGGAATCTTATCTAGTTCCTCCCTTATGAGTAATGAATTGCTTGATCCTTTATTCACATATTCAGTGCAATATCAAGCTGATCCCATCAATTATTCTCCTTGGTGGCTGGTGATACCACAAAAATTACCCTAGGAAATTCCAAAATAAAATGGAAACCCTGGAGAAGATCCGTCAATGCATGTTATAACTTATCATTTGTGGTGCTCATCAAACTCCTTAAATGATGACTTCGTTAGACTATGTCTTTTCCAGCACACACTCAATGGTCCAACTACATAATGAGGATGGTTCTTTTACTGTGTCAACCCCGTTAAAAAAATGAAATAGGCCATGAGCATAGTTCTTTCCCTATGTCAAGCTCGTTAAAAAATGAAACAAATCCTCCCCTATAATCTCTGATGTGATGTCGGTGTATCTTGTTCTTCATCAGAACTTGAAACATATCACTCTCTCTTTCGTGAATTCCGTGATGTATTTGCTTGGTCTTACAAGGAAATTCGAGGCATAGATACTAGTATCGTTGAACACACTATTAATATGTATCCTGATGTCAAACCGGTGTGTCAACACCTTCGTCTTGTTCATCCAAAGAAGGCCGCTGCCATTAAAGAAAAAAATGAGAAAATTTTGCGTGCTGGTTTCATTTACCCTATTCTTCTAACTGAGGTGGTTTCCAACATTGTTCCCGTCGTGAAAAAACAAGGAACCATAAGAGTGTGCGTCGATTATCGGGATGTTAATCTCGCTTGTCCAAAAGACAACTAACCTACTCCATTTATCGACCAGATCATTGACGATTGTGATAGATGTGAAATATTTTTGTTCATGGATGGATTTTCCGACTACAATAAAATCAATATCTGCCTAGAGGATCAACATAAGACAACATTCATCTGTCCCTGGGGAACATTCGCTTATAGGAATTTACCGTTTGGTTTAAAAAACGCTAGAGAAACATTTCAGAGAGCAATGGATTATGCTTTCAATGACATCAAGCACATTGTTCAACCCTATCTAGATGATTTACCTGTGCATTCATGAAATCATACTGATCACTCAATGCATTTGAGAGCCATCTTCTTACACTATCGACACTACAAAATACGCCTCAATCCACATAAATGTGTGTTTTGTGTTGGTGTTGGTTGTTTTCTTGGATTCGTCGTCTCAAAAGAAGGAATTCAAATCAAGCCATTGAAGGTTCAGGCCATTCTGGATTCGCTTGTGCCATCAAATTTACTTCAGATACAAAAAATTCAAGAAAAGGCTAACTTTCTAAGAAGGTTCATACCCAACTACGCCGAAATGGCTAAAGGATTTACTCGGCTCTTGAAAAAGTGGTTCCCTTCCATTGGGACCAAGTTGCACAAGCTTCTTTTGATGTTGTTAAGGATACTCTTGTCCGGACATCATTAATGTATCCCCCTAATTTTCAAAGTGATTATTTCCTATATATCTCCACGGCTGATACAACCATTTTTATGGTATTGGTCCAAGTAGAAAATGGGATAGAAGATCCGATATATTATCTGAGTCGTAATCTCAATGATACAAAAGTTAAGTATTCATACGTAGAAAAGCTTGCCTTGGTAGTTGTTCAAGCTGTCCAAATATTTTGACACTATATCCTGTTCTGAAAGACCATTGTCATTTCAGATTGCAACCCCATGACTTATATCTTATCATGTCAGTTTCTTGGGGGAAAATACTCAAAATGGATTGTCGATTTGTAGAAATTTGATTTGGAATTCATCAAATCCAAGTCAAAGAAGTCTTTAGTTTTGGCTGAGATTCTCTGTGATCTACCCTCTAATAGTACTGCTACTACGTCGGAACCATCAATTCTTGACAAGTCTTTTTTTTTGATCGGATTATCTGATCCTTGGTGTGGAGATTTCATCATTTATCTCTAAACTCAAACTTTTCAGCCTGATACCTCTAGCTATAAACAACGACGTATTCGATACCAAGCCAAATATTATCTGATCGTCAGCGATACAATTTCTCATCGTGGTGTTGATACAATTTTAAGAAGATGCCTCACTCATGAGGAGGCCGAAAAGGTTTTAAATAATTGTCATTGTTAACACTGGAAAATCATACAGTAGAAGATGGCATTAATTAATGTCAAGCCTAAGGATTTAAAGGGCAGGAACACATTATGGAATCAAGAAAGTATTTACAGTCTCTAAGGTTTTGAGAAAATCAAATTTGAACTAGTCTTAAATGTTGGATTGCGCACTTAATCCTTCGAGAAGAGAGCCTTCTACACACATTTTTTCCCGATAAGCACACATTCCTGGAAATGGAAAAATGTCACTTTTCGGGACCACACCAAGAAAAGGATAGTTACTCCTTATATGAAGCCGCCTAAGGACAACCACCAACGCCTCCTTAGACATCATGTGAGCACACAAAGGAATATGTAGAGCACACAATGGAATCATACCTCTCCCTTGGGTCACCATCCATCATGTACAAAGGGAGGGAAGGAGGATTTGAAGCTGCCCTATATAAAGCCACCAAGAGATGAAGAAAGGGTGATCACATTGTTATTCTGGCCAAAGTTTCCCAAGCAACACCAGTAGTGTGTGACCCGAAGCTAGAGCTAAAGAGGACTCGATCGTTGACCACCCAAAAATCCTAGTCCACTACGACATAGAGAGAGGGAGACTGCATCAGAGGCAGAGCTTGGAAGGCAACATCCTTGCATCGGGACCTAGAGCCATTGCCTAGGTGCCCTTTGGAAAGTGGGTAAAATTTATTCTCCATTTCAAATGTTTAATAAGAAGAGGCCTTTGAGCCATCGTTGGTATTATTATCATTTTGACTCTCTTTGATAGCTTCTGTATATTTGTGTTTTAGTTTTAGTTTATTTTGAGCATACATTCACATACTTTTTTCATTGAATTGTGTGCTTTTGAGCTCCACCACTTTCTGCATGTTACCAATAGTTTAAAGAGTATACCACACTCTTTAAACTAGTGCAATTTCATACACCTGTCTAAAAAATCCACCACAATAGGATTGGCGAGTCCATTGACGTGTTCCAAGTTTATGTGGTTGTGCCATCTTTTGCAGGAGACCCTTTGTTTATGATGGAGTGGAGCTGACAGTCCTCTGACCCATCTTACAGTCCCTAGATTCACTGGAGTGACTGCCTAAAGAAGGCAGCTCCTAATATTTTTTACTTGCAGAATTTTGCGCGCAGTTGTTCCTCACAGACGCATAGGGCGCGCGTTCAGCTCTGACCTGCGCGCAGGAAGGCACACTTGTCAAGGTTTTTTGTGCGCAAATGGTAGAATGAGAGTTTTTTCCCTATATTCTGCATTTTTCTGCGTGTAGTGTGCTGGAAAACCCCTAATGCATCTGCCAACACTTGTATTGATAATCCACAACTTCTGAGAACTCACTTTTTGCTACTTTCTATAGGCATAGAGTTAGTTTCTCTTTAAGTTGATTTTTTGCAAAAATATTCACATAGTTTAAGTAGGGTGAACATTAACCATTGCATTCTGAAAAAAATTATTTTTTGCAAAAATTTGGTATTCACACTTAGATTAACTAGTCCAAGTAAGTGGCCCAAGACCACACATGCATAAGCTAGTGTAGAAATTGTTTTAATTCAATTTTTTCATTTAGGAAATTGCGGGACTAGGATTGAATCGCCAATTAGAGAAAGTAATCTCTGCTGCCTTTACACCCTTCAGTGATCCTAAGAAAGCATATGAACGCTCTATTTTTGCGATTCACCATCTCCCTTTAGTTAGTCACATATATTAACTAGGAAGATTTGAAAGCGGCCCATTATCTGCACACGTTTTCCATTTTGAGCCAGGAACAAGACAACATAGTTTAACTAGGGGTTTTTTGTAATGGATCACCGATATCCAAATGTTCAAACTATGAGCTTGTTCACCTTATGCTCACACACACTCACCCACTAAGAAAATAAAGCCACATAAAACTAACTTAAACAAACTGACTAAATTCTCCCCACAGGGGCCACAAGAGAATTTATAGACTAAGTTAGGATCAAGGGGGTAGGCATCCAATAAGCTGCGTTGATCACACTTCATATTGAAACATAGAATTTATTTATTTAGGGAGCTTCCAAATCCACCTATCAACCCACGGAAAATAAAACTCAAGCACGATAGAGAGCCAATTCAGAGGGGGTTAGGCTTAGGCGCAGTGCGTGCGGTATCTGTTGGGGCTACCTGACCCAGGTGATACTTGGTACTGTTAGCTAAATACCAAGAAGCCTAAGGCTTGAACACTCACATGGGATGGTGGTTCTTAGTGGCCAAAAACTAGGGCATCCTTTACCGTATAGGTGACGGTGCAGGTAAGTACCAGATCCTCTAACCTTACCTTGGTGGATTCTCTTCGGCTGACTGGGGGTGTCGCCAGCCCTTACGGGACGTTGTGCCAGCACTCGCAAGAAATATTCTGAAGGCCCAGTTACTTTTGAGTGTGTGAGGAAGCATAGGTCTTCTAGGATTTTGAGTATCATATGCAAAACAAAAAAAAACCATCTTTTTCTTGATTGATCACATAGATTAAGTTAAAGGGAAAATCATTTTATTTTCGCTTTGTTTTATATATGTGGCCATAATTTTTCTTTGACCTAGAATCTATCCCCTCAAATTTTTCCAAAATGTAACTTGGTCGACACCCAAATGGTCCCAACGGAACCTCGTTGATCCAGGCATCTTTTGGACCTCCCCCCATTACAAGGAGGGGTTCCAGGTCTTTCACAATTTAGGTGTCAAAGACGAAATGTTGCCACCATCATTGGTTCATCCTTCATTGGAGCAACCATAGTTGGGAACCCTAGTCGATCTCCCAACACCACACCGTACACCACTCCCCCTTCGACCCCTAGGGGGCAGAGGAGCGCATCCCATTCGGGAATCCACCTGAACACACATTAGGGTACGCCACATACTAACCCTTGTTCTTACCAGAACTTCGTCTCTTCACACATTTAAATGGCGTCAACCTCCCAGTCACCCTTCTTAGCTGTGTTAAATATACCCGATTTAACCAAGCTCACAAATGACCCCATCGCATACGATCCTTCATGGCCTCCCATGCCCACAAAGATCCCTTCAGATATACCAAATTTCAAAGGAAACCAAGCGGAAGACCCAGGTAATCATATAATGACCTTTCACCTGTGGTGCTCATCAAATAGTATCATCGATGACACTATTCGATTGAGGCTATTTCAACGCACTCTTACGGGAGTAGATGTGAAATGGTACGTGGAGAAACCTCCTACTTCACATGGAACCTTTAGCGCCCTCGCTACCACATTCCTCACTTATTTTCAGATGCCCATTCACCATGATTTGGGAATGGAGTTACTGACTCATTTTAGACAAACCCCCGCCGTCCATATCTCTAACCATCTTCATGAGTGGAGGCGGCGTCGTAGTTTATGCAAAGCTAAACTCGACGATCGGGTCCTCTTAGATTTATTCTTGAAAACTCTGATGACAGAGATTTCAAAGGATGTGGCGCAACAATACCCCACATCCGAAGAGGATGCAATCAGTAAAGCCCAGAAGCTTGAACTGATTTATATGCAGTCAGGATACATTTACAATATCCTGCCTAACGCCCCGCGCCTGCAAACTTATCAAGAATTGCAAGGCATGTCCAACTCTGTAGACGGACTAATTGGGTCAATGACCCAAGGGTACCTAGGAAGAAGTAGTCACAATCCCGGTTACACACATAATTCTACCCAGAACATGTCTCAACCTGGATTTCAAAGTCATCATATGCCTTAGCAAGATTTGACTAGTAGGGCACAAGCGTATCACCAAGGAGGACCCTATCCTCTGGCTGAGGGGACCTAGTACGTAGGAAGAAACACTGATGGAAGATCTCCCCCCCAACGGCTAGGTGAAAACAAAGGATAATGTTATGCTCAGTCCCAAGCACATGACACACCTATGCAAACCAATGCACAGGTAAACTTTGTGCAGTTTTCCCAGAATCAACCACACCAGTATAACCCGGAGAACTACCCTCCTAACGTGGTTAAGAAAAAATAAAAAACAAGCCCAAAGGGAACCCTGGACAAGGGGCCAGCAACCAACAGTGCCCACCATGATCCCAGGCTGGAGGAAACTCTAGTAGGAATCAAAACCAGGAGCCAAGCAATGCCCAACAACAAGGCAAAAGGCCACCTTTGCAAACAATCCATTCTTGTTCAATATGTGGTGAGTACGGGCACTATACTCACCACTGTCTCGATCTCCCTGAGCTAAAAAAGCTTTAGAGTAACCGAAGACAAGGAGGATCTTCCCAACAACCCGCTGTTATGCAATAACCTTTCCCCCACCAAGGGACAGTCAGCACTCAGCAACAAAACCCAGATGATTCCGGGAAAAAGAGCCATGAAATTTACATGATCGGGGAAGAAATGTTTTTCCAAACACAGAATCACAGTTACGACACCCCACCAGACTCCACTACGTCAGGGGCTAGTACTAGTGCGTCGACTTCACCTTTGACCATGTCAAAGATGCCTATAGAACCATTGCCAAAAATGGCAAAGGGACCTAATAAGAGAGCAGGTAACTACTCCAAAGCAACCCATAATTATAGCATCGTGGATGATTTAGCTCAATCACCCGCTGCTATGTCCACGTTGGAAGTACTACAGTCGTACCCAAAGCAACAGAAAGCCCTACTTTCTGCATGAGGCACTATCAACCCTGCCGATACGCACATGATGGCTTTTGATTTAGACAAAGCCACCCCTAGGCTTCCTTCCATGGTCGCATTCCAGATACTAGTATCGGTACAGAATATCACTATTCACTGATGTGTTATAGATGAGGGTGCATCGACATGCATCATGTCAAAATTTTTTTGGCAGAAGTTGGGTTCTACCGAAATAAAACCCTCGGTCATAGCGCTTCGAGCCTACGACAGTCGTCCCTCGACCCCCATCGGCCTCTACCAAAATTTCCCAGTCTGTTTAGTCAGAAAGATGGTCCACATAGACATTGAAGTCTTGGATGATCACTTGGATTACAATATACTTTTTGGGTGGAGTTATATGTATGCCATGTCCACTATAGCCTCCTCCGTCTTCCGCATTATGATGTTCCCCCATGAGGATCGCATCATTACTGTCAATCAACTGATGCACAATGAGAAGCATCCCCTAACCAAAACATATGTAATTCTACCCTATGTAGATATAGCCATAGATGGTATTTCACGGTACCAAGAATATGGCCCTGGCCAATTCAAACCATCATCTGTCCTAGGGTCATTCCTAGGAGATCCTCCCATTATCCCTGAGGTATCACCCCACGCCACAGGGTCCCTGGTGTGCATGATGTCCACACCAAGCACCGAGGTCAGTCAGGACACAGACTCAAGTAGTAACGACATGGAGGCATCGGCCACGGTAGCCTCTATAGCCTATGCTGCCTCCCAAACCCCTTTCCTCTACCCTCCAGCTGGCTTCGTCTCCCAGTAGGTTTTGGCAACACTAGTGTTACCCAACGTATCGTTGGCGTTCCTAGTTTGGTACCTAGTTCCCCCTTCCAGAACAGGAGCCACCAACGTTAATTTCGTAGGGTTAAAACCCCTCAGTCCTGAGGAGCCCCAACCAACCCAAGAAACGGTTGAGACCGCCCCCATAAAGGGAGTTCCCATTGCGAAACCGGTTATCATGGCCAAGAAAATAACAAATAGAGGAAAGAAGATGGTGACCCCCGCCATTCAAAGGGAATCACCAGTCTGCACCATATACGATGTTATAGGCCACCCTACCCACATATGTCTAGATCTGGACGATTTAAAACCACTCCTTGGCTCCGAAGCAGACGTCTTGATGTCGCGTTCTTGTAAAAGGAAACTACCACCACAGGTAAAGGCAAATCGCTGTGTACCAATAACACATGCTCTCTCTGTGGCACCTATGGGCACTATACCCACCATTTTCCAGAGATACCATGGTATAGGGATGCCTTACATGCAGTCGAGCGATCCTATCAAGAGGATCCCTCCATTTAGTCGGTTAACGACGAGCCCTGCACCATACTATACTTACAAGAGGAACATAGGATTGTAGAATGACCCCCAGTAATTCCCATTATACGTTGTACGCTATGCGATGAATGTGGCCACTACCTCGAAGAGTGCACAACCTTGGAACTCATTCACAAATGGTATCCAATCGAAAGGGTTTACTACGTAGGGCTACGGGCGGCGAAATTCACATGCCTGTTATGTGCCGACAGCCACTTTTTGGAGGATTGTTACTACATACCTCGCTTCCGGCTAGCCCTTGCTAGCCTCCGCCCAGCCATAGTTCGCTTATCCCAAGAAGACGATATGGATGCCAAGTCCATAGGCAGCTCCATGACTCAAGCAGATGAGATGAGCGGATCTATTATGTTCTTGACAACCGAAGAATGGCCTAGTAGGGAACCCCTAGTTACCTCCAAAGTAACTTCATAGCAACAACCAGAGTGTACGTTATGCAAAAGGACGGACCATGTAGTTGTCCATTGCCTTAATTTAGCAGCCTTATGGCACTGGTTCCCCACTAGACCTCGAACTGAAGTCAACGAAACTTTCATATCAAGTATTTTCTGCCTAATATGTCAAGATAATCATTACGAGCGACATTGTACTTATGCCTCGCAAATTATTCCCACTATCGACATGATTAATGCCATAGAGAAGAGACAGGACGATCTTCGAGAATGGCATAAAAAGTACATCGCCAGATCAATGTCCCCACCCCTGCAATGGTGTGTCAAGCCTGACAAGACAACATACCACCAAAGAGTAACCCTAGCCAAGCCTAGGATAAAATGTGGCCTATGTGATCTAAACAACCACCGAGTCAACCAATGCAGAGAACTCAAACCCCTAGCAAACAATATCTGCATAGTATCTTCTCTCCCCTAGAAACTTCTCTCCAATCAAGAGAAGATCACACACACTTATTGTTGAATTTTCCCACACTTTCACCATATGTTTAAGTGTATACATCTCCCCAAGCTGAGAGCGACACGAGCTGCGTTGAGTCTACACTCCACTAAAGAGGAAGACAAGTCTAAGCCAACGATATGGAAATGGATACAAAAGACAACCTCATCCACGTTTGACCCTTTCCAAGAATCCAAATTAGGAACAACGAGTAGCATAGAATCACACAGTATCTACTCCATTGGCTCAGTAAAACCATGCACCATCTGCACTGGAATGAATCATGCACCAGAGACGTGCCCGCTAATGGAAACATTTAGGCACCTCTGTGGTAGACACAATTACCACCTACCAGAAATTGACTATCCTAGTGGGGAACCTAACTTTGAGCCCATACATAATCCCATTACGGAGATTCTTCCCCCACCAAATGCCGATGATACAATCCACCATATGCGATTTGTATCTGCTCATATTGGTGATAGGATTACTGCCTCAAACTCGTCCCAGTATTTCCATCATAGTCATGTCACAAAAAACCAAGGTACCTTGTGCTTTTGCATTGATTTCCGCAAAATCCAAAATCAACATGCCGCCATCGAACTCCTCGATGACACCCAACCTCTAGAACAACGCCTAGTACAACTAGAGCTAGTTGATGAAAGTCGGCAACAATCGCTGCAACACAATGAGGCCCATAAGAAAAGGGTGAAAGCATCATTCGACCGCCACATCAACCCTCACTCATTTACCGAGGGAGAATTATTCCTTCGCTATGATGTTGCAAAAGACGCCTTAGGGCTAGGAAAGTTCAAAACCCTGTGGAAAGGACCCTACATCATTAAACACTGCCTCCGACAGGGGGCATACATCTTTATGGAATCGGACGGGGCTGGCCTCACTAATCCCGTCAACGGCCTTTACCTCAAGAAGTTATACCCATAAGGGCCCCAAAATCCCTTCCCCTAGAGTGAAAGTACACAAAAATCACTAGAATATTTTTGATCGGAAGACTTATGTAAAAAACATGCTCAAAGTGCCAACATGGATCACCAAAATGAACCATATTTTAGATTTGCTGATGGAGCATTGCGATGGTCTCAAAACTTAGCTGCAGCGGCCTGGGTCATCTACCACCTCGATCGATCACCACTGTGTTTAAAAGACCTGTGCATCAGATCAAAAACAAACAATCAAGAAAAATATGATGTCGTCATTGGACTTATGTGTGACACCCTCCATTAGGGCATTCGACGTATGCATATCTACCTCGATTCCCAGTTAGTAGTATCACAACTAAACCAAACATTTAAGACCACAGACACACACTTGTTTAGAAAATATTTGCATGCCAAAATATTAAGCAAACAATTTGATTACATTACATTTTCACATGTATCAAGGAATCAAAACCAAACAGCTGATCGCATAGCTAACAATATCCTAGACTGGAATGTATCTTGAATAAACCATCATCCATAAAAAAAAACATAGATATCCATCAGCATAAAAAATATATATATAAACCGAAATAAATAGCACACCATGTAGAGCCGCAAAAATATCTCTCATATATATATCAAAAAATATGTGTATCTGAGTACAAAATATAGTATCGCTGACCCACTAGCCAGCTCGAAGATACAAAAGTCGTCAAAAATAAGGGAAACATCCTCATAATGGGTGCTTTCCCTGTGTACAAATATACTCTAGGGTAGTGCCCCATCAAGAGGAGCACCTAGACCCATCACCGCTCCTGGTCCCACCACCGGAGTTGCTGTCGCCACTGCGATCGCTACCCGACGTAGAGTGGGCCGGTAATCCCTCTCGCGAGCCATCACCGTCTCTAACCAAACCTCCTCTAAATCATCCATAAATCCTCGAGCAGGCATACCCTGGTTCAAGCGGTCCACTCAACCCCGGAAGTCCTCAAGAGCAGTCAGTTGAGCCGTAAGTATTGCAATGTGCACCTCAACCGCATCTGCACGAGCTCGCTCGGCCGCAACCTCTGCTGCAGCTGAGCTGCTTCCATTAGTAGAAGGGCCAACACCATCTCCAACAACTCCACTGGCACCACCACCCGGTCCACCTGCATCACCTCCCCCTTGACCACTTCGAGGTCGTAGTGGAGGGTCGTGACCCACCAATCGGGCCATTGGGTGACCTACCTCTCCAACATCTGCACGAGTAACTGAAGTAATTTCAGTGTCAATAAAAATACACATAAGAACATAAATAATCAAACCAATGCAGAAAAAATATAACACATACTTGCAGGCCCCCAAACATAACCAAAAGGGAGACCCATGTCTGGGTCACCCTGGAAGTCCATCCTCGCATACGGGTATGGCAAGAAAATTTGTGGGTTGGCCTCAAACTAGGCCTTTGTCGTGGCATTCCAGTAACATCCCACCATGCCACCACCACTCCGCGGCATCATCGGAGCCCACCTTCTCATCCATGGCTCCCATGGCCCCCCAATGGGCATCACCACCACTGGTCTCAGCAGCACCACCCTCTCGTACATAATGCTACATAGGATGCTAGCGTACACAAATGACTTAGATCCATGTTGGACCTTGTTCAATTGCGACACCATCCCATCAAAACAAAAGTGGTCGAAATCGAAAAAGTGCCCGCCCCTCAGTCAACGTAAAACTCCAACCTGCGGGCCTGATGCTCGATGAGGAGCAAACGACCCCGCCAGTCACACAATAACTACCAGAGCACATTGCTCTGCCACATCTGTCACTGATGCAATGTTGATTCACCCCTCAGTAAGAGGTACACCACTGCAATTCCTCCTCCGGAATCTGTCTAGGTTCACTCTCCCAGCAGAGAGTGGGTACCTCAGAGCCTCACCTTGAGGCAGTAACCCGGTCACAAAGTAAATATCCGTCTCAGGAGGGATCACCAGGTTCGTCTCCCTCAGTATGAAAATATTGCACCTCCGACACCAACGCTGTATAATGTAACGCAGTAGTCAGTCCTCAAACCGAAGGAAATCGTTCTCCACAAAATTCAAAAGGCCCCATGCGGCCAAATGACGGCGCATCCCAACATCAGTAGCTAGAGCAGTCTGGATCTCGGGCCAATCCCGCTCTCTCCACACTAACGTACCAAGCAACACAGGCACCCATGAGCACAGAGAAAAATGAAAAAAAAAACAAGAAACCAAAATTTTCTGTCACTATGGCCTTTGCGCGCCTGTCTTCTTCACAGGCACGCCTATGCACGCAAAAATTAGGGAACAACACACCCTCATGCACCTGTCTTCTTCACAGGCACGCCTAAGCGCGCAAAAAGTAGGGAAAAACGTGCCCTCGCATGCATGTCCCTCAGAATTGCACGCAAGCAAGGCGCTCTTTTGCCTAGATCGCCCGTGCAATCTAGGGAAAAAGTTTCTCAAAGGCCGTACAAACCTAATTTGTATGGCCCTCGACACCATCAAACTGAAGAAATTACAATGCAGGATGTCATGAAAGTTACCTCGGCATAATATCGCTAATCCGTGGTACACGGGCTGACCGCAACGACAAGAAAGGCTATGAAAAGCACCTCTGATCTCCCAAAACTCAGCAAGTACAAATGAATAGGATTAGTGCCATTAGGGCCATAATCCCATATTTATCGCCCTTTTCCAGAACTTTGGAGGACCATAACAGGATATCAGAAGGTCTATTCCGCAAACCGTAAGTTGAACCGTCATCAATATGCCATGACGAAAGAAATCAGTGCCACACATTCACTTTCCAAGAAAAATAATTTTTTCAACGCCGACAGGTATGCCCTCTCCCATCTTCTTTTTTAAAAAGATCCTATCTTTCAATGATGAAAATAATATGCTTTCACTTGAGGTAGTTTTTTTTGCAGGAAGAACCTGCAACCTGCTTACAACAACATCCACTGAAGGTCCCAGAGCAGGTATCATCCTACCCCCAACATGATAGAGTCCCAAAAAACTCTACATATATTGACATCATTTCTCCATCAGAAATAAACCATAGGGTCCTCATACCCGACCGCATTTATCATCAACTCACCCTGCACATGATAAACGTCCGCGTTGGTCGGTAGAGCCTCCCTCCATGGCGCTCGTCACCCAAAATAGACCATATATCACAACACAAGTGACGCCATGGCCATACCACTTCAGTCTGGGAAGCACCTCATGCCCATCCATTCATTATGCATAAGGTCAAGTTTACCATTCAAACTCAAACCCCCTTCCCGGACAATCAGATTGTATAAGCAGATTGAAATCGCACCTCCGCGCATCATATTTTTCCCACCATACCTCCATCAACACAAACTCATCTGCGACACTTCTTCATCTACTTCATCAACCTTGCACATGAGACCAACCAATGGAACCCCCACCCCCAGCAAAACATCGTCCTCACACCTTCAGTGAGTGAACCCTTTCATGTTTTGGGGTACCTGTCTCTGTGTTTTGTACAAACCAAACCTCATTATTTTATTCTTTTGGTAAGTATACAAAGACCGCCAACAATGCCCTTCGCCTCTTCGCTCTCATATTTCATCTTTTCCCCCATGGCAGCAATCCCTCATTCCCCTTGGCCAGAGTATTTCACCCCCACGCACGCACCATCATGACATTCATAGCCGGTTCACACCCGCCATGGAAGTCCTACCGACTCCAGGGATTTTCCCTTTAGAAATAACTATGACTGCCGCCAAGCTGCTAAATTATACTCTAACCTCGGGCCACTGAATCCCACCATCCGCTTTCAGTCACCTCTCACCAACATGCCTATGTTAAACCCATCACATCTAGGTCCTCGACCCCTCAGGTCAGTGACCCATGGTTAAGTTAAGGCTTCCTTTTTTTCGACCTCAAAAACTCTTTTCCAAAAGGGAAGCGGTACCTTGGATCACCCCTCGCCATGAAAAGGGGTATCCTCGAGTGGCACTGTGGGAGACAATGTTGTACACAGATGTCATCGATTCTCCTGACATTCGACTACAACAAAAGCTTTCATGTCCCGATGGTATCATACCTTACAACCATTACACTTTGATCAGATCCGTTGAAGACCCATGCCTCTATAAGCGTCTCAGTCAACAATGCTTACACGAAAAGGTCCCAGCCAGTACATATGCCTACATTGCGTAGCTAGATGCCATACCAATTTTATGCATATGGGTACCACACTCCACCTATCTTCAAAGAAAAAACGCCCCTGAGGGCGTCAGCAGTCATCGTCAACAACTTCCAGCATCACTACCACAATAGTGACACAAACATCACATGTATCTATCAATTTTGTTTAACTAGCCATAGCATCAAGAGCATGGGACATGCCTGCCTCGTTGAAATTTTGTATATATGTTGTATATTTTATTTTCTTTCAAGGGTCCATTAGCCCATGATTATCTCAGAAACGGTGCAAGGTGTTGTCAATTCCAAGATTCACGCAATCCTCTCTCTCTCTCTCTGCGCATGATAAAAAAAAAGAAACTATAATGTATTTTGGCTATACAGTCCTTCCTAGACCTCACACATTAGGTGGCAACTGTTAACACTGGAAAATCGTACAACAAAATATGGCATTAATTAATGTCAAGCCTAAGGTTTTACAGGGCAGGAACACATTATGGAATCAAGAAAGTATTTAAAATCTCTAAGGTTTTGAGAAAATTAGATTTGAACTAGTCTTAAATGATGGATTGCGTGCTTAATCCTTCGAGAATAACGCCTTATGTGCACCTTTTTTCCCGGTAAGCGTGCATTCCTAGAAATGGAAAAATGTCGCTTTTTGGGACCATACCAAGCAAAGGACAATTACTCCTTATATGAAGCCGCCTAAGGACAACCACCAGTTCCTCCTTAGACATCATGTGAGCACACAAAGGAATATGTAGAGCACACAATGGAATCATACCTCTCCCTTGGGTCACCATCCATCATGTACCAAGGGATGGAAGGAGGATTTGAAACTCCCCTATATAAAGCCACCAAGAGATGAAGAAAGGGTGATCACATTGTTATGCTGGCCAAAGTTACCCAAGCAACAACAACAATGTGTAACCAGAAGTCGGAGCTAAAGAGGACTCGATCATTGGCCACCCAACAATCCTAGTCCACCACGACAGAGAGAGAGGGATACTGCATCAGAGGCAGATCTTGGAAGGCAACATCCTTGCATCGGGACCTAGAGCCATTTCCTAGGTTCCCTTTGGCAAGTGGGTAAAATTTCTTCTCCATTTCAAACGTTTAATAAGAAGAGGCCTTTGAGCCATCGTTGGTATTATTATCGTTTTAACTCTCTTTGATAACTTCTGTATATTTGTGTTTTAGTTTTATTTTATTTTGAGCATACATTCGCATACTTTTTTCACTGAATTGTGTGCTTTTGAGCTCCACCACTTTTTTCCTGTTACTAATAGTTTAAAGAGTAGACCACACTCTTTAAACTGGTGCGATTTTGTACACCCATGCGACAAATCCACCACAACAGTCATGCTGGGGCTTGTGGTGGACATTTATCTGGATATGCTACCACGCAGAAGATACTCTACATCAGTTACTTTTGGCCTACCATATTTCGCGTTTGCATCCTCGCGGTCAGAAGTTGTCATGCATGCCAGATTTTTTATCGTAAAATCTGAAAACTGCCAGCGCCAATGCATCCCGTTGTCTCTGTGGGACCGTTTTCAAAATGGGGTATTGACTTCATGACCTGTAACCCTCATTCATCTGGGGGGCATGGTTATATTATTGTCACAATAGACTACTTTACCAAATGGGCCAAAACAATGCCTACATTCAACAACACAGGATAGATAGCTGCATTTTTTTTCTTTAATCATGTTATTGCACGGTTTGGAGTCCCACAGGCTATAGTTACAGATCATGGGAAGCATTTTCGAAATCACATGATGATTGAATTGAATGCCAAGTTAGGATTGCCACATGATAATTCTACTCCTTATTATCCACAATCAAATGGAAAAGTTGAGGAAATAAAAAATATTCTTAACCGTATGCTTCAAAAAATGATAGGAGTTCATAAGAGAAACTGGCATTTGATCCTGTACTCAGCTTTGTGGGCGTACCGAACCTCGATGAGAAACGCAACCGGATTTACCCCTTTTAAATTGGTATATGGTCTAGAAGCTATCTTTCCTATCCAATGTGAAATACCATCATTAAAAATCACAATTGACTTGTTACCTGACACCACAGAAGAAGAAGCACATCTTTTTAACATCATCCATCTTGATGAAATGCGTCGTGAAGCCCAATTGGCCAATGAAGCGCATAAGAGACGTATAAAGGCGTAATACGACAAAAATGTCCAGTCTCGCATTTTCTCAGAGGGTGACTTGGTCCTTCTTTATGATCAAGAAGCTGATGTATTAGGTATAGGAAAATTTGAGCCATTATGGCATGGCCCCTATATTGTCAAAAATGTTCTTACTAAGGGTGCCTATGAGTTAGTAGATTACGATGGAATTCCGTTGGCGCAACCCAGAAATGGGTTGTATCTGAAACGTTACTATGCTTAATCATGAGCGTAGTAATTTTTTGTATTATACTATATATATATATATATGATGTTGATTTGCATTTACTATCTTAGTTTTCTTTTTAGAGTTTTCTTGATGGTGGTAATCCACTTTACATTTCATCGCAGATGTCTGAATCTTTGGAACGAATTTTTGGATATGCTAATGGTGCTAGTTGTAGTATACAGAATCTATCCTTTGCAGCATGGGCCTTTTTCACTTCGAACGACGAGTTAGTGAGTTTTCAAAGGATTTGTATTGGTAGATCGAAAAACAATATCGCTGAGTATAGTGCGTTGATCGAACTTCTCTCTGATGCCATCACTTTTGGTATTAGTTGTATAATTATAAGGTTAGACTCACAACTTGTGGTATTACAACTTACTAGAGTTTATACTGTTAGAAATCCAACACTGCATCAATTGTTCCTAAGAGTTGACTTTTGGAAAGACACTTTTATTTTATTCAATATCAACACATTTCCAAAAATTTGAACACATTGACTGATTCTTTGGCTAATCAAGTTTTAGACAGACATTTGCAACATATGTAAAGAAAACATTCACATAATTGAATAGAATTACGCAATAAATAGAAGGAAAACATTGAAATCAAATAGATAGATAGTTATAGGTTTTTACAAAAATTTGTGCCCAAGACACATTGGTCATATGACCTCAAAATGTATACAACATGCCAAAAGTAAACTAGTGGTGCTCATGGTAACATGCAATAGATCTAGCTATCCTATGCAGTAACCACATCCAATGGTTAGGAACACCTATAGTGTGGCGCTGCAGTTGCATGGGTAAGTCTTTGATCCAGAAATTTGAAATCCAGAAGTTCAACCCCTCTATGTGTTGTCGAAGCTCATTCAAAGTCTCAGCCATGTCTAGATCCTGAAGGACAACTCTCCCGACAGACCTCTCTACTGGCTCATTTGCTCCATGCTCTGGTTACTCCATCGGTTGAACTCGACCAAAATTTTCATTACATCAAAACTTTATTTTAGTCTTGGGAAAACATAAAAAATACAAAAAAATTGTATAAACCTTAGGAAAATAAAAAACATGGTCAAAACATTCTTACTTATTGCACCCCACTGAGCGCCTTCTGGTAAGGCTAAGTCTAGATCTCCTTGGAAATCAATGCCTACATATGCACACTCATAAATGGTGACAATATGTTGCTTGAAGCAGGTGAAGAACGCAGTCGAGAACACAATGGTAGATTGGCTCGCATGACTACCCATTAGTTCTACCCATCTTGACATTCTCGCCATCTCTAGGATTAAACACATCCAACGTCACATGCTGAGACTGCATCAGTGGAATTCGCTCTGAGGCAATTGAAATGAGGATTAAACCATAACTGAATTTCTTCTTCCTTCCTCCCTTTTCTTTGTTTAGTTGTTCTTTTATGTGGGAATGTATAGCTTCAAACTAGTTGAAGGTTGTTGGCTCCATGCACTCTAGCGCATATTGCATATATGATCTATTCACTACATGTAGTGTAACGGTGCCTACAAGTTTTGTGATCATGAAAATAATGGTTCTCAAAGGCAAATCTCGAACATCTCGTATGTTTATCTTCACATCTTTTCTTGGCTCTGCCCCTGGATAGCAATACTGCAAAACATAATCTCTCACAGTCTCTCCTCCAAGAACAGAACTTGAGAGGGAAATAGGCAAGCCCCTCCTCGACAAACCTATGAGAAAATATACATCCTCTACTGTAATAGGAACCACTTTGTTCCTAATGTGAAATGCCTCAATAGCCGGATCCCATGCTCGAACTAGGAAATCCAAGAGTTCTATTTGTTGCCTCATCCCTGACAAGCGGAAGTACTTTAATAACCCACAATATCTTAGGGCTCTTATTGTACCCAGATCACTTAGGGCAACCATATTCTACTCTTCATGACCTATTTATCTCTATGTAATCGTCATTATAGTCCGATGAAATCCTGAAACATAACCATAAGACTCATTAGACTCATTTCAATGAAAAAAAGTAGACAAATTTTGGGCATAGTGCAAGAAACAAAAATAGAGAATGCGCCCAACGTAGTATTGAACAAGGGACAGTGCATTGCATATGCAACTAAACTTCAGTTTAGGTGCTCTACAACACACTTTTCGATGCTCAAGGGTGCGTTGCCATTTTTGGAAGCAAAATTTACCCTAAGGGGCTCAAAACCCTAAAAATTTGCAGTCAAAGGAAATGAAATGATTACTGAAAGAAAGAGAAGGTTCATGACACTAACCTGGATCAAACAATGATGAAAAACATCCACAGAATCGATCTAAATCAGCAGCTGAAGTTCGGGGGCAAAAACAGATTCAAAGCTCCAAAATGCAAATGGTAACTATTGAATGGTAAAAATGAATAGTAAAACTCTTTTTATTTGGTCATTTAATTATTTGCAATGAATATTTATTACTATGACTATGGTTTTATTATATTTTTATCATGAAACAAGTATTTTTAATCCATTTGATGTTGTTCTGAACAAGTTTTACAACTGATGAACATATTAGTTGTGCATATTTATTTCAAAGAATGATTTGACCACAAAGCATACTTTTTATCCTTATTTTTCAAGCTTTGTTAAAAATGAAAAATGACTTGAAGTGCACTTTTATCTTTTTTTTTGAGCTTCGATAAAAATGAAAAATGAACCCTTGGAGTCTTATTTTAGCTCTTTTCAGATTCCGATAATGTGAAAATATTGCCGAGCACTTGTCTTTTCGAGCTCGTAAAAGTAAATGAATTGATATCTACTCAGTATAAGTTTAACCCTTTTCCGGACTAAGATAGATTATTTATGAAAAAGTAATAACTTGGTCAAACATGACTAAAGAGGTTCTCTTATTATTTTACACTTTTTCAGATTTGAGCGAGAAATTTACGAAAAATTACTTATGGAGTTTTCTTTTCGTCCTCTTTTTCAAACTCTCTAAATATGAAAAGGGACCGGGATGTCACTGTCGTTAGGCTCGTTAAAACATAAAATAACGAAGGGCTTGTCGATCATGGAAAGAATCGAGTTTCATTCATCGGTAGACTCATTAAATTATTAAATAGTGATACATTGTTTGTCCGAAGGGTTGAATTATAGATCAAGCATATGTTATCTTCCTCAAGCTTGTTAAAAAATAAAGAGGTACTAGTTGACAAATGACCGAGGAAAATTTGGGAAAGTGAATTTTTTTTTTTACGGTAGCAGGTCACTCTTGAACATGAAATTTCAGTCCATCACCATGACTGTTTGGGTTGGGTAATCTTCTTGAAGGTTCATTCATACCTATGGTTCATCATACCTTCACTTCATTTTTGGGTCAATCCTACCAACTCATCTCGGTGTCGCCAATATGTTCAAGAGAAGTCATCCAATGAATACTCATCCTTCTGCAATACTCATAAACCTTCATTCTCATGAAAGTCATCCCTGAACATTGCTATATCAAGTCAACCTTCATCTCTGAAATCAGTAACTACCATTTCGAAATAAAGTGGCTTCCTGTCGACGACAAATCATCATCCAGGAAGTTCACCTAGAAAAATCATATTCCAGTACCATGAGGCTTGTTACAACATGAATAATATCCTTGCTTCCAATTTTTTGACCGAAAGATTTTGTTTAGCGTTCGACATCAATTCATCTATTCACACCTTATGAAATGTACTGCAGTACCTTGAGGGCCATTAACATCAATGGTGGTTCTCTCGCATTTGTTAACAACTCATATCATTGGTTGGTAATAAAACAATGTATTCCCATGTTCGACTTCAAATCATATATTTACATGGATAGAATTGTACTCGAATGATCTACTGAATTACATAATAAGACCTCGAATCTAGTTTCAGCCATTTGGGCTGCGATTTCAGGATTGTTTTACACATCATATGTATGGTGACCTTACATACAAATCATCATCCGAACACAGGCATATATCTGTAGGCATGTATGTATTGGGCAACATTCCAATGTAGACAACTTTCTGCACTATGTACATGTTATTAGATAGTTTATGTGATGTGCATGAGAATGCCTTCCCTCATAAATTCATGATCGAGAGGATATCTCATGATGTAATGTGTTGTACGATTGATGCAGGTCACCACTCCGCTTTAGCTCTAACCCATCATAGTGTAAAACATCTCATTCAAAAAATATTGTTATTATTATTCTGACTTCATGCTTTAGGGGGAAATATGTTATATGTCAATTTGGGCATCATTCCTAATGACCTGGTTAAAATGGATATCATCCCCAGAACCAATGAATGGGGTCTCTCATCCCCTATCATTTCAGTTGCTACATTCCCTAAGACAAAGAACAAAGACAAATCATTCATGACTTCCATTGCAAGGTTTCCAATATTTGAAGTATATGTTATATCACCTATGAGCTCACCAATGCAGTCTCTCAAGGGGCTAAGTGGGTTGCATATGCAGTTACCTCCATTCAAGGGTGCTCTGCAAATCACTTCTCGACACTCAAGGGTTTGTTGGTCAATTGGGAGCGAAATTCTCATTGTTCCGGAATCTCCACTTGGCCAGTTCCTTATAGAAGAGTGCATATGTGTAAAAATTTGAATCCATGTGTCCATTTGATACCTCTGAGCTTGAGAACATGTCTTGCCTATTATTAGAAATTCATTGATTGCAAAACTACCTTCAGCTCATCTATAAATTGAGCACAGATCCTAGTGCATGAGAAGGAAGAATTTGAGTAGAGAAATGCTGGTAGAATTTCAATTGAGGAATTGATTTGAGTGATATGCTACTAGAGATATGTTCATTGTGATGAGGGTGGGATGATGCTAGAGATGGTGACATCAACTCAATTGCTGGTTTTAACCTCCCCTTCTATCCATTGATAAAGATTTCTGTTTACTTTCCCATATATGTATATGTATAAGCTTCTGTCTTTCATATTATGAATTCTTATCTGATGTATATGGTTCATGTTTCATTGATTTAACTGAATAAATTGAATAGGCATGTATATATTGCTATCTCTTTGTTGTTTTGTGTTCATTCTTGTAGGAAATATTTTTGCGATCTAGCTTGGATTTGAAGTTACAACAAGAGCGACAGAAGGAGAATTGGAAGTGCTTGGACTCCAAGTAAGTTTCTTGATTTGTTCTGTGTGTCTATTTACTGTTAGGAAAAGCATCTGCAAATTCTTTAACCTATTGTTCTAAATGCATTGCACCACATTTAGGGAAGAATTTTTTATTCGTAATTCATAATTATGCATAACACCATTGGTTTCTGGTTCTGAGCTGGTTTCGGTGTTTGATGAGGTCATCATGTGTTGTTAATGTTCAAGCATAAAAGATGTTGAGGAACCTAAAGCCTTTCAAGGATATGAGTCAAATGTGAAATATGATTTCATTTAGGTTTATAATTCATGTGATAAGATGTTTGAGGAGTGTAACATGTTGCGTCCAAAAAGAGGTAAACAACATGTAGTGAATTGCAACAACATGCATCATTGTTGAACATTGGCATGAATAAGATGTTAGTGTTAAAGAATGCAGGGGTAAAAAAGAAAATGTGAAAGAAATTTTAAAAAGAGGACATTGGTTATAAAACTTATTCTTGTGGGTTTCATAATGTTTTTTCTTTGAAGAAGGATGGTGCATGGTGATGGCGATCACATTTGGTAAAGAGTTGAGCCAAATGCAAGGCTAGACATAGTAAGCATCATCATGGCAACAATGTTCAAAGTGAAGTGAATTTGAAATTGCATAAGTTTCCTTTGATTGAAGACCAAGGAGGGAATGTTCATATTCCTTCAAGGGTAGTTTTATGTTATGAAAATATTGAAAAGTTGTTGCAAGATATCATTGTTGACAACAAGACAAGGACTTCAATATCACGGAATGTGATGTACTTTCATGAAAAGCTCAAAGTGACAAATTTAAGAAAAGTTAATTGAATTGAGACTGGAAAGATGAGGGAGTTGTACCCTCATATATTTTTTGACTGATAAAGAGATTTTGGAGTTCAACAAGCTTCCACTAGGGAGGAATGATTCAGTGGATCAATTTAATGCTCAAAATTCAAAGTGCTTGGATTTAGCCGAAACCAGTGCCAAAGCGAAGATCTCATCAACGTGAATCCAACGTAACTTTTTTCACTCAAAACTGATATCACATTCTGATCGAATTGGAAAATAGTTAAAAATTTAAGAAATTGGTTGCATGGATACCTAGTTAGCAGTCCGTACGGTGATAAGGTAATGACTGGACAGGATGTGTGTTTTTTATTAGCCTATGATATGATGACAAGTGGCATCTATTTATTGGTTATAATTTGGTGTGATTTCATTGGTTCATTTGTTATTTATGTGGACCAACCAAAGAGAGCCACATGGGCCAATTAGTGGCTACCATGTGGCCTCCTAATGGCCAAGAAAAAAATTGTTTGAGGCCGCGCTGCCTCCACCGGGTTTGAATGCGTGACCAACAACTTACCAGCCAAGCCTTCCACTGACCCTCCTATGGTGTTCCTTTTTATACTATGGGCAAAAATCATATTTAAATTTTGAAACGTTTTGAAAGGGGGGTCGCGACCGCGATTAAACCTGGACCCCGATCCACCCAACCAAGCGAAGTGGCAAGTGGACAGGGTTCAGAGTTAATCCCGACCCTAACCATATATTATACCCAAAACCAAAAGTATTAATCCATGTATTAAACCAACAGAGTATGCATTCTCCAAAACCATATAATATACTCATCACCCAAATTCTATTACGGAAGTTATATACCATGATGGGTTTTTTTAATAGATAACATCGACAATCAAGTAGGCATATGGAATATTAGCATGGGTAGTTAAAGTTAAATGTTATGGGTTGTTAAACGACTAGCAATCCTAGAGTTGTCACATGCCATCAGTTAAGGTGTGGTCCTAGTTTAGAGTTATAGCAAGATTTGTGAATTCAACCATAATGTAGAACCCAACCATATGCCAACCATAGTACGAAGTTGGGGTTGATTTGAAAATTTGGTGCACATTTGAATGTTAACCGAGAACTTTACTGGAGATGAGGTATAATTGGATTATGGAATGGCGGGTCATCTAACCGACGGGTTATATTAACCATAACACCACCTCAACTGAGTTCTGTGAGGGGTTTAATCCTTCGGTGGAGGTGGTTCAACAAACATCACATCCAACGACCCATAATGCGCCATGTGGCACCTTTTTATTCAGTTTAGGGCTGACCGAATGCATTTAACTATTCGACAATTTTCACCTGTTACGATGACAACCTCACCAGTGTGGGGAAAATTGTCGATCCACGTGGTCGTAAAGGCAGAATTTGTAGAACAATTTGCAGGTGAGTGCGAATTGTAGGAAAATTAGGATAAAAAATTCTATGGAGCATAAATCAGTCATTTTTTTTTACGTTTTTTAGTGCAGAAGAGCCCAACTAGGGTTTTTTGACTATTCGGGAGCCATTGGAGACATTTTTTCATAATTTTGAGCATTATAACTTGATGTAAACACATTTTTGAGCATTATGAAAGAGGCCCAACATTGGAAGCTGGACTAGGAGATGTAGCCCAGGAGGAGTGAACTCCTTCATAATTTGTTGTCTTGTGTATACTATTATGGTACTAATGTCTTCTTTATTTTCTGAAAATCTAAGATTAAAATCATGTTTATGTGTTATTGAAATTGACATATTTGGATAAAAACCCTAAGCATTTCACTTGCAATTTTCACCATAAACTCTCAAGTTTTTATATACAGATCAGTTTGGAATCAGAGCTTTGGTTCTTATTTATTTTGAGGGTCTAATTTTGTTGCAAGTGTTTCTAATGCTTACAAGGTTGAAGCTCAAAATAGAAGGAAATCTTGTGGTTCGAAGTCCTAAATTTAGGTCAAGGAGAGCACATTTTCCCTAATATCCACCACATATTTCACCTCAAGTTTCACTATAATATGTCAGAGCATGAGAAGGAATTCAAAAATAATTCTTTTACATGACACACATGGTGAAAGTTCTCCATGAAGAGAGGAATACAACGTTGTAACAAGGTGAGAGCTCCAATCCTCCAAAGGGAGATGGAGATAAGCCTTCAAAAGGAGATGGAGGAGATGGGGACAAGCCTCCAAAATGGAATGGTGACAAACCACCTTTAATACCACCTTTCTTTTCACCTCCATCCTCACCACCATCTTCACCTTAATCATCTTCTACATCAACACCTTCACAAACAACTCCACATTCTCCAAAGGGACATGGTAAAAATCTACTTTTAAAACTTGAGATAAAGTTTGAATTTCCTATGTATAATGGAGAGGTAAATGCTAAGAAATTAGATAATTGGTTCATCAAATTTTAGTGTATTGAAATATACAAAGGATTAAGGATGATGAGACCAAGATTCAACTTGTTTCATTAAGGTTGGAAAGTGCAACACTTATTTAATGGGAATACAAGACGCAATAGGACATGAAGAAACATGGTAAGGTCTTATCCTCTTGGAATTATTTTTTTTCTGAATTAAGAGAATACAATTTTATCAATTAGCATACATGCATAAATCTATCATGGATTCGAAAAACTTTAGGCATGGAAAGGGTCAAAGTGTGCAAAGTTATACCCAAGAGTTTAGAAGGAGAGCATTGATATTGGGTGTAGATTTATCATCTCAAGACACTTTACTAAAATAAATTGGAGGTTTGCATAGATATTTGAGACATACTATTCTCACGCTTAACCATACAAATCTAGATTAAGTTTGTGTGCATGCCATACATCTAGAAGCAAGAGGGAAACAATTTTCTAATGATTAAAATGAGAGTTCCTTTGAGTTTGGAGAAAAAGGAAAGGGCAAGTTTAAGGGAAAGGGAAAAAATAATGCTACCATCAAGATGGAGAAAGAAAAATTTACATGCAATCATTGTTCCAAAGAGAGACATGATGAATATAATTATTGGAAACTTCATACACAAATGAGACCCAAAAAGTTAAAAAACAAGGATAAAGAGAAGACAATTGAAACTACACAACATGATTTAGGTTCTGATTCTGGGGATGAAATAAATATCACAACCTTGGGTTTGAAAGGTAAGGACATTGCAAGTACTAATTCTTCAAATTGTCTCAATTAAACTCAAAATGAAAAAAAAAACAAGAATAGAGCTTTTCCACATTCGAGTTATTTCAAAACATACCAATAGAGACACACTGTTTGATAGTGGTTCACAAGCAAATCTTATCTCAGAAGACATTGTCAAGAAGTTGAATTTAGAGACCATTCCTCATCCTAAACCTTATCCTTTAGGTTGGGTATGTAATATTTCAAAATTGTAGGTGACAAGGAAGTGCATACTTAGATTTGCAATCATTGCAAAGTTTCTTGATGAAGTTGGACTTGATGTAGTTACACTTGATATATGTGGTATTGTTTTGGGAAGTCCATTTATTTATGATAGGAGAGCCATATTTCATCGCCATGAGAATAAATGTAATTTTCTCACGAATGGGATTGAGTACATTGTTAGAGCGCATAACAAGAAATTTATTTTGTCTCTCGTTAATGCTGGACAAATGAAGAGAATTATTAATGCTATTTAGAATTTTTCATTGTTAATGTTACAACATAAAGATGTTGAGGAACCTAAAACCTTTCAAGGATATGAATCAAATGTGAAATATGATTTCATTGAGGTTTATATTTCATGTGATAAGATGTTTCAGGAGCCTAACATGTTGCTTCCAAAAAGAGGCAAACAACATAAAGTGAATTTACAGCAGGATGCATCATTGTTGAACATTGGCATGAACAAGATGCCAATGTTAAAGAATGCAGGGGTCAAAGTAAATGAAAACACAATTTGACAAAGAGGAAATTGGTTCTAAAACCTCTTCTTGTGGGTTTCATAATGTTTTGGCTTTGAAGAAGGATGGTGCATGGCGATGGCGATCACATTTGGTAAACAATCGAGCCAAGTGCAAGGTTAGACATAGTAAGCATCGTCATGGCGACAATGTTCAAAGTGAAGTGAATTTGAAATTGGATAAGTTTCCTTTGATTGAAGACCAAGGAGGTAATGTTCAGATTCCTTCAAGCGTAGTTTTATGTTATGAAAATCTGGAAAAATTGCAGCAATATGTCATTGTTGACAGCAAGACATGGACTCCAAAATCAAGGAAAGTGATGTACTTTCATGACAATCTCAAAGTGAAAAATTCAAGAAAATTTCAGTGGATTGAGACTGGAATGGTGAGGGAGTTATACCCACATCTATTTGTTGACTGATAAAGATATTTTGGATGTCCAAAAGCTTCTAGTGGGGAGGAATGATCTGGTGGATCTGTTTAATGCTCAAAATCGAAAGTGCTCGGATTGGCTCAAAACTAGCGTCAAAGATAATATCTCATTGCCCTGAATCCAACATAACTCATTTCACTCAAACCGATATCAGATGCTCATTATATTGCATTTTGATCGAATTGGAAAACAACTAAAAATTAAGAAATTGGTTGCAGGGATGCCTAGTCAGTAGTCTGTATGTCTACTGGGAAATGAGTGGACAAGGTATGTGTATTTTTATCAGCCTATGATATGATGATGAGTTTCATTTGTTTACTAGTCCAAATTTGGTTTGATTTCATTGGTGTATTGGTTTTTTATGTGGACCAATCACAGAGAGCCATGTGGGCCAATCATTGGCTGCCATGTGGCCTCGTGATGGCTATGAAAATTTTTTTTTGAGGCTGAGCTGCCTCCACCAAGTTCAAATGCGTGAACAACAACCTGCTATCCAAGCCCTCAACCTACCCACCTATGATGTTCCTTGTTATACTATGGGAAAAAATTGTATTTAAAGTTTCAAAGGCTTTTAATGGGGGGTCAAGACTGGGGTTAACCTTGGACCCCGGTAACCCCAACCAAGCCAAGTGGCAGGCAGATAGGGTCCGGGGTTAACCTTGGTCCCAAACATATATTATACGCAAAAATCAAAGTATTAAGCCATGTATTAGACCGACAGAGTATGCATCATCCAAAACCATATAACCTATTCATTATCCAAATTATATGACAAAAGTTATATACAATGACAGATTTTGTTAACAGTTATCACCTGCGGTCAAGTCGGCATATGAACGGTTAACATGGGATCTTATAGTTAAATGTTATGGTTTGTTAAACCACCAACATTCCCAGGGTTTTCACATGCTATTTGTTAAGGCGTGTTCAAGATTTAGAGCTATGGTGGGATTTGTGAATTCAACCATGGTGTAGAACCCAACCATATGCCAACCACAGTCCAAAGCTGGGGTTGATTTGAAATTTTGGTGCGAATTTTAATGTCAACCGGGAACTTTACCAGAGTCAAGGTATAGTTGGGTTATGGTATGGTGGGCCATATAACCAGTGGGGTATATTAACCATACCACCACCTCAGCCGCAGTTCCGAGAGGGGTTTAATCCATCGACGAAGGTTAGTCCAACAAACACCACATCCAATGAACCATAACGTGCCAAGTGTTTCCCTTTTATTTGGTTTAGGGATGACTAAGTGCATTTAAGTGTTTGAAAATTTTCACCCGGTGCTGTGGGAATCTCGTTGGCACGGGGCAAAATTGTCGCTCAACGAGGCCGTAAAAGGTGAAATTTGTAGAGCAATTTGCAGATGAGTGCAAATTGTAGGACAATTAGCAGAAAAACTTCTATGGAACATAAATCAATCAATTTTTTACCTTTTTGTGTGTAGAAAGAGCCCAAATAGGGATTTTTAACTGTTCTGGATCCATTGGAGACATTATTTCAACATTTTTAAGCACTGTAACTTGATGTAAACACATTTTTGAGCATTATGAAAGAGGCCCAACATTGGAAGCTGAACCAGGATTTGTAGCCTAGGAGGGGTGAACTGCTTCCCCATTTAATGTCTTGTGTATATTTTTATGGTACTGATGTCTTCTTTATTTTCTGCAAATATGAGTTTAAAAGCATGCTTATGTGTTAATGAAATTGACATAATCATTTAAACAACCTAAACATTTCACTTGAAATTTTCACCATAAACTCTCAAGTTTCATATATAGATCAATTTGGTATGAGAGCTTTGGCTCTTAGTTGTTTTGAGGGTTTATTTTTTTTGCAAGTGTTTCTGATGCTTAGAAGGTTTAAGCTCAAAATAGGGGAAGGAAATCTTGTGGTTCCAAGTCCTCAAGTTAGGTCAAGGAGAGCACATTTTCCATGATCTCCACCACAAATTTCATCGGAAGCTTTACCAGTCATGGCACATGAAGGAGATCCTGATAATATGTCATAGGATGAGAAGGATTTCAGAAAATAATTCTTTGACATGACACAAATGGTTAAAGTTCTCTATGAAGAGAGGAGTACAAGGTTGCAACAATGTGAGAGCTCCAATCCTCCAAAGGGAGATGGAGATAAGCCTCCAAAAGGAGATGGAGGAGATGGGGACAAGCCTGCAAAAGGGAATGGAAGGAATGGTGACAAACCACCTTTAACAACACATTTATCTTCACCTCCATCCTCACCACCATCTTCAACTTCATCATCTTCTACATCAACCCCTTCACAAACACCTCCACATTCTCCAAAGGGACATGGTAAAACTCCACTTTTAAAAATTGACATAAAGTTTGAGTTGGCTATGTATAATGGAGAGGTAAATGCTGATAAATTAGATAATTGGATTCATCAACTTGAAGTGTATTGTAGGATACAAAGGATCAAGGATGATGAGACCAAGATTCAACTTGCTTCATTAAGGTTGGAAAGTGAACACTTATTTGGTGGGAAGCCAAGACTCAAGAGGACATGAAGAAACATGGTAAGGTCTTAACCTCTTGGAATGATTTTGTTGATGCATTAAGAGAAGACAATTTTATTCGTTAGCATACATGAAAAAATCTATCATGGTTTGACAAAACTTTAGGCAAGGAAAGGGTCAAAGTGTGCAAAGTTATACCTAAGAGTTTAGAAGGAGAACATTGATATTGGGTGTAGATTTATCATCTCAAGACACTTTACTCAAATACATTGGAGGTTTGCATATCTATTTGAGACATATTGTTCTCATGTTTAACCCTAAAAATTTAGCTGAAGTTTGTGTACAGGCCACACATCTAGAAGAAAGAGGGAAACATGTTCCTGATGCGAAAAATGAGAGTTTCTTTGAGTCTATAGAAAAATAAAAGGGTAAGTTTAAGGGAAAAGGAAAATAATTCTTCCATCAAGATGGATAAAGAAAAACTTACATGCAAGCACTATTCCAAAGAGGGCCATGATGAAGATCATTGTTGGAAAATTCATCCAGAAATGAGACCCAAAAAGTTTAAAAACAAGGATAAAGAGAAGACAACTGCAACTACACAACATGATTTAGGTTTTGATTCTGGGCATGAAACAAAGATCACAACCATGGGTTTTGTTATCACTCTAGTAAATTCTTAAGTTGTGGGATTTTGGTTTTTAGTCAAATAATACTAGAGGTAACCACAAACCTAATTCAAACTCTAGGATCTAGCCTTCCTAGGGTTTAGAGAGGGCTCTCTCTTTCAAGTTTAACTTTGTTTTAATTTGTAAATATTAGGCTAGCTATGAAAGTGAAGATTTGGTTTGGTTTTGTTGGATTTAGTGGGACAATTTCACTTGAAGGGTAGATAGAGGGAAATCTACTTGTCCATTGGGCTATGGATTCTAAGTCAAGCTAACAGAACTGGTATTAAGGCCTAAAAGGTCAAATGTCTTCAAGGCAAGATAGATAACCCTTGGAGATCTTGGAAAAATTGGTTTTTGAGATGATATGATCGGGATAAAGGGCACTTAATAATCCTTAAATCCGGAAAAGGGAAGTAATAGATAGAGATAAAATAGGAGTGGGAGAAATTAAGGGTTCCCTACACCGAAAATCATAGGAAACATATAAATGATAACTAGTTAAAAACATGGTGCTATTAACATATCCTATATTAATACTCCTAGTTATACATTCAAATTTAGCATAAACATAAATGGATGCATGTAACAAAGAAAAGAAACAATGACAAGTGAAGAAAATAATTCACTCCAAATAGCTCATCACAGGGATCCTGAAGTATGATGCCAATTTGCTCTGATCCAGCCTGCTACTCGAATTTTTGACACACAAAAGCTTTAAAAGTCCAAGAAGAAATGACTATAACAATCCCAACAATTTTATTTCACACCAAATACTTCAAAAGAGTGAAGTATTTATACATAATGTTTTACAAAATATCCTAGATGACTTCTAGGAGTTAACTAAGGAAAATAAAATATCTTACAACAATAATAGTGACAACTTCTTAACAAATCAACAAGCTTTCCTATTTTATTCAAAAGAAATATAAACTGTTTTAGGATAAGAAGCAGCTGGCTGCTTATATGTCCTCTTTGCTGGCTCTTTATATATATTTTAGAATATAACCTGCCTTCACTGATACTCTTTCTCACTGATACTATTTCTTACTGATACTCTTTCATTTCGGATACTCTTTAACCTTCAATCAACTGCTTTACTGCTGTAAAATCTGTTTTGACATTGAAATCAACAAACAAATTTTTTGTTTTTCATTTGTTTGTCTTTCATCCTTCTTAATAAATCAATCAATGCTTGCCAATGCTCATTTTAGGAATTTGGATATTTTTTAGTTTCCTAAAATTCTCATCAGCTTCAGTATACCTAGCAAAGATTTGCTTAATGACAAAAAGGTGTTTGAACTCATACTGTAAATAAAACAAATCTTCAAAACTTTTCAGCAATACTTTTCTTGTGGGAATGCCTTGACCTGTTGGCTTATTCACCTGCTCCTTGGCATATTCTCTTATCTTCTTGTCATAATAATTTTGAGGCATTAACTTATCATTAATAACCATGATATCAGGAAGTCCTTTTTGCCTTAAATTGGTGAATTAACCATGAATCTGGTTATAGCAGTATTCATACCTTCACATTTTTCTTCAAGCTACCTCATCAAATTTCTTTTGGTGGTAAATTTCCTAATTTCTAGGATAATTGCTGTCTTGTCATTGATTTTTAGTTCTTCCAATTCCTGTCTATTCTTGATGTTGAGGAAATTGATTAATCTTACAGCTTGTTCTGGTTTATCAGCCAAATCTTCTTGTGTCTTTTGGATTTCTGCTAGGGCTGCCAATAATAACTCTCTTTGCTCAAAAATCACCTGAATTGAAGGCCATACATCATGGATGGCTTCAATTACATTATTCCATAGGTAAATTTTTATGTATGATATCTGATCCTTGAGAGTTAATTCTTTTTGTAACTTTTTTACCTCTTCACTCAATCTCTTGGCATTTTTTTCATGAATTTTAGCATTTATCTGAGTTGATTTGTTTGTCTTCTCAAGATTTTCAATCATCTTTGTCAACCTGTTAATTTCATTTGTCTTCAAAGACATCTCTTCCATTGCTTTTACTAGTTGACTGCTGTCATCTGTAGGTTGCAATGTTGTTGTGGAGGACTCAATAGCTGAAGTCTTTGAAGAAGTCACTGGCACTGCAGTGGCCAGTGGTTCTTTGGGTGCCAAATTTTCTCCTAAAGTTGAAGGCACTGCTGCAGTGGTGACTGGGGTGACTGTAGGAATCACTGGTTCTTTTACTGTCTCCTTTTCTTGGATAACTTGGTCCATTTGTACTTCCATTTCTTTAATTTGAGCTGTCAGTTGAAGTATTAAACTCATCATTTCATCTTTTTCCTTTTGATCCTATAAGAATTCCATTGTATGCGGATGCTCACTTTGAGGAAGTTTGAGCTGTTTCCTCAAGGTAGCTATATCCTCATTTTTCTTCTTTATCAATGCTTCTGCTGCTTTGATGTTTGTATGATCATATCCTACCTGCAATACTAAATCTTCTAAGGCTTTTACCCTTAGATCCTGTGCATATAATGAATCTTTATCCATCTTCATTTGATATTGCATATTAGATATGATATTTTGAAGCTTATGAGCACTCATAACTTTTGTTGTGACTGTGGAATACAACATCTCTGAGGTTTTCCTATGAAACTCAATTTGATCTAATTCATGGATTTTGTCTGTAGCTACTTCCATATCAACTTTCTTATAGTCAGAAACTGTCTTTTGCACTGATACTATGGGCTGTAATACTGACATAATCAATTTTTTATTTGAATAATCAATTGCTGATAGGAATCTATTTTGATTACTTGGATTTTGCTTTAAGAACTGAGAATATATTTCAGTTTTGATTTCGTCATTCTTCAACTTAATTTGTTTGTATTTCTCCTTAATATCTAAATCCTTTCCCTCAGCTGAATGTGAGGAAGAAGCTTCCATACTTTGCTGCCTTTCCATCATCTGTGTATCTTCATTATTCAGTTGTTCTTCATTCTAATTTGGCTCACTAATAACTACAGTAGCTACATTTGTCTTTGGCAAATCAATGTTGGTATTCAAGGGCTCTGTTTCTTCAACATCTATTGTCACTTTACCTTTAGTTGTTGTATCTAATTTTTGGCATTTTGTTGTAAATGATCTTGAAATTTGTTTCTGTTGTAGTCTCTGTAGTATAAGCTCCCTCTTCTCTTATTCTCTTAGTGGATGTCTCTGGCTGTTTGGAAATTTCCAAAGTGTGACTAGTATTCCTTTGGTTTACTACCTCTATTAAAGTGTTTTCAACCCACTCAATTTTATTAGAAAACTTCTCTACTTAAGGTTTTGATTCATGGATAAAGGGTGTCAATTTACATTTTACCCTTAGTTTACTTAAGATCCCTTGTGGATCATAATTCCATGGGAAACTTTCTTCCAATTTATATTCCAGTAGTTGATTTTCTGCTTTCTTTTCTGCATCTCTGTGATTACATATGAATGGCCCAATTTGATTTTTAAGTCTGAATTGGGTCTTCTTTTTGGCTTCCATGAAATTAATTGAATCAGAATTTAGGATCTGCCTAATGTACTCCAAGGCAAAGATCCTCATAGATGGATGTTTGGGTAACTTGTAAGGCAACAAGTTTGACCCAAAAACTCTAATTTCAGTGAATTTCTCATACAAATACCAGTCACCAACTTTTCTTTGTTCTGATAGCTGCAATACTTTCTTCATTTCCTCAATTATTCTAGGCTGGTCTGTTTTGGTCAACATGGTGGTCATTGGATGTACAAACAACTCTGCAAAATCTGAATAACTGAACTTTGTACCTTCTTTTTTGAGTATGGATGTCCAAAAGATTACAGATAGAGGTTTTCCTTCTATATCCAACTTTTGAAGTGAAATCGGAAAGCTATCCGATTGGAAGAAAATAAACATGTGGAAAAGATAGGAGGTATATCTGAATACTCCTTCAAGCTGTAAATTAGTCAATTAATAGTGAATACTATTAGCAATGAAACCAGCATAGTCAAAGATAATTGAAGGTGGTTGACCTGGAGAAAAGGTGGAAAAAAATCCCAATATAGACTCATCAGTTTGCTCATCAGTGAAATAGCCAACTATGAAGGAAAACATGGAGATTACATGCCTTGAACCTTCAGGGAATTTAACAGTTGAATATGGAGGGTTTAACTTGGGAATTTTAACATGCAGGGGCATAAAAGTCTGAAAAATCATGAACCTTTTAGGGAAATCTAGGCCAATGTATAGCTTAGTGAGGGCTTCAATAGAAAAAGGGACTACTTGGGGGTCTGATTGAAGTTGCAACATTTGGTTTATTGACTCTGCGGTGATGGTAAATAGGACCTCTTTATTTGCATTCACAATAGCTCTTTGTTCAGGAATATAGTACTGGTGACATAATCTGATAATTTCTTGACAAGGGCGAGTTAGAGGGACTACATATTTGGGCAGAATGGAATCCAAAATATGAAATTATTCATGATCATCTAAATATTACTCAAAAAACCAGTTATGAATATCTAACAGATTGAATTCAACTATGGGATCAAATATTTTGTAGTCAACATCAGCTAAGGGAATGTGTTCAATATCAACACTTGGGGGTTGTAATGGATTGACCATAATTGCAGTATTTGGAGTCATAATAGGAGTAGGTTTGGGAGCTTTAGAACCTTCAGGCTTACTTACACTCTGTTTTTTAGGCATCTTGATTTTCTTCTGCAAGTTTAAACAATTTGCAGAGGCAATTTTAGTATAGCAGAGGCTTGATTGGGCAAATTTAGCAAAATAGAATCTATTTTTGGATTTTATGCCCAATTAGGTTTCTCAAAGAAGTTCCGAGACTTTAAAACTGGTCTAAAATAGAAAACAGGGGTTTTCTGAGTTTTTTGACTGAGAAATGGGATAAAAATCTATTAAAAAAGGCTTACAAAATATTAGGGCACCTGCAGAGGATTTCTGGCCTTTTAGAGCTTGAAATTGATCATTAAACTATGGAAAATTGAGAAATTTCCTTGAAAAAGAGTGCAGTAGACAAATAGGGTTTCTGGGAAATTTTTTGAGAGATTTTGGCCTATTTTTGGGACTTTTGGGCAATTTGATTATTCAATTTCTTAATTTGAAATTTTTTTCTTTGTTTTAAAAATGGTTTTTTCAATTTGGTTGCAGGTTGAATTCTGAGAAAAATACCTGTTTCAATGCAGGTATCGGCTTCGAAAGGATTTTTATAGTTTCTAGTTGAATTGATGGCTTCCGTAGTTCATCTGGAGCAGGTGTAGCTCCTCAATAGTCTTCACAGGTTCAGGGAAAATTTTCGCAAGTTTTGGGCATAAAAAATGGTAGAAACAAGATTTAACAGGTTTATATGGTTGGGAAATCAATACAGAGGTTAAGCGTGAAAGATAAATGAATAAACGCATTAAACAAAGGTTTTATTAAAATGTATCTATTTGCATTGAATGCAGGTCTTGTCCGGCAGGAGGCGGTTTTGGATTGCAAAGGCTTTGAAAACCAATGGTTATCGCGCAGGCTTCAGGTGGTAAGCTTTTTTAACCTCAACGAACGTGATCGAATGAGGGAAGGCCATGTGGATGGGAGAGAAATGGGTGAAACCAAGAATTTCACGTGTATTTGGATTTCAGGATGTCTTGCATCTTTTCTATGCGATATCATCCTCTGTCCGTCAGATCTAGAAGTTTAAAGTGAAGGGTTGAGATCGCTTCGAAAGTTGCATTGTGTTGGCAATATGTTTCTTGTCTCCTATTATATGATTGTCCTTGATGGAAAATATCTGACAAAGGATGCAGATAATGGCTGTATAAAGAACTCAGAAAACCATCAGCAGTTCTATACAAGCAGAATATGAGTCAGCAGTTCTATACAAGCAGAATATAAGACTGAAGCAATTCTATACAAGCAGAATATAAGAATGAATGTACATTAATCGAAGCTCTGTATTCAATGGGAGAATCGATGTGAATACAGACGTGTTAAGAGTCATGTGTTATGATTCACTGAATTTTAACCTTGGGTGGAGAATACCGAGAATATTTGGGTATTGATTGGTTCAATTCTCGTGTAGAATGCCCTGAAACTCTGTGTGAAGCCCTGTTGGGAGAGTGAGCCACAGATGTGTTCTGTGTGTGCAGGGCACAATAGCTCTGTCGGTTAAAGTAATAGTGCGTTCCGCGTGTGTTAGAAAATACAAAGAAGGGTGTCCCTGTTGAATGTAAGAGAACCGAGTCGAATAGTCCATAACGATTTCATCGGAGCTGTATAACAGTATTGTGGTTATATGAACTGATAACGCGAAAAAACGAGCTGACGAAAGTACACAAACGGAACCTGGAGTAGAGGAGCGGAACCTAGCGGATGAACAGTGAACGCGGTTTAAGGATGGAAGTGGTTTTTATCACACCACCTTTGCAGCGAAAGTGGTATTTGAGAATCGAGAGCGATTCCATAGAACAGTCGACACGTGGCGTCAGGCGAAGTTCCAAAACCGCCATCACTACGTGCCATCGCACATTAATGATCGACCAAGGAGGCCGCGCGATATTGTTGAGCGCCGTCGATCTGGAGGGGAGCCATCGGACGACGGTCGTATGAGGAAGATGCACGATGGTTAACCAAAGTACAGCGAGGGAATTTGATTGGACTATTGATCATATACGTGGGGCCTGGAGTCAAAGGATTATTAACAGGTGTAAATAAAGTTATGACCAGCGCCGGACCTTGGTAAATGTTTATTAACCTTGGCTATAATATTATATGGCGGAGATAAAGATTACCTTTGGGTCGATTCGGAAGAGCGTAGGTTGGGGTTCCAATTTGGATTGGTTCGCCTTTTAATACGTGGGTTGTTATTAAGAGAGCATTTTTGTATGCCTTAGGGAGGTCATTACTAAAGGAGAAATTTGGATTAATATCTCAATCTCAGATTGAGATATTAAAACGCCTTAGATTAATTATCTAATTGCCAGACCAAGTAAATAGAACAATGAGAAGTTGTTTGGGGCTTGGGTAGACCCTGCTGGATTATCGATTTGATCTCGTCCAAGAATACCATCAGTGGTTGAGTGGTTTTGACTCATGGTATTAATAAAGGCTAAAACTATATAAGGAGAAGAGAATTATAATACAACGTGTGCATGTGGAGGGGTTGTTAATGAATAAATCTCTTTAAGAGATATCTGCATGATTGAACTCTGTTTCTGATAAATCTGAATCTATGATGCACCTATGGATATGATGAAGGTTCAAGATCTCTAGATCTAGAAATGATGAATCTCTAGGAAGATCTGCAAAATAAATAATGAAGACCTGGCTCAAGTCTGATGAAGAAATTGAAGAAAGTTGGTGGATCTGAGGGTTGAAGCCTTCGGTATGAAAGTGGAAGCTTTCTGCTAGTACAAGCTGGTGTTAAATCAGGGGGTCGAAACTCCTTTCCAGGAGAGGTTGGTAAACGAGATCAGGGGGGTTGGATCTCCCTTCCAGTAGTGACTGGAGAACGAGAGAAGGTGGTAGCCTTCTACAGGTGGGTGCCTGCGTGCCGGTATAAGTCTGCGCCAGTACAAAATTGTAAGAAGTTTTCTTTATAATAAATATTGAAGACAGAGACGACAACAACGGTGGTTTTCTCCCAAATTGGGTTTCCACCTTAAATACTGGTGTTCATGTGTGTTGCTTATGTGAGATGATTTATTCTGTTATTACTGCACATGCTTACTGCTTACTAAACTTATGATGAATGAATGATGCAATGATCTAAGTAAAGAATTAAATTCATAATAAGATCTCTGGACATACAGGATATCCGCGTGTATACACAAGTTGGCTTCAGTAAAGTAGTGTATGGTTTTAAGAAAAAAAAAAGAGATAAAAATTTTTCAGTCAGCTCTAAATACTGATTCACCCCCCCTCTCAGTATTTTTCCCAACACATTGAAAATAGAAAGGTGGGACTGGGATTTTTCATAGGCGGAAGGGTTTAATATGTGGCGGGGCTTATATGGTTTAAAACATATATGAAATGTTTTAATAATGGTATAGGCGGGTTAATGTTTCTTATTTAAAACCTTTGCGAATTGTTTTAATAAAACATATGCAGGTGGGTTAATATATACTATATATTTTTTAAACCTTTTTCAATGGTTTAGAGACCATAGGGGTGGGATACATGAATAATAATAGTTTTTAGACCAAAGGGCTTCATAATTTGGGTTTTTTTTTTTTATTTGCGCACATGGGATAATAGACTTTGGTCAAAAAATTATAATAGTGGGTTTTTTTGGGGTATTTAGATATAAGGAATTAATAAGTATGGGAGGGTATTTCTTAGGGATTTAATAAAAATATGTTAAAGGTTAATATGAAAGGGTAGTGTAATAAAAAAAAATACATATTATCTCTAAGTATAGTATAAAATCAAGCATTGCTTATCTTTATATTTCCTTCACCAATACTTAGGATAAATGTAATTTTGAGGGTTTTATGAATGCTTTTGAAGGGATGAGGTTAATAATTTGTGGGTTACAATTTTACTAAGTAATAATGTGTTTTTATTTAGGAAAAATGGGTTTTAATGTATGAAAGAAGGGTAAATGTTGATGAATGAGGGTTTAAGGTAAGAACTCAATATTTTTAACTAACCAGTCATCGAGCCTTGGGTCCGGTCCCAACAAAAGTCAGAGAAATGTTCCGAGCCTGTTTGACTGATAGCTTAGAATACTGAATAATCATAGGGGAGGGGAAATTAGTGATTTTTCCCGATGATCTCTTATTTACATGATTTCCCAACTGCTTTCTACCTACCCAACTTTATTTATAACATTTTTTCTTCATTTTGCAGGTGCATTTAGGCTTGCAACCTTCAAACATTTTCTTTCAAAGCATAAAAATATCTAAATCTACCTTATTTCATCCGAGGACTCAGATTAAACTGTTGAGCTCCTCATTATTCTCTACCTATCTACTGATTTGTCAAGTTTAAACTGTTTGAAAAATCTTTATTCACTATTTAAAACATGAAATTGAAAGCATGAAGAGTTAAGATTAAGCTGTTTAACTGATCATGGATTGTGGAATTTATTGACACTCTGCACATAATCATTATTCTTGCAATGAAAGTAAAAGTAGTGGCATTTGGATTTTCTCACTTTCAGGTCTTATTTTATCTCTTTTTTCTTTTGAGGTCTATATTTTTCTAAGTACTTTGATCTTTCTTTTAGGACTTTTTACCCTCTTTTTGATTTTTTATTATTTTTCATTTTTTCAAAATATGGGAAAACACCTTGCAGAAAGCAAGGTATGTGCATAGTTACAAGACTATCAAAGTCAATTCAAAATTTTATGAACCCTATTAATATAGGACCCTAACAGTGGCTCCACATGGGGATGACATTTCCTGGTGAAATATCAAGAACTCTGAGACTAGTAGCCTTTGAAATTTGACTGTGAGGACCTTGTAAATGTCTTCTGATATTTGCAACTTATTGATACTTATGATATTTACCTTTCAAAGCTTAGGGCCTTCTCTTCGGGCTTCAAATTTTTAAGGAAACATCCAATCCAATCTAAACTTTACAATGTATATGTACAATGATCGAAAGTGAATAAAAACTAACTATTTGTTAACTCAGGGGAGTAGTAGTGCTTCAGCATTCTGCCATTAACTGGTCCTTCTTGCAGATATGTTCCGTCCAATTATTTCAGAAAGAAAGCGTTATTACCTCTATATCCATAAATTAAATAAGGTCCTTTCCATAGAAAACCAAATTTTCCATGTTTTACTTTGTCTTCTCTTCTAGAATCCCATTTTAAAACTTTATCTCCTATGTAAAAATCATCCTCTTTAGTCTTGTTATCATAGATTTTCTTGATCTTATCTTGAATGACTTGAGATTTGATATAAACTTCTTCCCTTGTTTTTTGCAAGTGAATAGTTTGATTTATCCTTCTTTGGATGTCATTTGTTTCAACCTGTAATTCTTGGATAATTTTCATCACTGGTACACCTAGGGAGGAAGGAAAATAACATCCATTCCATAAACTAGTTGGTAGGGTGAAGTACCAATGGATTTTTTAGTAGTAAGTCTATCTGCCAATAAGGCATTGAATAACTTCTTATTCCAAGTATTTTTATTGTCTTCAAGTAACTTTTTGATGATATTTACAAGGCTTTTGTTCGAGGATTCAACTAGGCCATTACCTTGGGGGTAATATGCAGTGGAATGACCTAAGGTAATATGGTATTTGTGGAAAAAATCAATCGTTTTCTTGGATTTGAATGCTGGGGCATTATTAGTAATTATCTTTTGGGGACATCCAAATCTTGAAAGAATGTTGTTTTCTAGGAAGGAAATAATGATAGTATCTATGGATTGTCTGGAGGATATGGCTTCAATCCACTTGGTAAAATAATCAGTGGCTGTCAAAATCCACTTATGTTGGCCTGTAGAGGGAGGGTGAATTTCACCAATGAAGTCTAAACCCCATTGTTGAAATGGAATTTCAGTTGAAATAGGCTTTAAAGGGAGAGGTAATAATTTCTTCTTACCCTAAAAAATTTGGCACTTATGACATGAAGTAACATATTTTTTGACATCAGCAAACAAAGTAGGCCAGTAAAAACCAGCTCTCAGGATCTTGGCTGTAGTATTTTTCCAGTATAAATGTCCTCCACCGTCACCTACATGAAATTCTTCAAGTATTTTGTCAGCTTATTCCTTTAGTAAACAATTTAGTAAAATCCCATTATGATCTCTCCAAAAAAGTACATTATCTAAGATACAAAATATTACTGCTTTAAGTTTTAAAAGTCTAGCTTTGGTTCTTGACAATCCAGGAGGAGCTTGTAAGTTTTGTAATAAAAATATAATATTTGTATACCAAGGTGAGTCTAAAAATTCTTCACTGATCTATGGAGTCGCCATCTCTTCCTGATCATCTACTTGAGCAATAAAATTTATATCTAGGGCATTACAATTGGATTCATCCATAAGTCTAGCTAATCCTTGACCTTTAATGAGCTTTGTAGGTTTTATATCTATGTAATATTCTAAGATAGTGGCAATCCACTTACCTCTTCTTCCATCAGGACCATCCTGAGTAAGAATGTCTTTAACTATGGAATTTGGGACATAGGCAATAATGTGTGAGTAGAGAATATAAACTCTGAAGTATTTAATGGCTTTAACCAAGGCTAGGGCTTGTTTTTCCATAATTTTGTACTTAGAAGGGGCATCTCTAAGAGTCTTACTGAAGAAAGCTATAGGCTGTTCAAATCCTTGGTCATTTTTCTGCAGTAAAACTGCATGAATGGTGTGTTCTGAAGCAAATGAAAAAATCATGAAATATTTCTTAAAATCAAGACTTATTAGGACTGGAATTTTGGTTAAGGCTTGTTTGATAGAGTCAAATGATTGTTTAGCCTCAACAGTCCATCTAAGAACTAAATACTTTTTGAGCATGTTATTCAATTCTCTAATTATCTCAGCTAAGTTAGATATGAATCTTCTCAAAAAATTTATCTTACCTAAAAAGGCTTGTAATTCTTTGATGTTTCTTGGTGGGCTGATGTTTAGAATTGCTTCTATCCTAGTAGGATATATTCTAATTCCTTCTTTTGAGATTATGTGTCCAAGTAACTTACCTTCTTCTAATCCAAATAGACTTTTCTTAGGATTTAAAGATATTCCATATTTCCTACACTTAATAAAAACTTGTCTCAAATGATCCAAGTGTTCATTATTTGTTTTGGAAAACACAGTAATGTCATCTAAGTAAATTACTAATAACTCATGTATTTCCTTTGAAAAAGATATGTCCATAGCCCTTTGAAAGGTTGCTCCTGCATTCATTAGACCAAAAGACATTTTTACATACACAAAAGTGCCCCAAGGAGTAGTAAATTTTGTTTTAGCTTGGTCTTCTTTGTGGACTAGGATCTAGTTGTATCCTGAAAAACCATATAATAGTGAAATCCTTGAAGAACCCATTACCATTTGTAATATGCGGTCCATTTTAGGTAAAGGGTAATTATCCTTTAAGGATACTTTGTTAAGATTTCTAAAGTAAACACACAATCTAATTTCCCCTGTTTTCTTTCTCGTTCGGACTAGGTTGGAAACCCAATCAGAATATCTGATTGGTGCAATGATCTAGGCATCATACATTCTTTTAACTTCTTTTTCAATCAAAGGTAATAACACAGGGTTAATCCTTCTCAACTTTTGTTTGAATGGCTTTTTATCTTCTTTTATTGGAATTTTATGTTGGATTATGTTTGTATCATAAGATTTTAAATCTTCATAACTCCAAGAAAACACATCTTGATATTCCTTTAAAAGCTCAATATATTTATCTTTCTCTTGTTGAGGTAAAATTTTGGATAGTTTGATTATTTTTGGTTTTAACTCTATACCAATGTTACATTCTTCTATGTCAGATCTTACTGGCTCCATTTTTGGTTTTCTAGCTACATCATTGGAGTCAAAAAGATATTCTAAGGGGGTTAAACCTTTAGGTAAAAAACTATCCTTAAGATTCAATATGTCTGATTTATCCTCAATAATTTCTTCAATCTCTACTTTCTCTAAGCTATCTATGTCAGCTTGACTAAATTTAGTAGGTTTATCAAAATTTATTCTATTTACATCTAAGTTATTTAAATCTATTTCACAATCCAAATCATGATTTATAGTACAATCTGTATCTATAATAAAATTATGAAATTATCCTTGATTGTTCATAAACTTGTAAGTCTATTCATCCTGAGAAAACATTTTCCAATACTTAAGATTGTCTAGAATTATTGGCCTATGTTTGACTTTAACAATATATCTCAGTGATTAGGTTGGAATGGTAAATTGCATGTACTAGCAAAAGTTGCAAGACAATGAGCTTGTATATTTTGTTTTGTAGGTATAACAACAAACTTACATTCCAATAAATCATCAATTAAATATATGACAGTGTCTCTATATCTGTTTAGTCTAGGATTGTAAATAGAATAAACTCCATTTACTTGTTTTATGATCAAATCTGAATCTCCCATGATTAAAATTATTTTTCCTCCCGAGTTCCTAATGATTTGGAGTCCTACAATGAAGGCTTCATACTCAACCATATTGTTTGTACATTTGAAATTGAGCCTGAAAGCATGACCTTCAGAATGATTAGTCTCCATATTTGTTATCCAGACTCCAGCTCCTGCTCCTAACTTATTAACTAAACCATCAAAGTCTAAATGCCATAGAGATTCATGAAAAATATTATCATTGTTTGGTGCTCTACTTTTATTTACTAGTTTAGTTTGGATTTCATTTGTTTCAGAGTTACATAGGATAAAAGAATCAAGGTCAGTTGGTGTAGAGTAAATGGGGTAATTTATAGATCTTTCAGCACTACTGACCATGTACTTCATTAATGTTTCCCTATATAACTTTTTAGGCTGGCCAAAAACAGATATAATAGCATAAGACATGTCCAATTGTATAGATCCCTACAAATTTGCTCCTCATGAGTGAGAAAGTAGCATTCCATATTTTGGTGGGATATCAGCTACTACAATGTCCATTAATATACTCTTACCAGGGTATTGAACTAGTGTTACACACAAATCTTTGATTAAACATAGGCATTTAACTTTACTTGAATCAAAAGAAAACAAATCTTTTTATGGCCTTGTAATTTCTAGATTCAGAGTTTCCATGATGGCTTTGGGAATTAGATTATGGGAAGCTCCTGAATCTAGCATTGTGTTATGTAAAATTTGATCATGAATGGAAAGACTGATATAAAATGGAGGAACTTCACCATTTGCATGTTTTCCATTTACATCTGGGCCAAAAATCAACTTGGCTGATCATCATTTTGATTTATGGAGTCTTCTCCATCATTCATATTTAATGTTTCAGTTATGGTTGATTTATACAAGTCATTTTTTACCAATTCAGTCAAAGGAATTAGTATTTAAGCTTTGAAATTTCTAATTGTATGTTAAATGTAGGTTGAGTTTTACTGATTTGAATCAATTCTTCTTTGGTAACTGTAGTTTGTGTTGGTTTGTCTAGTTTTTCTACAATTGTTTTTTCATTTTCAAGTGTTTTGGGATTCTATGTTTGTGTTTCTTGTGTTTTACTACTTCTAACTTTCTTTTCAAGGATTGTTTGCAAAGCAGTAGATGTTCTTTCAGACTTAGAATTTTCAGCGGATGTTTGTGAAGCAAGAGTTTTTGGATCTACTGTTTTAGGATCAGCAAAAGGTTTTTTGGGATCTAAATTTGTTGTTTTTACAGAATTAGAAGCTTTAGCAACAAAAGATTTTTGTGAATATTTTTCAGCTTGAGAAACTTCATCAGTAATATCAACAATTTTAGGGCCTGATGTTTTTTTAGGACTATAAATGTTTTGGGAAGAATTTGAGTTTTGCTTATTTTTCCTTGGGAGAATTTGTAGAACTTTTGTTTTGGGAGCTTCTACTGTTTTCTGATTCTGAGTTTGGGAAGATTTTTTGGTATAAGAATCATTATTTTTCTTGTTTCTAAGGCTATATTGACTGTGTATTTCATTTATTACATAATCATAACCTTGTTTATAATCAAAGGATTCACTAGAATCTAATTTGAGTTGTTGAAGTTCGAATAATTCCTGATCTTCCTGAGTAAGGAAAATGGTATTACTTTCATCTATTCCCATTAGATTAATTGTCTCCTCCTCATCATCATTTTTATTCTAAGAAATTTCAACATAGTTCTCTTGGAATGCTGGCCTTATTGTTTGGTCTGGGGTTGTTTCTTTTGCTTTTCCAGAATTTATGTTTTTTCTAAAATTGGGATTTTTGATATGTTGTTGGTTATCCCACTGAGGTCTTCTCTCTATATTATCTAGTATATCAATCACTATTTCTAAATTCTTATCTATAACATCCTTTTTTGTATCCAATTGGAATTTTATTCTTTAATGGTCACTCTTATTTCATTTTTGAGTCTAGCTGTTCTGGCTAAAATTTTCACTTCTACACTAACTGCATCAGTTTTCATTTTTTCTAAGGTGTCTACATCTCTTTCCCTTAATTGGTAAGCCATATCTGTATCAAATCCATCAGGAAATTTGAGTAGAACTTAATAAGGAGTAGGTTTAAGATTTGCAAAGATAGAATTATAGACACTATTATATCTGGTGCAGTAATCTTGGACTGACTCATTTGGATCTCTTTTCAAGGAATCAAATTCAGAAAAAATTTGGAGGGGATTGTTTTTATTTTCCCATTTATTTAAAAAAAGTAAAAAAGACAACTAAATCAGTTACACTACCAGCAGCTAAATCTTTAAACCACTTCTTAACTGCTCCTGTTAAAGTTTGTGCAAACAGTCTCATTTGAACATCTGAGTCATCAATTTCATAAATTTCAAAGAAGTTTGTCATCTTAGTAATGTGTTGCTGAGTAGTATATTGAGTAGTGCCATCAAACAATGGTATTTTATTTTGATAGTCATGTGGCATGTCATGAAGTTGTTGTGGTAATACCAGGGGAGCATATCTAGTAGCCATAGCTTGAAGCTTAGCTTGGCTAGGAGGTAAGGTAGAACTACTTGGAGCTGTGCTTGAAATGATAGTAGATGAACTAAAGATTGTATTCGAAGTGTTGGGAAATGAGGATGATGTATTTAAGAAATCAAAAGGTGAACTAATGGATATAGTGGATGAAGTGATTGGTGAAAATAATATTCTAGGTTGTAGAGGTAACCTAGGGATAAATGGATCTGTAGATGAGCTGGTAGTAGAATTCAGGAATGATGTAACAACATAAAGAGATGAATCTCGAGCTGGAATTATTGTGGTGTGTAATTGGGAAACTTGAGGTCTGTTTGCATAAGTCAACAAATGAGCTAATTCAATAGCTTCATCAATATCCTTTAGAATAGTAACATTGATGTCTTCAACTTTAGTTTGATATTCAGCTTTCTTAGATTTAGAACTTACTGCAACAGATTTATGTTTTTCATTCAAAAATGAAATAAAAGCAGGGTCTAAAACAACAGTTTTCAAATCACTTTCAGATTTACTTTTAAATAAGGAATGCTCAAATTTTAGATCAAAATCAATATCTTGCAGACTTACTAATTCACTTGGTAATGAATTGACTCTTATTAATGAGATTTCAGCCTCTAAGTTTTCTGTTCGTTTTTTCTTTTTACCAATTTGGTCTGGATTATCTACTATAACAGCAGGCTTAGGATCCAAGTTAGACCTGGTATAGTAGGCTTTCCTAGAAGCCAGAATCACAAATTTTCAATACCCACAACCTATAAAAACAATCTTAAAGTAAAAGGATGAATTAAATGATTCCTTTAAGACTAATTTTATGACCAAGGACTGGTTATGATCCCTAGTGGAGTCTCCAGTATGTTATCACTCTAGTAAATTCTTAAGTTGTGGGATTTTGGTTTTTATACAAAGAATACTAAAGGTAACCACAAACCTACTTCAAACTATAGGATCTAGCCTTCCTAGGGTTCAGAGAGGGCTCTCTCTTTCAAGTTTAACTTTGTTTTAATTTGTAAATATTAGGCTAGCTATGAAAGTGAAGATTTGGTTTGGTTTTGTTGGATTTGGTGGGAAAAGTTCAGTTGAAGGGTAGATAGAGGGAAATATACTTGTCCATTGGGCTATGTAGTCTAAGTCAAGCTAAAAAAACTGGGATCAAGGTCTAAAAGGTCAAATGTATCCAGGGAAAGATAGATAACCCTTGGAGATCTTGGAAAATTGGTTTTTGAGATGGTATGGTCAGGATAAAGGGCACTTAAGAATCCTTAAATCCGGAAAAGGGAAGTAGTAGACAGAGGTCAAACGGGAGAGGGAGCAATTAAGGGTTCCCTACACTGGAAATAAGAGGAAAACATATAAATGATAACTAGTTAAAAATAGGGTGCTATTAACATATCCTGTATTAATACTCCTAGTTATACATTCAGATTTAACATAAACATAAATGGATGCATGTAACAGAGAAAAGAAACAATGAAAAGTGAAGAAAATACTTCACTCCAAATAGCTCATCATAGGGATCCTGAAGTATGATGCCAATTTTCTCTGATCTAGCCTGCTACTCGAAGTTTTGACACACAAAAGCTTTAAAAGTCCAAGAAGAAATGACTATAACAATCCCAAAAATTTTATTCCACACCAAATAGTTCAAAAGAGTGAAGTTTTTATACATAATGTTTTACAAAATATCCTAGATGACTTCTAGGAATTAATTTAGGAAAATAAAATATCTTAAAACAATAATAGTGACAACTGCTTAACAAATCAACAAGCTGTCCTATTTTATTCAAAAGAAATAGACACTGTTTTAGGATAAGAAGCAATTGGCTGCTTATGTGTCCTCTTTGTTGGCTCTTTAGATTTTTTTTAGAATCTAACCCGCCTTCACTGATACTCTTTCTCACTGATACTCTTTCTTATTGATAATATTTCATTTTAGATACTCTTTAACCTTCAGTCAATTGCTTTACTACTGTAAAATATGTTTTGACAGTGAAATCAACAAACCTATTTTTTCTTTTTCATTTGTTTGTCTTTCATCCTTCATAATAAATCAGTCAATGCTTGCCAATCCTCATTTTTAGGAATTTGGATTTTTTAAAGTTTCCTTAAATTCTCATCAGCTTCAATATACCTAGCAAAGGTTGGCTTACTGACAAAAAGGTGTTTGATCTCATATTGCAAATAAAACAAATCTTCAAAAATTTTCAGCAATACTTTTCCTGTGGGAATGCCTTGACATGTTGGCTTATTCACCTGCTCCTTGGCATATTCTCTTATATTCTTGTCATAATCATTTTTAGGCATTAAATTATCATTAATAACCATGATATCAGGAAGTCCTTTTTGCCTTAAATTGGTGAATTTAACCATGAATCTAGTTATAGCAATATTCATGCCTTCACATTTTTCTTCAAGCTGCCTCATCAAATTTATTTTGGTGGTAAATTTCCTAATTTATAGGATAGTTGTTGTCCTGTCATTGATTTTTAGATCTTCCAATTCCTGTCTATTCTTTCTGTTGAGGAAATTGATTAATTTTACCGCCTGTTTTGGTTTATCAGCCAAATCTGCTTGTGTCTTTTGGATTTCTTCTTGGGCTACCAATAATAACTCTCTTTGCTCAAAAATCACCTGAATTGAAGGCCATACATCATGGATGGCTTCAATTACATTATTCCATAGGTAATTTTTTATGTATGATATTTGATCCTTGAGTGTTAATTCTTTTTGTAAATTTTTTACCTCTTCACTCAATCTGTTGGCATTTTGTTAATGAATTTTAGCATTTATCTGAGTTGATTTGTTTGTCTTCTCAATATTTTAAATCATCTTTGTCAACTTGCTAATTTCATTTGTCTTCAATGACATCTCTTCCATTGCTTTTACTAGTTGGCTGCTTTCATCTGTAGGTTGCAATGCTGTTGTGGAGGATTCAGTAGCTGAAGTTGTTGAAGAAGTCACTGGCACTGCAGTGGCCAGTGGTTCTTTGGGTGCCAAATTTTCTCCTAAAGTTGAAGGCACTGCTGCAGTGATGACTGGGATGACTGTAGGAATCACTGGTTCTTTTACTGTCTCCTTTTCTTGAACAACTTGGTCCATCTGTACTTCCATTTCTTTAATTTGAGCTGTCAGTTGAAGTATTAAACCCATCATTTCATCTTTTTCCTTTTGATCCTGTAAGACTTACTTTGTCTGAGGATGCTCACTTTGAGGAAGTTTGAGTTGTTTCCTCAAGGTAGCTATATCCTCATTTTTCTTCTTTATCAATGCTTCTGCTGCTTTGATGTTTGTAGGATCATATCCTACCTACAATACTAAATATTCTAAGGCTTTTTACCTTATATCCTTTGCATATAATGAAGATTTATCCATATTCATTTGATCTTGCATATTAGATATGGTATTTTGAAGCTTATGAGCACTCATAGCTTTTGTTGTGACTGTGGAATACAACATCTCTCAGGCTTGCCTATGAAACTCAATTTTATCTAATTCATGGATTTTGTCTGTAGCTACTTCCATATCAACTTTCTTATAGTTAGCAACTGTCTTTGGCACTGATACTGTGGGCTGTAATACTGACATAATCAATTTATTAGTTGAATAATCAAATGCTGATAGGAATATATTTTTATTACCTGGCTTTTGCTTTAAGAACCGAGAATATATTTTATTTTTGATTTCGTCATTCTTCAACTTAATTTGTTTGTATTTCTCTTTAATATCTAAATCCTTTTCCTCAGCTGAATGTGAGGAAGAAGCTTCCATACTTTGTTGCCTTTTCATCATCTAGGTATCTTCATTATTCAGTTGTTCTTCATTCTTATTTGGCTCACTGATAGCTACAGTAGCTACATTTTTCTCTGGAAAATCAGTGTTGGTATTCAAGGGCTCTGTTTCTTCAACATCTATTGTCACTTTGCCTTTAGCTGATGTATCTAATTTTGGAATTTTGTTGTAAATGATCTTGAACTTTGTTTATGTTGTAGTCTCTGTAGTATAAGCTCCCTCTTCTCTAATTCTCTTAGTGGATGTCTCTGGCTGTTTCGCAATTTCCAAAGTGTGACTAGTATTCCTTTGGTTTATTGCCTCTGTTAAAGTGTTTTCAACCCACTCAATTTGATTAGCAAACTTCTCTACTTCAGGTTTTGATTCATGGATAAAGGGTGTCAATTTACATTTTACCCTTAGTTTACTTAAGATCCCTTGTGGATCATAATTCCATGGGAAACTTTCTTCCAATTTATATTCCAGTAGTTGATTTGTTGCTTCCTTTTCTGCATCTCTATGATTACATATGAATGGCCCAATTTGATTTTTAAGTTTGAATTGGGTCTTCTTTTTGGCTTCCATGAAATTAATTGAATCAGAATTTAGGATCTGCCTAATGTACTCCAAGGCAAAGATCCTCATAGATGGATGTTTGGGTAACTTGTAAGGCAACAAGTTTGACCCAAAAACTCTAATTTCAGTGAATTTCTCATACAAATACCAGTCACCAACTTTTCTTTGTTCTGATAGCTGCAATACTTTCTTAATTTCCTCAATTATTCTAGGCTGGTCTGTTTTGGTCAACATGGTGGTCATTAGATGTACAAAAAACTCTGCAAAATCTGAATAACTGAACTTTGTACCTTCTTTTTTGAGTATGGATGTCCAAAAGATTACAGATAGAGGTTTTCCTTCTATATCCAACTTTTGAAGTGAAATTGGAAAGCTATCCGATTGGAAGAAAATAAACATGTGGAAAAGATAGGAGGTATATCTGAATACTCCTTCAAGCTGTAAATTAGTCAATTGATAGTGAATAATATCAGCAATGAAACCAACATAGTCAAAGATAACTGAAGGTGGTTGACCTGGAGAAAAGGTGGACAAAAATCCCAAGATAGACTCATTAGTGTGCTCATCAGTGAAATACCCAAGTATGAAGGAAAGCATGGAGATTACATGACTTGAACCTTCAAGGAATTTAGCAGTTGAATATGGAGGGTTTAACTTGGGAATTTTAACATGCAGGGGCATAAAATTCTGAAAAATCATAAACCTTTTGGGGAAATATAGGCCAATGTATAGCTTAGTGAGGCCTTCAATAAACAAAGGGACTGCTTGGGGGTTTGATTGAAGCTGCAACATTTGGTTTATTGACTCTGCAGTGATGGTAAATAGGACCTCTTTATTTTCATTCACAATAGCTCTTTGTTCAGGAATATAGAACTGGTGACATAATCTAATAATTTCTTGACAAGGGTGAGTTAGAGGGACTACATATTTGGGCAAATTGGACTCCAAAATATGAACTTCTTCATGATCATCTAAATATTTCTCAAAACACCAGTTATGGATATCTAACAGATTGAATTCAACTATTGGATCAACTATTTTGTAGTCAATATCAACTAAGGGAATATGCTCAATATCAACACTTGGGGGTTGTAATGGATTGACCACAGCTGCAGTATTTGGAGTCATAACAGGAGTAGGTTTGGGAGCTTTAGAACCTTCAGGCTTACTTACACTCTATTTTTTAGGCATCTTGATTTGCTTCTGCAAGTTTAAACAATTTGCAGAGGCAATTTTAGTATAGCAGAGGCTTTATTGGGAAAATTTAGCAAAATATAGTCTCTTTTTGGATTTATGCCCAATTAGGTTTCTTAAAGAAGTTATGAGGCTTTAACACTGGTATAAAATGGAAAACAGGGGTTTTCTGAGTTTTTTGATTGAGAAATGGGCTAAAAATCTGTTAAAAAAGGTTTACAGAAGATTAGGGCACCTGCAGAGGATTTCTGGCCTTTTAGAGCTTGAAATTGATCATTAAATTGTGGAAAATTGATAAATTTCCTTGAAAAAGTGCGCATTAGACAAATAGAGTTTCTGGGAAATTTTTTGCCAGAGTTTGGCCTGTTTTTGGGAATTTTGGGCAATTTTATTATTCAATTTCTTAGTTTGAAAAGTTTTTCTTTCTTTTAAAAATGGTTTTTTCAATTTGGTTGTAGGTTGAATTCTGAGAAAAATACCTATTTCAATGTAGGTATCAGCTTTGAAAGGGTTTTTATAGTTTCTGGTTGAATTGATGGCTTCCAAATTTCATCTGGAGTAGGTGCATCTCCTCAACAGTCTTCATGGGTTCAGGGAAAAGTTTCGCAGGTTTTGGGCATAAAAAATGGCAGAAACAAGATTTAAAAAGTTTATACAATCGAGAAAGAAAGACAGAGGTTAAACGTGAAAGATAAACAAATAAACGCATTAACCAAAGGTTTTATTAAAATGTATCGATTTGCATTGAATGCAGGTCTTCTCTGGTGGGAGGCGGTTTCAGATTGCAAAGGCTTTGAAAACCGGTGGTTATCACGCAAGATTCAGGTGGTAAGCTATTTTAACCTCAACGAACACGATCGAATGAGGGAAGGCGACGTGGATGGGAGAGAAATGGGTGAAACCACCCATTTCGCGTGGATTTGGCTTTCGGTCTGTCTTGCATCTTTTCTATGCGATATCATCCTCTGTCCATCAGATCTAGAAGTTTAAAGCGAAGGGCTGAGATCGCTTCGGAAGTTGCATTGGAAATAGAAAAGTGGGACCGAGCTTTTGCATAGGCGGAAGGGTTTAATATGTGGTGGGGGTTATATGGTTTAAAACATATATGAAATGTTTTAATAATGGTATAGATGGGTTAATGTTTCTTATTTAAAACCTTTGTGAATTGTTTTGATAAAACATATGCAGGCGGGTTAATATATATTATATGTTTTTTAAACCTTTTTCAATGGTTTAGAGACCATAGGGGCGGGATACATGAATAACAATATTTTTTAGATCAAAGGGCTTCATAATTTAGGTTTTTTTTATTTGCGCACATGGGATAATAGACTTTGGTCAAAAAGTTATAATAGTGGGTTTTTTTGGGGTATTTAGATATAAGGAATTAATAAGTATGGGAGGGTATTTCTTATGGATTTAATAAAAGTATGTTAAAGGTTAATATGAAAGGGTTGTGTAATAAAAACAAATTACATATTATCTCTAAGTATAGTATAAAATCAAGCATTGCTTATCTTTATATTTCCTTCACCAATACTTAGGATAAATGTAATTTTGAGGGTTTTATGAATGCTTTTGAAGGGATGAGGTTAATCATTTTGGGGTTACAATTTTACTAAGTAAGAATGTGTTTTTACTTAGGAAAAAGGGGTTTTAATGTATGAAATAAGGGTAAATGTTGATGAATGAGGGTTTAAGGTAAGAACTCAATATTTTTAACTAACCAGTCATCGAGCATTGGGTTCGGTCCCAACAAAAGTCAAAGAAATGCTCTGAGCCTATTTGACTGATAGCTTAGAATACTAAATACTCATAGGGGAGGGGAAATTAGTGATTTTTCCCGATGATGTCTTATTTACATGATTTCCCAACTGCTTTCTACATAACCAACTTTATTTATAACATTTTTTCTTCATTTTGTAGGTGCATTTAGGCTTGCAACCTTAAAACATTTTCTTTCAAAGCATAAAACTATCCAAATCTACCTTATTTCATCCGAGGGCTCAGATTGAACTATTGAGCTCCTCATTATTCTCTACCTATCTACTAATTTGTCAAGTTTAAACTGTTTGAAAAATCTTTATTCACTATCTAAAACATGAAATTGAAAGCATGAAGAGTTAAGATTAAGCTGTTTAATTGATAATTGATTATGGCATTTATTGACACTTTGCACATAATCCTTATTCTTGCAGTGAAAGTAAAAGTAGTGGCATTTAGATTTGCTCACTTTCAGGTCTTATTTTATCTCTTTTTTCTTTTGGGGTCTATATTTTTCTAAGTTCTTTGATCTTTCTTTTAGGATCTTTTACCCTTTTTTTGATTTTTTATTATTTTTCATTTTTTCAAAATATGGGAAAACAACTTGCAGAAAGCAAGGTATGTACATATTTACAAGACTATCGAAGTCAATTCAAAATTTTATGAACCCTATTATTATAGGACCCTTACAGGTTTGAAAGGTAATGACATTACAAGTGCTAGTTCTTCAACTTGTCATTACCTTTCAAACCCATGGTTGTGATCTTTGTTTCATACCCAGAATCAGAACCTTACAAGAAACTCAAAATGAAGAAACAAGAATAGATTTTTTCCACATTAGATTTGTTTCAAAACATACCAAGTGTTGGGCCTTGGAATTTTCATTTACTTCCATTACATTTCACTTATATTTCCATATTATCACCTTCACTCCACCTCCATTTCATTACATTTACCTTACCATTACCACTATTGGGTTACATTATGTTTTTCCAAAATTTATTAATTCTTAGTATTTTTAAGTGAATTTGTGGTTAAAAGTTAGAAAATGATATGCACATACTTATACCTAACAAGTGGAATTAGTTTGTTGCCATGTGTAGGTCAAAAATAAGCTTCCAGAAGACCCTTATATGGCCTCCTAAGGCCAAATTCGAATTTGGATGGAGAAGATCATGGGATCATAAAAATATGTGTCTCATTTCCTATTTGTATTGTAACTCTAAGAAGACATGTGCCTTATCACTTCCTATTTGGATTGTAACTCTATAGATATAGGGAGAGAATCATGGATAATCATTAATGAGATAGCTTCTCATATTTTGTATAAATAGGTGAAGCTTTATCCTATCAACTCATGTGTAAAATTGGAGTTATGCTCAAGCTTTGAATACATAATTAGATTGTGGCACCTTACTCATGAATGTTCCTTCATTTTAACTTGGTTTTTCTTACATATGGAGCATCTCGATTTACCATCTCTCATACTTTTAGATCAACTTCATAAAATGTGTGAGATTTACTTGCTTTTATAGATTAAAGTTTATGTGTTTTATTAGTATTAGTTTTACAATGACTGTGTAATCTTTGCTTTTCTAAAAACATTTCAATAGGAAATATTTATCCATTTTCCAATTGGATTAAGTTTGAGACAATAGAGCTCATAGTTATTGAGTTTCCTTTCATGTTTTGTTATTTAATTTCTTAGATCAAACTATCAATTCATTGTATAATTGAATAAAATATCAAGCCAAGAAGGTGACTTTTCATACTTCCAAATTGGGTGATTGAATGTTCAACCTATGCAATCATTGAGCTTTAGTTTTACATCATTTTACATTGTTTTCTAGATTTAGATCCTCATTCAATTGTAATATTGGGTGTTCTTAAATATCATTTCAAGAAAGTGATTTTATCATATTTTTAAATGCTTGAATACCTAACTTATGCAATTATTGAGTTTTCCCTTTGCATGCTTTAATTGCTTTCCTAGATTTAAAGACTAAATTATAATTGGTTGCTTATCATCTCAAGAGGGTGATTCTATCATACTTCCATATTGGATGTTGGAGTGATTGAACATACCTTAGTTGTTTTTCTTTACATGCTTTGAAATGCTTTCCTAGATTAAAATTTCAATTCCTGCAAGTGTGATTGCGCGCTATATTTTCTTTTGAATTTGTTTTCTTTCTTTTCATTACTTGATTTCATAGGTTAGTTGAATTTCATTTTCATTATTTGATTTCATAGATTAGATGAATTGGTTTTCGTTATTATGTAGTTAGATTGATCTAAACTGAAATATAATCTTTAGCACATACAATGCATGCATGCTTCACAAGATTACGAAACCCCCAGGTTGACAAATTAAATGACAGGCAATTATTTTTCCCCAACACCAAGATAAACACATTGTTTGATAGTGGTTCACAAGAAAATATTATCTCATAAAACATTGTCAAGAAGTTAAATTTAGAGACCATTCCTCGTCCTAAACCTTATCCTTTAGGTTGGGTATGTGAGAATGCAAAATTGTAGGGGACAAGGAAGTGCATACTTAGATTTGCAATCACTGCAAACTTTCTTGAAGAAGTTGAACTTGATGTAGTTCCGCTTGATATATGTGGTATTGTTTTGGGAAGCCCATATATTTATGATAGTAGAGCCATCTTTCATATCCATGACAATAAATATCATTTGTTCAAGAATGGGATTGAGTACATTGTTAGAGCACATAGCAAGAAATCAAGTTTGTCTCTTGTTAATGTTGGAAAAATCATGAGAATTGTTAATGCTAGTCAGAATTTTGCATTGTTAATGTTCAAGCATATAGATGTTGAGGAACCTAAAGCCTTTGAAGGCTATGAATCAAATGTGAAATATAATTTCATTGAGGTTTCTAATTCATGTGATAAGATGTTTCAAGAGTCTAACATGTTGCCGCCAAAAAGAGGTAAACAACACGAAGTGAATTTGCAGCAGGATGCATCATTATTGAACATTGGTGTGAACAAGATGCCAGTGTCAAAGAATGAAGGGGTAAGAAATCAAATGCAAAATCAATTTTAAAAAGAGGACATTGGTTCTAAAACTTCTTCTTGTGGGTTTCATAATGTTTTGGCTTTGAAGAAAGATGGTGCATGGTGATGAAGATCGCATTTGGTAAAGAGTCAAGTCAAGTGCAGGGCTAGACATAGTAAGCATCGCCATGGCGACAATGTTCAAAGTGAAGTGAATTTGAAATTGCATAAGTTTCCTTTGATTGAAGTCTGAGGAGGGAATGTTCAGATTCCTTCTGCTATACCTCTGAGATAATTATTGGTTAATTAATTATGTGAGAGCATCTAAATATTTTGTTGTTTTAAAGTTTTTGGATGACCAATGTTCAGAACTTATAAAAGTAGGTGTTTAAATCTTAAATATCCAGAAAAGGGCAAATATTTACCTCTTAACATTTATTTAGATTTAAAAATGGGTGTAAGGCAGAATTGTAAGAGGTTATGATTCTCTGAATATCAAAAATAAAATATCTGTTAAATCATACAAAAATATGTAAGTAAACAACGTTTACAACCCAAAAAAATGTATTTCATGAAGAAGTGACAATTTATTCATGTAGAGGAGTTATAAAGATAGACAGTCTCATAAAATTATCTGTGTAATAATTTATAAATTTACAAGGAATTTAAAATAACTTGATATTCAGCTAATATTATTCAATTTCTTCGTAAAAAATTCAATGCATGAAGAAACAACAAAATGGAAATGAATAACTTAAGAAGAATTCACAAGATGACAATCTGTTTTGAAGCAAATCTAGGATCCTTTCATAAATATGAAGCAAATTCAGATTGATTACAATTATGTTTTTAGAATCTCATCCAAGGGTTCAACCCTTTGCAATTCGACTTTGGAAGTATTTATACAACTTCTTTACAAAAAATCTATATTCAAATATCTAGATATGTTTTGAAAAATATCTAAAACTGCTTACAAAAAAAATACAAGAAAATAGTAAAATAAAATTGCTGAAATGGCTGGCACTGCTTTCAAGGATTCTGGTGTTGATCTAGCCTGATTGTGCTTCCGCTTTGTTTTTGACCCTACTGACTCATGGTTTCAGTAATTTTCATAATTCCTCCCACCTACTTGCATCTAGAATATTGTACTTGAGTAGTTTTCTGAATGTTTCATCTACCTCTGTATATATTTGGAAGGTAGGTTTAACCAAGAATAAATGACTTATCTCATGCTTGATAAGTAAATCATAACTAAGGCCCTCCATGAAATATTTTCCTGTAATTGAACCTTTTATATTTGAAAATTTGGATTTATCTTTGGCAATTGAATAAAGCTTATGCTAATACTCATTAAGATCAATCAATTTATATCCTATTCCTGTTAACCCAAGAAACCCTTTTTGATGTAAAACATAAAAAAATTCTATAGAATTTTTGGATTCTTGATTCTAAATTATGACACTTGTTTTCCAGTTGCAGCATAAGAGTTTTCTTAGTAAGAATCCTTCTTACTTCCAGAATGGCCTCTGTTCTTGTAATATCCCAAAAAGATAGAATGCAGTAATACTTAACACAATATAAGAATTGCAGCAAGATAAACAATAAATCTTAAGACAACATCAGAATTTACAGAGAAGCTGAGCCATTTTATTATATTGGAGAAGAATTAGTTACACAATGTACAAAATGTGAGTAGATCTAGCCAAAATGTTGGTCTAGAATCACTTAGAAAACATGCTGCAATAGGTACAACGTAACTGGAGATAGGTACAATAGCTTTGTTTGCACATCATCCTCCATCACTTTTTCATGAGTGTATCATGATATTTTGTTTGAAATATTCAAGATCTTAGTTGAATAAATCAACCTTCTGTTTGATCTCTTCAAGATCTCAGTTGAATGTGTCAACCTCCATGATATATCTCATTAATAAGACAGGTTCTCCAATTTCATTCACATTAGTAGTTGCTCAAATACCTTATTATGTAGATCTAGGCTTAATTAATCCACATTCACACACAAAAAAGTGGATATTTATTCATATTGAGGATTGTGGGTCCTTCCACCATTTTATTTAATTATTTCATTAAGAAAATAAAGGACTCTAATATTCCAAATATGATGTGGAATTTTGGGAATATTACAGTCCCCCCCGGAAAAATGTTGCTTGTCCTCGAGAAACTCCAAAAGTAGATGCAAAGCCATCTATTCCCCTGCAAATGGCATCCACATAAGGAATGCTTCCTCCATTTGCTGCAATGGGTTATGCATGTTTGGTTCCAAAGTTGTCTTTCAAAAACATATAGAATGACTTCTAAATGTATGGTTAGATGCCCTCCTTCTATCATGAAGTACCAAGTGACAACCATATGATGTCCAACATCATCATCAATACACGAGATACATAAAATAAAGTAGCTCTTTCCACAAAGCAAAAGCTCCATCACACAAGACATCTCTCTATCCCATGTTTTATGAATTTGATTGAGCATTATTATACTCTCATTCTTAGCCTTGTTGGACTTGTTGGATCCAAGCATCATTCCAAAGTTATGAAAAAGAAGAAGGAAAGGAGCTATATGGGTAGACAAATATGTCAAACCATATTCTCCTAAGAGTAACCACCGGAGTAAGGCCCTTTGCTGCCATCCTCCATCTCCTCCATGTAAGATGGACAAGCCAAAATCCCCCAAAAGCAACCAAAGAAACAAGAGATCTTGCTGCTTTCTCTCCTCCTCATGTGCATCATGAAGCAAAAACATACTAATGGACATATGGAATGTCACATCAGCCCAATACAAAGAAACATCATCAATGCACATCATGAGAGCATCATGCCAAGTTTTACCCAAGACAAGACACATAGACATAGGAGATGTCATGTGGTGGCCAATCTCTCTCAAGTGAAACCAAAATTAACATGCCTTCTTTTACTACATTCTATCATTGATACACAAGGCATGAACCAGAAAAATATGAGCTATTGGGTGGTAACCATACTCACCCAAGAGCAGCCAGTGTAGCCATGCCTCCTTTTTCATCTCATAAGTGTTCCTCAGGGCATGGATCAAAGAAATAGGAGCCTTTGGGCAGTGACAAGAACCTCCCAAGGGAAACCAACATACCCAAGCTTGTTGGCCCATATAAATCTGCAAGTGGTCATGCAACCCCTTGCTTATCTTCCTCATCCACTCACCCCAATATGGAAGATGAGTGATGTGCTGCATAATCATGGTATCCTCCCTTTGTAGAATACCATCTTCCCCAAACTGATGAAGAACTTTTCACCCCATAAAATGTTGAAGTGCACCTCCAATGAGATCTCTTAATGAGACCTTCTTCTCATCCATGGCCTTCCGAAACCAATGAGGTCCTAGATCTGCTGTAGGTAGAAGTCTCTCTTTGAGCTGTGAGGTTGTTACACAACAATTTGTCACCGTCCCTGCCATTCCCCATCCCGCACATTGGAGGGCTCATTCCGTGACCTGTGAGCAGAGACAAGACTTGAAAATACTTTCATGACATCCCTTTGAACATGAGCTTTCATTGCCCTGAAGACATATCTTTGCAAAAAACCCCTAAAAACACCTCTTTTTGCATTGGCGCGGGCAGCCATTTTAGTACCCGCGCCAATGGGGGATATCCTTCAAATATGGCGCGCCAATTGGCGCTCTGTCCCAGAGTCACACTCGCGCCAGCCAATTTAAGGAGTGTTTAAAAAAAAAAAAATGGCGGAGGTTTCGTCCTAACAAATTCCTGGACTGCTATCTATCTTGAGTTGGGAGGTTTGGCTATGGATTTCCATAGAGAGGAAGTGGTTTGCCACCTCTCATGGAAGCTTCCTTGATGATAGGGCCAATCCCATGATTACAGGGATCCCAACTCCCCTTCCTCCATCTATAAAATATTGCTCATCTCCATTGCAAGCTAGTCTTCAAGTCTCCAAAATTCCCAAGAGCCTTATGCTGTAAGAGCCTCCATAATTACCTTAAGGACAAATTCAAGCAAGGAGACTATTGTCAAGATCTGAAGAGAGAGGTTTGTCTCATCCTTGACAGGATTTTTGAGACGTGTTCTGCTGGCAACCCTCCGAAGGAGAATTCAGCGTCAGAACTTGGTTGTAATTTTCCTTTGATTGAATAATAATAAGCGACTATTGGTTATGGTTCCACTCTTGTTGTTGTTTATGATGATGATTTATGTCCTTTCTGATTGACATATAGTTGCATCTACTAGATTTTACGCTTGCGGTTGTTTCGTTTCTCGTGTGTGCAGGTGTCCTATCACGGAGATCATGGGGATCGTGATCTGCCAGAGCTAAGGAACGAGAGCGCTACTTTCTCTACAAGCGACATCGTTGGATTCCAGGTAGGCCTTCATCGCTAGTTGGTTTATTTTCAATTAGGAACCTGCACTGTAGCATGAATGATTGTTGCTAGACCCGGTCTGGGCTAGTAGGGATCGCCTCTATCCGCAGAGGGGATTTACCTCCACAACAGAGGTGTTCATTGAGAAAGTGTCATCAAGAAAGGAAAAAATGTTTCTCATATCTAGATGTCTACCATTTATCATCTTTACCTCCATTTCTTCATGAGTGAAGCTACATTTAGAATGCTCCAAGAATAACGGGGCCTCATCATTATCACTGCTTCTAAGTGACAACGTTGTAGATCTGCAAGGCAATACATAAAATTTATCAAAGAAAGGTACAATACTGATCTCACAACCAGTCATTGTGTTATCTCAAAATCAGACCCTGATAGGCTGCTAGTCAAGGAGACCCTGAGTAACTATTTCAAACCAAACTTTTAGTTGAGGCTTAGCCTCCTCAATCTGAGAGGGCTCTCTCAATAGGTTAATGATTTACAAATAAAGATCAGATGGCTAACTCTGTGAATAAACTGAATAAAGTGAATAATTGGTTGTACTACTAATCAAAAAACATCTATTGGGTAAATGGAGTCAAATGTGCTTTCAAAAAACATGAATATCAGTTTCATATGGAAGTCAGGGAATTTCAAGGTTTAGATGCATCAATAGAACAGTAGGACAGAGAATAAACACAATTCATGAACATATGAAGGAAGTTAGAGCACCTTCAGTGAATTATAAGTAACATACATTCATGCCACTGCAAGTAATTTAAAGAGAAACATCGTGAGAAAATCAAACATTCATAACCCTTTCTGAATCTTGAGTGATGAAATAAAACTCTCTGTATTAAGATAAAAACACAGTTCTCTGATATCACAAAAAGTATGCTTGTTCAATGAAAATTCCAACCCTATGCAATTTGATTTCTTCCCTCTTATAGAGTGGTCATTACATCCTTGGATTCCTTCCAAACATTTGAGAAGAAATTCGAATTTGACACCTATCAACTTCTAAACAAACTTCTTTTACAAACTGATAGTTAAACTATCTGTCTTACAGTCCTAATACAACTAGGACTAAAACACTATTTATTGTATTTTAAAAACCTTTAAAAACCTTATCTAATCATTAAAAACTACACTTGACATCTATTTCTTCTAGACTTCAACCATGATGTTGTTTATCTTCTTGCTGTTAGACCCCATCAACCTGCTTCTTATCCATTCCTGCAAAATAGGAGCATGTTCCCTGTATAATAGCTGAATGCCTCATTTCTGTCCATTCGAACCAACTGCTGAAGAACTGGTACTCAAAAAATGTGGAAAATGTCTTATAACCTTCATTTGAATTCAACCTTCCATTTGTGAAAATCCTAAACTTCCAAAATGGTGCAAAAACTGTCAACACTGCTGCGCTACGAAACTACTGAGTCTGCTGTTTTCGTAGCGCAGACTTTTCCTTTTAAAATCATGCTTCAAACCTCCATTTTTATGTGCCAAACCTCTTGGATCTTCATTGACATTATACATATACCTCCCACCAACATCAAAGCTCAAAACCAAACCCTTTTCACCTTTGAAAATTGCAAAAATTCTTCAAACTGCATCCTACAGCAGTTTCGTAGCGCGCTACGAAACTGCTGAGTCTTCACTTTTCATAGCTTCCTTCCAAAATTTTAGTTTTCAACCCTTTAATACTATATTTCCAGGTGTATATCAGCTTTCATAACACATAAACATCAACTTTAAACAACTCCAAAAATGAGATATTACCACATAACCTCAAAAATTTGTTAAAGAATGAAACTTACTGTTTGCACTTATTTTAGCTGTGGCTGATCTTCAAACTGTGCTAGATGTATTTCCAGGTCTCCTACTCTCCTCTTAAGCCTTCTATTGTTTTCCCTTAGCTTGGTATTGACCATCCTAATGAATTTTTCTTCTTTGATTGCAGGTAGGGTCCATATGAAGAATTGAGCTTGACTATCAATTAATTCAGGGTTTGTATTTTTCTCCATCTCCCATAGTCCTTTCATCCTTTCAAAGGTTTCCCTTTCTTCTGCATGCACTCTCACATTTTTCTTCAAATTATCAATCTCATTATTTGAAAATTTGAGTTTGTCTTTGACATCTTCATAGCTGCTCTTTTCCTTCTGAATATTGAAAACCCTGTTTATGTCTTCTTCATGCATTGAAAATGATGTATTTGTGGTTTCTTCAAAAACATTAGTACTTTCACCTCCTGTTTGATCTATCTCCATGTCTGACTGTTTCAACTTCTTGGAGTGCCTAGTTGAGGGTTTTCTGGGCTTAAAGATAAACTCTGCCACTTCATCCTAAAAATCTAACCCTTTGGATGTCTTCAATTTCTTTGATTTGTTGTCACCTGTATACAGTTTGATGAAGTCTGCTTGCACTAGGGGAGACTCTTCAATGTCAATAGCTTGAAGTATATCATCCAAATTACCTCTTGACCCCTCTATAACTACAACCTTACCCTTTTCCTTTAACCTTCGACTCCTAGTCAACTTCTTTTGATCTTTTTTACTAGTTGACTGTTCTAGAATTGTCTCCTTAACCAGAGTTTTCTTCTTCTGTGTGGATTTAGGAGTATCTTGGATATTCAATGTTGTTCTTATCATTGGTTCTTTAACTTTTTTCTGAGGCTTGAGCTTAACAAATCTTCCTGACTTTGTTTCTACAGGGGCAGTAATCTTTGATGGAGTTTTTTCTTTAGCTTGAGGACTAACACTTGTTCCTTCAATCCCAATTCTACTAAAAAAGAGGAATTCAACCCAATCTTTGTTTGCTTTCTAAAGCTCATGTAAGACTATTAACTTGAATAAGCCAAGGTGAAATAATGAGGTTTCACATGACTCAACTTTCATTTGTACCTTATCAGACATCTTAGCCAAACTTCTGAAAAGATAAAAAGGTAAATCTAGAGATATCATCCCTGTGAAATGAAGCAAGAGTTTAAAGTGATAAGTATACACCTTGTGTTATCTCCCTTCGCAGGTGAAGTACCTCTGAATATTGTAGAGAAGATTGGAAAATGTATCTTTGACATAACTTCTTGGCACAACTTTGTTCAAGTTAACCTCTGTAAACTATGGTTTTAGAAATATTTTGCAGGGTACCATGTCAAACTTAAAGTTTTTAAACCACCTATCTTTTCCTCTCGTAATTTCTGTAACTGCTGATATCACTTCAGGGGAATTTGGTAAATTGAGGAATCCAATCTTTGAATTTGATCCTGTGAAGTTTATGGAAAATTCTTTGGTGACTTGAGTGTGCCCTCCTTGAAGTTTTTCACAAAACCTCCAGCAACCTACTTTCTTAAAGGCTTCTTCAACATACTTGTCTTTTGTAATGGCTTATATACCTTCAGGTTCTATTCTTAAGCAATGAACAGACCTATGACTCCTTCTTTCTTCAACCATTTTCTTCTTAATAACCTTGTATCTTTAGAAATATATGATAATCGCTTTGAAAACCCCGTGTCTTAAGAAAATTATCGAATTAGCAATCAGAGCTTCCTGTTGAATGAACTGGTTCGCTCGGTAAATGAGTTCAGCCTCGCTTGATAACAATTTTTCTTCCACTAGCAATGAATTTCAAACTCACTTGATAGCAAGTTTTGAAAATAATGATATAACCTAAATTTGAATGAGCAGCCTCACTTGAATTTGTTTCAGTTCTGCCTCGCTTGAAATATAGTTTCACAGCCTCGCTTGAAAACTTTACATCCTCGCTTGAATACTTTACAGCCTCGCTTGAATTTGTTTCAGTAAACTCAGGAATTTCACCACTAATTTCTTCTTAAAAACATAAGAATGCATGCACTATTGTCTTGCATGAGACAAATGAAGTCGAAAAATGGCCAACTGTTTTAAAATTTGAAAGGACCAATGACAACTAACCCTTAATCGATGAGAAATGACCCCTAATAATTACAATGTATGGTTGCATGTGTGAAGGAGAACTCGTGGATGACACTTAATGATGAGGAATTTAACTGTATTTGACAGATGTGACAGCTCAATCGTAAAAATGAGAATCCCCGATTTCGTAGCGCATGATTTGCAAATTCAGGTTTTTGCGCTACGAAATCACCAACATTTTCGTAGCAAAAAATTAACTTTTTACACTGAGCGCGCTACGAAAACGTGGTTTTGTGGCTTATTTATCAAATTTTCAAAAAAAACTTTAAAATGGGTTTCAAAACGTGGCATAAGATCTTTGAAGAATGAAACAAGGTTAATGAACATTGTTTGGTGATGGAATGAGAATTTCAACCCATGATCTATACCTTTAAAAATATAAAAATGAATCTAACCCTATCTAGCATTATGACTTAAGAACAAGTGTAACTGACCAAGTTTCAGGAATTTTTTATAGTGATAACACATTGTACAAAGGATTATTCTCATCCCTTCTTCTGAAACTCTACACTTAAACTCAAGAGGTTGAATGTAGTTCATCCATGACAAACTAGGATAACTTTTCATCTCCTCCTTGATTAGATCAAGGGTCCTCTGCACTATGATATGTTGCTGCTTCAAATCAGCCTTTGGATCTAACCCTTGGTCATGCATTGGCCCTGATTGCATGTCCCCATAAGTTTCAATAATATCTACTGAAAAAATAGGAAATGAATGTGTATGCATACCTTGGATCAACTGATATGTGGGAACCTCTTGACAGAACACAAGAGTTCCTCCAACCGGGACAATGGTGTCTCCAACTACTGGTAAGAGAGATGGCTTCTCTTCTTCCAATGTACCAGCACTAGAATATTCCTCCTCTTCCTCATGCATCTCCTGAATCATGCATGGGACTCTATATGTCAAGAGCTCAAGACCATCTTGCAAAGTTGCAAGTGTCTCTTCTCCAGATACAAGTACCTCTACAGATGGTGGTGAATGTAGTGAATCCTTGTCCAGAGTGATAAGAATGACATCCTCCTTTGTTTCCTTAGGAAATGTCTCTTTGTGGCATATCTCTGTCTTCTTCTCATCAAACTTCTTCCTCAACTTGTGAAAGAAATCTGAATATTTAGTCACCTTTGCATGCTCCATGTGACCAAACCACCAATCATTGGCTTCATCTAAAAGATGAAGTGCTACAATTTGGACAACCTCTTCTTCAACTACAAGATGTAGCCTGAAAAATGCATCTAACTCTCTCCTCCAAGCCTTAACAGTGCTTGAGGAAGATCCATCAAATGTAGGCAAATATAATCTATTATGAATTTTTCTTCTATTGCTGCTATAGGATCCTCTTTCTTCTTTTTATTTTGAAGAATTGTTGGAGAGTTAGCTTCTCCTTGAATGCTCTAGACTATGCTTTGTACTATTCAAGATATAGATTGAGGGTCTCATGAGTCTCAGGTTCATTTATTCCTTCATTTATGCACCCTTCACCTTCTTCAAAGAAAGTGGGCATAGTGGATCTATGAGAAGATCTAGGATTCTCTGGTTTTCTTCTTTGCTGATAGGAAGTGCTGGGACCTTCCTCATCACATCTTCCTCTTGGACCTTCTTTCTGCCTTTCCTCTTTCATTTGATAGACCTCCTTAGAGATATCTTGCATAGATATACATAAATGAGTGGTAGAATTTTCTTCCTCCATGATAGATCTCATCTATCTGCTTCTTCTTTAGATGAAAAATATGAAGTGTCCACAAGCTGAGCCAAAGATCATGCTCTGATACCACTGTAATATCCCAAAAAGGGAGAATGCAGTAATACTTAACACAATATAAGAACTGCAACAAGATAAAAAATAAATCTTAAGATAACATCAAAATTTACAGAGAAGCTGAGCCATTTTATTATATTGGAGAAGAATTAGTTACACAATGTAAAAAATGTGAGTAGATCTAGCCAAAAAGTTGGTCTAGAATCACTCAGAAAACATGCTGCAGTAGGTACAACTTATTCTGCGCTATCCCTTCAGCAGAATATGAACATATAACTGTAGGCTAAAAAGGAAAATGCAGATCTACTCAAATCTGGAGCTCAGATGATGGAAATATTCAAGATCTGGCCAATGTGATGGATTCCAAAGATAACCCAAAAAGGATTTTCCAGATTTGCAACTTTGGAAAATCACCTCCCTAGGATTTGATCCTTGATCTGCTGGGAAATACAGATCTGAAGCTAGATCTGACAAATAGATGGCTAAAATATGATATCAGATCAGATCTATGCTTGAAGGGATGATCCCTTCTTCAGATCTATGAGCTAGAAGCTCTAGATCTAGCTTCTCAATCATCCAATGATGATTGCAGCTACTGCAACACAACTGCTAACATAAACTGTGCTGTGAGGGAAAGAGAGGCCTTATGCCTGCTGAAAAATGCTGCAATAAACTCCAGGCTAGTGGTAATACTGATGGCAATGTGAGGGAATGATCCTTCACATGATTGCTAGCTGAAATACTAGCAACTTCCTTCCTCCTTTTGGATCTGCAAAATAGACAACGTAATTCCTGAAAGGAAATACTACTGCTAGGAGGTCAATAAATTTTGGCTTGATGCCATATCTACAATGAAGCTCTGGGAAGCTGATATTTAAGCCCAAGGTGATAGGAATAAACCCTCACCAGCTCTCCAGTTGAAGTACTGAAGACAACTTCCTCCTTCCAAACTGATCTTCAGAAATCTGCAATTTCTGAATATGGATGTTCTGCAGAAAGTAGGAAAAGAGATGTGGCACTCAAAGCCTGATGTAGAATGAAGTAAAATACTATTTATAGAGCTGCTCTAAGAAAGAGGTGGGATTCCCAACCAGGAACACCTTGTGCTAAACATCACCTGCAATCTCTGCTAAACAACCCAAGAAAGCAGTGGAATGTCACATGACAATTCCAGATCTGAAAAGATCTTACATCAAGAATAATCAGCATGCCCTCATCCTTGCCTTCATCTTATTTATATAACTTTTGAGCCATCCCAAGCCTTGGCCCTCATATAGACTGTGCAGTGTATGTGGAAAAGATCCTCTAAGTTGGACTGCGATGTTTGACCAAATCAACATCATGTCTAGGTGCAATGTACACCTTCTCCATCAAGTGTGCTTTGTTTGCACATCATCCTCCATCATTTTTTCATGAGTGTCTCATGATCTTTTGTTTGAAATCTTCAAGATCTTAGTTGACTAAGTCAACCTTCTGTTTGATCTCTTCAATATCTCAGTTGAATGTGTCAAACTCCATGATCTATCTCATTAATGAGATAGGTTCTCCAATTTCATTCACATTAGTAGTTGCTCAACTACCTTATTATGTAGATCTAGTCTTAATTAATCCACATTCACACACACGAAAGTGGATATTTATTCATATTGAGGATTTAGGGTCCCTCCACCCTTTTATTTACTTAATTCATTAAGAAAATCAAGACTCTAATATTCAAAATATGATGTGGAAATTTGGGAATATTATAGTTCTATCTTCTATATTAAATTATTCTAATTATTCTTTGGTTTTAGAATTTAGAATTCGAGTAAGAGTTGTGGCTCTTGCTGGTTTCATGCCCAATTACTTCTTTACATATGTAATTAATCCTTTAGATTTCTTAACCAACTCATCTTGTTCAAAGACAATTTGAATTGATGACCATATTTTAGTGATGGCCTCATTGATTTATATCCAGATGTTTTCTTTGGCTTATGATATGGTATCACCAAAAACAGATTGATTTTCTAAGGTATCAATTTTTTGAGCGAGCTTGTGTGTTTTCTGTATTTGCATTCAATTTCTCTCTTGGAATTTAGCAAGCTGAGCCATCAAAGTTTCAATCTCTTGTCCTTCAATGGACAAGTCATCCATTTCCTTTATTAATTATGCTATTGGATCTGTACCTATTGATGTAGATGCTTCACCTGCTGCTGTACCTGTAGGTGGAACTATTGCTGGTGCAAAGGATGTTACTGGAATTACTAATAGAGCACCAGTTTGCTCAGGGCCTGACTGCTCTTTTTCCTTCATAAGTGTTTCAAGTTCTTTTTCCATCCTAACAATTTGTGCATTTTTCTCAATTATAATCCTAAACATGTCTTCCTTTTCCTTCTCTAACTCTCCCATTTCTTTTTTTGTGGATCTTCTATTGTTGGGAGTTTGAGTTGTTTTATCAAAGAAGCTACATTTGCATTTTTACCTTTGATTATATCCTCAAATGCTTCTACATCAGTGGGAATATATCAGAATTTTCTCACTAAATATTCCAAATATTTTATCTTTGTATCCTTGGCTAGAGAAGAAATCCTCTCTATTTTCAGTTGGGATTGTAAATTGTTGACTGAGGTTTGTAATCTTGATGATGTCATAGCTGAGTTTGTGAGATAATAAAATATCATCTCACTAGACTGTTTGTGCAGATCTATCTGGTCAATAGGATGAATCAAATCTGCATCAAAAGAGAAAACTGACTTATTGTAATGATCTATTGTTCTTGGATGGGTGACCTTTGGCTCTAAGAACGAAATTTGCATTCTTCCTTTTTCTGTATCAAAGGCTGAAAGTAGTCTATGTTGTGAAGAGGATGTCTGCTTCCAGAACTGAGTATAAGTAGAAGCTTTTAAAGCTTCATTCTTCTTTTTTATCTCCTTGTAAATTTCAAATATGCTTGGATCCTTTGGATTTTGTTGCATTTACCCTGTCTGTGATGATGATGCATCTTGTGAAGCTAAAGGAGATCCAATCACTATTTATACTCTTGTAGGGGATAGAGATACAAATTGCCCTGTCATGACAATTAGATGCTGTTGTGTAGCATATTCTTGTTGTGATTCATATGTGTCATTTTTCTTCTGCCTTTTAGTGTATATCTGGAACTCCTTCCCTGAAATATATTTGACAATAGGGGAATCACTTTCTCTCTGTATTTTATCATGCTTCTCTTTAGACACTGGAGTGTGAGATATGGTAATCGATATATTATATTCTTCTGCTTTGTGAAGGGTATTTTCTAGCCATTCATCCCTGCTCATGTATTGTTCTATTTCAGGTCTAGGAGTGTGTCCATATGGGGTAGCCTTATGCTCTACCCTCAAATTGGAAATTACTCCAAGTGGGTCATAATACCAGGTGAAGCTAAGCTTGAAATTCAGAAGCTTTAACAATGCATATGCTTCCCTCATTGCTGATCTAGTATTACAAATAAAAGGTCCTATGTGAGCCTTGTTTTTGAATTGAGCCTTTTTCCTTTCTCATACAGATTAAGCTGATCCATATTAATCATTTTCCTAATGTACTCTAGAGAAAAAATTCGAAGAGGGACATATCTAGGCAATCTGTATGGTGGTATCTCACATCCATTTACCCTGATTTATGTATAATTTTGGTATAAGTACCAATCTCTTGTTTTAGTTTGTTCACTCAACTCTAGGATTCTTTTAATTTTTGTCCCAATCCTGGGCTCTACATCACTGTTTAGTAGACTTATGACCACATGTAAAAATTGATCCACAAAGTCACTAAATGTATATTCAATGCTATTATTTATTACTAATGGTGTACACTGAATTACTGATTTTGGATTTCCTTGACTGTCCATATTTTGTAGGGGAAAAGAAAATCTATCTGACTGATAAAATATGAAAAAATATACTAAAATAGAAGCATATTTGAACACTCCTTTTGTCGTAAACCTTATAAGTTGCTCATGAATGGAATCTGCCAGGTATTGGCTATAATTGAAAATCATAGGTTTTTCCTTTGATGTTAAACTTGACAAGAAACCTATTATGACCTCATCGACCCATTGGTTAGAATGATAACCTAACAAGCACACAACAATGGATATGATATGTTTATTCATGTCTGGGAACATAGATGATTGATAAGGTGGATTGGTTTTAGGCCTTTGAGCATCTTCTAGCAATAATATTTCAAATATTTTGGTTCTTTGAGGAAAATCCAATTTCTCATAGATATCCATGAGGGATTCTGGAGAAAATGGATGCCATGATTCAGGATTGTGGACTTGAAACATTCCATGATTCGACAGTGATAGTGAACGAGATCTGTTGGTTTTGGGAAATTATGGCTCTCTGGCTTGGGAAATACCTAATATGACACCATAAGACAAAATATGGGAAAAAAAAAGTTTTGGGGAAAGATGAATTGTGGAGATGATTGCTGGAGGTTTAATTCATTAGTTTTGTCTAAGAATTTTTTCTTTAACCAATTTTATAGTTCGAGTAAATCGAACTCACAATTAGTTTTTGAAATTTTGTAATGCTAATCTTCCAAATGTTCATGATGTAAGTCCACAGGATGAGGGAGCATATGGTTTTTAGAACTATGAGATTTATTTTTGGAAGACATAGTTGCACAGGAAAAAGAGGAATTGTATTACCCGAAATTTCCTTTGCCGTGTGAAAAGTTTGTAAACATATTCAATAAGCTTCCTGTTGACAAAATCTTGCCTCGGTTGCTGTAACAGGTGCAATGATAGAGTCCTTTAGATGGTGACAAATAGTAGCAGTAGCAGGATGAATTATTAGTTTGATAGTTGGTTGAAGTTTTTTAAAAATAATAAACTAAAAACGTTGGAAACTTGTGGTTTTATTGGTGCATTTGTCCGTTATAGAGGAGTAGGGGAGTGTAATTAATGTGCAATGGATGATTTGGCATGGAAAAATGTGATTGGTGGATACAAATTCCACTTGGCGGGATGAGAGTGGTAGCATACGTTTTTGTGGGAGCGGAGTTAATGGCTCTTTAAACGAGTGGAGGCAGTTTTCAGAGGGGGGCAAGGGGCATGATTTACAGTATTGGAGTAGTGGGGTGCGAAATGAACGGAGGGAGGGCACGTGGCGAAAGTGGTATGTAGGGAGAAAATTTTTCGCACCCCCTCATTGAATAAAAATCTAGTGGGCTAGGGGGGTGTGAAAAGCATACGGTCGGTCTGCTTTTCTTCACGCAGATCATGATGCTATTAAAAATAGCAGCGATTTAGTCGAAGAAACAACAAATTTTTTTCAGATGCTTAATATTTTAAACCCCTTTTTAAAATTTGGATAATCACAGTTATTACATAATTAAATGTAATTTAAACAAGAAGAAGAGGGCATTTAATTTTTCTCATTTCGTTTTGATATTTTCTAAGCTTATATTGAACACCATCTCTATTTTCATTCAATTCAATGACCTGATTTATTCTTCTAGGAAAATCATTAGGTTCTTCATCTGTTCCTTGTAATAATTTCAAAACAGGAAAGGCTAACTGTGTGGGAAAAATGGCTTCAGTGCCATAAACAAGATGAAATGGTGATTTACTTGTTGATATTTTTTGTGAAATTCTGTTTGCCCAAAATGCATACTTGAGATGGCTATCCCAAGTTCTCTTCTGATTAGTGAGTACTTTCTTGATGATTTTAACCAGAATTTTATTTTAAGATTCTACCAATCCATTTCTTTGAGGGTAATATGGGGTAGAGTGATTTAATAAAATTTGGTACTTCTGACAAAACTCAATCATCTTAACACTACTAAAATCTTGTGCATTGTCTGTAACTATCTACCTTGGGAAACCAAATCTAGACAATATATTTTCTTCAATGAATTAAATAAAAATGGTTTCAATAGCATTTTTGATTGGGATGGATTCTACCCATTTTGTGAAATAATATGTGGTAGTGAGAATCCATCTATGTTTATTGTTGTCTGCTGGGTGAATCTCTCCAATAAAATATAGTCCCCACTGTAAAAAAGGTGCTTCTACTAGGACTGGAACAAGAGGAAGTGATGGTAATCTATGTTTTCTAGAAAAAATCTGACAGGGTATACAACTTCTGAATTTTTCTCCCACTTGTGCAAACAACTTGGGCCAATAGAAACCTGCTCTAAGAATCTTGTATGTTGTTTCTCTCCAAGCATAATGACCTCTGGCCCGAACCTTGAGGTAGGCTCTGCATGATCAACTTACATAGCTGCATGGAGTACGGTAGAATCCCCCATTATGGTCATTCGGGAAGTCCCTTCGAGGGCGACTCCCATACAATTATTGCGAGCTGGAAAAGCATCAGAGAGAAAAGCACCATATCCATATCACAACTTCCCACCTACGCTCCGCCATCCATTCCAAGTTGGAGGACCTAGGGAGGAGTATCCTGATCCAACAACTGACGAAGGGGATGGAAACAGGGAGTCTACATGATGCGGTTCAACTAGTGGATACTCTTGGAACATCTGAAGTAATAAGTCCTCGAGTGAGCGTGGGTGTATTATGGGAGACCGTCAAGCACATCCGACGAAGATTAGGGGAAATATCGTGCCAAAGCAACGTGCCATCAGACGTTCAACAGGTAGTCTCACGATCAGGCAAATCGTTGAGCATCTGGGAGTTGTCATTTTATACTCCCAGAGAAGCACTAGGGAGTCAGGAGGCAGGGGAAGGAGGGGGACACTAGAAACAGACTAGATATTTTAGTATCAAATTACCCAGACAGATAAAAGCACCTTTGAGAAAAATACTCCAAAGGCTTCAGGATCGAGGTATCATTAGCCGGAGAAGACCCTGGCCGACCCATGTGGCCTGCTTGATGAACGTCAGTGACGAAGACATCGTAAATCGGTTCGCGGGCATCGTGATAAGTCCCCTGTCCCACCATAGGTGCTACGAAAACCTCTATCAAGTCTAAACGATTGTCGACTACCAGATCCGCCGATCCGCTATATCCACCCCTGCCCATAAGCACAAATCCTCAGCATGGAAGATAATCCCAAAGTACACCAAATACTCACACATAGTAAATAAAGAAGGTGGTAAGACCCTTGCTGAGTTCCCCAACAACATAGAGCTTAGGAAGCTTGGACTAGAGTCATTCCTTACAAGTCAAGATCTGAACAACGAGGAGCACATGTACAAGACCTTATATCAGGTGTACATATGAGATGTACAAAGTGTGATCCATCGGTCTGAACCATTGTTGTGTGGGGGGGGGGGGGGGGGGATGTGAGGAGGAGGGTGGCCCCACCCACCCTTAGATAGAGCATGTAGATGTGCCATGTTGGCCTTTTGGATTCCTTCGGTAACCCTGCCCGGAGGAAGAAGCTATCAATAAATGAGGGTACGCACACATTCGACGCAAGGTTATTACTTACATGAGTTAGAAGGTAAGTACCTTCCGTCAGTGCGAGGACGGGTTCGAGGACCTAGATGTTGCGTCAAAGGGATACTCAATATTCCCAGGACAGAGCTATCTGATGTGAGAGTGTCACGTACAGTTCCTTTGAGAAGGGTGTGATACCACCACCTATCAGGCTCGAGGAGCGGTCCACGGAGCTGCATCCCCACTCACCCAGTCTATGTACATTTCTCCTTCCAGGAGGTCGGTTGCCTATCCCAGATCTTCCCATTTTCAAGAAGATCTCGGGCTCGATCTGGTTTAGTATGAAGGTGATTTTATTCCCATTCTTATATATATGGGTCCATGCAACATTTCCATGATATCATCATGATCAATTAATGGGACCTGGCCGAAAGGTCTTCTTGCCTCTATCATTAGCTTGGGTAGTATCTGTTTCTGGTGTTCCAGTAACCTTTCAATGGCTCCCCCAATGAAAAGAAAGTGTCTGAAGTGTTAGCTCCCTGTAAGTTGCTAGATTTATTGAGATACAAATGGACAGGGGTAACATCAAACCAAGCTTTGGAATCCAAGGACCTAGCCTTCCTGGATTCGGAGAGGGATCTCTCTAGTAGATGCAAAGATGTGAACTTGTTTGTTAATTAGGGTTGATTTTAGGCTAGATGTTAAGTGCAGGGTATTTTGATTGTTTTTGGTTGGGTATGATGCTCAGATAGATTTAGATAGAAAACAAGGGAGATTGTTAAGTCATTGGGCAATGGAGAGTAACAAGGTCATGATAAGTTCATCAATGGTTTCAAGAGCATTTGCAGGGCAATTTTAACTTGGTTGGTGGATATTTTAAGGTTGTTAAGGGTCATGAGATGAAAATTAAGCTTGAGAACAATAAGCTAATAAAGGGAAAAAACTGAATCCTTTATGTGCTTGTCAATTGAGAGAGTTAGAAGATTTATGAGCATAGCAAGAGAATCAAAGGCATAAGAAAAAACTTATCCATTTGATTTTAGACTGAAAGCAGATAATCAACCAAGACAAACATTTAGATGAAACATAGAAAGGCAAGAAACTTATTTAATTTTCGTAGATTTCATCATTAAGAGCAAAAAAACATTTAAGATGCACAAGTAGTTATAACCATAGAAGAAGAGAAAACTCTGAAAATCTAAAGTTACAGCTGTGAAGGTTACTTGAAACAAATTTAGCTAGTAAAGGCAAAGAGCATGATTCAAACAGACTTCTTTGACAAACCTAGGAAAAGCTGCTTTAAAGAGGTAATTCCAAGGACAGAGTATTTCAGTGGCCAAAATATGCAGGGCTAGCCATAAATCATACTTGACACTAACTTATCTAAACCATTAAAGAAATGGACAAGCTAAGAAATTCTTAGAGAGAAAGAGATGGATTCCCTAACATATCTCAATAGAAGAAAACATTGAGGCAGTGAAGGACAAACAGAAGTAAGGTGCCATCAGGAAACATTTCTTAATCTAAATTTTTTGTCCTACTGCAAAATAGCAAGATGGAAAACATAATGGAAAACTAGAAAACATGAACATAAGAAACACTTCACCATCAACCAAGATTATGGATCCTACAAATAGTCTCTCTCCATCAACAAGCAAACCAGGGCATGCCTGAGCTCCAAGACATGAAATTGTTATCAAAAAATCCAAGAGACTATGTATTGCTTCAGCATAAGTCATAAAAATCCAACTAATACATAAGAGCCTCATGCTCTATTTATGGAGAAAATGAGGAGGTGGAAACCCTAAGAGGCTTCTAGAAACCCTAATTTAGCCATAAATGTCATAAATGTGCTTAATGACCATGCAAGGCCCAAGACACATAAGAGATAAGATAATAAATGAAAAACATAAAAACATAACTCCCAAATCAAATCAGGAGTGATTTGTCCCAAAAAAACATTAAAAAACTAATTTTTCATTAATCAGTGTCTTTTGTTGACTTTTTGGCAAAAAGCTGTCTCTGTGCGTAGCGCCATTTCAGCAAAAAATAGGGTCTATTGCAGCTGAGTTTTGGACCCTTTCCCAACATTAGATTTGGCCCTGTGATGGCTCGTTGGAAATATTGATGAGTCTAATTTCCAAAAATACTTTATTTGTGCAGAATGGATGCCATTTACCTTCTCAAAAATCAAATCTCCCATGACTGCTCTGTGCGCAGCGCTAGGCCTAAAAAGGAGGCAGAAAGGTCAATTTTGAGGTGTTTTTTGACCTTTTGAGGGGGAAAAAATGCTCCAATTGACCTGAAATTTTGTGGGTAGATTGTTGGTGATATTAAAAAGCCAAAAATATAAAATCAATCAGCTGAGGATGCCCCAACTTTGTGCGTAGCGCCTAGGGTGCTGCGCTCCTAGAGGTCAAAATTTGGAAAAAAAAAAAAGTTTCCGGATTTGCCTCAAAATTGGTGTGTGGAACCCTCAAGGGGTTTTAGACACATGCTGAGAAGCATAAACCAATATCCTGAGGCTGTCATGCACTTTGGTCCTTTTTAGCTCTTCTAGCTCCATGAGGGCTTGCTTGAGTTTGGCATTAGAAAGCATGCTCTTCCTTGCATAGTGTTTGACCATTTTCTTCTACAGGGCAAGGCCCCTCTTCACCTATTTGAAATGTTTATGCTCCTGTTTATAATAGTATATGACCCTTTGTGCCCTTTCAAAGTCATTTTCCTATTATTGAAGTTGGGCATCCTTTTCTAAGAGGAGAAATTTAGCACTTATCCCTTGGTCCTCATTATCACTGTCTAGATCAACAAAAAGAGGCCCTTGAGAAGTCTTTTTGATCCTTTTGCTCCTTCTTACTTGTACCTTCTGCTCAAATTTTTCCATTTTTTCTTTGCCTTTTTTCAACATTTTGGCTGTTTGAGAAGAGATAGCCCTTTGCCTTTTAGAGGTAGAAAACACATTTCTTCTCCCTTTGTGATATGTGCATGTGAGAGGGGTAAAAATGGAAGTTTTAAAGGCAATGATATCATCATTTTGACCTTTAGTTTGCTTGATATCTTCTGCACTTACCTCACTCTAATTTTATTTGTCATGCATGGACTGATTTTTGTCAAGACAGTCATGATTGCTGTCATGACTTTTTCTTGACTTTCTGGTGTACTTTGATGGCTGTCCTCCTCATCATCTTGCCCCTCCTCATCATCTGGCTGCTCTTCTTCATCATTTTTCCCACTAATTTTATCTCTTTTTTCCTCTTCATCTTGCCCACTGCTCTCATATTTATGGATTCCTTCACTAATTTAATCGTTTCCATCACTTCTTTCTTCATGGCTACTCCCCTCCTCTTCACTGTTTTCTTCATTTTTATCACCTTCTTCTCCACTGCTCCCTTCTTTTCCATAATTATCTGTCTCAGTTTCCCCTTGATTGTTGCCTTCTATTTGTTCTTCACTAGGGCTACTGTCAGCCCCCTCACTTGGAAATTTAGGGGAAGAGGTAAGAGGTGAAACTCTTTGTGGAGAAGGAACATGGGGAGATGATGGATGTGTGGAGGTAGATGGTTGTGAAGTGGAAGGTAAATTCTGCTGGATGAAGGCCCGGGGGTCTGTAAACACATCATGTGAAATGAAGGTTTCCCAAGATATTGGTTGCTGCTCTAGTTGGTATAGGACAATCATTTTGATCAGGGAGTGATGAAAGAGGCTTGGAATTTGGTGGTCATAGCTTTTCTTCTTGACAAATGAGGCCATTTTATCAATGCTTTGGAAAAGGTAGTAAGGTAGGTTCATCATCTTGTCCCTGGTAAAATGCATTAGCAACCTTATATGATATGAGTAAATCCGGGAGTATCTCCCCTCACATGTGAAATAACTGATTATCTTCCTCATCAATGCAGCATACCTCTCCAGAAAATGGGAAAAAGGGAAAAAAGCCTTACAATTTTGTTGATAGCTGGGTTTCAAATAGGGCCCATAATAACTCAACTCCAGATTATTTTGTTTGAACCACACCTCACCAATGTCTGGTATACCTGTTGCTTTGGAAATGATCTCAGATGAGAGCTCAAATTGTACCCTTGCCAGATTGACTTGATGGTTTTGTAAGCTACAGACAAACAATCTAGTTAGGTCTGAATGGCTACTGACTTGCTTGACCTTCTCACAAAATTTGTAGCACCCTACATCCTGGAAGCATGAAAGGATCATAGGATATGAAGTGAGTGGAGTGGTGTCTAGGGGCTCAAATATTTATGCTTTTCCTCCATGATGTTTTGGCTTGGTGGGAGTATGACTCATATCACCACTAGTATGACTATCTCCCTCTAACATGATGACTGGTCCAAAAAACAACAGTAGGACCTTTGGAATTTTCTTGAGGGTTTTTGGGCAAACTAAGTGCTTTTAGTGGATTTAGGTCAACTCTTTGCAAAACTAAAACTAAGGTGAAAATGATTTTTTAAGAGCTTGCAGTTGGGTTTTAGAGGTTAGCCTATAGTCACGCAATCTTCTTTTTGTACTCAAAACCAATTTCACTTGCAAACCCTAACTCAAAGACTAAGTAATTGATCTTTATATAGTGTAGGGTTTGGTCTAATTTTGACTATGGATGACTTCCTTGTTTTTAGAAAAAGGAGAGCTTGGGAGGAGAAAAAAGTGTCACCAAGCTTAGACTTTGCTTGCAGAAGTTTTGAAGACGAAATTTCAGATTTTGGAGCTCTTTGAGAAAATGTGGAGAAATCTGGTCAGAGCATAGCACTTGTGCATAGCACCAGGTAGACTGAGGGGTGTCCTGGGTGCTTCCAGTTTTTGCTGGGCCTGTGTGTAGCATCGGACTAGGTGCGTAATGCCAGGCTCTGAGCGCGTAGCGCAACGTATTTTTACACTGCCTGCCTCCCTCCTATGCGTAGCACCGACCTTAGTGCGTAGCGCCTGATTTTTTTTACAGTTTGGCCTGAAAACCAAAAAAATTCTCCCAACAACGTCTTCTCTTTGGAAATGGAAAATGATGCATGGGAAAGGTTCAAGTGACATTTTATATTTTATTTGAAAAAGTAATTTTTAAAAGATCAAAACCACTTTTGCAAAGTTAATGTCCCCTATCTTTTTAGTGTGCCTTTTGACTAATATTTGTTGTGAACAAACTTTTGACATTTTTTGGAAAAAACGTTTACTTATGCCTCTATCATCTTTTGCAGAACAATAATTTTGACATGAAGGCCTTTTTTGGGGGTCTATTGCTGAGATGCAAACCAGGGTTACACTTGCTTTTTAGGCCGTTTGATAATATCTTATGCCCAACCTTTTATTTCAAAAACTTTGTTTTTTTTTTTTTTTAACGCTTTGGTAAAATGATCCCCTTTAAATTGATACTCTTTGTCTTTTCTTCTCTTAGTGCAGGTGAAGAAATGTTATTTTTGGCAAAACCCTAAGGAGGAGGCTTCTGTCCTTGAAATCTATGAGATAGTTTTTTGCTTGTCACCACTGTTTTGTTAATCAACCAAAACAAACCCTGATACTCTTTTACCTATAGGCCTGTTGCTTTTGTCTTGTTTGTGTCTACCTCCTGGTGATGATTACATCTTATTACCTTACCTCTTTTTATTTCTGGTGGCCGCCTTGGCTATTCATTATAGAAATGTGAACAAGGGCAGCTGTCCCTTGCAGCATTTGAGCTCTAAGCCAAGGAGGCTTTTCTTGATTGACTTTGGATCAAATTGCTTGATTTTATTCCTCTTTGAGTAAAATCTCCTCATGTAGGAAGGAATAACTTGTTGGGCACCAAATCCATCCTATGACCTAGTGAAACCTTAGGTGACCTAATGGGGAATTTTTGGACTTGAAATTTGGACAGAGATTTAGACTTAGGTATCATCAAGTACAAGATAGGACGTATGATAAGCTTAGTGTTTTTGAAGACCTAAGATCCAACATACTTGACTATTCAAAGGACCTGTAGAGACAATCAATGTCTGAGAATATTATGGAAGAGACAGCAAGGCTATTTGATTGGTAGGTTTGGGTAGTGGTAGGGAATCCTGTAGGTAAGAAAAACAGAGGATTTGGGCCAAAAGGCAAGACATGGTGAAAAATGGGTGACAAGTTAGGGTTAAAACAAATGGCTTGAACCTGTGATGGGTCTTCCGGGAGTGGTGGGCCAGCCATGACTAGATAGGATGATATAATAGTGAAAGTTTTATCTCACGATAATAAAGGCAGTGAGATTTCTAGAACTCACAATGTTTATTAATTTTGTTTCTAGAAATCTAGGACCACTACTTAGTCATCTTCAGATAGTGAAAATTATGGATGACTAACAATGGCTCCTCTTGGGGAGGGCAGCTCCTTCTCAGGAAGTGTCCAGAACTTCAGATTTTTCTGGCTTTTGGAGATCAGTGCCTTTTCCATTTGGCAGATGTGCTCTTTCTTCATTTTATGATGTTTTTTTTGAGTCTGTAATCTATGAGATCTGAAAAGACATGATTCATATCAACATCATTTCTACCTACCCAATCTACTTGCCTAACATTTTTTCTTCCTTGGGTGCATTTTAACTGGAAAACCCTTGACATTTCTCTTTTTGGAAACAAAAATCAAACTATCTAATTGTAGCCTGATTTCTTCCAAGAGTTCAGATTAGGCTAATGAACTCTTTTTATTTTCTACCTAATCTACTCATTTGTCAAGATTAAGCTATTTGACAAAATTTATTCTCTATCCTACTAACATGAAATTGAAAGCACAGTAAATCAGCATTAGACAATTTGACTCACCATGAGTTGTGGCATTGAAACAAGCCGCACACAAGTGTTATTTTTGTACAGACAAAGCTTAGGAAACATGAGGGAAATATATGTCATTTGTTTAACATCCCCATTTTCCTCTTTGGTTTAGATTTGGGCATGTGGAACCAGCATCTCTCATTCTTGATCTATCTTCTGATAAGTCAAACTTGAAAATTTTGACCTACTCTTTTTCACTAACTTATCAACCATAAATTTAAAACATGTTCAACCATGATTAGGCTGGATGACTAAACAAGGATTTTTTGAAATAAGGAGTGGCATTTATACTTGCACACTTTCAACATTATTTTTTTTTAGGTATGGGGTGTGGAGTACCAAAAAGGTATGCTTTTGATGATTATTTCAGTGGCTTTTTAGTAGAATTTGTAAACCTTTTTGCATCATGAATTTGGAAAATAATAAGGAATTATAACAAAACATGTGAGAATTGATATGCAAGACTTAACCGCTGATAATGGTTATTTTCTGTGTAGGAAAAGGAGAAAACGAGGAGTTTCCATTCCAAAGGAAAGGACAAAGTCGAGATAACTGTTGTCCCTCTGAAGGAGAACCGAATGCAAACAAGGCTAAACAGATCAAAGCAAATCGGCCCGGAAAAGGAGGAGAAGACACCAGCTCGGTGCAAAAGAAAAGAAAAGACGAAGGATTAACAGTTTGGCGAATCCCTCAGGATCTTTGATCCTGAGGGATCGCTGCTTTATTTATCTTGTTACTTGGACATCTCCGCCGTCACCTTTATATAAAGGGACAGCACTGTTAGCTTGAAGGGATAAGGAGAAGACTTTTTATGTAATTTTCTGTTAAAAATCAACTTTGATCATCGATTCTCGTTGAGAACTGGTTCATTGTACTTTTGTCTTATGCATTAATGAAAACTTGGTGATTATCTCATTTCTGCGTCTGGATTAACTTAAGGCGGTGTACCCTTGGAGGCTAAGGGCTCGGCCCCGGAGGACACTTGCTTCTGTATCACTACGATTTGATTTCTGCGTGGTTTGTTTATCGTTGTTATTTGATAATATGATATGCTTTATAAGTTGCTATTACATGCTCTGTTAAGATTAAATCATTAAGGTTTTTACAGATAGAATTGTGTATTGACTCTGCATTATGTTATTGATCCTTTCAGAGTTAATTGCATGTTATTAGTCTTAACCGAATATTCTTACCGTTCTGTTACAGAGCTTTTATACTGAACATTCGTGTCATAGATTCATTTGAAGTAGTGTTCTTCATAATTGTTGGATTCAGAAATAATGTTGTTCTATTTGGAAGCACAGTCATATCCCTGTTGATTAAGATTGATCAGATTATTATTCCAGCATGTTGTGTGCGTATATGATTTACTAGTGCTGTTCCATAATTTATCAATAGTTAATGCTGTTCCATTAGTGTGTTTTGCTTGATTTGCCTTAAGAGTGAAAGATTGTTATTTGATTGCGAAGAGTGCATTTGGGTTAATAGATTAAGTTTGGTTACGACTCACGAGACTTAGTTGTTCGATTGCTGTTCCATTTTAGAATTACTGTTCCATTCCAGATTTGCTGTTCAATTCTTTATTTGCTGTTCCATTTACTCGCATTTGTTGTTTTGGTGTGAGAGATGATCTAAGGCTGTAGTGAGCTTTGGAATTCACTGTCTAGCTCCCAGACCCGTGGTCTATGCTCTAATTTCCTTTCCATCAGTTTCCGAAGGGATGGGTTATCGCTGCCGAACCCTTGACTGATAAGCCGCTGAGTTTTCTGAATGTGTGATTTATTCTTTTGAAGTAATTTAGTTACAGACAAGCATCCGTTTACTCTTGTATTTCTTAAACACTGTACTACTAGCATTACTCTGACAAGTGATAGCCTCAGACTGAGACACTCTTTGGAATAACAAAACGCTCCTGGATTGACATATTAATGTGAGGTAATTAGAGGTGAAAGAGACCCTTTTTATAGCTCTACATTTTGGCGCCGTTGCCGGGGAAAGAGTGTAGCCATTTGTCTTTTTCGGAGTAGTGTACGAACCTGCTAGGGAAGAGTTGGATCTTAAAAACGGAAGGTAAGAACCTACGTGCGGAGCATGTAAAAGCCCTGCTCCATTGTCCGCTTTCCTAACAGATTTGTTTTTGTTTTGTTTGAATAGAATTTGGTAGTTCATTTGAGTGCATGACTAAGCAGAAAAGACCAGAAAAGAATATCAAACCCCCATCCAAGCCTGAAAAAGCTAAGGGGCCGGTGACCCTTGGCCGAACGACCTTCATAGACGAAATCTATGAGAAAACAGAATCTCAGCCATCAGTAGGCCCCAGGAAAAACATTCCTAAACAACCTACTAGTTCCCTTCAGGCCACAGGATCACCATCTGTAGCCTTTGCTGAGGTGCATAGTCAAACTGAAGAGCATGACTTTCAAGAAATTGAAAATTCTGCTCCAGAACTATTGTAGGAAGGGAATTCCAGCAAATTTTGTGAAGGAGAAGGAGAAACAGGGGAAACCAAGGAACCAAAATCTCCTATTGGAACAAATCAGCCATTAGATAGCCCAGATAAGGGGAGTGCTGCGAAAATCATTGTTGAAGGAATCCAATCTCCTCAGACATCTGGTATTCTCATTATTCCAGATAAGGGAAGTACTACTAAAACTATCCCTGTCAAAACCATTCCCTCTCAACCTAGGAATACCCTCCTAGATATCCCAGAAGGTTATTGGCATATATTCGATCCCATGGCTCAGAACCAGCCAAATGCTCAAACCTCTACATTACAATATCCTATAGTGGATTCTGCAGCAAATGCACCCATGAAAGCTATCCTTCTTCAGCATATCCCTACATTTCACGGTCTCACATCAGAAGATCCGGATGCATTTTTATTCAAATTCGATGTGTTATGCAGGGGGTATGATTACACCACCGATCCCCAGAAATTGAAATTATTTCCCTCTACATTAAAAGGGGCTGCTTTAAGATGGTTTATGGGATTAGGTGGCGGGGTTATCAACAATTGGGATCAAATGAAAGAATCCTTCTTAAAAAAATATCAGGATTATTGTAGGTCTAGAGAATTAAAAGACGAAATATTCCAAATGACAGCCAGAACGAATGAAACATTGGAGGAGTATGTGGAACGTTTTCAGTACAATCTACAAAGATCTCCTTATGCATCGCTACCTTTACCTGATAATGTGTTAAAAACTGCATTAATAAGGGGCATGAAGGAACAATGGATTGAAACATTAAACATCATGGGAAAAGGGGATATTTATCAAGAGAATTTTGCTGACATCATTGATTTATGTATCAGGAGTTCGAGAGGTAGCACAAGAATAAAACCGACAGAATATGATCGGTTTGCAAGAGATAACAAAGTATCAACAGAAGGAGTAACACGTGAAGAAATTGGAAATTTATTAGAAAATTTCAAAACTGATATTCTGGGGACACTAACTACACAACTTGATATTGTGTAGGCTAAACAGAAGCAGATGGAGGCAGAACAGAATTTGGCAATCTTCTGTCCCCGATGCAGAAAAAAGCATAGCCACAAGGAATTTCCACTGGATAAAGTCCAAACGTGCGCCATCTGTACAAAAGATCACCTTACGGAGAGCTGCCCCTCACTTCCTGGATTGAAAGCGGTATATAAGGAAGCAGAGGAAGAACCAGAATCGGTGTACTTGATCAACCAGCGTCGCCAGTGGCAGCCGAGACAATCTGGTATGTTTCCGGACTCAACCTCTTTTTTTCAACCTCCACAGTATAATGCTCAACAATATGGTATGTGGCAAAATCAATCTCAACCCCCATTTTCAAATTGGTCACCACAATCGTTTCCTTCTTCAAACCCATGGCTGAATCAGACAAGCCAATCTGGTTGGCCAAATTTTCCTTACACTTCACCATATTGGCAAAATGGCCCATATCCTTCACAATGGACTCCCCTTACTTCACAAAGTTCACCCTGGCAGACAAGCTGGCAAAGACCGATGCACCAGCCAGCTGGAACTATTCCGCTCCCTCAACCTACTCTGCCAGCCTTACAACAAAATCCCCATTCTAACCTGAGACCGCAACTCCCAGCCCAACCCAATCCCAATCCAAATAACAGACCGGTCCAATTTATCCAAATCATAGAATCACCAGAAATAGGACCCGACCTGAGGGAGTGCAATGATCTTCAGTTAAGATCTGGACGTATAATTGAAACTGAGGGAGATAAAACAGTTCATATTGAAGATCAGTTACCAAGAGAACATCAGTTGCAACAAGAGGATGTAAATAAGTAGCAGACTCATAACCAAGCAACCACATCCTCTCCTCCGTTCCCAGAACGATTAGTCATACCTCGACCCATACAATATCCCGACTTTGACATTCTGGGAGAATTACAAAATCTGTACATAAAAATCCCATTCCTCCAAGCCATTCAAGACATTCCTATATACGCAAAAACTATCAAAGAGTTGTGCATAAAGAAACCAAGGAGGAATATAACAAATAATCCAAGAGTCCAAGTAGTCAGTACTTTATCTGACTTATTATCTGGGAAAGAAACACCCATTAAATATGAAGACCCAGGAAATCCAATTATAACTGTCCAAATTTATGGTCAGACCCTGTCTAATGCCTTAGTTGATCTAGGAGCTGCAATTAATATTTTAACAACCACTACTTGCCAAAAGCTCGGCATTACATCTGTAGAACTCACCTCTACTTTGTTAGAATTGGCTGACCGATCTATGGTTAGACCAGAGGGTATTCTACAGGATGTCATGGTCTCTGTTGATTCCTGGGAGTATCCAACCGATTTCCTGATAATTAATCCAAAAACCCGACTTGATGGACACCCGCTAATTTTAGGTAGACCTTGGCTCGCCACTGCCGATGCCTACATTGGCTGCCGACAGGGAAATATGACCATAACCAGAGGACCGAATAGCAAGAATTTAGTTCTATATCCTCCAGCGCAGCCAAGTGTCACAATAATAAAAACTAATAAGCACCCTGTATCATACCTTACTGATAACATCAGATCTCCATTAACTATACAAGAGGCACTTGATTTTAAAGACCAAACAGAAGATGATTCCATTAATAATTTCATTAGTCAAACTGAATCTCGCACACAGTGTCACATGATAGAAGCAGCATTTGATAATGAATTGGAGGAAGATCCTCTGAAAGATACGCATGACCAAACGATACCTGTTACTTCTGTTGCAAATAGTAAAACTGTGGAAATTGAACCGGGAAAAACTTTAAACATCAATGCCAATCTCACACCTGAACAAGAAACAAATCTCATCCATCTGTTAACAAAATATAAAGAAGCATTTGCATGGGATTACCCTGATATGAAAGGAATCGATCCCCAGTTATGTACACACCACATTTATATAGAAAAAGATGCCAGACCTGTTCATCAGCCGCAAAGGAGACTTAATCCTCACCTAAAGGATGTGGTAAAAGCTGAACTTCAGAAACTTTTAGATGTCAATTTTATCTATCCTATTTCTGATAGTAAATGGGTCTCTCCACTTGTGGTGGTACCAAAAAAGAATGGAAAATGGAGAATCTATGTGGATTATAGGGAACTAAATAAGGCAACACAGAAAGATCATTTTCCTCTCCCATTCATAGACCAAGTATTAGATACTTTAGCAGGAAAGAAATTCTTTTCTTTCCTGGATGGCTTCAGTGGATACAATCAGATTCAGATTGCCCCTGAAGACCAGGATAAAACTACTTTTACTTGTCCCTGGGGAACATTTTCCTATCGAGTTCTACCTTTTGGCCTATGTAATGCTCCTGCCACATTCCAAAGGGCTATCCTTAGCATTTTTGCAGATTTAATAAATGATGGATTTGAAGTTTACATGGATGACTTTACACCATATGGAGATGATTTTGATCCAGCTCTAGACACCTTAGAAAAAGTCCTACAACGCTGCATTGTTACCAGGCTTTGCTTAAGCCACGAAAAATGTTTCATGATGATGACTGAAGGACTTATCCTAGGACATTATGTTTTGGCAGCCGGCATTCAGGTAGACCCGGCCAAAATCCAAATACTTTTGCTCATTCCCACTCCTACTACTCAAACAGAGGTACGCAGCTTTCTTGGATTTTCTGGTTATTATAGATGATTTATAGAACATTATTCGCACATTGCTGCTCCTTTATATGCAATAATTGGTAACGTTGATTTTCTTTGGACAGAAAAATGTGACCGTGCTTTCGAGGATTTAAAGAAGCTCGTATCCACAGCCCCAGTCCTTCGAGGACCAAATTGGGACCTACCATTCCAGATATCATCTGATGCCTCAGATACAGCCATTGGCGCAGTCCTTGGGCAGGAAGAGGATAAAAAACCATATGCTATCTATTACATCAGCAAAAATTTATCCCCTGCTGAATTAAATTACACTGTTACTGAAAAAGAATTCCTAGCTGTAATACATGCCGTCAATAAGTTTAGACATTATATTACAGGCTATCCTGTTATCTTGTATACAGACCATTCTGCCATAAAATATTTAGCAAATAAGCCTGTCACAAATGCCAGAGTAACTAGATGGTTGATTTTATTGCAGGAATTCGATATCACAATCAAGGATCGGCCTGGAAAAGAAAACCCTGTAGCCGATTTTCTTTCGAGAATACCCAAACCAATCGATGCAGCAGCAGTTGAAGATCAATTTCTGGACGAGCACCTGTTTGCTGTCGCCGTTCAAACACCCTGGTATGCTGATGTTGCCAATTACCTCGCAGTAGGTAAACTACCAAAACACTTAATCCCTAATGAGCGCAAACAGATTGTTCAGAAGAGTGCTCGATTCTCGTGGATTGGGGGCTATTTGTTTCACACAGGGGCAGACATGCATATCAGGCGATGTGTTCGAGAAGACGAAATCTTTGACATCCTAAAAGCCTGTCACGATGGACCGTGTGGTGGACACTTCGCTGAGCGTAGAACGGGACACAAAGTATTGCAGACAGGATATTACTGGCCTACGATTTTCAAAGATGCAAAGAAATTTGTCCAAGCCTGTGACAGCTGCCAGGGAGCAGGACGACCTGGTCAAGCTGATGAGATGCCTCTGAAACCACAGTTAGTCATTGAACCATTCGAGCGATGGGCTCTTGATTTCGTTGGACCCATCAACCCCTCATCAAATCAGAAAACATATATCTTGGTGGCAACAAAATATGTCACCAAATGGGTTGAGGCAGAAGCATTGCCAAGAGCCACAGAGGACTCTGTCATACAGTTCCTGTTCCATCTATTTGTACGTTATGGCCTTCCAAGGGAAATAATTACAGATGGAGGACCACAATTTGCTGGGAATAGATTAGCTGCAACACTCAACAATTATCACGTTCAGCATAAAATCACTACTCCATATCACCCACAGGCGAATGGGCAGGTAGAAAGTAGCAATAAGATAATAGAATCAATCCTAACGAAAACCATTGCGTCACATAGGCGTGATTGGGCTACCCGGCTACCTGAAGCACTCTGGGCCTATAGAACAACATGGAGAAGCACCACCGGTTACTCACCTTATCAATTAGTGTTTGGAAAACAACCCATTTTTCCCATAGAACTCGAAATCCAAACATTACGGACAGCACAGGAAGTTGGCTTAGATCTAAGCGAGGCACAAATCAATCGACTACAGCAGATCAATGAATTGGACGAAATTAGGCTCTCTGCACTACAAAATACAACATTGATTCAACAGCAGCGAGCTAAATGGCATGATGCGCTCATTAAAAACAAAGTCTTCCACGAGGGAGACTGGGCTCTGTTATACGACTCTCGGTTTCAGGACTTCCATGGAAAACTTCAGACTCGATGGTTGGGACCATACGAAATCCAGAAGGTGCATGACAACGGAACCCTTACTCTAATTACCATTGACGGTTCTGGATATGCATTCAAAGTAAATGGCCACCGAGTTCGTCTCTATCGCAAACCACTCACTCGGGAATCCTTTCTGCCAGCAGCTACGCCGAGACACTGATATGGAGATTTTAGGAGAGGAAGAGAAATCTTCCTCACCTGTAATTCATTAAGGAATTCATTTCTTTTTACAATTTGTACATAAGTTCTTGTCTTTGAGTCGTTCTTGTACATATGTTTGAACTAAATGTTTTCTTGTCATTTTTTTTGCTGTTCTTTTTCTTTCTCAAAATTTCGATTTTTTTGCCATTCTGTTTCTAAAAAATGGCATTTGCGTGTTTTTTTATGCTGTTGGCTTTGCTTGTTTTGCTGTTCCTTTTCTAAAGGAACAACATTCTGGATTTTTGCTGTTCCTTTTCCAAAGGAACAACATTTTTGGTTACTACTGTTCCTTTTTTTTCAAAGAAACAACATTCTTTTGTTGCTGTTGTTCCTTTTTCAAAGGAACGGCATTTTGAGTGTTTTTATAGTATTTTTATTTTTGCTGTTCCTTTTTCAAAGGAACGGCATTTGCATTTTTGCGATCTATCGTCCGTCGTTGTTTCTTTTTCAAAAGGAACACCACTAGCATACTTTTGCTCTCCTTGTGAAACAACTTATTCCTTTTGCTGATCTAAATTGAGGATGCTTCTTGCCCATATTCTTCCAAGTCTTTAAGATGCAGCTATGTACTTGTGCAATGAATATAAAATCACAACATACCGAAATCTGCAAACCATAAATCGCTATATTTATAAGGCTCTGGATTAGTAAGAGGACAAAAGGAAGGACATACTTATTTCTTATCTTTTGTTGTCATTGTTTTACTAATTTTGCCCTGATTGGTTATCTTTATCATGCTGATCCCTTTAACCCTCTTTCATTATTATTTAGGAATAAGAGCAAAGGGCTTATATCTTCCTATTGAGATGATAAGACTTCTTCCACCATTCCTACTCTTAAGGAGTGTTGAACCACCCTTTGTGTATAAATAAGGAAAAGTACTCTATAAAAAAATATGTGAACAAGATATGTGAGATGTCAAATGCAGGATAGGGGGTCTCATTAAGAGCCAGCCTACCATAATCATGAGGATGGAAGTGAAGTGGCATTCCCACTATGGCCACCACACCAGGGATATGGTCCAAAAGGTATATCAAATAATCGAACCTTGGAACAGGAGGTCTCATCACGAGCCGACCTGCCCACTTTTCGCTCCTTCCTCGTGAATGGCATTATGGTTAACTGGTCACCAAGCCAGCATAATGGTCTACACTTTGACATAACAACATTCCTAAGTATACACAAAGGATCATGGTTCCAAGGGTGAAAAAAAAACTCTGCCAAGGTTATGGACACCTGTTGGCAGCAGAGCACTTTTAATGGTATTGAAGTCACCTTGGTTACACCAATGGGTAAGATACTAATACTCTTTTGTTTCTCATATCCTAGGAACTAATCATATATTATTTCCCGATTTATACATCGCATGAACACTTATTACCACCAATCATGGCAAAGGAAGTGACAATGACCACTTGAGATTTGGCAAGTACGACAGATGTCCTACCCACCAGCCTCATATCATAACACAGCAGCCTCTTACATAATACGCGATCAACTCTCCGCCTCAATTTCGGTAATTCGTTGTCTTTCTAAACATGGCATAATTCCATATGCTGTTCCTTTCTGACTCGGTTGCAGATCGGGTGCTGCTCCTTTATTTGACGGCTGGGACAGCCTATCACATTGCGGGGGGGGGGAGGTTAACCTCATTATTCCCTGAATTACGTGTCAGCTCACTATTCGGGAAAGATAGTGTACGACGGTATGGCATGGCTTAACGGCATGGCATTTCTATTTTTACACAAGTTGCTGTTCATAATCCATTTCTGTTGCATTGTGCATACTCTGTGTTTTTTTCTCGAAATCTTGCGATTATCACCCTCTATGTGTTTCAAACAGCACAAGCAGTTGCTGTTCCATTGAGAATCCACAGTGAAACCATGGGAGGAAGGGCAATTCGAAGCGAACCTCAGAAGTTGACAATCTCCGCTGCTGCCCGGGAGATCCTGGAAAGAGCAAGATGGCTAAACTATCTCAGTCGCCTGCAGGAGTCTAATGAAACAGTAGCGATGGAATTTTTGCAGAACCTGCAGGAGGATCACTCCACAGTAAGGGGGAAGCGGATAGCGGTCACCGACGATATAATTGCAGAAGTTTCGGGACTACCAGCCACCGGACCAGTATGGACACTAAAGAAGGAAAGATTACAGAAGATCATGGAAATTTTCCAGGACGAAGGTCAGAGCTTGACAATTAAGGGGAAGGGCATTCTGCCAGCAACCCTAGGAGAACCCTGGACGGAATTAGCAAGAACAGTGCAGAACTACATCACCTGCGAGGGGAGGAAAGACGTGGTAAGACCACGACATCTTAAACTCTTAGCTGTTTTAAAGCAGAAATGCTCTGTAAACCTACCTGCACTTCTGAATTCATTACTGCATGATGCTGCACGAAGCATAAAAAAGGCACAACATGTAGAGTCAGTCGTCAGTCACCATGGGTTAATACGATTAATAGTTAGTCATAGTCTCACCCAGCAGCAGAGCAGCTGGGAAGAGCTGATTGTTATGATTGAGGGGGGATTGACAGCACCATCCCCAAAACGTAAACATTCTACAAGCACACCAGAACGTCCGGCAAAATGCAGAGAATTAGTAAAACAAAAACATGTTGCTAGTGCATCAGAACGACCAGAGATACACCAGGAATTGGCAAAGCGCAAGCATGCCACCGATACACCCGAACAGCCAGACAAGCCCAGAAAATCAGCCCGGTTAGCTCGGATGCGAGGAAGGCTAGACAAGCCCAGAAAATCAGCCCGGTTAGCTCGGATGCGAGGAAGGCTAGAAAAGCTCCAGGAAAGCACCAGCCAACCAGTGGTAATTGAGGACGAGAAATCCGAAGAGGAAAATGAGGAAGAAGCTGAACAATCCAGACAGGAGGGGGAAATGGGACAGCAGGAAGGTAGCCCATTACAAGACCCAGTGGGAGAAGATGAATTGGATGCAGTCCTAGCCAATATGGGTAAGTATGGCCAACCTTCTAGTCCAGTAGACCTCCACGACAAACCCCAAGAAGAAAACACATCTGAAAAATCACATGCAGTAGAGGCAGAAGAAGGAAATCTGCCTGTTCATGATGAAGAGGAGATAAGAGATACTGAACGGGAACAATCTGTTCCCAAGACACCAGAGGAAATTCCGGAGGGAGTAGGAGCAGAAAAAGCAGTTTCCCAGGAAGAGACGGAACCAGCCAAGGTTCCTACCCCAGAACAGCCAGAGCAGAACAGCGAGGAAGCACCCCAAGAGAAAGATCCAGAAACTAGTCATGGTCCAAGCCGCAGCAGACAGCCTGCTGTCCCTTCTAATGAAACGCTGGAAATTAAGAAATTGCGAAAGGAACGACAGAAATTATTGAATACAATAGCCCAGCTCCGACAGCAAATTAGAATTCTGAAAGCAAACCAGAGGGTAAGAAAGACCGCAGGGAAGAAAAAGAGGGCCACTGCAGTAAAATCCCGCAAGGCAAAAAGGCGAAGGACCAACAATCGCCCTGCTGTTCAAAACCCTGCTGAAAATCCAGCTGCCGTTCCAAATGATGTTGAGCAACAGACTGATATTCGTGTTAAAATAGAAAGGGATGATATGAGGACCAGTGACAAGAAAATCCAGACAGAGGCACCACCCTCAGGGGTACTAAGGGTTCTGAACTCCAAACAGCGTAATAAGAAAGTTCAGGTAAAACTCCCGGCCTCCACTGACCTATGGAAAAAAGATACGAAAACAAAAACCTTGCATAAGATGATGAAGCAAGCCCAGCAAGAAGCCGAACAACTTAGAGAGCAAACGGTCCCCCGAGAGAAATATGAAGAGTTACAGCAACAACTAAGGGACGTCAATCCACAAGCCAGGCCTTTGAAGGGTGGCGAAAGGAACAAGAGGAAGTTGCAAAGGTAACCCGTAGACTAGATACTGTTATCAAGCAGATGGATACCTTGTGTTCTTTATACAATGACGTTTTAGCATGTAGGGCCCCTGCTAAAAATTATGCTTTGTTTTTATTAGAACGGTATTTACAATTAAAAATAAAAGTTGTTAAAGCAGGCACTCCTATACAAATCAACACTGTCAATGACTTTATAGACTGCTGTAAACATTATGGGGTGAAGTTCCAGAGATTGCTGTGTGAACTTTATTTGCATGACCTTGTGCTAGATCAAGAGACTGAGTTGAACCCTGGCCCTTTCGTTGGAGACATCCAATTACAAGCATTCATTTCATTCGGGGTTAATTAGATTAAGTGGCTCAACGCCTATAATACTTTCCAGAGGCAGGAAAATGGCCTAGATTTACGGGTAAGGGCTGAGCCTAGGAACCCAGTGCATTTGTGGAAAGCACATAGAAACCTCATAAGGACTCCGGGTGTCATTGAAACATTAGGACCCATGCATGAGGCACTCATTCGACAGAGTTTAGAATATTTTCTTTCCATCAAAGACCTTGCCATTGAAGCATCCAAATTTCGGTACCGAATCTCTAATCCAAACATCCAGCTCAGGGAACCATTTAAGTATGAGAATTTTGAATTAGCTGCCAACCGTTTGAACCTCTATGGCGAGAGCATTTTGAAAGCAGGGCCATCCTGGTTAGGATATAGATTTCGCACTCCAATTATTTGGCACCTTGCACTCCGATATCAAGCCCTGTATGAGATGCCTGAGGGGCAAACAGGTCAGTTCTTTGACTATCTAATCACTCATCATGGCTGTAGGCCTCCGCATGAGATTCCTTCTCCAGCCTATTCTCTCACTGCCTTGCATGTCAACTACAATGTTTTCATGAGGACATGAAACAAGGTAAGCAGAGGGGTGTGTGGAGTACCAAAAAGGTATGCTTTTGATGATTATTTCAGTGGCTTTTTAGTAGAATTTGTAAACCTTTTTGCATCATGAATTTGGAAAATAATAAGGAATTATAACAAAACATGTGAGAATTGATATGCAAGACTTAACCGCTGATAATTGTTATTTTTCTGTGTAGGAATAGGTGAAAACGAGGAGTTACCGTTCCAAAGGAAAGGACAAAGACGAGATAACTGCTGTCCCTTTGAAGGGGAACCGAATGCAAACAAGGCTAAGCAGATCAAAGCAAATCGGCCCGGAAAAGGAGGAGAAGACACCAGCTCGGCGGAAAAGAAAAGAAAAGATGAAGGATTAACAGTTTGGCGAATCCCTCAGGATCTTTGATCCTGAGGGATCGTTGCTTTATTTATCTTGTTACTTGGACATCTCCGCCGTCACCTTTATATAAAGGGACAACACTGTTAGCTTGATATATACTTTTTATGTAATTTTCTGTTAAAAATCAACTCTGATCATTGAGTCTCGTTGAGAACTGGTTCATTGTACTTTTGTCCGATGCATTAATATAAGCTTGGTGATTATCTCATTTCTGCGTCTGGATTAAATTAAGGCGGTGTACCCTTGGAGGCTAAGGGCCCGGCCCCGGAGGACACTTGCTTCTGTATCACTACGATTTGATTTCTGCGTGGTTTGTTTATCGTTGTTATTTGATAATCTGATATGCTTTATAAGTTGCTATTACATGCTCTGTTAAGATTAAATAATTAAGGTTTTTACAGATAGAATTGTGTATTGACTCTGCATTATGTTATTGATCCTTTCAGAGTTAATTGCATGTTATTAGTCTTAATCGAATATTCTTACTGTTCTGTTACAGAGCTTTTATACTGAACATTCATGTCATAGATTCATTTGAAGTAGTGTTCTTCATAATTGTTGGATTCAGAAATAATGCCGTTCTATTTGGAAGCACAGTCGTATCCCTGTTGATTAAGATTGAGCAGATTATTATTCCAGTAGGTTGTGTGCGTATATGATTTACTAGTGCTGTTCCATAATTCATCAAAAGTTAATGCCGTTCCATTAGTGTGTTTTTCTTGATTTGCCTTAAGAGTGAAAGATTGTTATTTGGTTGCGAAGAGTGCATTTGGGTTAATAGATTAAGTTTGGTTACGACTCGCGAGACTTAGTTGTTCGATTGCTATTCCATTTTAGAATTACTGTTCCATTCCAGATTTGCTGTTCAATTCTTTATTTGCTGTTCCATTTTGCTATCTGTAGTTCCATTTACTCGCATTTGTTGTTTTGGTGTGAGAGACGATCTAAGGCTGTAGTGAGCTTTGGAATTCACTGTCTAGCTCCCAGACCCGTGGTCTATGCTCTAATTTCCTTTCCATCAGTTTCCAAAGGGATGGGTTATCGCTGCCGAACCCTTGACTGATAAGCTGCCTAGTTTTCTGAATGTGTGATTTATTCTTTTAAAGTAACTTAGTTATAGACAAGCATCCGTTTACTCTTGTATTTTTAAACACTGTACTACTAGCATTACTCTGACAAGTGATAGCCTCAGACTGAGACACTCTTTGGAATAACAAAATGCTCCCGGATTGACATATTAATGTGAGGTAATTAGAGGTGAAAGAGACCCTTTTTATAGCTCTACATGAGTTGTGGCATTGAAACAAGCCGCACACAAGTGTTATTTTTGTACAGAAAAAGCTTAGGAAACATGAGGGAAATATATTTCATTTGTTTAACATCCCCATTTTCCTCTTTGGTTTAGATTTGGGCATGTGGAACCAGCATCTCTCATTCTTGATCTATCTTCTGATAAGTCAAACTTGAAAATTTTGACCTACTCTTTTTCTCTAACTTATCAACCATAAATTTAAAACATGTTCAACCATGATTAGGCTGGATGACTAAACAAGGATTTTTTGAAATAAGGAGTGGCATTTATACTTGCACACTTTCAGCATTATTTTTTTTTAGGTATGGGGCTGTACCTCTCTTTCAAACTCTATCCTCTTTTCTTTTTATATTGTTTTTGTGATTTTTATTTTCATCAAACAATGGTATGTACAATGAATGAGAAAAAAAACTAGGTTTCTTGACAAAAGTAATGTTTAAGCATCCTCCCATTTATCAGACCTCCAAACATTTCAGTTCCATCAAGCTCTTGCAAACAGAAAGAATTGTTGCCTCTAACTGACTGAATGATGTAAGGGCCTTTCCATAGATTTTTAAACTTGCCATGTTTGCCCTTGTCTTCCCTTCTTGAGTCCCATTTCAGAACCATGTATTAAATCTGGAAATCATTTGCTTTGGTTCTCCTATCAAATATTTTCTTGATATTGTCTTGTATAGCTTGTGTCCTTTTGTAAACTTCCTCCCTTTACTGCTGCAAATGAATGGTTTGGTTTAGCCTCCTCTGCATGTCATTTTATTTTGATTGTAATTCTTGAAGAAGCTTCATGACTGGAAATCCCAAATAGGTGGGGAAAACTGCATCCATGCCATACACTAGTTGATAGGGAGACATACCAATAGATTTCTTGGTGGTTAGTCTATCAGCCCATAGTGCATGCACTAGTTTTCTATGCCATGCTTTTTGATTTTGTTCTAGGAGCTTCTTAATGATGTTTACCAAGCTCTTGTTAGAGGACTCAGCTAGTCCATTACCTTGTGGGTAATAAGCAGTGGAGTGGCGTAGGGTGATGTGATATTTGTAACAAAAGTCTACCATTTTCTTAGATCCAAAGGAAACAACGTTATCGGTGATGATATTTTTAGGACAACCAAACCTGGACAAGATGTTGGTTTCAAGGAATTTGATGATGACTAAGTCAATGGATTTTCTAGAAGGGATGGCTTCTTTCCATTTGGTGAAATAATCAGTGGCAGTGAGGATCCACGTATGTTGGGCAGGTGAAGTAGGATGGATCTCTCCTATGAAGTCCAAACCCCACTGCTGATAATGGGCTTCAACACTGATGGGGTGTAAGGGCAGAGGTAGGAGATTTTTTTTCCATCAAAGATTTGGCATTTATGGCAAGTCATGACTAGTTTGTGAGTATTGAAAAATAGGGTAGGCCAATAGTAGCCAGCTCTAAGGATCTTGTTGGTTGTGGTCTTTCAATAAAGGTGACCCCCACATTATCCCTCATGTAATTCATGCATGATTTTCTCTGCATCATCTTCAAGCAAACATTTAAGCAGTAAACCAGAAAAACTCTTCCAGTACAACACTCCATCTAAAATGCAAAAATTTCATGCTTTTTGTTTTAAGAATCTAGCTTTGGTTTTTGACAAAGAAGGGGGAGCATTGCAATAAAGAAGCACATAAATAATATCAGCATACCAAGATGAATTTAAAAACATTTCTTCAATGTATGGTGCTGTACATTCTTCAGTTTCTTCTAACATACCAACCATATTCATGTCTAAAGCTTGGAAATTTGAGTCAGCCATAAGTTTTTCAAGTCCTTGTCCTTTAATCAATTTAGTGGGTCTAATTTCTAAATCATATTCTAAAATGGTAGAAATCCACTTGCTCGTTTTACCATCGGGGTCTTGATTAAGTATGTCTTCGACAACTGTGTGTGGGACAAAAGCTATGATATGTGAATGCAAAATATAAACTCTAAAATCCTTCAAATCTTTGATTAAGGAAAAGGCTTGTTTCTCCATAATGTTATACTTTAGAGGGGCATCCCTTAAGGCTTTTTTGAAGAAAGCTATGGGCTATTCTTGCTCCATGATGTTCTTTTGAAACAATACTGCTGCCACAGTATGTTCAGAGGCAAAGGAGAAAATGTAAAAGTCCTTGGTGAAGTCAGGGATGATTAAGACTGGTGTTTGTGTGAGTGCTCGTTTTACCAGCTCAAAATATTGTTTTGCTTCCATATTCCACTTCATTCCTACTTCCTTTTTCAACATATTTGTGATATTTCTTAGGAGCTCAACAAGGTTAGGGATGAATCTTCTTAGGAAGTTAATCTTTCCAATGAAATATTGTAGCTCTTTAATGTTTCTAGGATGGCTGATTTGTAAGATGCCTTCTATTCTTTTGGGATCTATCTTGATTCCTTCCTCAGAGATGATGTGACCTAAGATTTTTCCTTCCTGAAGGCCAAACAAAGTTTTCTTAAGATTTAGGGACAGACCATACTTTCTACATTTTTCAAAGACTTTTCTCAAGTGGACTAAGTGTTCTTCATCAGTCTTAGATTAGACAATGATGTCATCAAGATATATGACTATGAAGTAACCTATGTTTTCTGAAAAAGATATGTCCATTTCACTTTGGAAAGTAGCCCCTACATTCATTAAACTGAATGGAATTTTAACATACATGAATGTACCCCAAGGTGTAGTGAAAGAAGTTTTGAGTTGGTCACTTGGAAAGACTATAACTTGGTTATAACCTGAGAAGCCATCTAGTAATGAGATTCTTTGTGAGCCAACTACTTTTTGGAGTATGTGATCCATTTTAGGTAAGGGCTAATTTTCTTTCAAGGAGGCTTTGTTCAAATTTCTGAATTCAATACAAAGCCTAATTTCCCCGGTCTTCTTCCTAACTGACACAAGGTTGGACACCCATTCTGAGTATCGGACAGGGACTATGATCCTAGAATCGTACATCTTTTTGATTTCTTTCTCAACTGAGGGTAACAAGAAGGGGTTAATTCTTCTCAATTTTTGTTTAAATGGTTTTTGATTTTCCTTGAGAGGAATTTTATGTTGAATGATTTTTGTGTCATAGGATTTCAAGTCTTCATACCCCCAAGCAAAAACATCTTTAAATTCTCTAAAAAGCTCAATGTATTTTTTTTTTTGTGTGAGGTGGGAGATTTTTGGACAGCTTGATTATTTTGGGCTCTTTCATCCCTCCAATGTTACATTCTTCTATATTTGTTTTAGTGGATTCCATCTTGGGTTTTTTAGCTACATCATTAAAATAAAATAGCTCTTCTAGTGGTGTAAGGCCTCTTGGCAAGGTGTCATCTTTGTACTACAGAATTTCAAGTTCTCTTTGATTTGATTTATCAAATACTTCTGCAACACAAGGGTTTTGAAGGTGGTTTATATCATCATCAAAGGGTAGCTCTGTTTTGGGAATTTCATTTTCAGCAAAATTATTTCTTTCAAATATTAAAATCTTTTTTGTGCTTGCAAAGTCATTTCTGGATTGCAGAAAATCATCTATTTGGTCATCATTGTCAAACACTTGCCAATGGTTCAAGTTGTCCAGTATAGTAGGTATTTTCTTTATTTTTATGAGACATTGATTATTTTCATAAGGTAAAGAGCAATTGCTGGCATCAAAGACAAGTTCATTGGCAAGGCAGTTTTGGGCCCTAGGGATGAAAGTGAGCTCATAATTCTCAAAGGTTTTGAGAAGGTCTAGGGAAGCATTCCTATATTCCCTTAGTCTAGGGTTCTTGGCTGAATATTCTCCCTTAATTTTATTTATGATTAGTTCTGAATCTCCTTGAACCAATATTTTATTAGCTTTGAGGTCTTTGAGTAGGTGTAAACCAATAAAGAGAGCCTCATATTCTGAAAATTTATTGGTGCATTGGAAATCTAGCCTATAGGAATGGCCTTCATTTGTGTTGTGGATCCAAACCCATACTCTTGAACCAGCCTTACCATAAGAATGATCAAAGCTCATATGCCAAAGGGTGTCAATTTCAGTTTTGTCAATGTTCTGCACTTCGGGGCTGCTAGAGTTTTGGGTGTCATTTTCTTGGTTAGAGGATTGGCTTGGTTGTTTTGAGGGGCTTAGTTCTATCTCCTTGTCATTCACTTGTTCACTTATGTCATTTTCATTGTATAGGATGAAGGAGTCAAGGTCTGAGTGAATGGAATAAATCAGTGTGTTATTTGGCCTATCTATGTTACTCACCATGTATTTCGTGTGGGATTCCTGGTATAATCTCCTTGTTTGATTGAGAAATTGGATGGTGGCATATGTCATGTCCATTTGAAGGCTTCCCTGGAGTTTGGCCCCCCATGATATAGATAAAATCATGCCATAGTTTGGGGGGATGTCAGCCACAACTATATCCATGACTAGACTCTTAGCGGGGATTTGTGCCAGATTGACACACAAATCCTTGATTAGACCTAGACACTTGACCCTACTGGAATCAAAAGAGTACAAGTATTTGTAGGGCTTTATGATTTCTAAGCCCAATCTCTCCATCACAACCTTTTGCATGAGGTTGTGTGAGGCACCGGAGTCTAACATAGCATTATGTAGAATTTTTTCATGTATGTTTAGACTTACATAGAAAGGAGGGACAACTCCTTCCTGATATTTTACCTTTACTTCAGGACCAAACAATAGCTATGGTTTATCATCAGTTAAGTTTAAAGTGTCGGTATCATTCCCTATATTTAACACTTTGAAAATCTAGGATCTATATACCTCTTGGGTTACCAACTCAGTGAGGGGTATGGTTATTTTGATTTTGGCAATCTCCCCCTCAAAGATGAAAGGCGTAGGTGTCTTCATTGTATTTACATCAGCGTTATCAGCCATGAAATTTTCTACATTTTTGATTTGCTGATTTTGATTTTATGGTTTGGACAACAATGTTTTTTCAGGGCTACTAGTTGAAGTACTAGGGCAGCTTAAATCATTACTAGGTTGGTTAGTCTTTGGTTTGTTTAGGTCAGCTTTTTTGGCCATAGTATTTGTGCTTTCTGCTGTCTTTTTAGGAATATGTTCAGAGGTCTTTCTTACAACAGTGTTTGGCTGATTTGTTTTAGGAAAATCTTGATTCTTTTTGCTCCTAAGGTCATATTGCCTATGGAATTCCATAATGACATTCTCAAATCCTAGTCTATAGTCTTCGGAATCTTCATATGATTTCTCATTTGGTTTTGAAGAAAACATCCTTTGTTCTTCTTCGGTAAGGAAGGTGTTGTCCTCATCATCTGAACCTGTGACATTTACATGGTCTTCTTCCAACTGCTCAGGCTCTCTTTCCTCTTCATCTACATAGTTGTCTTGGAAAGGAGGTCTGATTTGTTTATCACTCTCTCTTTGTCTAACTTGAGGAGGGTCTCTTCTAAAATTTTGACTCCTATTCCTATTTTGAGGATTGGCTTGATTTTCCCTAGGAGGTGTTCTCTCATTTAAACTGATTTTTTCCATCATCTTCTCCATTGTCCTAACTATGGAGTCAATTTTGGTGTTAGCAGAGGAGGTTGTAGGAGTTGTGTCATCTTTATAAGTCACCCTTTTTTCTGATCTCATCCTAGCCCTTTTCTCAATTAAATTGGCCTCTACACTCATAGCCCCTTTTTGCATGTCTTCTAGAGTTAGGTAATCTCTCTCCCTAAGTTGATAGGCCATATCAGCATCAAAGTCTTCGGGATATTTTACTATGGTTAAGCCTTGGGGAGGATTTATGTGAGGTGGGAGGGCATTGTAAACACTGTTAAACCTAGTGGAGTAGTCATGAACACTTTCTCCCGAATTCCTTTTAAGATTGTTATACTTGGAAAGAATTTGAAGGGGGTTTTTCTTGATTTCCAATTTGTTTGCAAAGGTTTGGTAGAGGGCAGGGAGATCATTTATGTTGTTGGGAGGTAAGTCTTTAAACCATTTCTTGGATTCTCCCCCTAGGCTTTGAGAAAAAATCCTCATATTTATGGTTTCTTCTTCTATCTCCATGTAGTCAAAAGCATCACTAATTCTATCTACATGTTTCTGAGTAGTGATGGATTCAGTCCCTAAGAAGTGAGGGATATTTGACTGATAGTCATTTGGAAAAGGTAATAGTGGTTTTTTAAGAGACAATGGAGCATACCAGGCTGCCATGATGGGATGAAAAGGAAATAAGGGCTGATTTACAAGGGGATGATTTGTGAGAGGTGGAGTAGGATGGAGTGGGGTGGTTTGCACATTGGTGGTATGAATGGGTGTAGCTGAGGTACTTGGACCACAGAACTAATTCTGAGTGGATTTGAGATGAAAAGGGCTGAAGTGATGGAGAAGCTGAAATTCAGGTGGAGTGGAAGGAGAAGCTTCTCTACTGGAGCTCTGTTGCAAATCTATGGGGTCAAGGTCAGTTTGGTCAGCTCTACTTTGTGACTTGGTCCTGAATAGATTCTTGGCATGGTGCAAGTCAAACTGAGGATCTTGTGAAATTGTAAGGTGTTGTGGTGCAGAACTTGCTCTATGAATGGTCCTAATAGTGGGTGAGTTTCCAGCTTTAGAAGTTTTCCACAAAATATTTTCTGGGTCATCAACTACGGTAGGAGGATTTGGGTCAGGGTGTGATATGGTATTTATCCTTTGTGAAGCCAGATCTCTTTACTCGAAAATCAGAGAGGATGGAGGTTTGGGACTGTTTTTTGGAAGGCTAGCCTCTCTTGGGGTTTTCTCTACTCAAACAAGGTATAACTAGGCCCTGAAAACTGATTTGGACTGTTTTGACACAATCCTAGAAAAACCTATGGGACCAGTGAGATGTAAAAAGGCCTACTGGAGGCTAGTGGAGTCACCAAGTGGATGTTTTTGAAATTTTGAGGATATGTATACAATGGTCCACCACTAATTTTCTGATAAAAATAAATCTAGGGAGCACTTTTGGGCTTTTGAGTTTTCTTTATGCAACCTTAAGGTTTCAATGAGTATCCTCTAGCTGAGTCATCATCTTGCTAGGATGGTGAAGCAATTAGTTTCTACTCTTGGCTATGAGTTGATTTTTTAAGTCAAGCTGGGGATGTATATGAGTCTGTAAGATTTTTTCAGGCTACTATGAACTTCGTCCCACCATGATCGCCATTATGCTGGTGTGAGTGGTGGGATAAATCCACAAGATAGTACTCTTAAGGGTTTTTTGAAAGGTTTAGGGAAGTCTAAGCTTGTTTATCACTCAAATTCCCATCGTGATCGCCATTATGTTGGCTGCCCGTAATTTTCTAGATTGATTGAGATACAAATGGACAGGGGTAACATCAAACTGAGCTTTGGAATCCAAGGACCTTGCCTTCCTGGATTCGGAGAGGGATATCTCTAGTAGATGCAAAGATGTGAACTTGTTTGCTAATTAGGGTTGATTTTAGGCTAGATGTTAAGTGCAAGGTATTTTAATTGTTTTTGGTTGGGTATGATGCTCAGATAGATTTAGATAGAAAACAAGGAAGATTGTTAAGTCATTGGGAAATGGAGTCTAAAAAGGTCATGATAAGTTCATCAATGGTTTCAAGAGCATTTGTAGGGAAATTTTAACTTGGTTGGTGGATCTTTTAAGGTTGTTTGAGAACAATAAGCTAATAAAGGGAAAAAACTGAATCTTTTATGTACTTGTAAATTGAGAGAGTTAGAAGATTTATGAGCATAGCAAGAGAATAAAAGGCATAAGATAAACCTAATCCATTTGATTTCAGACTGAAAGCTGATAATCAACTAGGACAAACATTTAGATGAAACATAGAAAGGCAAGAAACTTATTTAACTTTCATAGATTTCATCATTAAGAGAAGAAAAACATTTAAAATGCACAAGTAGTTATAACCATAGAAGAGGAGAAAACTCTGAACATCTAAAGTTACAGCTGTGAAGGTTACTTGAAACAAATTTAGCTAGTAAAGGCAAAGAGCATGATTCAAACAAACTTCTTTGACAAACCTAGGAAAAGCTGCTTTAAAGAGGTAATTCCAAGGACAGAGTATTTCAGTGGCCACAATATGCAGGGCTAGCCATAAATCATACTTGACACTAACTTATCTAAACCATTCAAGAAATGGAAAAGCTAAGAAATTCTTAGAGAGCAAGAGATGGATTCCCTAACATATCTCAACAGAAGAAAACATTGAGGTAGTGAAGGACAAATAGAAGTAAGGTGCCATCAGGAAACATTTCTTAATCTAAATTTTTTGTCCTACTGCAAAATAGAAAGATTGAAAACATAATGGAAAAATAGAAAACATGAACATAAGAAACACTTCACCATCAACCAAGCTTATGGATCCCACAAACAGTCTCTCTCCATCAACAAGCAAACCAGGGCATGCATGAGCTCCAAGACATCAAATTGTTATAAAAAACTCCAAGAAATTATGTATTGCTTTAGCATAAGTCATCAAAATCCAACTAATACATAAGAGCCTCATTCTCTATTTATGGAGCAAATGAGGAGGTGGAAACCCTAAGAGGCTTCCAAAAACCCTAATTTAGCCATAAATGTCATAAATGTGCTTAATGACCATGCAAGGCCCAAGACACATAAGAGATAAGATAATAAATGAAAAACATAAAAAAATAACTCCCAAATAAAATTAGGAGTGATTTGTCCAAAAAAAACATTAAAAAACCAAATTTTCATTAATCAGTGTCTTTTGTTGACTTTTTGGCAAAAGGCTGTCTCCGTGTGTAGCGCCATTTTAGCAAAAAATATGGTCTGTTGCAGTTGAGTTTTGGACCCCTTCCCGGCATTGGATTTGGCCCCATGATGGCTCGTTGGAAAGACTGATGGGTATAATTTCCAAAAATACTTGATTTGTGCTGAATTCATGCCATTTACCAGCTCAAAAATCAAATCTCCCATGACTTTTCTGTGCGTAGCGCCAGGCCTAAAAAGGAGGCAGAAAGGTTAATTTTGAGGTGTTTTTTGACCTTTTGAGGGGGAAAAAATGCTCCAATTGAGCTGAAATTTTGTGGGTAGACTATTGGTGATATGAAAAATCAAAAAATATAAACTCCAGTAGATGAGGATGCCCCAATTTTGTGCGTAGCGCCTAGGGTGCTGCGCTCCTAGGGGTCAAAATTTGGAAAAAACAAAAAGTTTCCAGATTTGCCTCAAAATTGGTGTGTAGAACCCTTAAGAGGTTTTAGACACCTAATGAGAAGAATTAACCAAGATGGTGAGGTTTTCATGCAATTTGGTCCTTTTTAGCTCTTCTAGCTCCATGAGGGCTTGCTTGAGTTTGGCATTAGCAAGCATGCTCTTCCTTGCACAGTGTTTGACCATTTTCTTCTGCAAGGCAAGGCCCCTCTTCACCTCTTTGAAATGCTTATGCTCCTATTTATAATAGTGTATGACCCTTTGTGCCCTTTCAAAGTCCTTTTCCCATTCTTGAAGTTGGGAATCCTTTTCTAAGAGAAACAATTTAGTACTTATCCCTTGGTCCTCATTATCACTGTTTAGATCAATAAAAAGAGGCCCTTGAGAACTCTTTTTGATCCTTTTGCTCCTTATTACTTGTACCTTTTGCTCAATTTTTTCCATTTTTTCTTTGCCTTTGTCCAATTTTTTGGCTGTTTGAGAAGAGATGACCCTTTTCCTTTCAGAGGCAGCAAACACATTTCTTCTCCCTCTGTGATATGTGCATGTGAGAGGGGTAACAATGGAAGTTTTAAAGGCAGTGCTATCATCATTTTGACCTTTAGTTTTCTTGATATCTTCTGCACTTGCCTTACTCTGATTTTCTTTGTCATGCATGGATTGATTTTTGTCAAGACAGTCATGACTGCTATCATGACTCTTTTCTTGACTGTCTGGCATACTTTGATGGCTGTCCTCCTCATCATCCTGCCCCTCCTCATCATCTGGCTGCTCTTCTTTATCACTTTGCTGTTCCTCTTCTGCAGAAATTATATAACTGATATGTTAGATATCTAAGATTCACCTGATCATACACTATTTGACTTCATGCACAATACAAAATCTATTCCACCATTGATCATCATATGCGGAAATTAAATCAATTGCATGCACACATTAAAACCATAAAAATTCACACACATTAACACAGTGATTTATGGGAAAGCTTAAAGCTGAAAACCCTCAAATATATGTATAATATATGTCATAGAGATCATGTAACAATCATCATACAAAGCTTCTCACAAGCTCTCAGTACAATCTCCAATCACTACAGACTAATCAGGTCCGATCTAGAAAATCCCATGCACCGATCTCTGCTACCTGCTAGCCTGCCTCTACCGCACAATCCCTGCTGAATATGGGCTCTGAAGGAAATCAAATCCACCTGGTTTGCACTGTGCAATCCTCATTGGCATCTCCATCAATGTGTGGTGCAAACTCATGCACCACTATAGTCACAACTGATAGTCACACTGCTCTTTCACCTACCTCTCCATTGGTCTCCATTGAAAATGTCCATGCACTATAGTTAACTGATGTATTCTTTAGTTGATTAATGAGTTAATAATTAGTGAATTAATTAATAATTAATTCACACCACTCTCACTAGTGTATCAATCAGTTAGATTAGATACAGCTAGCTCAACTGTGTCTAACTGAGTTAAACTGAACACAACTCCACAAACTACCTCAATAACTCCACCAAAATCTGTCACATGAGTTCTAACTGAAGTCTCCATGCAATAGCTCCACTTAACCCTCAAGAATAGTGTAATTCCTTCTGTCAGCTCTTGTGCCACATCTGTGCACTTAACTGAAGTGCTCCAAGAGAATAAGATAATGTTTAGAGTCCAAATATTATTAAGAGCTAATAATATTCGACATATCTATTTTTAGACTGGAAATCTAAAAATAGATTCCGCCTAATATGTCTAAAAATAGAAGTCCATCTATTTTTTCCGACTTGACCAACCATCCACAAATAGCATCCTGCAACTCATAGAACATGATCCATATGTCTAAAAATAGACTTTGCGCCAAAAATACCCTGCGGGCCCACTTAGTGAAGGCGACTCCTTTCCACTAATCTCATCATCTTGTTGCAATCTCAACACTCCCTCTCAACAAGATATGGATTATCTGCAACCCCTATCCTGCCCCTGTGGTATTCGAATTTTCTCCTGGTGAGCGCCTTCGTCAAGATATCAGCATCCTGATCCTCCGTAGGAATGTATGAAAGTAACATGATCTTCCGCTACACACAATATCTGATATGATGATACCAGATGTCAATGTGTTTAGATCTATCATGAAATACTGGATTAACTGAGAGTTTGATGCAACTCTGATTATCACAATATATCACAGTAGGATCTAAGTGTGAACCGAACAACTCGACCAGGATCTTCCTCATCCATATAGCCTCGCATGCAGCCAAACTCACTGCCATGTACTCGGCCTCTGCTGAATTGAGTGCCATGGATCTCTGCTTCCTGCTGTACCAAGAAACTACTGTTGACCCGATATTTAAAATCCCTCCAGATGTGCTCTTCCTGTCTGTTGGGCTCCTTGCCCAATCTGCATCAGTGAAGCCACACAGCTTCACCTCATCCGACTGTCTGTACCATAATCCATATCCCGATGTGCCTCTGAGATATCTCAATACGTGCTTCCCCGCCTTCCAAAAGAGCTTGGTAGGATCAACCATAGCTTGTGAAAGCTGTTTAACATCATAGCATATGTCAGGTCGTGTATTGACTAGATACATAAGCGACCCCACAAACTATCGGTAAACAGTGGCATCCACTACCTCTACCGATGTAGCATCCTATTTCCTCCAACCACCAGGAAGAGGAGTGTCGATAGGCTTGCAGCCTTGCATGTTGAACTTCTCTAATATCTCCTAGGCATACTTGCCTTGAGACAAAAATAGTCCATCACTGCGCTGCCAAATTTCCAATCCCAGGAAATAATGAAGGAGGCCCAAGTCCTTCATCTCAAACACTTTTGCAAGATCAACTTTGCATGAGAGTATCAACTGTTCATCACCCGTCAAAATCAAATCATCTACATAAAGTAAAATGATCAGCAACTTACCCTCCACCACAATCTGGTATAGGTTTGGATCCACCTCACTCTTGGTGAATCCAAGACTGGTGAAATAACTGTCTATCCTTGTGTACCAAGAACAAGGTGCTTGTTTCAACCCATACAACGCTCTTTTGAGCCTGCACACATCCGACTCATTGCTGAAGATCTCGAAACCTTCAGGCTGCTCTATGTACACCTCCTCCTCAATGAATCCATTGAGGAACGCAGTCTTCACATCCATTTGATGAATGTGCCAACCCATCTGCATTGAGAGAGCTAGGATGCTGCGTATGGAAGAATACCTTGCGACAGGTGCAAAGGTTTCCTTATAGTCGATCCCCTCAATATGTGAGAAGCCCCGGGTAACAAATCTTGCCTTGTACTTCTTGATGCTCCCGTTAGTTGCTTGCTTCACTTTGTAGATCCATCTCAAACCTACCACTGATTTCCCTTCCGGCCTTGGGACAATCTCCCATGCACTGTTTCTGACAATCGAATCATACTCTTCCACCATGGCATCTACCCATGAAGGGTCCTCCACAACTTCCTCGAAAGAGGATGGTTCTGTCACGATACACTTGCTCATCAGAGCCATCTATCCAGTATATTGGTCAGGTGAATGTCTCTATCCGTGCTATGATGTAGGTGCTCCTACAATCTTCTCTACATCTTGATTCAGTTGCTTAGCTTCTGTAGTGTGCTTTCACCCTGTGATGGTTGGCGTTGCATGAGTGGTTTCTTCCACTCCATGAAACTCCTCTTGTGGCTGATCCACATCCTGAGGCTCATCCTTAGGAACTAATAGCTCCTCATCTGCATGCAAGTGTGGCTCCCTCTCAAGCGAACACTTCATGGCTTTCTCCTCATGAAATTTGATATCCCGTCGCACAACAGTCTTCCAACTGTCTGGAAAATACACACAATAGTTGTGGGGTGTTTCTGTGTACCCCACAAATATCCCAACCTCTGCGGTCAGCTCCAGCTTCTTCCTGGCATCCTTCATCACATGAATGTAAACATGTGAGCCAAAAATCTTCAAATGATAAATATCAGGCTTCTTACCAGAAAACGCCTCCTCGGGTGTACTCATGCCAAGTATCCTATGAGGACAACGGTTTTGCACATAAACCATAGTATTGCATGCCTCAGCTCACAAGTGTATGGGAAAGCCCTGATCATGCAACATCACCCATGCAACACCCATGATCGTTCTGTTATTTTTCTCTGCGACCCCATTTTGCTGTGGGTTATGAGGCGATATGAGCTCTCTTCGAATTCCTTCTGCGCTGCAAAAGTCCATAAATTTGCCAAAGGTGAATTCAACACCAATATCGCTCATAAGAGCCTTCACCTGCTTCCCTGACTCTTTCTCAACCAGTGCCTTGAACTCACAAAACTTTGAGTATGTCTCGCTCTTCTTCTGCATGAAGAAGATCCAACACTTATGAGAAAAATCATCAACAAATATCACATAATACCTGTGCTTTGCTGTCGAAGCTACTGAGAAAGGTCCACACACGTCTGTGTGAATTATCTCAAGGATCGTCATGGCACAACTATCCTTCTCATGAAAGGTGGCTTTCACAAATTTTCCCAAAGTACAACCCTTGCACTGATCTGACTATGCAAGTGTACCCTTGGGAAGCCCGGTATAAATCTGTTGCAAAATTTTCAAAGCACCATGGTGAAGATGGCCCAATCTCCTGTGCCATAGCTCACCCTCATCCTGGCTCACCACTCCTTCTGCCTTGCCTGCCATTGCTGCACAACCATCTACCTACAACTGATAAAGGTTATTAACTCGAACCCCTATCCTCCAGGTTTCACCAGTTGCCTTACTGCACAGGAAAGCCTTTCCCTCACTAAAGACAACATCATATCCCTTGTATTCCAACATCGCCACAGAGATCAGATTCTTCTTCAATCCTGGAACATGCATGACATCCTTCAAGATGAAAGGTTTTCCAGACTCCCTCTCAAAGGAAATGGTCCTGATACCAGTCACACTGTATCTACCATCATCGCCCATCTCAATATGCACTCCAAGATCCTTCTCATCCAGATCAGTAAACAAATATTTGTCTCCGGTCATATGGAAAGATGCACCACTCTCAAGAAACCACACTGAACCCATCACACTTGAGACCAAGCATGCGATCAACGAAAAATCTAGCTCAAACTGCGAGGCTAAGGCCTCTCCAGCTGCAAATCCAGTAGCCTACTTATTTTTCTTCTTCTGTGGACAATTAGTGGCGTAATGTCCATGTTGGTGATAGTGAAAGCACTTCACCTTGGACATGTCCTGCTTCTTGCCTTTCTCACCGGATTGAGAAGTATTTTTCTTTCTCTTCCCCTTCCTTGCTTTGGTAGCCAAAGCGCAATTTTCTTCATCTTCATTCTTCGATGAAGATCCATCCCTGGTACTCCGCCTTATCTTCTCCTGCACAACATCCGACCAAAGTCGCTCCCATCTCGGCAGTTTCTCCCAACCATTGACAGAGTCCTTATAGGAATGCAAACTCTTCGGAAGCCTAAGGAGAGCCAAGCTCACCAAGTACTCTTCATCTACAGTAACCCCCACACTTCCCAGCTCATCCCTGCACTGGACGAACTTTGTGAGGTACTTGGGTATACTTTAGCCCTTCTTCGTTTTTATTTTCATGAGTTTATCCTTGAGTGCCAACTTCCTCTGGTCGCTCTTGCGTTGGAACAATTCTGTCAAAGCTTTCCAAATCAAGAATGGAGAAGATTTACCATGAAGGCTGGACACTATGTGATCCTTCACACCTTCCAACATAATCCTTCAACATTTTACTGTCTTCTTTTGCCATGCGTTAAGTGCGGCAACATCGCTAGAAGCAGGTTTTGGAATTTCTGCATCTATGAACTCCTTCAACCCATTATCCTCTAGCACCGCATTCATCCTATCCTTCCATGCAATATAATTCGAGCTGCCCTCAAGGGCATACTCCAATCTCAATCCGTTGAAAGACATCTCAACTTCGACACCAAGAAAACACTACTGCAAATTCAAATTTCACCAGCACAAAACTCAACCGCTTCAATGCTTTGCAATTTCTCCAATGATCAATGCTCTGATACCATGTAGAAATTATATAACTGATATTTAATATGTCTAATATTCACTTGATCATACACTATTTGAATTCATGCACAATACAAAATCTATTCCACCATTGATCATCATATGCGGAAATTAAATCAATTGCATGCACACATTAAAACCATAAAAATTCACACACATTAACACAATGATTTATGGGAAAGCTTAAAGCTGAAAAAACCCAACTATCTGTATAATATATGTCATAGATATCATGTAACAATCATCATACAAAACTTTTCACAAGCTCTCAGTACAGTCTCCAATCGCTACACACTAATCAGGTCCGATCTAGCAAATCCCATGCACCGATCTTTGCTACCTGCTAGCATGCCTCTACTGCAAAATCCTTGCTGAATATGGGCTCTAAATGAACTCGAATCCACCTATTTTGCACTGCGCAATCCTCATTGGCATCTCCATCAATGTGTGGTGCAAAATCATGCACCACTATAGTCACAACTAATAGTCACACTGCTCTTTCACCTACCTCTCCACTGGTCTCCACTGAAACTGTCCATGCATTGTAGTTAACTGATGTATTCTTCAGTTGATTAATGAGTTAATAATTAGTGAATTAATTATTAATTAATTCACACCACTCTCACTAGTGTATCAATCAGTTAGACTAGATACAACTAGCTCAAAGCTTGTGTCTAAGCAGGTTAAGTAGACACAACTCCACCAACTGTCTCATCAACTCCACCAAACTTCTGCCACTGAAGTCCTAACTGAAGTCAACCATGCATGAGCTCACCAAACCCCTCGGAATAGCGTAATTCCTCTGTCAGATGCATGAGCCACTTCTGTAGCTCGAACTGAAGTGCTCCAAGAGAGTAAACTGAAGTTTAGAGTCCAAATATTATTAAGGGTTAATAATATTCGACATATCTATTTTTTGACTGGCAATCTAAAAATAGATTCCGCCCAATATGTCTAAAAATAGAAGTCCATCTATTTTTCCAACTTGAAAAACCATCCACAAATAGCATCCTGCAACTCATAGAATATGATCGACATGTCTAAAAATTGACATAGTCTAAAAATAGATATAGTCTACAAATAGACATAGTCTAAAAATAGACTTGCACCAAAAATAGTTTGCAGGCCCACTTAGTTAAGGCGACTCTTTTCACTAAGCTCATCACCTTGTTGCAATCTCAACATCTTCATCATTTTTCCCACTACTTTCATCTCTATTTTCCTCTTCATCTTGCCCACTGCTGTCATCTCTGTTTTCCTCTTCATCTTGCCCATTTCTCTCATATTTGTGGCTGCCTTCACTAATTTCATCATTTCCATCACTGCTTTCTTCATGGCTACTCCCCTCCTCTTCACTGTTTTCTTCATTTTCATCACCTTCTTTTCCACTGTTCCCTTATTTTCCATCATTATCTGTCTCAGTTTTCCCCTGACTGTTGCCTTCTATTTGTTCTTCACTAGGGCTACTGTCAGCCCCCTCACTTGAAAATTTAGGGGAAGAGGTAAGAGGTGAAAATATTTGTGGAGAAGGCACATGGGGAGATGATGGATGTGTGGAGGTAGATGGTTGTGAAGTGGAAGGTAAGTTCTGCTAGATGAAGGCTCGGGGGTCTGTAAACACATCATGTGAGATGAAGGTTTCCCAAGATATTGGTTGCTGCTCTAGCTGGTATAGGACAATCATTTTGATTAGGGAGTGATGAAAGAGGCTTGGCATTTGGTGGTCATAGCTTTTCTTCTTGACAACTAAGGCCATTTTATCAATGCTTCGGAAAGGGTAGTAAGGTAGGTTCATCATATTGACCCTGGTAAAATGCATCAACAACCTTATATGATATGAGTAAATCTGGGAGTATCTCCCCTAACATGTGAAATAACTGATAATCTGCCTCATCAATGCAGCATACCTCTCCAGCAAATGGGAAAAAGGGAAAACAGACTTACAATTTTGTTGATAGCTAGGTTTCAAATAGGGCCCATAATAACTCAACTCCAACTTCTTTTGTTTGAACCACACCTCACCTATGTCTGGTATACCTGTTGCTTTGGAAATGGTCTCAGATGAGAGCTCAAATTGTACCCCTGCCAGATTGACTTGATGGTTTTGTAAGCTACAGACGAAAAATCTAGTTAGGTTTGAATGGTTGCTGACTTGCTTGACCTTCTCAAAAAATTTGTAGCACCCTACATCCTGGAAGCATGAAAGGATCATAGGAGATGAAGTGAGTGGAGTGGTGTCTAGGGGCTCAAATATTTTTTCTTTTCCTCCATGATGTTTTTGCTTGGTGGGATTATGACTCTCATCACCACTGGTATGACTATCTCCCTCTGACATGATGACTGGTCCAAAAAACAACAGTAGGACCTTTGGAATTTTCTTGAGGGTTTTTGAGCAAACTAAGTGCTTTTAGTGGATTTAGGTCAAATCTTTTCAAATCGAAAACTAAGGTGAAAATGATTTTTCAGAGCTTGCACTTGGGGTTTAGAGTTTAGCCTATAGTCACCCAATCTTCTTTTTGTACTCAAAACCAATTTCACTCGCAAACCCTAACTCAAAGACTAAGTAATTGATCTTTATGTAGTGTAGGTTTTGGTCTAATTTTGACTATGGATGACTTCCTTGTTTTTAGAAAAAGGAGAGCTTGGGAGGAGGAAAAGGTTTCACCAACCTTAGACTTTGCTTGTAGAAGTTTTGAAGACGAAATTTCAGATTTTGGAGCTCTTTGAGAAAACATGGAGAAATATGGTCGGAGCGTAGCGCCTGTGCATAGCATCGGGAAGACTGGGCAGTGTCCTGGATGTTTCCAGTCTTTGCTGGGCCTGTGCGCAGCGCCGGGCTTTGAGCATGTAGCGCAATGTATTTTTACACTGCTCGCCTCCCTCCTATGCGTAGCGGTGAAGGCCAGGTGCGTAGCACCCAAATGTTTTTTACAATTTGGCCTGAAAACCAAAAAAATTCTCCCAACAGTTTCTTCTCTTTGGAAATGGAAAATAATGTGTGGGAAAGGTTCAAGTGACCTTTTATATTTGATTTGAAAAAGTAATTTTTAAAATATCAAACCCACTTTTGCAAAGTTAATGTTGTAGGAATTTACAGGGTAAGTTCCATAGATCAAGAACCAAAGGTCACCGCTCAGAAACATATCACAAATCAATACACCAGTATAATCACGTGGTTAAAACCCTCAAAGAGGGAAACAGTCCATGTCCTGAGCCAACGTAGCCAATTCAGGGAATTTATTAATATAAAAAGAAAATTTACATATGTTTCTCTCATAAACGGTTACCGGACAAATGATCCTCCATGCTCTTTAAATAGAGATCATGGACCAATCAGGTGTTAAGCCACGGATCAAGTGTCGTTAATACTGACGTGAGAGATAACTGTCGGATCACTACAAATCGTGACTGTCAGATTATAAGTTACAAATGTACATGGTAAAGAAACACACTTTACCTAACTCTACACTAGACTAAGTTATTATTAATTATTTCCTATGTGTCAGAATATCCTAACATCCCCCCTTAAGAACAACTTGGGATAGGATTGAAGGATTTACAAAGGTGACACAAAAGGAGCCTATTTCCTATGTGTCAAAATATCCTAACATCCCCCCTTAAGAAAAAATTGGGATAGGATTGAAGGATTTACAAAAGTGACACAATAGGAGGAAGGAGGCATTAGAGCCTATCCCCTCTTAATGATAAATTTCTTGAACTCCAAGCATGGATCGAAGTTTGGTAAACTTCACTTCTATGAGAGCCTTTGTAAAGATATCGACTACCTGATCATTGGTTGGACAGTGCTGCACTTCAAGAACATGATCATGAATGAGCTTTCTAATGAAGTGGATGTGGAGTTCAATGTGTTTCATATGGTGATGCTAAACTGGATCTTTACATATTTGAATGGCACTCTGATTATCACACTAAAGTGTAGTTGGATGCTGCTGATGGAGACCAAATTCAGACAAGATTTGACGAAGCCACATGGCTTCCTTGTTGGCTTCAACTGCACCACGATACTCTTCTTCTACTGAAGAAAGGGAGATGGCAATTTGTTTCTTACAAGACCAAGTAATAGGTCTTGAACCAAGAGTGAATACATATCCTGCAGTGGACTTCTGATCATCATGGTCACCAACCCAATCAGAATCAGTGAAACCAATCAATAAGGGAGATGTTCCTGCACTGTAATGAATCCCAAACTAAACTGTACCTCGAATATATCGAAGTATTATTTTAGCTGCTTTCCAGTGAATTTCATGAGGTTGGTGCATAAACCAAGCGACAAGACCAATGACAAAGGAAAGGTCAGGATGAGTATGGGTAAGATACAAAAGTTTACCAACAAGTTGACGGTATAAGGTAGCATAAACTTCAGGGGTAGTACAATTGACTGAAATCTTGACTCTAGACTAAAAGGGAGAAGGGGCAGGCTTACAGTATTCCATGTGAAAGTGGTGTAGAAGATCACAGGCATACTTGGACTGAGAGAGGGTAATGCCTTCCTTGGATTGCAAGACTTGAAGACCAAGGAAATAATGAAAGTGTCCTAACTCTGTCATTTCAAACTTCTTTTTGAGGCTAAAATTCACATGGTTTATATGGTTTGGATCACTACCAGTAAGGATAATATCATCAACATAAATAACAAGTATGGTGAAGGAATTACCCACTTTCTTGGTGTAGACAGTGTTGTCAGAATGACACCTAGAAAAGCCATTATCTAAGAGAAATCTATCCATTTTGGCATACCAAGCTCGAGGAGCTTGTTTGAGACCATAGAGAGACTTCCTAAGGTGACAAACAAGGCTGGAGTCTTTTTGGATAAAGCTAGGGGGTTGTTCCATGTAGATCTCTTCATGAAAATCTCCATGTAAGAAGGCATATTTAACATCCATCTGATGGACTTCCCATTTAAAAGAGGCAGCAAGGGAAAGAACAAGGCGGATATAATTCATTTTGGACACAGGGGAGAAGGTTTCAGTATATTCAATGCCTTCAACTTGTAAAAAACCTTTAGTGACAAGACGAGATTTATGTCTATCCACTTTTCCATCTGCATCTGACAAGTTTTCTTCCTTTTGGAAGAGGAACAAGATCCCAAGTATTGTTTGCTAATAAGGAATAATAGTCTTCATTCATAGCTTCATCCCAATCTGGATGATCGGAGGCTTATTCAAAGGTTTCTGGATCAAGTTTTTCTGGAACTTGAGCCAATAAGGAAGAAGCTCTTTCGAATTGAGAATGTGTACATCGTCGATCGACAGGGTCACCCGCAAGAGAACCTGTTGCATCCTGAGTAGAGCGGACCCATCTTGGAAGCGGTGGAGTATAAGGAATAATTTCAGGAGTTGGAGGATGATTATCATCCTCGCTGTCATCATATGAACTAGAAGGAATGCTATTAAAAATAGAAGAGAGAGAGAGAGGTGGCACATATGCCGAATCAGGCTCGCAGGCCAAAGGTGGCACACCCGCCGAACTAGGCTCATGGGATGATATATTTTCATCAAAATTTACATCGATTCTAATGATTATATTTTTGGATTTTGGTGGAAGAAGTTTATATACTTTGACATCTTCAGAATATCCAACAAAAATACATTTTTCACTCTTAGGTTCTAAGGCTTTATGTTTCGCATCTGGAATATGGGCCCAAGCATCACTTCCAAAAACATGAAAGTGACTTACATCTGGTTTGATTGAGCTCCAAGCTTCTTCTAGGGTTATATTCTTTAAAACCTTAGTAGGAGTGCAATTTAAAATGTAATTTGCACAGTTAATGGCTTCTACCCAAAAATTGAGACCAAGTCCTTTAGATTGAAGCATACAATTAGCCATTTCTTTTAAGGTGCGATTATTCCTTTCAGCTACACCATTTTGTTGTGGAGTATATGGAACAGTATGTTGCAATTGAATGCTATGCTTAGTGGAGAAGTTGATGAATTTATTGTTAACATATTATCCACCATTGCCAGATCTTAACTTAAGAATTTGATGTCCAGATTGTTTCTCAACAAAGGCCTTAAAGGCCAAGAACATGTTAAAAAATTCACTCTTGAGTTTAAGAAATATACCCAAGTGCGTCTGGAAAAATCATCAATGAAGGTTAAGAAGTACTTGCAACCAGAGAAAGAAACAACAGGAAGTGCACCACATAAATCACTGTGCACAAGCTGCAAAGGGGCTGAAGCGTGCCAAGAGGCATGTTTGTCAAAACTATCCCGATGATGTTTTTCAAGTACACATTCGGAGCAAACACTATCTCAGAAAGATACCATAGGAAGGCCCGTCACCATATTTTCCTTACATAGAGTTTGAAGAGAGCGATAGTTTAAGTGACCAAATCGCTCATGCCAAAGTTTGCTCACATCATCATTATGAGCAACAAAAACAGAGGGAAGAGATGATGACCCAAAGTTGTCAAACTTATACAACCTTGTGGAATCATCAGCAATGCCAGTAGCTAAAATATGTTTAGGATATTTGAGGTCCTTGATTACAACATCATGAGGTGATAATTCTACTATTTTCCCTTGACCTGAATGAGTTATCTAATAAACAGATAGAAGGTTGCATGACAAGGTAGGAACACATAGTACATCATTAAACTGGCCATTATCTAGATGAATGGTTCCAGATCCTACAATACTAAGAGATCTATCACCAACATAAATATGTTTGGTGTTACAATCATTTAAATAAGAAAACATGGATATATTTTTAGCCATGTGGTAAGAAGCTCCAAAATCAATGAGCCACTCATGAGAAGGAGAAGAAGAAGATACATTTAATGCATAACCGGATCTTGATACTTGACAACCACAAGAAAAAAGTGCCATTCCTGAAGATGAAGGTGAAGAGTGCTCCAAATTGATGTTGTGCTTCTTCATTGCTACTTCTAAGGCTTCCATCTTCTTCAAACATTTGGACTGTATATGGCCATCACGATTGCAAAAGTTGCAATGTCTATTTGTCTTCTTCCCTTTGTTTTTATTTGCTTTATCATTTTGGTAATTTGATTTTTCAGTTTGCGGCTGAAATTGCTTGGGACCCTTGTTTGGTTTAGGACCATACTTTTTAGGATACTACTTCTTGGGATTCTTTTGATATGATTGTTGTTGGGATGCTAAGGCTTTCTTAGAAGCGTTTCCAGCAGTGATAAGACCAAGGTGTAAATTTTTTTCTTGTTCTCTTATCAAAGAATCACAAAATGAATCAAAAGAGGGATTCTTGTAGGTGGTTCCATTAGAGATGATGGCTTCTCTAGTGGAATGGAAGGCAAAAATAAATACAGAGTATGCAGGGCCAAGCTTAGCAAGAATGCAATAGATGAGGCTACCATCTTCCTTTTTGGCCTTACAACCTTCTAAAAGAAGTCTAAGGGTCTTGAGTTTGGACAAAAAGTATTCAACAGAGGAGAAATTATTAGGGTCCAAAGTAAGAAACTCATTTTCAAGCTAGTGGGCCCTGATTTGATTTTGAATGCCAAAAACATTATTTAGCTTTTCTAGGGCTTTATCAGGGGTGTCAATGTCAAGGATGTGAAATTGAAGATCTTGAGCAATGGACATTCCTATCAATCCTCGTGCTTGATCTTTTTTATTTTCCCATTTAGGAACTTTATCATCATCAGAAGGTTTAGTTTCTTGACCTGTGGCTATTCTATAAAGCCTTTTACTTCAAATTATATCTACCATGTGAGGTAGCCATTGGAAATAATTGGTGCTGTTAAGAATAACCGGGCATGCACTTTCCATTTAAAAAAAAAATGAAGTTGAGAAAAGATGAAAATAACTGCTCCAATGGAAATATCTCGAAAGATTAGGCCGTTTAAAAAAAACGGCTCCAAAAATGGCTTCCGGATGAAGAAGTTATGCCTTTTAAAAAATCTGAGTTGTAGATGTCGAATAGTTACGAGAACGGGATGAAGTGCGGTTTAAAAAAAATAAAAAAATTCTGCCCCTTTGAACAAATTTTTTTACAAAAGAAGCTTGAGAAGGAGACTTGAACCCAAGACCTCTATTCTCATTAACTAACCCCTCACCAAGTGAGATAGTAAAAGAATCACGTTATTGTTAGATTTTCAAAGCCTTATGGCAGAATGTTAGATTTTCAATTACCCTTACCGACAACTATCACTTTTTTCACTATTTCTGATTTCCCGAGATCGCACAAAGATGCAGGAAAAGAGCATACGTAGCAAAAAAAAATCCCTTTCTTGTTTCTGATTTGCTGAGATCGCACAAAGCGCACAAAAAAGAGCATACACAGAGAAGAGGGTATAGATCCAGAAAATAAATAAAACCTTGATACCGAAAATAAATGGAAAAAAAAACCGAAATAAGCAGAACTATTAACAAATATAACTGGAAAATAGATGTTTTATACCTCAAGATCTAAACTAACATAACTTGGGAAGCTGGAAACCTTTTCGCATGAAACGAAAGGCATTATTCACTATAATAGACGCTCCAGACACAACTGAGTAGTTATCCAAGCCCAAAAATGTTTAGAAATAGTATATCTACAAAACGACATTCGCATGCAGTCAAACCAGCTTCGAATTTTGATCAACAACAGACATGACCCTCAAAATAGCTCTGATACCATGTAGGAATTTACAAGGTAAGTTCCATAGATCAAGAAACAAAGGTCACCGCTCACAAACAGATCACAAATCAGTACACCAGTATAATCACGTGGTTAAAACCCTCAAAGAGGGAAATAGTCCATGCCCTAAGCCAACGCGTCCACTTTAGGGAATTTATTAATATAAAAATAAAAGTTACATATGTTTCTCTCATAAATGGTTACCAGAAAAATGACCCTCCATGCTCTTTAAATAGAGATCATGGACCAATCGGGTGTTAAGCCACAGATCAAGTGCCGTTAATACCGAGGTGAGAGATAACCGTCGGATCACTACAAATCATGATCGTCGGATTATAAGTTACAATTGTACATGGTAAAGAAACATACTTTACCTAACTATACACTAGACTAAGTTATTCTTAACTATTTCCTATGTGTCGGAATATCCTAAAAAATGTCCCCTATCTTTTTAGTGTGCTTTTTGACTAATATTTGTTGTGAACACACTTTTGACATTTTTTGGAAAAAACGTTTACTTATGCCTCTGTCATCTTTTGCAGAACAATGATTTTTACATGGAGGCCTTTGTTGGGGTCTATTGTTGAGATGAAAACCAGGGTTACACTTGCTTTTAGGCCGTTTTGATAATAACTTATTCCCAACCTTTTATTTCAAAAACTTTGTTTTTTTTTTTTTGACCCTTTGGTAAAATGACCCCCTTTAAACTGATACTCTTTGTCTTTTATTCTCTTAGTGCAGGTGAAGAAATGCTATTTTTGGCAAAACCCTAAGGAGGAGGCTTCTGTCCTTGAAATCTATGAGATAGTTTTTTGCTTGTCACCACTGTTTTGTTAATCAACCAAAACAAACCCTAATACTCTTTTACCTATAGGCCTGTTTCTTTTGTCTTGTTTGTGTCTGCCTCCTGGTGATGATTACATCTTATTACCTTACATATTTTTATTGCTGGTGGCCACCTTGGCTATTCATTGTAGAAATGTGAACAAGGGTAGTTGTCCCTTGCAGCATTTGAGCTCTAAGCAAAGGAGGCTTTTCTTGAATGACTTTGGATCAAATTTCTTGATTTTATTCCTCTTTGAGTACAATCTCCTCATGCAGGAAGGCATAACTTGTTGGGCACCAAATCCATCCTATGACCTAGTGAAACCTTAGGTGACCTAATGGGGACTTTTTGGACTTGGACTTTGGATAGAGATTTAGACTTAGGGATCATCAAGTACAAGATAGGACCTATGATAAGCTTAGTGTTTTTGAAGACCTAAGATCCAACATACTTGACTATTTAAAGGGCCTATAGAGACAATCAATGTCTGAGAATATTATGGAAGAGACAACAAGGATATTTGATTGGTAGGTTTCGGTAGTAGTAGGGAATCCTGTAGGTAAGCAAAACAGAGGATTTGGGCCAAAAGGAAAGACATGGTGAAAAATGGGTGACAAGTTAGGGTTAAAAAAAATTGCTTGAGCCTATGATGGGTCTTCCGGGAGTGGTGGGCCAGTCATGACTAGATAGGATGATAAAATAGTGAAATTTTTATCTCAGGATAATGAAGGCAGTGAGATTTCTAGAAATCACAATGTTTATGAATTTTGTTTCTAGAAATCTAGGACCACTACTTAGTCATCTTTAGATAGTGAAAATTATGGATGACTAACATGAAGAAGCGGGCTACTCCCCAAAAATTCTTGCCTGTAGGTTCCAGTGTTGTTGGGGCAAACTCACTCATTCTGCCTGCTATCGCGACCCTGTTTTTAGATCCAGTAATCGAAGTTCCCCGCCCACTTCGCTCGGGCTATCCTTTCGCCTCCTTACGCCATGCCAGTGAACAAGTCTCAAATTAAGTCCGATAATTAATAGGATTGGCATCTGGATATTCATTCTCAGATGTATCCATAAGGTTATCCCGTGAGGGGAAGAAATAGAAGTGTCCTGTGCTGGCCTTCCTTAGTGAGTTCAGCGTCAACCCACGGTCTAAAGTATAGAGCATAATCTCTCTTGATGTTCCACTGAGATAACGGGAGGTTGGTCCTTATTGGTTTCTTTTATTAGGGGGGCCTTTTGATTGATTGGTTCTAATTGGTCTTGAGAATTGGTTGGTTTAACCCAATTTAGTAAGGTAAGAATGCTTTTACTCATATACTCGTAGGGACCCGTACACCATGAGGTTATACCTTAAAAGCCCAATCAGGAAGGAGGGCTCACCCTAATCAAGTGGGGTGAGGAAGAAACTACTTTTCCGCATCAGACAAGGGTGCATAAGCACACTTGATTGTTAAAGAGAGGGATGCGTAAGCATGACTCGACCACTACCCCACCCAATAAGCAATCAAGGAAGGCATGGCTCGACTAACAGGAGAGGATGCGTAAGCATGACTCTCAATTTAGGGAGAGGAAGCCCCTGACAGGGCTTGACCAACAGGCTGCCATCATGCCCCCGGTAGGGCTCGACCAATGAGAGAGGAATACTAAGTGTGTTACATTTGATGATTAAGAGAGAGGTTTATTAGTATGGGTTTCATTCTATGCTTGTCATATTTATTGCACCAATGCTTAGTTAAGCTTAAGTTGATCTCAAACATAATATGAGCAAGTGATTAGAGCTATTACACTCTCACTATAAGGGTCGTATATTATGTAGAATACTTGTACTGTCACTATCGAGCTTACTTAGCTAGTAAGAAATAATGTTCTTAATTATGGATATACTGTAACTCCATATCATAAGTTGAGTTTTATTAGAGTCATAGTGATAGTTTAGCTTATGGAATGATGAAACAAGGAAGCTTTAATATGACTATATCACTCATATGCTAAGAGTCCATAGCATTTACATTACCTAAGCTGTTATGGACACTGAACAACTTGGCACTAATATAAAGATTATGGAAATGCTTATGCTGAGCTTTAAGATATTGTATATGATTAAGCTTTACTAAGGATATGTTCTGATTACTTATATAGAAATCATGCTAGATGCTATTATATCTGACCCGTTATGAATACGTAATCTATCTCTGCTTAATTATGGAGAATACTAAGCTATGAAACTAGTTATAAGTAAGATCGTAATCACTTATGCAGGTAACTAATAGAAAGAGTGGTTAAACAATGGTCATCAGACTAATAAGCTTAGTACTAGTAACATAACTTGAATAATTCTTGTATCTATGGGAATCATAGTCATCAACACGCTGAACTTGGAACCTGAGCCTGTTCATCACACGTTAAATCAGTAACCTATTAGATTATGGAAAGCTTTGTAGTAGTGATATACTAGTATTCCAATCACCTCTAATACTAGTAGATTTACTATTCATATGAACTCTAAATGGTAATCATAGTGTAAGAGTATACCCATAATTAATGATTATAAGATTGTACCTAAGCTTAGCTTAGAGCTAATAGAGTTCATTAGGGTAAATACACTATACTGGTGGGTTGTTGTGACATAAGCAAGCTGATCCTTATCTGTAAGCATTGGTGTTTCTATTAGTAATAACCAACCAAATTGGACCTTATCGATATGTGCTTATAATTCCATATGTAACCTTATATTGTATGTACAAGTTGATTACCATGCCATGTTATTTAGCTGAACCAAGCTTTAAGCATTATTGGAATATGACATGTGACCTTATCTGCCTAATTAGGGATAGTTTATTATGTGATTACAACGGGTATTGGTACTATCCATACTTTATCTCTAGACTCTAATAGGGAGTTTGATCAGTACTAATAGCTAAGACATGAATATGCTTGACCTTATAAGCATGTTGAACCTTATAACCTATGTTTCCCTATACTTTATTGTTACCTGCTTACAGAGCTTAACCTGTACAAGATATGTGTAATTATCTGAATAGGGTTCATTAACTATAAGTAATACTGTAACAAATACCTATCATATTGAGAGCATAAGGTGTAATAAACAACCCTTTGTCTCATGTCTAGCTACCTATTTTCGCTTTACTCATATTGATTCATACACGAAATCAAGTCCTCGTATTCGGTAAATGGTTGAATATTTAGTAAGTAAATACCATATCACATATCACTCATTATTAGAATACATGGAATATTACCACCTAAGCATAACCCTATTCATTACATGTTAGCAGTTTTACCAGTAAAATACCCATTGGTTGTATTACTCTAATATACCATTTTTCTAGTAGTAGTTAGAGATTCATGAATGAACAAGCTGCATACCCAATGCAGATACATGAATACAAGGAATTGATTACACTACCTACTATAGAATGGGGGTAAAAGAGCTTCCATAAGTATCATATGCCTAATAAAAGCACTATGTTCAAATTCCATATAGAAAAGCTATGCATATTCAACTTAACAAGAGCTTAGCTAAGAAGAGTGTGTTCAAGATATTATGGAAATCAAGCATGTTTTAATCAAAGTAATACATGTAGAATAAGGATCTTTGATCTTACTAATATTAAGTATAGGTAATATTAGTAATAATCAGGTTAGAATCCTAGATCAATACATCTTCATTATGCTTATTCACAGCACTAGTAGTAAAATGATTGCATTCTCAATACGTATCACAGCAATGGTTTCCACTTAGATAATAGATGTTTACCTAATATACTCTCCATATTGAGCTTAAGCTAATATGATGTTATTTTATTACGTATATTACCTAATCAAATCGATTGAATTACTATAACAAAGAGCTTTGGTTGAACCAGTGGAATCAGTAGTAGTGATATAATGACGAACGTGTTTACCTTATTAGTAATATACAACCTACCAGTGGAGCTTATATCATAACAAGTAAGCATCATTCTAGTAAGAGCTTACTGACCATTACTATAAGGTAATCATTAGGGGAAGAACACAGCTTACTAGGGTGTAATCAATGGTTCAAAGCTTACACACTTTCCCATATATGTTACATATAACCTTTGTACTGATCTGTAAACATGCTCTATATGTATTACTCTTATTGGATAGAGATGGTTTGATTACTGTGATTAGTTTGAGTACTAGTAGAGATTATACAACAAGCTTAAGTACCATTGCTTATGAGAGCTTCATAATACTTGTACAGGTTTGATATGTTACAATGAGTAAGCTAGCTTTGTATGAGTATCACATCATGTAAGTATTCAATCACCTGTATTATGGAAGTTACGCTATTATGTTACCTTTATGACTGATCTGCTTTATATTTCTATACTAGTTACAGTAAAGTAATCGTGATTAGACTCTATCCATATGTGTGAAAGGATATGATAGATATGCTCTGTACAGCTTAGTGAGTACAGAGATAATAAGAGCAAGTTCTATGAATGAAAGCAGTCATGTTTATTACTTTACTAGGAACAAGCCCATGTGTAATACTAGATACCACGATAAGTATTCAATAATTACAGCTAATCTAGTAAGCATGATTAATCATATGTGATTATGATATGCATTTACTTGCTCGTACTTACGTATTAAGTTAGATAGATACTAGAACTAATCCCTATAATATCCTGGGGAATACGCAGAGTTATACATAAGATATAAAACCAATCATAGTACGAGTCATTGATTCCTATAATGGTAATCATACTAGTATAGTTACTCATCGGCTTAGCTGATATGCAAATCCAAGAGATCATGAAATATGGTGATTACTCCATAAACAAAAATCATGTATTGATTACTAGTACTAACAGTGTTATGTACAGAGCTATGACCGTCTGTTGTGATTACTAGCTTATTACGAACTAGACCATTACCGTAATTATTGAATACAACTGAATTACTAGTGTAACAGAGTAATAAAGCTTTATTTCCATTCAGCTTATATAAAGCTTACCTATATTGTATAAGGTGTGTTATATACGAATGGGAATCAATGAGGTTAACCCAAGGGTAGGCCATGGTAGAGTGATCATCATCCATAGTTGTAGTGTCGGGCTCGGGGACATCCTTTGTTGGTGGTCTTGGCATGAATCCTCCTTGCCTGGCCACCTGGCACCGCTGGGCGGTGAATGTCTTTGTTATAGGTCAATTTGGGCACCATTCCCAATGACTTGGTTAATTGGGCATCATCTCCAAGATCGATGATCAAGGGTCTATCATTCCCTATCATTTTAGTTTCTATATGCCCTAAGACAAGAAACAAGAAAAATCAAACAATACTTTCATCAAGCAAAGGTTTCCATGGTTTGAAGCCTATTATTAAACATGTAGGAGCTCACTAATGCAGGCTCTAAGGGGCCTAAGTGCGTTTCATATGCAGGTAGCCCCATTCCAGGCTGCTCTGCAAAGCACTTCCTGACATTTAAAGGTTTGTTGGTCAGATTGGGAGCGAAATTCTCATTGTTCCGAAATCTCCACTTGGCCGGTGTCTTCTAGAAGGGTTCACATGTGTCAAGCTTCGGATCCAAGTGTCCATTTGACCTCTACATGAATGAAAACATGTCTTTCCTATTTTTGGAATGTTATTGATTACAAAACTGCCTACAGTTCCTCTATAAATTGAACACAAATCTAAGTGTTTGGGGAAGAAGAATTTGAGTAGAAATGCGGATAATTTTCAATAAAAAGTTTGATTTGTCCATGGAAGTGCTGCTGGAGAGACTTGTCTTGTGATGAGACTTGGGAACTTTGCTGGAAGGACACTAAAAATCAGTCACTAGGTTGTAACCTCTCCTCTATCATCAATAAAGAGTACTTCTTGTTTTTCCCTACATGCATCTATGTTTACTTTGATTTTCCATGTTGCAAAATCTTGGTTGATGAATGTAGTTTATGCTTAACTGATTTGGCTAACTAGATTGAATAGATATCTATATTATTGCATCTTCTGCTGTTTCAGTGTTCTTTCTTGCAGGAAGAATTCATCTATTTGAAACCGCTTGAATTTGAATTTGTAGTGGAAGCGACAAAAAGGAGCCATTTGGAAGCGAATAAAACAAGTAAGCATCCAATCCTCTCTATGTATCTGTTCTGAGTTAGGAGAAACATTAGTATAGTCTTTCACCTATTGTTCTAGGCTAACATCTGCCTAGGGAAGCGTAATTTATCTGTAGATTACAATTCTGGCCCAACAAACTGGCAACTCCACTGGGGAGAACTTCTCTTGTTTCTAGGTGTTTTATTCTCTGATCTGATTTATAAATACACCCAGTAGCTTTTTTACATAAATATTAGACTTTTTCAGAGCTTAATTTGCAAAGTTGGTGAGCCAAACAATAGATTTTTCTTTGTTTACTGTGCCCAACACACCCTTAGTCAGGGCACAATGCTTTGCAGAGCATTGTCTCCCTTCTCAGCCTGCGTTGCAGAGCATTGTCTCCCCTTGGAGACTGCGTTGGCTCTTGAAAGGACCAAATCCCCTTCAATTTGACTTTATACTTTGCTTCAGTTTTGTTTATTGATTTGTTCTAAAAATTTTGATGCTCTATTGACCAGTAACTCTATATATTTCTTCTCCTTTGACTAAAAATTTATTCAATGTTGTTTTTAAAAAGTTTTTCATTATCATTGACAAGTTGATTTCAAAGTAATTTGTATGGTTGCATTAAGAATCGTTCGCTTTTGAAATAGTAAATTGTCGTAAAATCTTCATTTCTTTGATAGGAGAAATTGTTGTTGAAATCCTCATTTTTCCTTCAAAAGAGAAATTGTTGTTTGTATTCTTCATTTCTCAAAAGTAAAAAGAATTTCAATTATTGATCTAGTGCACCTAGATTCTTTTCTGCATTCATAACATTAAGGAAACTGAAAAGAAAAACTTGCATTTGCATGTAGGATTGTGTGTTTTTTGAAAAAGGAACATTAGGAAATCCACATTTAGTCTGAGATTCATTGATTTGTTTGCTCTCAAATTATTTGCTATCTTTCCTTAGTAGCTAGGTCTTTCATTGAAAAAGTTGAAATTGAAAGTTTGTTTATCATTCTTAGCTTGCATTTTAGGAATTTTATATACATCATCGTGGTGAACCTGAAAGGAAAACTGTGAAGCAAGATCAACATAAAATAAATCTTAATTTACTTAACAACGCTTTGGAACATTAACGATAACATTTAGAGGTCTAGGCTAGAGACGTGTTCGGGATTGTAAACATAATGTTGTCGTTAAATTTCCTGTGATACATTAAGTGTGATACCTCATGTACATAAGTATATCATAGCTCCTCCCGTAATTTGGTGTGAGTAGGTGTAAAGGCGTGATAAGTATAAGGGAGTGCTCTCAATGTGCGGAATATGAGTTTAGCATCGGTGCAAGACCCCAAGACTTGGGCCTCCACATGCCTTCGAGACCTTCGAGTATGTTTGGGAGGACAACTTTAGGTGTACTATCCATCCAAAGTTATTGTGATGGTATGTGCTTAACTACTGCGCAGGTACGTGCCAGAAATTAGGGTATACGAACACAACATTCGAGAATTACCTACCGTGCTTGGTTTCACCAAGAGGTATTCTGTAATTCACAATTTCCTAATGTTCTTTATAATTGCCTCTTTTTTTATTTTTTTTTGGATAAAATTAATCATTAATCGTGGAAGAACACAATCCTACCCCTCGTTGTTCACGTAGATTAGCTTTAAAACCACCTTTACCACCAGAAGTTATTTCTGGTGGGCGAAGGAGATCACGATCTGGCGAATCAAATACAAATCGTACCTCTGGCGAAACATCATCATTTAAACCAAAGCTAGCTTAAATTTTTTCCACACATCCTGGTTCGTCTACTGTTGTTGAAACAGAGTCTTCAAATCTATCCGTGGTCATGATCCATTCAATCGCTGAGACCATACCTCCTAGACCCGAAGTTGTTCAAACACACATTGATCTAGATCCTATCTCTTCTTTTCCAGAATCTCTGAATCTTGAATCTGAACAGCCGGAAGTTGTTCTACCTTGGTCATTCCACAAAGTTCTGTAGCCACTGAAACTCCTATTTCACACATTCAATCGTCTGAAATATATTTTGGGCCTGAAGGTGAAGTTCTTCCTCCTGGTTTAATCGCGATTGAAGAAATCCCTCAACCTGATACACCTTTAAGTCAAACTCACGTTGGGGGAGACCTTTACCTGTACCAGTCATTTCCTAAATCATTTCCATCTACTTTTGTTGACCCTATTGTCGTTCAATCACACGTCGATTTCGGAGAGTATACATTTGGTCAAACAACCATGTCTGAACCAACCTCTTCGTTTGGGTCTGCTATTCCAATTATGTCAGCTCCTACCCTCATTACTCTATCGATGTTCACAACATCACTAGAGTCGTATTTGCACAGTGGCCCTTCGGTCCCAACTGGTTACAAATCACTATTTGACACTTTCTCTGGTGCACCTTCACGTTCATGGTCTTTGCCAATGTCATCATCTGGTGTTTTAACTGGTAGTCCTATAGTTAGTACTGAACGACTTGATTCATTAAATCCATCATCAGGGCAATATCAAGCCGGTCATTATGGGTCAATTCCTTTAAATACCATATCAACTGGACTCCCAGCATTCGGTGAACAATATTTTCTGTCTTATTATCCTCCTTGTCTTTGAGGCAACGGGTAATTTTAATGACGGTAATATGACATACTGTCACAAGCGTAACAATGGTTACACGGAGTTGACATGCATGTTTTTCAATGGTATCCCACTGTGCCTATCGAACCACAAACGGTTGTCCAATCGTATCAACCAATTCAACCTGTTACACCCACTTCAATACCACTTGTTAATACTACCCCTGTTACAGAATCAAAATCTTGTACACCAATCTTATCAGGTGAGTTATTCAACTCAATATCATCAAATGTTGGGTCCAAAAATTCAAAATCCTTTGGTTAATTTACAACAACCTGTATCAGGAATTATTTATTCACAATCTAGTCCACCATTTTATGGGATGTCACAAACACAATCTGGTTATACATATCAACCGAATCCAACTTACACTAATTTGGGTTATAATCTTGGTGGACATACCCCTTGGTAGCCACAAGCGCAAATTCCTCAAAATTCATATCAACAAGTACCATATCCAGGTTTTGGTCAACAGAAGTCTCAAGCCTTTTCCATGCAAAACAACTCCTATGTAGGTTACAAGCAACAAATCCCATATGTCGGTGCTCAAAGAATTGTTGCCCAAGTAATTCCATCTTATCCTGGCTATGCTCAAACTGACCTTAATAGACAATTTCCTTTTGTTGCAACCTTGTAATTACCATATTTAAACTAGTTAACCAATGATCCTATTAATTATGCTCCTTGGTGGCCGGTGATACCACATAAATTACCCTTTGACATTCAAAAATTCAATGGAAACCCTGGAGCAGACCCATAAACTCATGTTATGACTTATAATTTATGGTGTTGATTCTCTTCGATTACGTCTTTTTCAGAGAATGCTCACAGGTCCGGCATCTAAATGGTACATTGAATTACCTAGAGCTTCATTCGACAATTTCACTGCTTTGGCTACTATATTTTTGGCCCATTTCTAGTTACTGGTCAGATAAGAAACTGGAACGGAACTCTTGACCAATTTCAAACAGAGTAATGCTACTCACATTTCATATCATATTCATGAGTGGCGTCACTGTCGCCGAATGGTTACGACATTTGTTCCCAATCAGCTCCTTGCGGAGAATGATTGCGGTAGCCACCTATAAATTTTTGTAGAAAAGCAATTGTTAAATATTTTACGAGCCTCCAAGATATACATTCCTGCAATGTCTCTGTGACCTGCAGCAATGCCCTTTGCTGACTACAAAAATATCTTCCTTGCTGTTTCTCGTCAAGAAAACCTCCTTGTGAAAACAATTATATAAGAAAAGCCTCCATCTGCTTCCTTGTTACCCCTGCAAAATTCCCCATTTTAACCCCTCTCTTCCCTTCTCAAATTCCCCTAAAAACCCCCAAAATCGCTTCCTAAGTCTTCTAAACCATCTAATTCCTCTTTGTAAACCATGTGAAATCCCTTCATTTGGTGAAAAAACCCTTTTTTCCTTCTACCAGAACCCTTCTCTAAGCCTTAAAAACCCTCTTTTTGGCTTAAAAAACACTTATTTTTAATTATAGGCTTTAGCCCCTTTCAACTAAGCCCCTAACCACTTCCCCTCCATGAAAACTGGCACCAGGACCAGGCACTAAACCATTGAGCACTTATCGCAATCAGAAGACTGGACGTGAGCACATTTTCTTTGTTATATGGAAAATTTCTGATGTGATGAGTTCTTTGGTCTATCGGCCTCCGCTGAGGTCTCCATCGTTGATCTCCTTAAAGATCCAATGGCTAGCGCTAATTGAATCCACCGTCAATCGCAATCGGAAGTTGGAGTGGAGCGCATTCCCTGTGTTAATAGAAAAGTTTCAATGCGAGAAAGGTTTTTTTCTATTAGCTGTGGGTGCAATATCCACCATAGATCTGTAAAGATCTAACGGTCCGCACAAAACTCATCACGCCCTGCCTCATTCCTTTGTTACCCTCCGATGGCGATCTCCACCGTTGATCTTTAAACAATCCAATGGCCATCGCATCGCTGCCCCAATCGCCAATCGCAAAGTTTTAATGTGTCTCTTTTCAACCCCCCGATTGGCCAACTCCGGATTGCATCCTGGCCGTTGAATCCACAAGAACCAATGGCCAGGATTTGTCCTCTCACCGCCCCTGTGTCCCCGATTGGGCATTCCCGAATCTAATTGCGACCGTTGATCTTCCGCTAATCCGACGGTCCACACGCAATCACTACACAAACCCATAGGATTTTTGGCCCTTGCCATCCTCCAGTGAAATTAGATCGCAGCCATCCATCCCATTTGATCCGACGGTCCTCCTTTCTCTCGCCCATTCATTTGATCCTTCTGCCTTTGCTTTATCTCTTCAGATCTCAACCGTTCATTCTGCTGATCGGATGACCCAAATTCAAACAACCTTTGACTTGTCCCCACCTTACCAACCGTGCATCTCCCCATATCGTGCTCCATCCCGCACCGTCAAATCTCACAATCCCAGATCCAACGACCAACATCCATATTGCGTAACTTTGGTGTTCGGGCTTTAACAGTTTGAAATCACGTGATATGGGCAGTTTTATTTTGCCACGTGTTGGGTGGCAAGCAATATTGCATTATTTTGGGAAAATTTCAAAACCGCGCTTTTGCTACGCGAAAACAATAGTTTTCTCCAAAAAACCACTTCCCCCTTTTCTGCCTCCGAAAGCCCATCTGAAGATCCCGACCGTCGATCTGTATAGATCAACGACCCTCATTCTATTGCGCATTTCATTCATATTTTTCCATTGGACTTTCATAAAGTTTCATTGGATGATCCCAACCGTTGATCTCCTCACGGGAATCTGTCGGTCCCTTGTTAATGCCTCTTGCTCTTTGGTCCCATACTAGCGGAATTTCCTTTCATTTTCATACATTCCCTTTGTAATTTGCTAAAAGACTTAACTTATGATTTACATTAAAGATATGTTTTCTCTGCCTAACCTTCTTAAGCCACTCCATCAGTTAGTCACCACCGTCAATCACCACCACCAGATCTGATCAGATGGTCCACAACCATTCCTCCATCAGACCTTCATCATATCAGTTTTCCACCATTAAGCAGTAATTTTCACCATTTTCTCCACTACAGACACTATTTTCACTGTTGCGCTTCCATCTCCACAAGCCTCCACAGCATCCACCTCTACTCCAACTATTTTTCACTAACATGTTTATTGCCTTTTGCATGGTTATAGGTGGTGGAAACCGCCATTGCTCACAGTTACTGTCATAGTGTCACAGAGTGCAGAGAAGGCTATTTTCCGAGCCAAAGATTGCAGAGTGAATGCTGGGGAAGGCTCTTGAATGAAATATTTCATTTAAGACCAGTGTTTAACTCTGTAAAACCATCTAGCACCATTAAAACTCAATTTCCATAGATAGAAACCGATCCACGGAAGCGACAAAGTGTCGGTGAAGAATTAAGGAGGTTTAATGCCCATTATTTAAGATTTTAAACCTTAATTCAATGTTTAAGGGCGAATGTACCATATTGAAGACCTTGTGATTAACACAGGACTAGTGAGGCCTAAAGCACAGAAAACAATATTATCAGTGTCTCACATCAGCAAAAGGTTCTTTCCCGTGAAAGGACAAGTTCCCATACTGTTTTTATTCTACATCGAGCTCCGAAGAAGATCTACACCTTGACAGAAAGTCCTAATGCTACCAGAGCATTTGTTATGCAGTATGGTAGACTTGAAAGTCATTTATCTGCCATTTCTCATCACCAGAGTACTACAGAGTACTACAGCCTAAATTACATCAAAGAACATACCTGGAGTGCTATCAGCCTGTCGAAGACCACTCTTTCACCTAAAGAGTACTGAAAATCAATGCATGGATATTAAAACAGAATGGGCCTCGAGCCACTCTTCTTCCTCTATTTTATCGTTTCATTAAAAGTTCTATCTACCTCCTTTGCCTCTCTTAGCTATAAAACTCATGAGGAAACACATTTTAAATGTTGTTGGTCAAATATCTGTGAAATGTAAGCTGTTTCTCTTGAGATATAGTTTTGTTTGTAAAGTTGTAAAATAGCCTGAGGAGATGATTTCAGATTGAATATCAAGCTGTTGGACAATGTTGTATATGACTAGTGTTGCTCTTTAATATGACAAGCACATTTCTTTGGATCCTGATTTAAATCAGCGGTGATGTGTTCTACCTTTGTCTCTGTTTTCCTTCTGTAATTCATTACATTTCATTTCTTTGGTAAGAATTAGAAATCTGGTTTAGGATATACCCTTGCATGGTATCCTAATGCTCCTGCTCTTCTTATCTTTGATGTTTTCTATTGATTGTGCTATCTGAGAACTAATTCAAGATAATTTAACCATTGTAGTAGTTGTTATTCACTGCTAACTGATGTATGAATTTATGAATCTGTTCTTAGATGTTCTTGTCTAGTTTTAATTGAAATAATTGGGATACTGGGAGTTTAGAATTTTGATTATGTCTCACTAGGGTCTTTTTCAATCAATTGAACCTTTCTAAGTTCCCTTAAGTTGAATGTCGAAGCATTGAAAGTTTAAAGCCTTTCTCTGATCTCAGGCTTTCACCTTTGTGTTTAAATCTTAAGTGTTTCTTGTTGTCTGAAGAGTTAACCTTTTAGGGGTTGGATCATAGGTGTTTAAGGCATGCCCTTTCCCTAGATATGATTCCTAAGTGGTCACCTCAGAGGTTTCCTTGTCATTCACCTTCATTCCTTATCATTTCTTACCATACTATCATCTTTAAAGATCCCCTGTTGTAGATGACTAGCCCAATTGAAAGCCTTGGATACTGAATAGCAAGTAAACCCTTTTATGACTCCATTGCCCAATGGTCTTGAGTGTTCTCTGAATTATCTCCCCTTTGCCTAAATCCTCTTTTCTCACCGTTTGCCTTATATTGAACCCTTCTTTCATGTTTCCCAACAACCAAACAAACAAAACAAACAACAACCCCTGTGCCTATAGCTAGCCTAATATCTTAAAACTAAGCTTCAAAGGTACATCTATATTTTCCTTTATAGAGAGATCCCTCTCTGGACCCAGGAGGGCTAGATCTTGAGGTCCCAAAGTGGTTTTGATGTTGTCTTATCTTTTGGTAGAGCCAAACCTGCCAAATAATAGGAACCCCAACATGTTCATCAAATCCTTGTTACCATCTATAACAAAGGATGTAGCTAAAGGTGGCATCGTCATAGAAGAGAAATTTATCTCTCGTTCCAAGTATTTAGAATTGATTTATACTCAGTCTGGCACACTCTATGAGAAAATTCCAAATGCGTCGCGATCTAATTTCAATGTTCCTCCTCAAATAAAGGACTCTCATGTCAGAGACGCCTTGATAGGCACTGCAAACACACACCACACTACTACATCTGATCTTGCTCCTACTTCTGAAATTAATGTCGTGTCCTTTGACGAAGGCAAAAGTGACAAGCAACCAGGAAGTAAGAAAAAGGGGAAATCAAAGAAAAAGCAAACTTCTAACCTGCAGGAACGATCATCTGATCAACCGTCTGGACCATAGAAACCTCGTTATCCATGCATAATATATAACGAGGAACACTTTGTTAGGGATTTTCCTCACCATGCTGAAGTCTAAAAAATCATCAAGACTTCTCATGCATTAGCTGTGTTGACAAACCCATTTCCAAATCTGGACACAAATTTGGTTGCTACGGATCCAACTCCTAGTTCCCAAGTGTTAATTTTATCCATTACAAAACCTTCACAAGATATTTTGGTGTCGACGTGGAATAAAGACTATGGTAGTTCCGCTACTGATCAACCTACTACCTCGACAACGAATCCATCTAATGAATCGGTACCACCTCCTATTATTCCTAAATTGAAAATTAAGCCACCAAAGGGAGTAATTCATAAATCAACATATAATCCTTGAGCAAGAGTTGCACAAAATTATAATATAGTTGAAGATTTGGCTCAATCACCTTCAGCTATGTTTTCTCTTGAGGTATTACAAAATTTTCCCTCCCAGAAACAGGCTTTATTATCGGCCATTGGTCGAATTGATTCGACTGATTCTAATCTTTTCTTCTTTAATCATATGGGCTATGTGTTGCAGCTACCAGCAGAATTGGAATTCTCCATCCACATAAATGTTCTCAATCACCTTGTTCATCACACTATTATTGATGAGGGAGCATCTACGTGCATCATGTCTCTAAACTATTGGAAGTCACTTGGCTCGCTTTGATTATCACAATCATTAAAGACGTTGAAGGCTTTTGATGGAAGGACATATAAACCTTGTGGTATTATCAATAACTTGCAAGTTGAATCAGAAGGCAAAACAGTAAGTATTGATGTCGAGGTTGTTGACAGACCCCTTGGCTATAATATTTTACTTGGAAGACCATTGGTATATGTGATGATTGCAATTGTTTCTACGTATTTTAGAATGGTTTCCTTTCCTCATAAAGGTACTATTACAGTCATTAATCAGTTATCCTTTTTTGCCTCCGCTTCGTAGGTAACTAGAAGTGTTCCATATGTTCACTTACACCAACTAGAAATCTAGAACATTGGTATAGGACTCTTAAAGGATTCCACTCTTATGGGAACCTTTGCATTACCACCGCCTGCGACGTCGGAAAAAATTGCAAGCATAGAGACCTGTTACATGATCTCTTCCACTCTACCTGGCTTAAGGGATAGTACAGGTGTTTCCAATATTTCTACGTTGGATGATGTTTTATTTCTCAGCCCTATTGAGCTACAATAGCAATCAATCTATTTGGCTTGGGCGGAAAATTTGAAATCAACGTCGCCGAGTGTTTGGGTTAATCGTTCATTAGATTTTGGTACTACATCTGATCCGTTTTCCTCAAAATTTTTGACAAATGAAAATATTTTGGAAGCTATGATGGTAGAAGGAGAACCATGGGAAGATTATCATCATTGTTCCCATCTTCTAGATTATGAAGAAAACTATCTTAGTGAACAATATCACCCATCCATTCAAAATTTCTTTTGGAATTCTTTTCCGATTAATGAAATTGAATCTGAGCGAAATTTATCAAATATTGAAGAAACGATTTCTATCGATATTTCGACTAAATCTTGTGTTATAGAAAATATTCATGTCGGGTATCTTTTTCTCCATCAGAACTTGATTCATATCGCTCTCTTTTTATGAGAATTTAGTGACGTATTCTCTTGGTCTTGAGGAATTCCATGCATATATACTAGCATATTTGAACACACTCTTAATGTATCTGAGTATCAAAACATTAAAGTCAGCAGCTTTACTTTATTCATCGAAGAAACAACGCCATCAAAGCAGTTGAAATTTTTAGTGTTGGTTTCATATACACTGTTTGCTAGCGGGTAGGTTTAATATTGTTCTATTATGAAAAAACGAATATGGAATGGATTGTGTCGGTGTGGGATGTAAGCTTATCAGCTTGTCCAAATGACAACCATCCTTTATCGACCGGATTATTAATGATTATTAACGGATGTGAGTATTTTCTTTCATGTATGGATTTTCCGGCTACAGTCCGTCAATATACGCCAGGATGACCAACATAAGACAACATTCATATACTAGGGCACATTCACCATATCGGAAACTCTTCCGTGTGGTTTAAAGAATGCTGGGGAAACTTTTCAGAGTGCAATGGATTATGATTTCAACAACATCAAGCACATTGGTCAACCATATATAGATGATTTACCAGTGCATTCACGAAATCGGACTGATCACCCGATGCATTTTAGAGCCATTTTATTATGCTATCGACACTACAAGATATGCCTCAATCCGCACAAATGTGTGTTTTGTGTTGGTTCTGGTTGATTACTCGGATTCATAGTCTCAAAATAAGGAATTTGAATATACCCACTAAAGGTATAGGCCATTCTTGATTTGCCTGCATCATCAAACATACTTCAGATACAGAAACTTCAAGGAAAGGATAATTTCCTGAGAAGGTTCATTCCAAAATATGCCGAAATGGCTAAAGGATTCACTTGATTATTGAAAAAGGGGGTTCCCTTCCATTGGGACCAAGTTGCGCAAGCTTCTTTTGATGTTGTCAAGGACCATCTTGTCCAATCATCATTAATGTATCCTCCAAATTATCAAAATGATTATTTCCTATATATCGTCATGGTTGAAACGACCATTGCTATGGTTTTGGTCCAAGTAGAAGATGGAATTGAACATCTGATCTATTATTTGAGTCGTAATCTCAATGATACAGAATTTAAGTACTCATATGTAGAAATTATTGCCTTGGCAGCCGTTCAAGTTGTCCAAATATTTCACCATTATATCCTGCTCCAAAAAACAACAATAGTTTTGGATTGCAACCCCCTGATTTACATCTTATCATGTCAATTGCTGGGGGGGAATATTCAAAATGGATTGTCATTTTGCAGGAATTTGATTTGGAATTCATCAAATCCAAGTCAAAGAAGTCTTTAGTTTTCGTTGAGCTTCTCTATGACCTTCCCTCTGATAGTATTGTAACTACGTCAGAACCATCTATTCCAAATGAGTATCTATTTCTGATCGGATCATTTGATCCCTGGTATGGATATTTCATCGTTTATCTCGAAGCAAAAGGCACCAGGCCTATTACCTCTCGCTTTGATCAACGATGTATTACGATACCAATGAATTATATGATCGTCGTGATACACTTCTGTAAACATGGTTTGAAGTACCATTTTAAGGAGGTGCCTCACTCATGAGGAGGCGAAAAAGTAAATGATTTCCATGCGGGGGCTGAAGACATTTATGCGGTTGTCTTTCCACGCGAAGAATGCCTCCACGCTGGTTACTTTTGGCCTAACATTTTTCGAGATTGTATCCTCGCAGTCATAAGTTGTCATGCATTCCAGATTTATGACCATAAAATTCACAAACCGCCAATGCCAATGCATCTTGTTGTCTCTGCTGGACCATTTACGAAATGGGGTATCGATTTCATGACCTGTAACCCTCCTTCGTCTGGGGGGCATGGTTATATTATTGTCACAGTCAACTATTTTACCAAATGGGCCGAAGCGATGCCTACATTCAATAACATAGGAAAAACAACTGCATTTTGTTTCTTCAATCACGTCATTGCACGGTTTGGGGTCCCACAGGCTATAGTTACGGATCATGGGAAGCATTTTCACAACCATATGATGTCTGAATTGACGACCAAGTTAGGATTGTCGCATGATAATTCTACTCCTTATTATCCACAATCAAATGGACAAGTTGAGGCTATTAAAAAAATTATTAAACAAATGCTTCAACGAATGATAGGAGTCCATAAAAGGAACTGGCACTTGATCTCATACTCCGCCTTGTGGGCGTATCGAACCTCAGTGAGAAACATGACCGGATTTACTCCTTTTCAATTGGTGTATGGTCTGGAAGCTATCTTACCAATCTAATGCAAAATATCATCATTAAAACTCACGATAGGCTTGTTACCTGACACCTCAGAAGAAGAAGCACGTCTCCTTAACCTCATCCATCTATATGAAACGCGTCGTGAAGCCCAATTGGCAAACGAAGCGCATAAGAGACGTATAAAGGTGTAATACGACAAAAATTTCCAGTCTTGCATCTATTTAGAGGGCAACTTGGTCCTTCTTTACGACTAGGAAGCTGATGTAATTGGTACAGGGAAATTCAAGCCATTATGGCATGGCCCCTATATTGTCAAAAGAGTTTTTGCTAAGGGTGCCTACGAGTTAGTTGATTACGATGGGATTCTATTGGCACAGCCTAGAAATGGGTTGTATTTGAAACGTTACTATGCTTAATCATGAGCATGGTAATTTTTTGTATTATATTGTTTATATGCTGTTGATTTGCATTCACTATCTTAATTTGTCTTTTAGAGTTTTCTTGACGTTAGTAATCCACTTTACATTTTATGGCAGATTTCTAAATCTTCGGAACCATTTGTTGGATATGCTGATGGTGCTAGTGATAGTACGCAGAATCTATCCTCTGCAGTGTGGGCCATTTTCTCTCTGAATGACAAGTTAGTGAGTTTTCAAGGGATTTGTATCGGTAGATCGATGAATAATATTGTTGAGTATAGCAAATTGATTGAACTTCTCTCTGATGCCATTTCGTTTGGTATTAACAACATAATCATAAGGTTAGACTCACAACTTGTGGTACTACAACTTACTAGTATTTATACTGTTAGAAATCCAACACTACTTAGATTGTTCCTTAGAGTTTGAATTTTGGAGAGAAATTTTGATTTCATTCAATATCAACATATTTCCAGAAACCTGAACATGTTAACTGATTCATTAGCTAATCAAGTTTTAGATAGAAATTTGCGACATAGGTAAAGAAAACATTCACATCATTGAATAGGATTGTGCATTAAACATAGGAAAAACTCTAAAAAAATATAGATAGATAGTTATAGGTTTTTTACAAAATTTGTGCCCAAGACACATTGGTCATCTGACCTCAAAATGTATGCAAAAATTCATAAGTAAACTAGTGGTGCTCATGATAGCACGCTATAGATCTAGCAATCCTACGGAGCAACCACATCCAATGGTTAGGAACCTTAATTGTGTGTCACTGCATTTGCATGGGAAGCTCTTCGATCTGTCAATCCAGAATCCCAAAGGTCAACCCCTCTATGTGCTACTGGAGCTTAGCAAGAGTCTCAGCCATATCAAGGTCCTGAAGGATTTCTCTCCCAACAGCCCTCTCTGCTGGCACATCCGCTTCGCACTCTAGTTCCTCTACTAGTCAAACATGACCGATATCTGCATTACATTAAACATTTAGTTTAGTCTTGGAAAGAAATAAAAACAAAAAAAATTGTATAAACCTTATAAAAATAAAAAAACATGGTCAAATCAATATTACCTATTGCACCCGACTGAGCACCTTCTGGTAAAACTAGATTTGGATCTCCTCGGAAGTTGACGCCTGCATATGCATACTCATCAATGGCGATGATCTGTCGCCTAAACCAGGCGAAGAATGTAGTTGAAAACAAAACAGTCGATAGGCCTGAATGTCGACCCATGAATTCTACCCATCTCTGCATTCGAGGATCTCTAGGACTAGATATATCCAATGTTACATGTTGTGGCTACATCATTGGAATCCGTTCCAAAGAAAAAGAGATAAGGATGGAACCGTAACTAAAATTTTTCTTCCTTCATCCCTTTGTTTTATTCAGTTGTTCCTTTATCTGAGATAGAACAAATTCGGACCAGTTGAAAACTGTTGGCTCTAAACATTCCAGCGCATACTACATATACGATCTGTTCACTACATGGAGTGTAACGGTGCCAGCTAGTTTAGTAATCGTGAATAGGATGGTCCTCAAAGGAAAATCCCTGACATCACGGATGTTTATTTTTCCATATTTGCTAGGTTCTGACCCTGGATAGTAATACTGCATAACATAATCCCTCACTGTCTCTCCTCCAACGGTAGATCCTGTGATTGAAATGGGAAGACCTCTCCTTGACAAACATGTGAGAAAATACACATCCTCAATTGTTATGGACAACACTTGATTTTTTATGTGAAATGCCTCTATCTCTGGATCCCATGCTCAAAAAAGGAACTCCAAGAGTTCTATTTGTTACCTCATTCCTGACAGTTTGAAGTACTTAAGCAACCCGCAATCTCTTAAAGCTCTTATAGTACCCAGATCATTCAAGGCAATCATATCTTTTTCTTCATGTTCTCTTTCTCTCCATGTAATCATAATTATAATCCAATGGAAACTTGAAAATCAACCATAATATCCATTAGATACCATTCATTGCAAAAAACTAGGCAAATTTTGGACATAGCATGAAAATAAAAAACTTCAACTGCACCTAACACACTCTCTGGGCTGAGACAGTGCATTGCAAATGCAGGTACACTTCACTGTACCTACTATGCAATGCAGGTTTTGACATTCAGGGTTGCGTTGCCCTCAATTTGGGAAAAATTTACCCTAGGGGCCTCAAAACCCTAAAAAATTTGCAAGGAATGGTAATGAAATGAATAATGAAAGAAATAGGAGATTTTTACTACTGATCTAGATCAAACGGCGATGAAATCCGTCCACTGAAACAACCACAATCAACGATTGAAGTTCAGGGGCAAAATTAGGTTCAAAGCTCCAAAATACAAATGGTAACTATGGAATGGTAAAAATGAATAGTGAAACTACTTTATATAGTCATTTAATTACTTGCAAGGTAAATTTATTGCTATGACTATAGTTTTATTATGCTTTTATCATGAAATAAGTATTTTTAATCCATTTGATGTTGTTCTGAACAGGAAATACAAATGACGAACATGTTAGTCGTGCAGATTTATTTCAAGAAAGACTTGACCACAAAGCATGCTTTTTCTCCTTATTTTTTGAGCTTTGTTAAAAACGAAAAAGGATTTGAAGCGCACTTTTATCTCTTTTTTGAGCTTCTATAACAGTGAAAAAGGAACCCCTGGAGTCTTCTTTCATCTCTTTTCAGACTTCGATAATGTGAAAATATTACTGAGCACTTTTCATTTCGAGCTCGTTAAAGTAAATGAATTGATATCTACTCAGTATAAGTTTAACCCTTTTCCGGACAGAGATGGATTTTTTTACGAAAAAGGAATACCATGGTTAAACATGACCAAAGAGGTTCTTTTAGATATCATTTTACACTTTTTCAGATCTATTAGTGTCCCGTGATTTGGCTGATTGGCAAGCCAAATGATAGTGTAACATCAAACCAGTCTTTGGAGCCCAAGGACCTAGCCTTCCTGGACTCAGAGAGGGCTCTCTCTATTTGTGTAAGGGATATCTGTGTGTTTGCTTATTGTGTTTTGATTTTAGGCTAGTTATGAAGTAGGTTTTTGGTTTTGGTTTTTAGGTTGTGAGGGATGAACTGATCAAAGACATAAGATAGGTAAAAATATGTCAGATCAACTGGGCTATGGGGTCGAAAAGGTCAAGAAAGCTTTCAGATGGTGATACAAGGTTGTTGAAGGGCCGATTTGATTTGAGGTAAAATGGATCTTTGAGAAAAATGGAGTGAGATGGACATAAATTTTGTGAATAACAAAGGATTTCAAGCACAAATAGTTTAATATCTAACATAAACATGGTAGGGAAAACCATTAATCGTGAGAAATGTAACTATAAGCTAATCAATGCATAGAAATAAATATTCAAGCTATGCATAGAGATATATAACTCTCTAACTTTAGGAAATGGCTGTCAGACTTTGGGGAAATACATTTAAGATAGACAAAAAACTCAAATCACTATGCGGGAACACCTAAACATAGTACTTCAATCTATTGGGTACTTTGAAAACAAGATTGCATAGTTTTAGGCGAAGGGAAAGATCAGTACAAGACCTCCTTGGTTCAAAAAATGACAATCTAATTAATCAAAGAGAGGCTTCATAGGTGGAGCTATGGCTAGCCATGAGTAAGTAGGGCGTACCGTAATTCATACTTAGCATGCATAAAACCATAAATGAAACAAGCAAACAATATTCTTGAGTTATTAAAGAGCAATCAAGGATTCTTTAACATGACTAAGAATGAAGAAAACATGGAAGCTATAAAGAAACAGGAAATTTGAGGTGCCTCCAAGGGCATGTCTCAAATCTATTCTCTACTATCTTATAGCAAGCAAGAATATGGATTTATGAATGAAAACTAGGAAACAAAACAGAGAGAAAGACATTATATCATTCTACAAAGTCATGGAATCCAACAACAATCCTCTTTCATCATCCCAGAACATCCAAGAAACTATCCAAAAGCATGAGACAAGTATTTCTTCCAAAGCTTATATGACCATATATTGCTTCTATTCATCAAGTTCAGCCTTGTTTACAATGAAAGCCTTTGGAATATATAGGCCAAAGTGAGGAAAACCTCCTAGTTCAACTTGCAATCTCATTGGCCTATCCAAAATATCTGATTTTGTCCTTGACGCTATGCAAAGTCCAAGGCAAAAAATATCTAATAAAATATCTCAAAAATGCTAAAAAATGGAAATATATTGACTTTCCATAACTTATCATGCACAAAAATAGCTAAACGCACATGAAGAAAAGTCACTTTTGAAAGGTTCAATTTTTACAAAAATACTCAAAAATTACATCAGCAAAAGGTCCCCCGACTTGCCGGCAACTTTTGGAGGCCTTCCCGATGTTGAAATGAAGCTCATGATGGCTCGTTGGAAAGATATGAGTGTCTAATTTCTAAAAATGTTTATTTTTCTCCCAACTGACCACTAAAAGTCCTCCAAAAATAGAACTGTGTGTAAAAAACCAAAAAATAGGCCTTGCTGATAAATGGGGCAGAGTGTAGAAAAAACGAGTGTTTTTTGCCATTTTGGGGGAGAAAATGATCTTCAATTGATCTGAAAATTTCTGAGTATGTGCCGATGAAATTATGGAATCCAATGATACCATTTTCATCCTTTGAGGATGCCCCAAACTGAAATGGTGATGCCCATGAGTTTTGGCCAAAAACCCAAAAATGACAAAAAACCAAAAATTGTCGAATTTCACCCAAACTTGGCGAGCATGACCCTCAAGGGATTACAGAAACATGTTGTGAATCTGAGGCCAAAATTTTGAGCCTTGGGGTGTCTTTCCTCAATTTTGGTGCCGGGCGCTTCCCCTTAGCCTCCTTGAGTTTTTCTTGAGCGACCTTCAATTTCCGCCGGGAAAACTGATTGAGCTTTTTATAATGCCCAGTCATCCTCCGTTGAAGGTCCAAGTCTCTATTTGCCTTCTCCAATTTCTTCTCCAAGTGAACATTAACTCTCTCAAGCCATGCTTCCTGATTGTTCTCTATCTCTTGTTCGAACAATGTAGTGAGAGGGGTAGATTGGAGAAGGGCATCTTCTTCTTCCTTTTGTTTCTCAAGGGCCCTTTTGAGCCCCATGGTTCTTGGCCTCTTTCACCTGGGCTGATCTTCGCCTTCGCTCTCATCAAACTCACCCATGAGTTCTTCCAATCTCACTTTTTCTTTGGAGGCCCCCTTTTTTTATTTGATGGCCCGTGTCTCATATACAACCATATGGACACTCATCTGCTTGTTTTGAACTTGCAAAAAGTGATTGAAGTTCCTAGCCCTATCAAGGTCAGTCCTCAAAGCATCAATTTGGTTTTCTCTATTGATCAAGAGATTTTCTAGGATTCGGGCTTCATTATCACTATCATCACTTTGGATTTGGATGATGTTGAATTCCCTTTCCTGTTCATGATTGCTTTCTTCATTTTCCTTCCCTTTGCTTTGGGTGGGCCTTTTAGTCTTCCTCCTCTTGGGAAATTCGACAATGGGCTTCTTGGGCAATTTTCCCTTGCTTCGGAGGGCCCTAGTCACATTTGGAGTTACAACTCTAGGAACTCTTTTCCTTGATGTCCGGGGCTTGGCCACTTTTGGAGAAGAGAGCATGGCCCCTTGCCTAGGAGAGGCAGCTAGCACAAGCTCCATGGGCTCTTTACCCTTGTCACTTTGCTCCTCATTTTTTCCACTGTCTTGGATTTCTTCATGGATTCCTTGGATGTCCTTTTGCATTTACTTTTGAGGGCTGTCCTCCTCACTGTGCTGCACCTATTTATCATGCTTCCCTTCTTCTTCATGAGGCTGCTGTTCTTTTTCTTGAAGCTGTTGTTCATCATGTTGTGGCTGCCCCTGTTCATCATGCTGTGACTGCCCCTGTTCATCATCTTGTTTCTTTTCATCATGCCCTTCTTCCCCTTGCTGTTCTGCTTCACTATGATGCTGCTCATCATCACTTTCCTCTTCATCCCCTTGCTGCCCTGTTTCATCATGCTGCTGCTCATCATCACTTTCCTCTTCTTTCTCATGCTCTTCTACCTCATCATGCTCTTTTGTTTTTTCTATGGTAAACTTGAGCTTCTTGGGAATAGGTTTGCTAGAAGAAGACAAAGGATGGTGAGTAGAAGGTGACGGAGATGTATGAACTGGAGGGACAGTGGAGAAATCCGGATGGGTGATGAAAGTATCCCAAGAGGCCTCCTTCTTCTCAAGCTGATGAAGAATGATGACTTTGATGAGGGAGTGATGGAAGAGGCATGCTGTTTTCTAAGAAGGAGGATTTTTCTGAATAGTGGAGGCCATTTTCTCAATGCTTCTATGTAGGAAGAAAATGAGATTTAGAAATTTGGCCCTCGTGAAATGCATGAGCAATCGAATATGATAGGCATAGACTCGGGAGAATATTACCTCACAAGTGAAGTATTTCATGATGATCTTCATGAGGGGGGTGTAACTAGTCAATAGATATGAGAAGGGGAAAATTGATGGACATGAATCTTTGTGCTCAGGCTTCAGAAAGGGCTTGTATTCTTCTGAGTCCAGGTGGATTTGTTTAAACTATTTCTCCCCGACATAAGGGATTTTAGTGGCCTTGGAGATTGACCTTGGAGAGAATTTGAAATCTAGGTCTGCCAGCTAAAAATGCTTCTCTTGAAGCCTCAAAGAAAAAGGGTTTGTTAAAGGGGAATAACTCTTCACCTCTTGCACTCTTTGAAAAAAATATAGACACCCAACCTCATGGAAATTAAATAAGACTGGTGGATGGGCATTCACTTCTTCAGTGGAAACATGCTCAAATCTTTTTTGCAGGCCACTCCTACTGTCTTGCCTGGGAGGCATCTTGTTTTGAATGTTCTCTGCAACACCAAGCTGTCTCAAATAGCCTTTGGAACGTTTTCTCAAGCACACACCTCTGTCCTCATTGTTAGTCACTCTTTGACCAAGGAAACTACTTCAAATGCTGTGTGAAATGGTTCTTTAACACCAACTTTCTACTCCTTACAAATCACTATTTTGTCTTCCTTTGTGCCAAACAACAAGTAGTTATCAAATAAATTAGTATAGAGTCAAATTTTTACTGTGTTTGGGTAAGGTCACAAGGATCCTTTATGTTTTGGTATAAACAAGACAACCTTGTATCTAGAAAAAGACAAAACACCTCCCCCAATCAAAAACACTCTTCTTGTATTCACTGTTTCTCATACACAAGTAGACAAAAACACCTTCAAATTGATTTAAATGCTTTTCATAACATACTCTGTTTCATGGAACAAAGAAGGCTGCACTAGGTTTCACTATTTTTCCACACAGAAAGGAATTTTGAAGTGATAGAGTATTTCAGACTTGATCACTGTTGTCTCTTTACAAAATTGTTTCACCTTAGGATCACTTGTTTCTTATGCCCATGTAGACAAAAACACCCTCAAATGACTTTGCAAAATCTCTCACCATACTTTTTTTATGGGACAAAGGAGGCAGCCCTAGTTTCACTATTTCACTTATTTCAAAAGGAGACACATTGAAGTGACAAGGCATCCGGACTAAGACCACTGTCTTCAAAATAGGCTCACTATTTTCACCTTACGAACACTGTGTTTTCTTACAAACGATGCCTCCACCTTATAACACTGTTTTCACCTTATACTTTGTTGACAGAGGTTAGTTTTGTCTTATCACAGTTAGGACACCTTCAACAATTTTTAAAAAAACCTCTAACACTGTGCTTTCTTTGACTTGCAACTAGTGTTATGGTTTATCACTATTTTGAGGGCAATTTTAGGCCTTTTGAAACCAATATGAACACACCACTTTCACTATATTAACCTTGGGAAACATAGCAACAACAACCTTGGATTTTTATCAAAACACCCAACCCTCCTTATCACTGTCTCTCCCTTGGAGAAAATCACTCTGTCACCCCCTTCAGATTTTCAAAAAACTAGCAAGGAGAAAATGAAGAATACCTTGCAAACTTTCACGGGCTTTCGTTGATCATTTGGCAGCTTCAGAGATGCTTTTAAAGGTGTTTTGATCGCTCAACAGGTGCGACACGTTAAAAAAGAATAGCGTCGTGCAGCAACAGGGGTGTCGGGTCGGCCTTCGGGCAGTTGTGACCATGCGCACAGGTGCGCTGCGCGCCACTACAGGCGTGCCATGCCCACGTTATAGCCCTGTGTAATTTCACTTCTGAACGCACCGCGCACCTTTCCAGGGGCACCGCGAGGGCTTAAAAGCTTCAAACTCTGCAAATTTTGCTCAAATTTCTCGTTTTCTCAATTGAAAAGCCATGGGAGATGTGTTGCTCGCATTTTGAATTGAAAATAGGCCCTGCAACGGTCTCTAACTCCCTTTTGAAGGCGAAAAGGTCAATTGGCTTTGAAATGCTTTATGAGGGTTTTGAAGCTTTTGTCAAAGAGCTCTCGGTTGAAAAACAAAACATGAAGCATTATTTTGTCATTTCATCATTTTTAAAACCTATAAAGGCTCTTTTTTGAACTAATCCTTTGACAAGATGCTGAGGTTGACCTTTGAAAAGGCAACATAGTGATGGTTTTTGTTTAAGTAAAAAGGCCTTTTTTAAGGAACTGCAAACCTATTCTACTGCCCTTTCACTGTTCTTCATTAAAGAAGAATCTCTGCCACTGCTGACCTTTTTACTGACCTTTTTAAAGGAAAACTCTTCTCAAATACATACCAATGGTTTGTGAGGCATTCTTTTCCATTATCGCAAGGAGATAACTCACCATTTTAAAACTTAATTTGACAGCTTCTGCTCCTGGCATGTTGATGATGATCATGCCCACCGTGAAGTTGATTTGAACTGTCAGGTGCTCTTTGAGCCTTTATATTGATAATCACCCCATTAGCTTCACACTGTATTTCAATAACAGTGAAACTCATGTAAACACCTTTTTAAAGTACCACTGCTTTGCCTCTGCTTTTAACACCATTTTCTATTCAGAAGCCTTCAAATGTCTCCCACTGCTCTTAAAATTTGCCTTTCAGTCAGTGAAAAACCCTAAAATCAAACTCTGTCCCTGGCCCTCTGCTTATTAGATGAAGGAGGCCATTATCATAGTGCCAAACCCTCTACTTGTAAAATGAAGGAGGTTTTCTCAGTCTTTCAACCCTCTGCTCATGTATGGCGGAGGTTTTCTCAGTGACGCCATTTCATCAGCTTTTAAACAATGATATCTTTCCTTTTACTACCTATTCATGCTTGAGCAAATGAAGATGACAATATGACAATAAGTCATGATGGGAATTTCTCTGAGACATGTAATTCTGCTTTCCAAATACCTTTGTGCCTCTTTAGACATCACAAGCAATTTGGCTAGTATCTGCAAAGCATTTCTTGTCATTTATAATTCACTAACCTTTGACTGTGATTGTATGAGCTTAATGAAATAACTCTCTATCCTGCAGCTGCATCCCAGGCTCAAAACCACATGAGAAGCAATTGTCTTCTCATGTTGAGTTTAATACTGTCTTCTGGAATACTGGTACACTTCTGCTCTTGAAAGATCCATTGAAATACTGTAAAACCACCTAATATTAGTTTGACCTATGGCATATGCATTGCTAAGACTTCAGGGTTTGTTAGTGGCGCAACTTAAGGGTGTAACCAACTTTATTTGCAGAATAGGAAGGTCTGTTAGGACTGGTTGATAATATATAAAGGTTCTTTGGCTTTAGGATAGTTTTCCAAGGGAGAAATGCCTAAAGTGCCACTACCTAACTTAGGGGAGACTTCTTGGACATATTTGGATTTTTCTCTTTGGAGCTGATGGACAAGCTAGTATGGCTGAGGCTAGATAGGGCTTGACAATGAGGTTTTATCTTGTCATGGGCTGATTGAAAAGGTAGGAGGGAAAAAATATTTATGGGTGTTTTTCCAGCTGGAAAATTTGACAAATTTTTGAGATCAGCTACTAGAAAACTTAGCTAGGAATCTAGTCATCAAGAACAGGTGAAAAATACTGATGACTAACAATGGCTCCATTTGGGGAGGGCAGCTCCTTTTCAGGAGGTGTCCAGAATTGCAGATCTTTGGCTTATAAAGACCAGTGCCTGATCCATTGGTGCAAATTTCATTCTTCCTTGATGCTATTTTTTAAAATTGACAACATGTTTAGCATCAATGATATTTCTACCTACCCCACTATATTTCTTAACATTTTTTCTTCTTTTGGGTGCATTTGGACTAGCAACCCTTTGACATAATATTTTTTTTTTGAAAAATGAACCTATCTAGTTCTACACTTATATCTGTCAGGAGTTCAGATTAAGCTGATGAACTCCTTGGTTTCTCTACCTATGCTAGATCGACTGTCAAGGTTAAGCTCTTTGACATGATATTATTCTCTAATCTAAAACATGAAATTTAAAAATGACCAAATTAGGATTAGACAGTCTGATTTTTCATGTGCTTGTGGCATGAAAGACAAGCTCCACACAAATATTATTTTGCATAAAATGAAATCTAGAAAAGCGGGGCTAGGATACACAATTTGTTTTTCATCCCCGCTTCCCTCTTTGGTTCTGTTTTGAGCATGTGGAACCAGTATCTTTTCCTATTCTACTCTCTTTGATAAGTCAAGCTTACACAATGTTGACCATCTTTTCCACTCACTAACTTATCAACAAATAAATTTAAAACATGTTCAGTTATAATTAGGCTAGATAACTGAACAAGACATTTGAGCACTAGTAGCGGCATTTAGACTTGCGCGCTTTCCGAATGACTATTTTTTGAACATGGGGCCTTCTTTCTATTTCTCAAACCACCCACTTTTTCTATTTTTCTATTGTTTTTGAATTTTCTGTTTTTGATCTATTTTTCAAACAATGGTATATACAATGATTGAAAAAGTTTTGACTCAGAAATATTGGAAATGGTGAAACTTAAGCATCTTATCCTCATAATGATCTCCTACCACTCTTGGTCCACTCAGCTCTTGAAAAGAAAAATTTGGAAAATTCTCTCTTTCAAGCATGACATAAGGATTCATGCATGAATCTCTGAACAACCCCATATCTTCTCATTGTACCTCTTTATACCTCTGATTTCCACTCCTTCCTTTGTTGTACATCTTTTTCAAATAATGCAGATATTCTTTGTCATTTTTGAAGTATATGATGACATCATCAAGGTACATCAAAATGCAGAAATTCAGAATTGAAAACATGGCTTTTAGGAGCATATTTTTGATATCCAGTGATTTTTCAATTCTGGGTTTGAAACTGGAACTACTTCCAACATACTGGAAAAATTCTTTGAGCTGTCTGCTTTGCAAATGAATCATTTGGCTATAACCTGAAACATCATCTTGCAAAGACATATGATTAAAAACACTTATCATTGGTATATCATGGTCTTTGGCAGGAAGGATAAAATTTCTGTCACAAGGATGTGTATTAGTGTTTCTAAAATCAAAACAGATCCTATGACCAGCTATTTTATCTTTGATTATTGTTGTTTGGTTCAGATTTTTGTATTTTCTTTTGTCGAAGTTGTTTCTTGGAGTGATGGCAGTGGCATAGTGTTTCTCACTGTTTTCTTGGTATGAAGTAGTATTTTGAATAAGATTGCCAATTCTAGTAGTTCTAAGTCTTTGGTGGAGTGACAGAATGTTAGCCAGTTCAAGTAACTCAGGTATATTTGGACTGCAGTCATCATATTGTCTCATAAGATGTTTATCATGCATTTTTTCTGGATTTTGAGCTGTTATGGCTACAATCAAGGTTTCATTTGAAATGGTAGAGTTATGTGATGGTAAATCCTTAAGGTATGGTAAGAACATTAAGCTTCCCTACTCCTGAGTTCCAAAAAGGTTTGTGTTATGTAAGTCTTCTAATGCCTCTGTTCTGAAAAAGTTTCCTGATGTTACTGCTGATGTTTTCCTAAGGTTTGAGAAATTTTCTTGATATTACATAATTTTTTGTGCTTCTTGCTCCATCCCTGTTTCAAAAGCAACAAACTCTCTTTCCTCAAGACATAGCTGTTCATGATCATGATAGTTTTGAGTGTCCAGTTCATCATAGAGAACTTGGGGCAGCTGATGTGGTGGGTCTAAATTTGTTTCAAATCCTTCTGACTGTTCTTCAATGTCCTCATCAGTGTGTAAAATGAAAGAGTTCAAATTGGAATGCAAGGAGTACATCAGGATGTTATCTGGCCTCTCTTTACTGCTGATCATATATTTCATGTGTGATTCTAGATAGAGTATTCTAGTTTTTTCAAACACATGAATAGTGGTGTAGGACATATCAAGTTGAATATTTCCTTGAAGCTTGGCTCCCCAAGATCTGGATAAAAGCATTCCATACTTAGGAGGGATGTATGCTACCACTATGTCCATGATTAGATGTTTTGCAGGTAATTGGGCCAAACTGAAACAAAGATTTTTGATCAAGCCTAGACATTTGACTCTACTCGAATCAAATGAATATAAGTCTTTGTATGGTCTTGTGATTTCTAGCCCTAATCTTTCCATTACAACCTTCGGCATGAGATTATGCGAGGCTCCGGAGTCTAGCATGGCATTGTGAAGGATTTGGTCATGGATATTCAGACTGATGTAAAAGGGAAGAGTGGTTCCTTCTTGGAATTTCCCTTCTATTTTTGGACCAAACAACACTTCAGGAGTGTCATCAGCTAGATTAAGGGTGCTCGCATCATTTCCTATATTCAGGACCTTTAACACTTGGGATTTATAAGAGACTTGGGTGATAAGTTCAGTGAGAGGCATGGTAATCTTTATTTTGGCGATTTCTCCCTCAAAATTGAAAGGTGCTTGTAGTTTAGATAGGTTTGCTTCAGATTTTTCAGCCATGAATTTCTCTATGTTCTAAGTTTGTTGACTTTGTTTTTGGATTTTTTTTGACACAGGCATCTCAGGAATCTTTGTGGCAGTACTAGGAGCATATGAGCCAAGACTTGTTTGAATAGCTTTATCTTTGTTTTGGTCAGTTTTCTTGACCATGATTTTGTTGCTGTCCACTGCTTTTTTAAGGATGGTATCAGGGGTTCTAGCAGTGTCTGAGCTACCTTTCTTGGAGTTGTCTTGGTTTTTTCTGCTTCTAAGGTCATATTGCCTGTGAGCTTCTACTATGGCATTCTGAAAATCTATGGCAAGATCCTCGGGATCTTCATAGTTGGTTTCATTCTGATTCAGAGAGAATAATGTTTGTTCTTCTTCTGTGAGGTAAACCTCACTCTCGTTATCAGACCCTATGAGGTTCAAATCATTTTCATCAATGGGTTCTATATCCCTATCATCCTCTTCCACATAATTTTCATTAAAGGGTGGCCTAATTTGTTGGTCATTTTCCCTTGGTTTTTTTGAGGCTGTTCCCTCCTAAAATTTTGGTTCTAGTTTCTGTTTGGAGGGTTTGGCTGGTTGTCCCCAAGAAGGGACTTTTCACTTATCTTTTCCCACATTTTGGCCATGGACCTAACCAAGTCATCTATTCTAGGATCTAAGGAAGGGGCTGAAGTGGAGACCTCATCCTGGTATGTGACTTTCCTTTTTGATCTAGTCCTAGCTCTTTTTTCTGCTAAGTTGGCTTCTGCACTTATGGCCACTTTTTGCATTTCCTCTAAGGTAGGGGGGTCCTTGTCTCTTAGTTGATAAGTCATGTCTGGGTCAAAGCCTTCAGGTAAATTTTCCAAGGCTGAGCCAAGTGGAGGTTTGAAGTGAGGTGGGAGGGCATTATACGCACTGTTGAACCTAGTGCAGTATCCTTGGACACTTTCCCCATTTTCCTGTTTTAGATTGTAATACTCTGACAGGATTTGAATGGGGTTCTTTCGGATTTCCCACTTGTTTATGAAGGTTTGGTATAGTTCTGGGAGATTGTGGATGCTGTTTGGAGTTAAGCTCTTAAACCATTTTTTGGGTTCTCCGCCTAGGCTTTGGGCGAACATCCTCATTCTGATGGTCTCGTCTTCTATTTCTATGTATTCAAAGGCATTGCTAATCCTATCTACATGTTGTTGATTTGTGGTAGTCTCAACTCCGGTAAAGTGTGGGATTTTGGATTGAGAGTCATTTTGTAAGGGAGCTAAAGGCTATGGCAACACCAAGGGTGCATACCAGGTTGCCATGATGGGAGCTAATGGATGATGTACAAAATGAAGGCTTGTGGGATGAGGTGAGGTGGTTTGAATAGTAGTGGTTTGGATGGGTGTGGCAGATGTACTTGGACTAGTGATCTGATTTTGAGCAGATCTGGGATGGTAGGAGCCAAAGTGATGGAGAAGCTCAAAGTCGGGAGGTGTAGTAGGCGAGGCTTCTCTACTAGGACTCTGTGGCAGATCTAGGGGCTCAAGATCGTCAAACTCTATCTTACTTTGTGACTTGCTTCTAAAAATTGTTTTTGCTGATTTGAAGTCAAAGGGGGAATCCTACAAGGCTGTGAGATGTTCAGGTACTGATCTTGCTTTACAGATGGACCTATCGGTAGCTAAATTTCCAGTTTCGGAAGCTTGCCACAGAATCTTCTCTGGGTCATCTACTATGATAGGGGGATTTGGGTTTGGATGAGATCTGGTGTTGATTCTTCGTGAAGCCAGATTTCGAGTCTAGATTTTAGAGAGGATGGTATTTGTGATTGTTTCGGATGGATGGCCTCTCTAGGGTTTTACTAATGTGAAGGATGGTCAAAACAAAAATATGGACTAGTGGAGTCGCCAGGTGGATTTCTATGAGAACTATGGTCCACCACCAACACTATCAAAGATGCTTTCAGGAAAAATTTTTATAGCAAACTTTGAGATGAAAACTTGCAAAGAAGAGTGATTCACTTGGTTTTAATAGTTTGCTAGGCTGTATGGACAAGCTAATGGTTCTTTTTGGCAAGAATATTTCTGCTTATCTCCTATGTTTAGGTGAAGTCTTCTGAATCGCTAAGTTATACTTAGTTTGTCACTGATTACAGAGTTTGCACCATAATTTTTAAGTTTTGGAAAGGATGAGCTAACATAAAAGGTATGGTTTATGAAATTTTTTGTTTTTTATGGATTTTTTAGGCCTACTGGAGCCTAGTGGGGTCGCTAGGTGGAACTTCATTTTTCTTGTAAAGATGTAGCTATGGTCCACCACCAGTAACTAGGGAAAAGCCAATCTAGAAATGTTTTGGGGTTTTTTGAGTTTTATGTAGCCTATGAGGTTTGGAAGAGTTTCCTATAACTGAATCATCATTTTGATAAGATGGTGAAAGAGCTAGCTTATACTCTTCAAAAAACACTTAAGTTTTCTAAGTTTGATTGAGACTTCGGGAGTTACTAAGGAGTACTTAGATTGTCACTAACTCGGAAGGTCCCACCGTGATCGCCACTATGTTAGTGAGCAGTGGGATAAGTCAATAAGATAGTATTCTTAAGGCTGCTAGAATGTTTAGGGAATATAATTTTTTTTATCACTTAGGGTCCCACCTTGATCGCCATTAAGTTAGTGTGGCGATGAGGTGGCTAAATGGCAGGTATGTTTGAAGATAAGGGATTTCTGGAGTCCTAAGGTGTACTTAGATTGTCACTAACTCAGAGTCCCACCGTGATCGCCATTATGTTAGTGTCCCGTGATTTGGTTGATTGGCAAGCCAAATGATAGTGTAACATCAAACCAATCTTTGGAGCCCAAGGACCTAGCCTTCCTGGACTCAGAGAGGGCTCTCTCTATTTGTGTAAGGGATATATGTGTGTTTGCTTATTGTGTTCTGATTTTAGGCTAGTTATGAAGTAGGTTTTTGGTTTTGATTTTTAGGGTGTGAGGGATGAACTGATAAAAGGCATACGATAGGTAAAAATATGTCAGATCAACTGGGCTATGGAGTCGAAAAGGTCAAGAAAGCTTTCACATGGCGATACAAGGTTGTTGAAGGGCCGATTTGATTCGAGGTAAAATGGATCTTTGGGAAAAATGGAGTGAGATGGACATCAAGTTTGTGAATAACAAAGGATTTCAAGAAAAAATAGTTTAATAGCTGACATAAACATGGTAGGGAAAACCATTAATCATGAGAAATGTAACTATAGGCTAATCAATGCATAGAAATAAACATTCAAGCCATGCATAGAGATACATAACTCTCTAACTTTAGGAAATGGCTATCAGAGTTTGGAGAAATACATTTAAGACAGAAAAACAACTCAAATCACTATGTTGCAACGCCTAAACATAGTACTTCAAGCTATTGGGCACTTTGAAAACAAGATTGCATAGTTTTAGGCAAAGGGCAATATCAATACAAGACCTCCTTGGTTCAACAAATGACAATCTAATCAATCAAAGAGAGGTTTCATAGGTGGAGCTATGGCTAGCCATGAGTAAGCAGGGCGTACCGTAAATCATACTTAGCATGCATAAAACCATAAATGAAACAAACAAACAATATTCTTGAGTTATTAAAGAGCAATCAATGATTGTTTAACATGACTAAGAATGAAGAAAACATGGAAGCTATAAATAAACAGGAAATTTGAGATGCCTCCAAGGGCATGTCTCAAATCTATTCTCTACTATCTTATAGCAAGCAAGAACATGGATTTATGAATGAAAACTAGGAATCAAAACAGAGAGAAAGACACTATACCATTCTACCAAGTCATGGAATCCAACAATAATCCTCTTTCATCATCCAAGAACATCCAAGAAACTATCCAAAAGCATGAGACAAGTATTTCTTCCAAAGCTTATATGACCATATATTTCTTCTATTCATTAAGTTCAACCTTGTTTACAATGAAAGCCTTTAGAATATATAGGCCAAAGTGAGGAAAACCTTTTAGTTCAACTTGCAATCTCATTGGCCTATCCAAAATATCCGATTTTGTCCTTGAGGCTTTGCAAAGCCTAAGGCACAAAATATTTAGTAAAATATCTCAAAAATGGTAAAAAATGGAAATATATTGACTTTCCATAACTTATCATGCACAAAAATAGCTAAACGCACATGAAGAAAAGTCACTTTTGAAAGGTTCAATTTTTACAAAAATACTCAAAAATTACATCAGCAAAAGGTCCCCTGACTTGCCAACAACTTTTGGAGGCCTTCCTGATGTCGAAACGAGGTTCATGATGGCTCGTTGGAAAGCTTTGAGTGTAGAATTTCTAAATTTTTTTAGTTTTCTCCAAAATTACCACTGGAAGTCCTCCAAAAATAGACCCGTGTGTAAAAAACCAAAAAATAAGCCTTGCTGATAAACGGGGCAGAGTGTAGAAAAAGCGAGTGTTTTTTGCCATTTTGGGGGAGAAAATGATCTTCAATTGATCTGAAAATCGTTGAGTATGTCCCCCTGAAATTATGGCATCCAATGATACCATTTTCATGCTTTGAGGATGCCCCAAACTGAAATGGCGATGCCCATAAGTTTTGGCCAAAAACCCAAAAATGACAAAAAACAAAAAATTGTCGAATTTCGCCCAAACTTGGCGAGCATGACCCTCAAGGGTTTTCAGAAACATGTTGTGAAGCTGAGGCCAAAATTTGGAGCCTTGAGGTGTCTTTCCTCAATTTTGGTGCCGGGCGCATCCCTTTAGCCTCCTTGAGTTTTTCTTGAGCGGACTTCAATTTCCGCCGGGCAAATTGATTGAGCTTTTTATATTGCCCGGTCATCCTCCGTTGAAGGTCCAAGTCTCTATTTTCCTTCTCAAATTTCTTCTCCAAGTGATCATTAACTCTCTCAATCCATGCTTCTCGATTTTTTTCTATCTCTTGTTCGAACAATGTAGTGAGAGGGGTAGATTGGAGAAGGGCATCTTCTTCTTCCTTTTGTTTCTCAAGGGCCCTTTTGAGCCCCATGGTTCTTGGCCTCTTTCGCCTGGGCTGATCTTTGCCTTCACTCTCATCAAACTCACCCATGAGTTCTTCCAATCTCACTTGTGCTTTGGAGGCCTCCTTTTTTTATTTTATGGCTTGTGTCTCATATATAGCCATATGGACACTCATCTGCTTGTTTTGAACTTGCAAAAAGTGATTGAAGTTCCTAGCCCTATCAAGATCAGTCCTCAAAGCATAAATTTGGTTTTCTCTATTGATCAAGAGATTTTCTAGGATCCGGGCTTCATTATCACTATCATCACTTTGGATTTTGATGATGTCGAATTCCCTTTCATGTTCATGACTACTTTCTTCCTTGTCCTTCGCTTTGCTTTGGGTGGCTCTTTTAGTCTTCCTCCTCTTGGGAAATTCGACAATGGGCTTCTTGGGAAATTTTCCCTTGCTTCAGAGGGCCCTAGTCACATTTGGAGTTACAACTCTAGGCACCCTTTTCCTTGATGTCTGAGGCTTGGCCACTTTCGGAGAAGAAAGCATGGCCCCTTGCCTAGGAGAGGCAGCTAGCACATGCTCCATGGGCTCTTTACCCTTGTCACTTTGCTCCTCATTTTTTCCACTGTCTTGGATTTCTTCATGGATTCCTTGGATGTCCTTTTGCATTTAATTTTGAGGGCTGTTCTCCTCACTGTGTTGCACCTGTTTATCATGCTGCCCTTCTTCTTCATGAGGCTGTTGTTCTTTTTCTTGAAGCTGCTATTCATCATGCTGTGGCTGCCCCTGTTCATCATATTGTTTCTTTTCATCATGCCCTTCTTCCCCTTGCTGTTCTGCTTCACTATGATGCTGCTCATCATCACTTTCCTCTTCATCCCCTTGCTGCCCTATTTCATCATCCTGCTTCTCATCATCACTTTCCTCTTCTTTCTCATGCTCTTCTTCCTCATCATGCTCTTTTGTTTTTTCTATGGTAAACTTGAGATTCTTGGGAATAGGTTTGCTAGAAGAAGGTGAATGATGGTGAGTAGAAGGTGAAGGATATGTATGAACTGGAGGGACAGTGGAGAAATCCAGATGGGTGATGAAAGTATCCCAAGAGACCTCCTTCTTCTCAATCTGATGAAGAATGATGACTTTGATGAGGGAGTGATGGAAGACGCAGGTTGTTTGCTGAGAAGGAGGCTTTTTCTGAAAAGTGGAGGCCATTTTCTCAATGCTTCTATGTAGGAAGAAAGGGAGATTTAGCAATTTGGCCCTCGTGAAATGCACGATCAATCGAATATGATAGGCATAGACTCGGGAGAATCTTCCCTCACAAGTGAAGTATTTCATGATGATCTTCATGAGGGGGGCGTAACTAGTCAATATATATGAGAAGGGGAAAATGGATGGACATAAATCTCTGTGCTCAGGATTTAGAAAGGGCTTGTATTCTTCTAAGTCCAGGTGGCTTTGCTTAAACCATTTCTACCCGACATAAGGGATTTTAGTGGCCTTGGAGATGGACCTTGGAGAGAATTTGAAATCTAGGCCTGCCAGCTGAAAATGCTTCTCTCGAAACCTCAAAGCACAAAGGTGTGTTAAAGGGGAATAACTCTTCACCTCTTGCACTCTTTGGAAAAAATATAGATACCCAACCTCATGGAAATTAAACAAGACTGATGGATGGGCATTCACTTCTTCAGTGGAAACAGGCTCAAATATTTTGTGCAGGCCACTCCTACTGTCTTGCCTGGGAGGCATCTTGTTTTGAATGTTCTCTGCAACACCAAGCTGTCTCAAATGGCCTTTGGAATGTTTTCTCAAGCACACACCTCTGTCCTCCTTTTTAGTCACTGTTTGACCAAGGAAACTGCTTCAAATGATGTTTGAAATGGTTCTTTAACACCAACTTTCTGCTCACAAATCACTGTTTTGTCTTCCTTTGTGCCAAACAACAAGTAGTTATCAAATAAAGTAGTACACAGTCAAATTGTTACTGTGTTTGGGTAAGGTCACAAGGATCCTTTATCTTTTGGTATAAACAAGACAACCTTGTATTTAGACAAAGAAAAAACACCTCCCCCAATAAAAAACACTCTTCTTGTATTCATTGTTTCTCATACACAAGTAGACAAAAACACCTTCAAATTGATTTAAATGCTTTTCATAACATACTCTGTTTCATGGAACAAAGGAGGTTGCACTAGGTTTCACTGTTTTTCCACACAGAGAGGAATTTTGAAGTGATAGAGTATTTCAGACTTGATCACTGTTGTCTCTTTACAAAACGGTTTCACCTTAGCATCACTTGTTTCTTATGCCCAGGTAGACAAAAACACCCTCAAATGACTTTGCAGAATCTCTCACCATACTTTGTTTTATGGGACAAAGGAGGCAGCCCTAGTTTCACTATTTTCACTTATTTCAAAAGGAGACACTTTGAAGTGACAAGGCATCCGGACTAAGACCACTGTCTTCAAAATAGGCTCACTATTTTCACCTTACGAACACTGTGTTTTCTTACAAACACTGCCTCCACCTTATAACACTATTTTCACCTTATACTTTGCTGACAGAGGTTAGTTTTGTCCTATCACAGTTAGGACACCTTGAAAAATTTTTAAAAAAACCTCTAACACTGTGCTTTCTTTGACTTGCAAGTAGTGTTATGGTTTATCACTGTTTTGAGGGCAGTTTTAGGCCTTTTGAAACCAATATGAACACACCACTTTCACTATATTAACCTTGGGAAATCATAGCAACAACAACCTTGGATTTTTATCAAAACACCCAACCCTCCTTATCACTGTCTCTCCCTTGGAGAAAATCACTCTGTCACCCCCTTCAGATTTTCAAAAAACTAGCAAGGAGCAAATGAAGAATACCTTGCAAACTTTCACGGGCTTTCGTTGATCATTTGGCAGCTTCAGAGATGCTTTTGAAGGCGTTTTAATCGCTCAACAGGCGCGGAACGTTCAAAAGGAAGAGCGTCGCACAACAATAGGGGTGTTGGGTGGGCCTTCAGGCAGTTGTGACCACGCGCACAGGTGCCGCCCGCCAGTACAGGCGTGCCGCGCCCACATTATAGCCCTGTGTAATTTCGCTTCTGAACACGCTGCACACCTTTCCAGGCGTGCTGCGTGGCCTTAAAAGATTCAAAATTTGCAAATTTTTCTCGAATTTCTCATTTTCTCCAATGAAAAGCCAGGGGAGATGTGTTGCTCATGTTTTGAATTGAAAATAGGCCCTGCAATGGTCTCTAACTCCCTTTTGAAGGCAAAAAGGTCAATTGGCTTTGAAATGCTTTATGAGGGTTTTGAAGCTTTTTTGAAAGAGCTCTCGGTTGCAAAACAAAACATGAAGCATTGTTTTGTCATTTCATCATTTTTAAAACCTATAAAGACTCTTTTTTTGAAATAATCCTTTGACAGGATGCTGAGGTTGACCTTTGAAAAGGCAACATAGTGATGGTTTTTGTTTAAGTAAAAAGGCATTTTTTAAGGAACTGCAAACCTATTCTATTTCCCTTTCAATGTTCTTCATTAAAGAAGAATATTTGCCACTGCTGACCTTTTTACTGACCTTTTTAAAGGAAAAATCTGCTCAAAGACATACCAATGATTTGTGAGGCATTCTTTGCCATTCTCGCAAGGAGATAACTCACCATTTTAAAACTTAATTTGACAGCTTCTGCTCCTAGTATGTTGATGATGATTATGCCCACCATGAAGTTGATTTGAACTGTCAGGTGCTCTTTGAGCCTTTCTCGTGACTGTGGGGTGAAGAACCTCATTTGAAACTGTAAGTGAAAAACTTTGCTACAAATAGTTTCCACCATCAAGGCAAATGACTTAACCTTAGATTGACAAAATAATCCAGTCTTAAACTTTTATGGAGATATAGCAGGGGATGGTGAGCTGAAGTTTAAAATGTAAAATTGGAAAACTATTCCCTTTGTTCCTTTGTGAAGGAAGTCTACAAGAATAATGAATTTCTCATTCATTTTACCATTTTGACAGTAGTCCCTTTGAAATCTAAGCCATACTGAAATGAATGCTCTTCACCTTTACACAATGGTGAGCCTTCTACTTGTTATGAAGGAGGCCTATTTTTGACAAATGCTTTGGTTATTTTCAACTCTTGTTTTAACCAAGTGAAGAAGGTTTATGAACACACTGTTAGTGGTTTTATTTGTATTTGATGGCAGAAGTCAGTGTGAGACCAAGAATGTTTTAATTCCTTGGCCATTTGCTTAACAATACTTCTCTATTGATAATCACCCCATTAGCTTCACACTGTATTTCAATAACAGTGAAACTCATGTAAACACCTTTTTAAAGCACCACTGATTTGCCTCTGCTTTTAACACCATTTTATATTCAGAAGCCTTCAAATGTCTCCCACTGCTCTTAAAATTTTTCTTTCAGTTAGTGAAAAACCCTAAAATCAAACTCTTTCCCTGGCCCTCTGCTTATTAGATGAAGGAGGCCATTATCACAGTGCCAAACCTCTACTTGTAAAATGAAGGAGGTTTTCTCAGTCTTTCAACCCTCTGCTCATGTATGGAGGAGGTTTTCTCGATGATGCCATTTCATCAACTTTTAAACAGTGTTATCTTTCCTTTTACTGCCTATTCATGCTTGAGCAAATGAAGATGACAAACTGACAATAATTCATGATGGGCATTTCTCTGAGACATGTAATTATGCTTTCCAAATACCTTTGCACCTCTTTAGACATCACAAGCAATTTGGCTAGTATCTGCAAAGCATTTCTTGTCATTTATAATTCACTAACCTTTGACTGTGATTGTAGGATCTTAATGAAATAACTCTCTGTCCTGCAGCTGCATCCCAGGCTCAAAAACACATGAGAAGCAGTTGTCTTCTCATGTTGAGTTTAATACTATCTGTTGGAATACTGGTACACTTCTGCTCTTGAAAGATCCATTGAAATACTGTAAAACCACCTAATATTAGTTTGACCTATGGCATATGCATTACTAAGACTTCAGGGTTTGTTAGTGGCACGACTTAAGGGTGTAAACAACTTTATTTGCAGAATAGGAAGGTCTGTTAGGACTGGTTGATAATAGATAGAGGTTCTTTGGCTTTAGGATAATTTTCCACAGGAGAAATGCCTAAAGCGCCACTACCTAACTTAGGGGAGACTTCTTGGACAGATTTGGATTTTTCTCTTTGGAGCTGATGGACAAGCTAGTATGGCCGAGGCTAGATAGGGCTTGACAATGAGGTTTTATCTTGTCATGGGCTGATTGAAAAGGTAGGAGGGAAAAAATATTTATGGGTGTTTTTCCAGCTGGCAAATTTGACAAATTTTTGAGATCAGCTGCTAGAAAACTCAGCTAGGAATCTAGTCATCAACAACTGGTGAAAAATATCGATGACTAATAGTGGCTCCATTTGGGGAGGGCAGCTCCTTTTTAGGAGGTGTCCAGAATTTCAGATCTTTGGCTTATGAAGACCAATTCTTGATCCATTGGCGCAAATTTCATTCTTCCTTGATGCTATTTTTAAAAAGTGACATCATGTTTAGCATCAATGATATTTCTACCGGGTACCCCACTATATTTCCTAACATTTTTTCTTCTTTTGGGTGCATTTGGACTAGCAACCCTTTGAAATAATATATATATATATATATATATATATATATATATATATTAAATGAACTTATCTAGTTCTACACTTATATCTGTCGGGAGTTCAGATTAAGCTGATGAAATCCTTGGTTTCTTTACCTATGCTAGATCGACTGTCAAGGTTAAGCTGTTTGACAGGATATTATTCTCTATTCTAAAACATGAAATTTAAAAATGACCAAATCAGGATTAGACAGTCTGATTTTTCATGTACTTGTGGCATGAAAGACAGGTTGCAAACAAATATTATTTTGCATAAAATTAAATCTAGAAAAGCGGGGCTAGGATACACAATTTGTTTTTCATCCCTGCTTCCCTCTTTGGTTCTGTTTTGAGCATGTGGAACCAGTATCTTTTCCTAATCTACTCTCTTTGATAAGTAAGGCTTACACAATGTTGACCATATTTTCCACTCACTAACTTATCAACAAATAAATTTAAAACATGTTCAGTTATGATTAGGCTAGATAACTGAACAAGACATTTGAGCACTAGTAGCGGCATTTAGACTTGCACGCTTTCCGAATGACTATTTTTTGAACATGGGGCTCTCTTTCTATTTTTCAAACCGCTCTCTTTTTCTCTTTTTCTATTGTTTTTGAATTTTCCGTTTTTGATCTATTTTTCAAACAATGGTATATACAATGATTGAAATTTTTTTGACTCAGAAATCTTGGAGATGGCGAAACTTAAGCATCTTATCCTCATAAGGATCTCCTACCACTCTTGGTCCACTCAGCTCTTGAAAAGAAAAATTTGGAAAATTCTCTCTTTCAAGCATGACATAAGGATTCATGCATGAATCTCTGAACAACCCCGTATCTTCCTGCTGTACCTCTTTATACCTCTAATTTCCACTCCTTCCTTTGTTGTACATCTTTTTCAAATAATGCAGATATTCTTTGTCATTTTTGAAGTATATGATGACATCATCAAGGTACATCAAAATGCAGAAATTCAGAACTGGAAACATGGCTTTTAGGAGCATATTTTTGATATCCAGTGGTTTTGCAATTCTGGGTTTGAAACTGGAACTACTTCCAGCATACTAGAAAAATTCTGAGCTGTCTGCTTTGCAAAGGAATCATTTGGCTATAACCTGAAACATCATCTTGCAAAGACATATGATTAAAAGCACTTATCATTGGTATATCATGGTCTTGGGTAGGAAGGATAAAATTTCTGTCACAAGGGTGTGTATTAGTGTTTCTAAAATCAAAATAGATCCTATGACCAGCTATTTTATCTTTGATTATTGTTGTTTGGTTCAGATATTTGCATTTTCTTTTGTCGAAGTTGTTTCTTGGAGTGATGGCAGTGGCATAGTGTTTCTCACTATTTTCTTGGTATGAAGTAGTATTTTGAATAATATTTCCAATTCCAGCAGTTTTAAGTCTTTGGTGGAGTGAAAGAATGTTAGCCAGTTCAAGTACCTCAGGTATATTTGTACTGCAGTCACCATATCCTCTCATAAGAAGTTTATCAGGCATTTTTTCTGGATTTTTAGCTGTTATGGCTACAGTCAAGGTTTCATTTGAAATGGTAGAGTTATGTGATGGTAAATCCTTGAGGTATGGTAAAAAAATTATGCTTCCATGCTCCTGAGTTCCAAAAAGGTTTGTGGTATGTAAGTCTTCTAATGCCTCTGTTCTGAAAAAGTTTCCTGATGTTACTGCTGATGTTTGCCTAAGGTTTGAGAATTTTGCTTGATAAAACATAATGGTTTGTGCTTCTTGCTCCATCCTTGTTTCGAAAGGAACAAACTCTCTTTCCTCAAGACATAGATGTTCATGATCATGATAGTTTTGAGTGTCCAGTTCATCATAGAGAACTTGGGGCAACTGATGTGGTGGGTCTAAGTTTGTTTCAAATCCTTATAGTTGTTCTTCAATGTCCTCATCAATGTGTAAAATGAAAGAGTTTAGATCGGAATGCAAGGAGTACATCGGGATGTTATCTGGCCTCTCTTGGCCGTTGATCATATATTTCATGTGTGATTCTCGATAGATTATTCTAGTTTGGTCAAACATAAGAATAATGGTGTAGGACATATCAAGTTGAATATTTCCTTGAAGCTTGGCTCCCCAAGATCTGGATAAAAGCATTCCATACTTAGGACGAATGTATGCTACCACTATGTCCATGATTAGATGTTTTGCAGGTAATTGGGCCAAACTGAAACAAAGATTTTTGATCAAGCCTAGACATTTGACTCTACTCGAATCAAATGAATATAAGTCTTTGTATGGTCTTGTGATTTCTAGGCCTAATATTTCCATTACAACCTTCGGCATGAGATTATGCAAGGCTTCGGAGTCTAGCATGGCATTGTGAAGGATTTGATCATGGATATTCAGACTAATGTAAAAGGGAAGAGTGGTTCCTTCTTGGAATTTCCCTTCTATTTTTGGACCAAACAACACTTCAGGAGTGTCATCAGCTAGATTAAGGGTGTTTGCATCATTTCCTATATTCAGGACCTTTAACACTTGGGATTTTTAAGAGCCCTGGGTGATAAGTTCAGTGAGAGGCATGGTAATATTTATTTTGACGATTTCTCCCTCAAAACTGAAAGGTGCTTGTAGTTTAGATAGGTTTGCTTCATCTTTTTCAGCCATGACTTTCTCTATGTTCTCAGTTTGTTGACTTTGTTTTTGGATTTTGTTTGACACAACCATCTCAGGAATCTTTATGGCAGTACTAGGAGAATCTGAGCCAAGACTTGTTTGAATAGCTTTATCTTTGTTTTGGTCAGTTTTCTTGACCATGATTTTGTTGCTATCCACTGCTTTTCTAAGGATGGTATTAGGGGTTCTAGCAATGTTTGAGCTACCTTTCTTGGAGTTGTCTTGGTTTTTTCTGCTTTTAAGGTCATACTTCCTGTGAGCTTCTACTATGGCATTCTAAAAATCTATGGCAAGATCCTCGGGATCTTCATAGTTGGTTTCATCCTGATTCGGAGAGAAGAATGCTTATTCTTCATCTGTGAGGTAAACCTCACTCTCGTTATCAGACCCTATGAGGTTCAAATGATTTTCATCAATGGGTTATGTATCCCTATCATCTTCTTCCACATAATTTTCATTAAATGGTAGCCTAATTTTTTGGTCATTTTCCCTTGGTTTGTTTTGAGGCTATTCCCTCCTAAACTTTTGGTTCCAGTTTCTCTTTGGAAGGTTTTGGCTGGTTGTCCCTAAGAGGGGTCTTTTCACTTATATTTTCCCACATTTTGGCCATGGACCTAACCAAGTCATGTATTCTAGGATCTAAGGAAGGGGATGAATTGGAGACCTCATCTCAGTATGTGACTTTCCTTTCTGATCTAGTCCTAGCTCTTTTTTCTGCTAAGTTGGCTTCTGCACTTATGGCCACTTTTTTCATTTACTCTAAGGTAGGGGGGTCCTTGTCTCTTAGTTGATAAGTCATGTCTAGGTCAAAGCCTTCAGGGAACTTCACCAAGGCTAAGCCAATTGAAGGTTTGAAGTGAGGTGGGAGGGCGTTAAGCCTGTGTTGAAGGTTGGACGCTATGTGATCCTTGTGCCCTCCAAGAAACCTTTGACACTTCTTTGCTGTCGTCAAGTACCATGACATCACTAGAAGTAGGCTTTGGAATTTATGCATCTATGAACTCCTTCAACCCATTTTCATCCAGCACCACCTCCATCCTATCCTTCCATGAAATATAATTCGATCTGCCCTCAAGGGCATACTCCAATCGCAATCCGTTGAAAGACATCTCAACTTCGACACCAAGAAAACACTACTGCAAATTCGAATTCCACCAGCTCAAAACTCAACCGCTTCAATGTTTTGCAATTACTCCAATGATCAATATCGCTCTGATACCATGTATAAATTTGAATAACTGATATATTATTCACCGAGATTCTCCTGATCACACACTATTTTAACTTCATGCACAATACATAATCTCTTCTACCATTGATCATTAATTGCGGAAATAAAAACAATCGCATGCGCACATTAAAACCATAAACACTCACACATATGAACACAGTATTTTATGGGAAAGCTTAAAGCTGAAAACTCCCAACTATCTGTATATGTTATACATGTCATGGAGATCATGTAAAAATCATAGGCCATAAACTCTTTGCAAGCTCTCCTTGCACACCCTCAATTGCTACACACTATCAGCTAGATTTAGCAAAACAAAACTCATGCTCCAACTTTTTGCCACTTGAATGACTTCTCTGTGCGTGTTTCAAGTACGCTAATGGGCCTCTTTATATAGATAAACCACCAACCTGAACTGCGCAATCCTCATGGGCTTACTCCACCTATCTATGTGTTGCAAATAGCAACAGTATAGTCACAACTGATAGTTAACCTGCTCTTTCACCTATTCCTGCATTAGTCTCCACTGAAACTGTCCATGCACTGAAGTTAACTGATGTATTCTTTAGTTGATTAATGAGTATTTAATTAGTTAATTAATTAATAATTAATTCACACCACTCTCACTAATTGTATCAATTAGTTAACTTGGATACAAAAAGCTCAACTATGTTTAGATTAGTTAAACTGAATACAACTCCACTAACTCCTCAATCAACTCCACCAAACTCACTCACATGGTGATTCTAACAATCTTTACTGCAATAGCTCCACTAAACCTAGGAATTGTGTAATTTATCCATCGTTGCATGTGCCACGTCTGTGCACTTAACTGAAGTGCTCCAAGAGAATAAGATAATGTTTATAGTCCAAATATTATTAAGAGCTAATAATATTTGACATCTCTATTTTTAGACTGGCAATCTAAAAATAGATTCCGCCCAATATGTCTAAAAATAGAAGTCCATCTATTTTTCCAACTTGACCAACCCTCCACAAATAGCATCCTGCAACTCATAGAATCATGATCTACATGTCTAAAAATAGACATAGTCTAAAAATAGACTTTGCGCCAAAAATAGCCTGCGGGCCCACTTAGTGAAGCGCTCCCTGTATGGCTCGTCATCTTGTTGCAATTAACATCCTCTCAACAAGATAAGATTATCTTGCCCAACCTATCACTACCTGTGGTATTCAAATTTTCTCCTGGTGAGCGCCTTCGTCAAGATATCAGCATCCTGATCCTCCGTGGGAATGTATGAAAGTAACATGATCTTCTGTTGCACACAATCTCTGATATGATGATACCGGATGTCAATGTGTTTGGATCTATCATGAAATACTGGATTAACCAAGAGTTTGATGCAACTCTGATTATCACAATATATCACAGTAGGATCCAAGTGTGAACCGAACAACCCGACCGGGATCTTCCTCATCCATATAGCCTCGCATGTAGCCAAACTCGCTGCCATATAATCGGCCTCTGCTGAACTGAGTGCCACAGATCTCTGCTTCCTGTTGTACCAAGAAACTGCTGTCGACCCGATACTGAAAATCCCTCCAGATGTGCTCTTTCTGTCCGTTGGGCTCCCTGCCCAATCTGCATCTGTGAAGCCACACAACTTCACCTCATCCTCCTGTCTATACCATAATCCATATCCCGAGGTGCCTCTGAGATAACGCAATACATGCTTGCTCGCCTTCCAGAAGAGCTTGGTAGGATTAAACATATCTTGTGAAAGCTGGTTAACTGCATAGCATATATCGGGTCGTGTATTGACCAGATACATAAGCGACCCACTGACGCCTTCGATAAGCAGAGGTGGCGTCCACTACCTGCGGCAAGGTAACATCATCGCTTCCTCCATCCACCGGAAGAGGGTATCAACGAGCTTGCAGCCATGCGTGTTGAACTTCTCCGGTGTCTCCGAGCATGCTGCAGAAACAACGATCCACAATACATGTGGGTCCAATCCCAGGAAATAATGAAGGAGGCCCAAGTCCTTCATCTCAAACTCTTTTGCAAGATCATCCTTGCATGAGAGTATCAACAGCTCATCACCTGTAAAAATCAAATCATCTACATAAAGTACAATGATCAGCAACTTACCCTCCACCACAATCTGGTATAGGTTAGGATCCGCCTCACTCTTGGAGAATCCAAGTCCGGTGAAATAATTGTCTATCCATGTGTACTGAGGGACCAAGGTGCTTGTTCCATTACTAGCAACTCTCTTGAGCACTGCCCCACATCTCGACTGTTAACGAATCTCAACCCGGGATGCTCTGTAACCACACTCCTCCTCGATGACTCCATTGAGGGCACGGAAGTCTTCACATCCATGCGGTAGATATGCCACCCCATCTGTGACTGAGAGAAAAGATGGCTGTGGAAGAATACCTTGCGACGGTGCAAGGTCTCCTCATAATCGATCCCCTCAGTACGCGAAAAGCCTTGTGCCATCGTCTTTTATGCCCATCACACTCACGTCGGTGCACCTGCTTCACTTTGTTCTTCCATCTCGAACCCTGTGATTTTCCCCTCCGGCCTTGGGACAATCTCCCATGCACTGTTTCTGACAATCGAATCATACTCTTCCACCATGGCATCTACCCATGCGGGGTCCTCCACAACTTCCTCGAAAGAGGATGGATCTGTCACGACACACTTGCTCATAAGAGCCATGTATCCAGTATACCAGTCCGGTGACTGTCTCTATCTGTGCTGTGCTGTAGGTGCTCCTACAACCTTCTCTGCATCTTGAGCCAGTCGCTTAGCTTCTGTAGGGCGCTTCCGCCCTTTGATGGTTGGTGCTGCATGAGTGGTTTTTTCCACTCCATGAACCTCCTCTTGTGGCTGATCCACATCCTGAGGCTCATCCTTAGGAACTAATAGCTCCTCATCTGCATGCAAGTGTGGCTCCCTCTCAAGCGAACACTTCATGGCTTTCTCCTCATGAAATTTGATATCCCGTCGCACAACAGTCTTGCGACTGTCTGGAAAATACACACGATAGTTGTGGGGTGTATCAATGTACCCCACAAATATCCCAACCTCTGCAGTCGGCTCCAAATTCTTCCTAGCATCCTTCGTCACATGAATGTAAACAGGTGAACCAAAAATCCTCAAATGGGAAATATCAGGCCTCTTACCAGAAAACGCCTCCTCGGGTGTACTCATGCCAAGTATCCTTGAGAAAACGGTTAACACATATCTTTGTGGTGTTGGGCTCACTTCTGAAGTGAATGGGTAGGCCACGATCATGCAACATACTTGGTACGACACCACGATGGGTACATTCTTCCACTCATCAACTTGAATTATAACGTGAGTTTATGAGGTGCTATGAGCTCTCTTTGAATTCCTTCTGCGCTGAAAAAGTCCTTGAATTTTCCAGAGATGAATTCACCACCATTGTCGCTCCTAAGAGCCTTCACCTGCTTCCCCGATTCTTTCTCAACCAGTGCCTTGAACTCACAGAACTTTGAGTATGTCTCGCTCTTCTTCTGCATGAAGAAGATCCAACACTTTCGAGAAAAATCATCAACAAAGATCACATAGTACTTGTGCTTTGCTGTCGAAGCTACTGAGAAAGGTCCACACACGTCTGTGTGAATTCTCTCAAGGATCATCGTGGTGCGACTATCCTTCTCGTGAAAGGTGGCTTTCACAAATTTTCCCAAGGTACACCCTTGCACTGATCTGACTGCGCAAGAGTGCCCTTAGGAAGCCCAGTAGAAATGTAACTGTGATGTCTTCAAATCTCCATGGTGAAGGTGGCCCAATCTCCGGTGCCACAACTCGCCATCATCCCGGCTCACCACTCCTTCTGCCTTGCCTGCCATTGCTGTGCAGCCATCTACCTGCAATTGATAAAGGTTCTTAACTCGAACCCTATCCTCCAGGTCTCACTAGTTGCCTTACTGCGCAGGAAAGCCTTTTCTTCGCTAAAGACAACATCATATCCCTTATCTTCTAACATCGCCACAGAGATAAGATTCTTCTTCAATCTTGGAACATGCATCACTTCCTTCAATACGAAGGGTTTACCAGACTCCCTCTCAAAGGAAATGGTACCGATACCGGTCGCACTGTATCTACCATCATCGCCCATCTCGATGTGCACTCCAAGATCTTTCTCATCCAGATCAGTAAACAAATCTCGATCTCTTGTCATGTGAAAAGACACACCACTGTCAAGAAACCACACTGAACCCATCACACTTGAAACCAAGCATGCGATCAGCGAAAAATCCAGCTCAAACTGTGAGGCTAAGGCCTCTCCAGCTGCAGTCCCAGCAACCTGCTTATTTTTCTTCTTCTGTGGACAATTTGTGGCGTAATGTCCGTGTTGGTGATAGTGAAAGCACTTCACCTTGGACATGTCCTGCTTCTTGCCTTTCACACCGGATTGAGAAGCATTCTTCTTGCTCTTCCCCTTCCTTGCTTTGGCAGCCAAAGCACAATTTTCTTCATCAGAGTTCTTTGATGAAGATCTGTCCCTGGTACTTTGCCTTATCTCCTCTTGCACAAGATCCGACCAAAGTCGCTCCCATCCTGGAAATTTCTCCCGACCATTGACAGAGTCCTGATAGGAATGCCAACTCTTTGGAAACCCAAGGAGAGCCAAGCTCACCAATTCCTCATCATCTACATTCACCCCCACACTTCCCAGCTCATCCCTGCATTGGATGAACTTCGTGAGGTACTTGTGCATCTTTGTCTCCTTTCTCATCTTGTGTTTCGAGTTTGTCCTTGAGCGCCCACCCTTTGATCGCTCTTGCTTTGAAAAAAATACGCCAGATATGCAGAAAAACAGAGCTGGAAAGCCTTACCATGTTTGGGCTGGATACGATCCTTCACGCCCTCCATGGTCTTCGACACTTTCTTTGTATTCTTTGCCATCGTCGAAGTACGGCGACATCACTTTAAGCAGGCTTCGGAATATCAACATCTATGAACTCCTTCAACCCATTATCATCCAGCACCGCCTCCATCTTGTCCTTCCATGCTATGTAATTCGAGCTCCCATCAAGGGCATGCTCCAATCGCGACCCATTTTGATATTTGTGACATCTCGCTTACATGCAAACTAATTCTCTGCTGGAACGAATTCACTGGCACAAAACTCAACCGCTTCAATGTTTTAAGTTGTCCCAGGTGATCAATGGCTGCGATACCATGTATAAATTTGAATAATAGATCACTTGTTATGTTCACATAGGAGATTATCCTGATTACACACTATTTTAGCTTCATGCATAATACATAATCTCTTCTACCATTGATCATCACATGCGGAAATAAAATCAATTGCATGCATACATTAAAACCATAAACCATCACACATATGAACACAGTATTTAATGGGAAAGCTTAAAGCTGAAAACCCCAACTATCTGTATATTATACATGTCATGGAGATCATGTAACAATCATAGTACAAAGCTCTTTGCAAGCTCTCAGCACTACCTCACTTGCTACACACTATCAAGCTAGATCTAGCAAAACTCATGCTCCAACCTTTTTCCACTTGATAGCCAACCTCTATTGCTTTTTTTCAATGCTATGGGATGGCCTCTTTATATAGATAAACCACCAGCCTAAACTGCGCAATCCTCATGGGCTTACTCCACCTATCTGTGTGTTGCAAATAGCAACAGTATAGTCACAACTGATATTTAACCTTCTCTTTCACCTATTCCTACACTGGTCTCCACTGAAACTGTCCATGCACTGAAGTTAACTGATGTATTCTTTAGTTGATTAATGAGTATTAATTAGTGAATTAATTAATAATTAATTCACACCACTCTCACTAACTGTATCAATTAGTTAAATTGAATACAAATAGCTCAACTATGTTTAGATTATTTAAATTGAATACAACTCCACCAAACTCTGTCACATGAGTTCTAACTAAAGTCTTCATGCAATAGCTCCACTTAACCCTAGGAATTGCGTAATTCCTTCTGTCAACTGCATGTGCCACTTCTAGGAATCAAACTGAAGTGTTCCAAGAGAATAAGATAATGTTTAGAGTCTAAATATTATTAAGAGCTAATAATATTCGACATCCCTATTTTTAGACTGGCAATCTAAAAATAGATTCCGCCCAGTATGTCTAAAAATAGAAGTCCATCTATTTTTCCAACTTGACCAACCCTCCACAAATAGCATCCCGCAACTCATAGAATCATGATCCACATGTCTAAAAATAGACATAGTCTAAAAATAGACTTTGCGCCAAAAATAGCCTGCGGGCCCACTTAGTGAAGGCGACTCCTTTCCACTAAGCTCATGATCTTGTTGCAATCTCAACATGGACTAGTGGAGTTGCCAGGTGGATTTCTATGAGAACTATGGTCCACCACGAACGCTATCAAAGATGATTTCGGGAAAAAGTTTTATAACAAATTTTGAGATGAAAACTTGCAAAGAAGAGTGATTCACTTGGTTTCAATAGTTTGTTAGGCTGTATGGACAAGCTAATGGTTCTTTTTGGCAAGAAGATTTTTGCTTATCTCCTATGTTTAGGTGAATTCTTCTGAATCGCTAAGTTATACTTAGTTTTTCACTGATTACAGAGTTTGTACCATAATTTTTAAGTTTTGGAAAGGATAAGCTAACAGAAAAGGTATGGTTTATGAAATTTTTTGGTTTTTTATGGATTTTTTAGGCCTACTGGAGGCTAGTGGAGTCGCAAGGTGGAACTTGGTTGTTCTTGTAAAGATGTAGCTATGGTCCACCACCAGTAACTAGGGAAAAGCCAATCTGGGAATGTTTTGGGGTTTTTTGAGTTTTATGTAGCGTATGAGGTTTGGAAGAGTTTCCTATAACTGAATCATCATTTTTCTAAGATGGTGAAAGAGCTAGCTTCTACTCTTAAAACAACACTTAAGTTTTTTAAGTTTGATTGAGACTTCAGAAGTTACTAAAGAGTACTTAGATCGTCACTAACTCGGAAGGTCCCACCGTGATCGCCACTATGTTAGTGAGCGGTGGGATAAGTCTATCAGATAGTATTCTTAAGGCTGCTAGAATTTTTAGGGAATCTAATTTTTTTTATCACTCATGGTCCCACCGTGATCGCCATTATGTTAGTGTGGCGATGAGGTGGCTAAATGGCAGGTATGTTTGAAGATAAGGGATTTCTGGAGTCCTAAGGTGTACTTAGATTGTCACTAACTTAGAGTCCCACCATGATCACCATTATGTTAGTGTCCCGTGATTTGGCTGATGGGCAAGCCAAATGACAGTGTAACATCAAACCAATATTTGGAGCCCAAGGACCTAGCCTTCCTGGACTCAAAGAGGGCTCTCTCTATTTGTGTAAGGGATATCTGTGTTTTTGCTTATTGTGTTCTGATTTTAGGCTAGTTATGAAGTAGGTTTTTGGTTTTGGTTTTTAGGGTGTGAGGGATGAACTGATCAAAGACATAAGATAGGTAAAAATATGTCAGATCAACTGGGCTATGGGGTCGAAAAGGTCAAAAAATCTTTCAGATGGTGATACAAGGTTGTTGAAGGGCCGATTTAATTCAAGGTAAAATGGATCTTTGGGAAAATGGAGTGAGATGGACATCAATTTTGTGAATAAAAAAGGATTTCAAGCACAAATAGTTTAATAGCTGACATAAACATGGTAGGGCAAACCATTAATCATGAGAAATGTAACTATAAGCTAATCAATTCAAAGAAATAAACATTCGAGCCATGCATAGAGATATATAATTCTCTAACTTTAGGAAATGGCTATCAGACTTTGGGGAAATACATTTAAGACAGAAAAACAACTCAAATCACTATGTAGAAACGTCTAAACATAGTACTTCAAGCTATTGGGCACTTTGAAAACAAGATTGCATAGTTTTAGGCAAAGGACAAGATCAATACAAGACCTCCTTGGTTAAACAAATGACAATCTAATCAATCAAAGAGAGGTTTCATAGGTGGAGCTATGGCTAGCCATGAGTAAGTAGGGCATACCGTAAATCATACTTAGCATGCATAAAACCATAAATGAAACAAGCAAACAATATTCTTGAGTTATTAAAGAGCAATCAAGGATTCTTTAACATGACTAAGAATGAAGAAAACATGGAAGCTATAAAGCAACAGGAAATTTGAGGTGCCTCCAAGGGCATGTCTCAAATCTATTCTCTACTGTCTTATAGCAAGCAAGAAATTTGATTTATGAATGAAAACTAGGAAACAAAATAGAGAGAAAGACACTATACCATTCTACCAAGTCATGGAATCCAACAACAATCCTCTTTCATCGTCCAAGAACATCCAAGAAACTATCCAAAAGCATGAGACAAGTATTTCTTCCAAAGCTTATATGACCATATATTGCTTCTATTCATCAAGTTCAACCTTGTTTACAATGAAAGCCTTTGGAATATATATGCCAAAGTGAGGAAAACTTCTTGGTTCAACTTGCAATCTCATTGGCCTATCCAAAATATCTGATTTTTCCCTTGAGGCTTTGCAAAGCCCAAGGCACAAAATATCAAATAAAATATCTCAAAAATGCTAAAAAACGGAAATATATTGACTTTCCATAACTTATCATGCACAAAAATAGCTAAACGCACACGAAGAAAAGTCACTTTTGAAAGGTTCAATTTTTACAAAAATACACAAAAATTACATCAACAAAAGGTCCCCTAACTTGCCGACAACTTTTGGAGGCCTTCCCGATGTCAAAACGAGGCTCATGATGGCTCGTTGGAAAGATCTGAGTGTCTAATTTCTGAGACTATTTATTTTTCTCCCAAATGACCACTGGAAGTCCTCCAAAAATAGACCTGTGTGTAGAAAACCAAAAAATAAGCCTTGCTGATAAACGGGGCAGAGTGTAGAAAAAGCGAGTGTTTTTTTCCATTTTGGGGGAGAAAATGATCTTCAATTGATCTGAAAATCGTTGAGTATGTGCCCCTAAAATTATGGCATCCAATGATACCATTTTCATCCTTTGACGATGCCCCAAACTGAAATGGCGATGCCCATGAGTCTTAGCCAAAAACCCAAAAATGACAAAAAACCAAAAATTGTCGAATTTCGGCCAAACTTGGCGAGCATGACCCTCAAGGGTTTGTAGAAACATGGTGTGAAGCTGAGGCCAAAATTTGGTGCCTTGAGGTGTCTTTCCTCAATTTTGGTGCCGGGTGCTTCCCTTTAGCCTCCTTGAGTTTTTCTTGAGCGGCCTTCAATTTCCGCTGGGCAAAGTAATTGAGCTTTTTATAATGGCCGGTCATCCTCTGTTGAAGGTCCAAGTCTCTATTTTGCTTCTCCAATTTCTTCTCCAAGTTATCATTAACTCTCTCAAGACATTCTTCCCGATTGTTCTGTATCTCTTGTTCGAACAATGTAGTGAGAGGGGTAGATTGGAGAAGGGCATCTTCTTCTTCCTTTTGTTTCTCAAGGGCCCTTTTGAGCCCCATGGTTCTTGGTCTCTTTCGCCTGGGCTGACCTTCGCCTTTGCTCTAATCAAACTCACCCATGAGTTCTTCCAATCTCACTTGTGCTTTGGAGGCCTCCTTTTTGTATTTTATGGCCCGTGTCTCATATACAGCCATATGGACACTCATTTGCTTGTTTTGAACTTGCAAAAAGTGATTGAAGTTCCTAGCCCTATCAAGATCAGTCCTCAAAGCATCAATTTGGTTTTCTCTATTGATCAAGAGATTTTCTAGGATCCAGGTTTCATTATCACTATCATCACTTTGGATTTGGATGATGTCGAATTCCCTTTCCTGTTCATGATTGCTTTCTTCCTTGTCCTTCCCTTTGCTTTGGGTGGCTCTTTTAGTCTTCCTCCTCTTGGGAAATTCGACAATGGGCTTCTTGGGAAATTTTCCCTTGCTTCGAAGGGCCCTAGTCACATTTTGAGTTACAAATCTAGGCACCCTTTTCCTTGATGTCCGGGGCTTGGCCACTTTCGGAGAAGAGAGCATGGCCCCTTGCCTAGGAGAGGCAGCTAGCACATGCTCCATGGGATCTTTACCCTTGTCACTTTGCTCCACTGTCTCAGATTTCTTCATGGATGCCTTGGCTATCCTTTTTCATTTCCTTTTGAGGGCTGTCCTCTTCACTATGTTGCACCTGTTTATCATGCTACCTTTATTCTTCATGAGGCTACTGTTCATCATGCTGTGGCTGCCCCTGTTCATCATCTTGTTTCTTTTCATCATGCCCTTCTTACCCTTGCTATTCTGCTTCACTATGATGCTGCTCATCATCACTTTCCTCTTCATCCCCTTGCTGCCATGTTTCATCATGCCGTTGATCATCATCACTTTCATCTTCTTGCTCATGCTCTTCTTCCTCATCATGCTCTTTTGTTTGTTCTATGGTAAACTTGAGCTTCTTGGGAATAGGTTTGCTAGAAGAAGGGGAAGGATGGTGAGTAGAAGGTGAAGGTGATGTATGAACTGGAGGGACAGTGGAGAAATCCGGATGGGTGATGAAAGTATCCCAAGAGACCTCCTTCTTCTCAAGCCGATGAAGAATGATGACTTTGATGAGGGAGTGATGGAAGAGGCAAGCTGTTTGCTAAGAAGGAGGCTTTTTCTGAACAATGGAGGCCATTTTCTCAATGCTTCTATGTAGGAAGAAAGGGATATTTAGCAATTTGGCCCTTGTGAAATGCATGATAAATTGAATATGATAGGCATAGACTCGGGAGAATCTTCCCTCACAAGTGAAGTATTTCATGATGATCTTCATGAGGGGGGCGTAACTAGTCAATAGATATGAGAAGGGGAAAATGGATGGACATGAATCTCTATGCTTAGGCTTCAGAAAGGGCTTGTATTTTTATGAGTCCAAGTGGCTTTGTTTAAACCATTTCTCCCCGACATAAGGGATTTTAGTGGCCTTGGAGATGGACCTTGGAGAGAATTTGAAATCTAGGTCTGCTAGCTGAAAATGCTTCTCTCGAAACCTCAAAGCACAAAGGTGTGTTAAAGGGGAATAAATATTCACCTCTTGCACTCTTTGGAAAAAATATAGACACCCAACCTCATGGAAATTAAATAATACTGATGGATGGGCATTCACTTCTTCAGTGGAAACAGGCTCAAATCTTTTGTGCAGGCCACTCCTACTGTCTTGCCTGGGAGGAATCTTGTTTTGAATGTTCTCTGCAACACCAAGCTGTCTCAAATGGCCTTTGGAATGTTTTCTCAAGAAAGAACCTCTGTCCTCCTTGTTAGTCACTATTTGACCAAGGCAACTTCTTCAAATGCTGTGTGAAATGGTTCTTTAACACCAACTTTCTGCTCCTTACAAATAACTGTTTTGTCTTCCTTTGTGCCAAACAACAAGTAGTTATCAAATAAAGTAGTACACGGTCAAATTGTTACTGTGTTTGGGTAAGGTCGCAAGGATCCTTTGTGTTTTGCTATAAACAAGACAACCTTGTATTTAGACAAAGACAAAAAACCTCCCCCAATAAAAAACACTCTTCTTGTATTCATTGTTTCTCATACACAAGTAGACAAAAACACCTTCAAATTGATTTAAATTCTTTTCATAACATACTCTGTTTCATGGAACAAAGGAGGATGCACTAGGTTTCACTGTTTTTCCACACATAGAGGAATTTTGAAGTGACAGAGTATTTCAGACTTGATCACTGTTGTCTCTTTACAAATCTGTTTCACCTTAGGATCACTTGTTTCTTATGCCCAGGTAGACAAAAACACCCTCAAATGACTTTGCAGAATCTCTCACCATACTTTGTTTTATGGGACAAAGGAGGCATCCCTAGTTTCACTGTTTCACTTATTTCAAAAGGAGACACTTTGAAGTGACAAGGCATTCGGACTAGGACCACTGTCTTCAAAATAGGCTCACTTTTTTCACCTTACGAACACTGTGTTTTCTTACAAACGCGACCTCCACCTTATAGCACTGTTTTCACCTTATAACAATGTTTTCACGTTATACTTTGCTGACAGAGGTTAGTTTTGTCCTATCACAGTTAGGACACCTTCAACAATTTTTAAAAAAACCTCTAACACTGTGCTTTCTTTGACTTGCAAGTATTGTTATGGTTTATCACTATTTTGAGGGCAGTTTTAGGCCTTTTGAAACCACTATGAACACACCACTTTCACTATATTAACCTTGGGAAATCATAGCAACAACAACCTTGGATTTTTATCAAAACACACAAACCTCCTTATCACTGTCTCTCCCTTGGAGAAAATGACTCTTTCACCCCCTTCAGATTTTCAAAAAACTAGCAAGGATAAAATGAAGAATACCTTGCAAAATTTCACGGGCTTTCATTGATCATTTTGCAGCTTCATAGATGCTTTTGAAGGCATTTTGATCGCTCAACAGGCGCGACACGTTCAAAAGGAAGAGTGTCGCGCAGCAACAGGGGTGTCGGGTTGGCCTTCGGGCAGTTGTGACCACGCGCACAGGCGCGCCGCACACCACTACAGGCGTGCTGCGCCCACGTTATAGCCCTGTGTAATTTCGCTTCTGAAGACACCGCACACCTTTCCAGGCACGCCGCGCGGGCTTAAAAGCTTCAAACTCTGCAAATTTTGCTCGAATTTCTAGTTTTCTCCAATGAAAGTCCATGGGAGATGTGTTGCTCGTGTTTTGAATTGCAAATAGGCCCTGGAACGGTCTCTAACTCCCTTTTGAAGGTGAAAAGGTCAATTGGATTTGAAATGCTTTATGAGAGTTTTGAAGCGTTTGTGAAAGAGCTCTCGATTGAAAAACAAAACATGAAGAATTGTTTTGTCATTTCATCATTTTTAAAACCTATAAAGACTCTTTTTTGAACTAATCCTTTGACAAGATGATGAGGTTGACCTATGAAAAGGCAACATAGTGATGGTTTTTGTTTAAGTAAAAAGGCCTTTTTTAAGGAACTGCAAATCTATTCTACTGCCCTTTCACTGTTCTTCATTAAAGAAGAATCTCTGCCACTGCTGACCTTTTTACTAACCTTTTTAAAGGAAAACTCTGCTCAAAGACATACCAATGATTTGTGAGGCATTATTTTCCATTCTCGCAAGGAGATAACTCACCATTTTAAAACTTAATTTGACAGCTTCTGCTCCTGGTATGTTGATGATGATCATGCCCACCGTGAAGTTGATTTGAAATGTCAGGTGCTCTTTGAGCCTTTCTATTGACTGTGGGTGAAGAACCTCATTTGAAACTTTAAGTGAAAAACTTTTCTACAAATATTTTCCACCATCAAGGAAAATGACTTAACCTTAGATTGAAAAAATAATCCAGTCTTCAACTTTTATGGAGATATAGCAGGGGATGGTGAGCTGAAGTTTAAAATGTAAAATTGGAAAACTGTTCCCTTTGTTCCTTTGTGAAGGAAGTCTGCAAGAATAATGAATTTCTCATTCATTTTACCATTTTGACAGCAGTCCCTTTGAAATCTAAGCCATACTGAAATGAATGCTCTTCACCTTTACACAATGGTGAGCCTTCTACTTGTTATGAAGGAGGCCTATTTTTGACAAATTTATGGGTTATTTTCAACTCCTGTTTTAACCAAGTGAAGAAGGTTTATGAACACACTGTTAGTGGTTTTCTTTGTATTTGATGGCAGAAGTCAGTGCGAGACCAAGACTGTCTTACTTCCTTGGCCATTTGTTTAATAATATTTCTTTATTGATAATCACCCCATTAGCTTCACACTGTATTTCAATAACAATGAAACTCATGGAAACACCTTTTTAAAGCACCACTTCTTTGCCTCTTCTTTTAACACCATTTTCTATTCAGAAGCCTTCAACTGTCTCCCACTGCTCTTAAAATTTTCCTTTCAGTTAGTGAAAAACCCTAAAATCAAACTCTGTCCCTGGCCCTCTGCTTATTAGTTGAAGGAGGCCATTATCACAGTGCCAAACCCTCTACTTGTAAAATGAAGGAGGTTTTCTCAGTCTTTCAACCCTCTATTCATGTATGGAGGAGGTTTTCTCAATGATGCCATTTCATCAACTTTTAAACAGTGTTATCTTTCCTTTTACTGCCTATTCATGCTTGAGCAAATGAAGATGACAAACTGACAAATTCATGATGGGAATTTCTCTGAGACAGGTAATTCTGCTTTCCAAATACCTTTGCACCTCTTTATACATCACAAGAAATTTGGCTAGTATCTACAAAGCATTTCTTGTCATTTATAATTCACTAACCTTTGACTATGATTACAGGAGATTAATGAAATAACTCTCTGTCCTGCAGCTGCATCCTAGGCTCCAAACCACATGAGAAGCAGCTGTCTTCTCATGTTGAGTTTAATACTGTCTTCTGGAATACTGGTACACTTCTGCTCTTGAAAGATCCATTTAAATACTCTAAAACCACCTAATATTAGTTTGACCTATGGCATATGCATTGCTGAGACTTCAGGGTTTGTTAGTGGCGCGAATTAAGGGTGTAACCAAATTTATTTGCAGAATAGGAAGGTCTGTTAGGACCGGTTGATAATAGATAGAGGTTCTTTGGCTTTAGGATAGTTTTCCAAGGGAGAAATGCCTAAAGCACCACTACCTAACTTAGGGGAGACTTCTTGAACAGATTTGGATTGTTCTCTTTGGAGCTGATGGACAAGCTAGTATGGATGAGGCTAGATAGGGCTTGACAATGAGGTTTTATCTTATCATGGGCTGATTGAAAAGGTAGGAGGGAAAAAATATTTATGGGTGTTTTTCCAGCTGGAAAATTTGACAAATTTTTGAGATCAGTTGCTAGAAAACTCAGCTAGGAATCTAGTCATCAACAACAGGTGAAAAATACTGATGACTAATAGGATCTAAGAGAGAAATTTACGAAGAAATTAATTTTTGGAGTTCTCTTTCGTCCTCTTTTGCAGACTCTCTAAACATGAAAAAGGACCAAGCTATCATTGTCATTATGCTTGTTAAAACATAAAATAGCGATGGGCTTGTCAATCATGGCAAGAATCGAGTTTCATTCATCACTAGACTTGTTAAATTACTAAATAGCGATACTTTATTCTTTGTTCACTTGAAGGGTTGAATTGTAGATCAAGAAAATGTTATCCTCCTCAAGATTGTTAAAAAATAAAGAGGTACTGGTCGACAAATGACCAGGGAAAATTTGATAAAAGTAAGCAAAGTTTCTTTTTGGTAGCAAGTCGCTCTTGAACATGACACTTCTTTCGCTCCATGTCCATGACTATTTGGGTTGGGTAATCATCTTGACAGTTCATTCACACCAATGGTTCATCATACCTTCACTTCGGTTTTGGGTCAATGCTGCCAAGTCATCACAGTGTCGCCAATATGTTCAAGAGAAGTCATCTAGTGATTAAGAACTCATCCATCTGCAATACTCATAAAACTTCATTTTCATGACCGTCATCCCTGAAAATTGATATATCAAGTCATACCCTTGTCTCCGAAATCAGTAACTCCAATTTTGTAATAAAGTGACTTCTTGTCGACTACAAATCAATATCTAGGAAGTTCACTTAGAAACATCAGATTCCAGTACCATGAGGCTTGTTACAGCATCGACAAGATCCTCGCTTCCAGACTTTTGACCGAAATATTTTGTTTGGTGTTCGACATCAAATCATCTATTCATGCCTTACGAAATGTACTGCAGTACCTTGAGGGCCATTGACATTAATGGTGGTTCTCTCGCGTTTGTTAACAACTTTCATTATTGGCTGGTAATCAAACAATGTCTTTCAATGTTCGACGACAAATCATATATTCGCATGGCTAGACTTGTACCCGAATGATCGAGTGAATGAGATAAGAAGACCCCAGATCTAGTTTCAGCGATCTGGGCTGCGATTTCAGGATTGTTGTACACATCATTTGTACGGTGACCTTACATACAGATTTTCATCCAAAAATGGGCCTATATCTGTAGGCGTGTCTGCATCTGGGCAACATTCCAATGTAGACGACTTTCTGAATTATGTACATGTTATTAGATTTTTTTATGTGCTGACTATGGGAATGCCTACCCTCAACAATTCTGATCAATAGAGGATCTATCATGATGTAATATATTGTAATATTGATGCAAGTGACTGTTCCGCTTTGTTTCCAGGCTCATGACAGTGTAAAGCATCTCAATCAAATGTTCTTATTATTTTGATCTCATGCTTTAGGGGGCAATTGTTATAGGTCAATTTGGGCACCATTCCCAATGACTAGGTTAATTGGGCATCATCTCCAGGACTGATGATCAAGTCTCTATCATTCCCTATCATCTCAGTTTCTATATTCCCTAAGACAGGTAACAACATGAATCAAACAAGTGATTTTCATCAAAGCAAGTCTTTTCCATGGTTTGAAGCTTATTATTAAACATGTGGGAGCTCACCAACGCAGGCTCTAAGGGGCCTAAGTGCATTGTATATGCAGGTAGTCCCATTCAAGGCTGCTCTGCAAAGCACTTCCCGACATTCAAAGGTGCATTGGTCACATTGGGAGCGAATTTCTCATTGTTCCGAAATCTCCACTTGGCCAGTGTCTTCTAGAAGGGTTCACATGTGTCAAGCTTCAGATCCAAGTGTCCATTTGACATCTATATGAATGGAAACATTTATTTCCTATTTTTGGAATGTTATTGATTACAAAACAACCTATAGTTCCTCTATAAATTGAACACATATCTAAGTGTTTAGGGAGGAAGAATTTGAGTAGGGAAATGCTGGAGAATTTTCAATAGAGAGTTTGATTTGTGGAGCTGCTGTTGGAGAGACTTATGCTGTGATGAGACTTGGGAAATTTGCTGGAAGGTCACTACAAATCAATCACTAGGTTGTAACCTCTCCTTCTATCATCAATAAAGAGTACTTCTTGTTTTTCCCTACATGCATCCATGTTTACTTTGATTTTCCATATTGAAAAATCTTGGTTGATGAATGTAGTTTATGCTTAACTGATTTAGCTAACTAGCTTGAATAGATATATATATTATTGCATCTTCTACTGTTTCAGTATTCTTTCTTGCAGGAAGCATTTAACTATTTGAAACTGCTTGAATTTGAAGCTGTGGTGGAAGCGACAGAAAGGAGCCATTTGGAAGCGACCGAAACAAGTAAGCATCCAATCCTCTCTGTGTATCTGTTCTAAGTTAGGAGAAACATTAGTATAGTCTTTCACTTGTTGTTGTATACTAGACATCGGTCTAGGGAAGTGTAGTTTATCCATAGATTATAATTCTAGCCTAACAGCTGCAATAGCGATGACATGATCCTTCCACTTTGTCATAGGATCCCCTCCTGATCCAGGGTAGTAATCCAGGTACCTTTGCACTGTAGAGACCCCAAATGCTACGGGTCGCGTGAATACTAGATGCAATGACAGTGGGAGGAGGGGGTTATAGAGCCTACCCTGTCACCAAATCATATGCCCTCCCATGTATAATGAGGGGACCTTTTATTCTCTACATCTTTTGTTAATCTGATTCAGTATACTCCAATGTAATTCCCCCCTACATGTTGACCCAAGTTTTCTTTCTTGAGGGCTCGGCGAGACCTTCTTCCCCTGCAACCACTGCCGACAGTGCTCTCTTCCCTTATTTATTTTTCTATTCCTCTACTGCCTGGTCCCATTTCTTGATGGCCCTCTCCACACGCTGAGGCATATTAATAAAATATAGTGTCTCAACCTCTGCTTGTGGATTGATGCTACCATCTGGTAGCCATAGTCTGATGGTGCAGAAGTGTCGAGCTAGTTCAAACTGATACTGCCGACCATGTGTATCAATAATGGTAGTGGGGATCCTAGTGGTTTCTGCAATGATTTCATACATGGTATGGTAATAGTTTTCAAACAAAATATCGATACTGACTTGTGTCGTCCTATATGATGATCAAGATAGAGCTCCATACCTAGCCACAACAAACTGGGCCAATCCTGTGAGCCCATTACGGGAATTCGATATGTTTCCATCTACCTATCCGTAGGAGTATTTGTTTTGTGTGAAGCGACTCTGTAGGCGGCGAAGGTCCCATACAGCGACCGTAACCGTGTCAGCTATCTATCAATCGACAATATCCAAATCTTAGTCTAAATCTGCTGAATCTGAAATCTCAGAATCAGGTCAAGTCAGAAGAAAATTCCCTTTCATCCTCCCCCTTAGGGTTGAGTGACTTCATTCCTCTCCTTTTAGTCGAGTCACTAAACGTACCTCTCTTGGTAGTTGAGTCACTTAACGTACCTTTCCTTTTAATCGAGTCACTGAATGTACCTCTGTCTCTTCTTGTTTAAACATAACAAGAGGATATTCAATGGGAAAAATCAAATTTTTATTGACTATCCATTTAACTTCATAATTTTTCCTTAACATGTCAGTAATGTCCTTAACTATTTTGGCATAGTTAGGTATAAACCTCCTTAAAAAGATGATTTTTCCCAAGAAAAGGTTTCTTTTATTTCTTGGTAGATTGATTTCTTGAATTCTTGACACTCTCTTTGGATCAATAACCACTCCTTTATTTGAAATACTATGGCCAAGTAGCTTTCCTACTTTGATAGAAAAGAGAGAATTCTTTGGATTGAGTGAGATTCCAAATTTCCTGCACCTGTCATAAACCTTTCTCAAGTGCTTTAAATGTTCTTGATTAGAATTAGAAAATACAGTAATATCATCCAGATAAATGACAACAAATTTATTAATCTTACCAACAAATGATAGATCCATAGCTCTCTAGAAAGTTTCTCCAACATTGGTTAGTACAAAAGGCATCCTTGCATACATGAATGTACCCCAAGGAGTTGTGAATGTTGTCTTTTCTCTATATTCTGTACTTACCATAATATGATTGTATCGAGAAAAACCATATAATATAGAAATTTTGTTAGAACCTTAAACTTGTTGAAGTAATTGATCCATTTTTGGTAATGGATAATTATCCTTCAAAGATGATTTATTTAAAATTTTGAAATCTATACACAATCTGATCTCACCATTTTTATTTCTAATTAGGACCAAATTGGCTAATCCGATTAGAATATCTTAAACGAACTATGATTTTAACATCCATTAATTTTTAAGTTCTTTTTCAATTATTGGAAGTAAAACTGGATTCATCCTTCTTAACTTTTGTTTAAAAGGTTTGGCTTCTAGTTTAAGGGGAATTTTGTGCTCAATAAGAGTGGTATCATAAGTTTTTAGCTCATCATAAGACCAAGAAAAAACATCTCTGTAGTTCCTTAGGAGACTTAGATACTTATCTTTTGTTTCTTGTGGTAATGATGCAAAAATCTTAATGTGGGCTTGGTTTCATCATGAGCACCAATATTACACTCTTCAATATCTTCTTCAGATGATTTTTATAATGATTTTTTAGGAACATCATTGTGATAAAAAAAAATTCAAAAGGAATTATGCCTTTTGGAATGAAATTGTTGGAACATTGAATGATATTATTATCATCTATTTTTGAGTTTAATGAAGAATTTTTTTTTTTCATTATCCATTTTTTGATCAATAAGATGTTCATCATCAATTTGTAAAGCTGAAAATTCGTCAATCACTTGTAAGAAAAATTTCAATTGTTCATCATCCTCAAAGACTTGCAAATACTTAATATTATTAGGAATTGAAGGTCTATATTTTACCTGAATTTGGTATTGTGTCTGAATTTAATCAAGAATCTTAAAATAACTAGTTGAAACAACCAAAGAGTCTGCATGAATGTTTTCATTTATTGGAATAGTTGTGATGTTAAAGTCTTGAAAGAAATTATCAACTATATCCCATACCTCATTCCTATAAGATATAAGTCTAGGATGTTTGGTTTGACATAGATTTATTACTTGTTTAACAATGAGCTCTGAATCATTGAAAACAACTAGTTTTTGTATTTTTAGACCTTGAGCTAATTCCAATCCTAAAAGAAAAGATTCATATTCTGCTACATTTTGGTAACATCAAAATCTAACTTATAATATTGGGTAATGTTTTCTTTTTCTGGGGAAATAAGAACAATTCCAGCTCCAGTTCCTTCCTTTGAGAATGCTCCATCAAAATACAATTTCCAAATATCAGTTTTTTTTGTGTTTTTGGTTTATCCATAATCAGTTCTATGCGAAGCAAAGGATTTTGAAAATCATTAGATGATAGCGTAAAACATCCAAAATCTTGATCAACAACATAGATAAGATGATTCCTAACATGATCATCCCTACAAATAGTATTTATGAATCCCACTTCTTTGTATAATCTAAGATGTTCTCCTTCATACACAGGAATAGTAACATAGGACATAACCATCTGGAGACTTCCTCCTAGTTTGACACAACATGATATGGATAATAGCATTCCAAATTTAGGAGGAATATCAATGACTACAATGTCTAAGACTACACTTTTAATTGGAATTCGTGCTAAGGTTGCAACTAGACCTTTTATTAGACCCAAGAAGAGTATTTTTTTAGATTCAAAAGTGTATAAATCATGATAAGGTCTAATAATCTCCAATTGAAGTTGATCCATGATCACTTTTGGAATTAAATGATGAGAAGCTCATGAATCTAGCATACAATTGTATTATAGAAAATCATGAACTTTTAAAGTGACATAAAAGGGAGGGACATTTTCATCAATCATATCAGAACTGGGACCAAACATTATTGAAGGTTTTCATCTTGCAGACTTACCACATCTCCCTCAACATCAACACTTGAAGATTGGATCCATTTAGAAACTTGATTCTTGTAGCCTGGATTCTTGGAAAGTTCAGATAAAGGATTAGGTATTTTAACTCTTTCAAGTTCTTTTTCAACATTGAAAGTTGTCAAAACAATTTTTTCCATAGTAGCTTGATCATTTGAATGGTTTAATGGTTGAATGATCGTGGTTTGAGTTTCAATTGATTTAACTAGTGGTTCATTAACAATGATGTTTTTAGATGGTCTAACATGTATTGGTTTGGGTCTTAAATAATATCTTCTATTTAATTCCGTAATTAAGAATTCAGAGAAGCCCTGATATTTTGAAACTTGTGAATTTTCTGGCTCCTGTTGAGAGAATTGAATTTGAGGAATGGGAACAATGACATTCCGATTTTATGAGTGATCAAAATTATTAATATCATGTATAATTAGGGGGCTAGAATCCTCAAGTTCTTGATCATCAATCATTAATGGGGGTTGAATTTGTTGATCAGCATTAGGCCTCTGTAAAATTTGAGTTGGAGGAAGCCTTTTGTACTGAGTTTTAGTTCTATTAGTATTTGGTTGGGCTACTCCAGGTTGGGCTTCAATTTTATATATTCTGTTAGAAAGATTATTATTATTATTATTTTTACGAAGTCAATTATTGAGATATATATTCCAAAAAATAAAAGGAGCAATCTCCCATTACATGAAGGGCTTTAAGAAAAGTAGGCTATTGGAGGTAAGAGAGGGAGAGTAGTCCCAGTTACCCAAGGTCTTGTTTCCAAAATTTCCCAGATTTCCTGCTACATTTTTTGCATATTTTCTTACAAATTGAAAAAGCAGAGAAACACATTTACATAACATGATGGAAAAATATATTAGTTGTTGATGGGAGGTTCTTCATTTTCTTCTGAGATCTTCTAGTTGTTGTTGACTAATGGTTCTTGCTGTGATATTTGTTTAATTCCTTGGTAGTTTGAGTTTTCCCCCTCTTGATTCAAGGTGATGCTCCTAAGATATCAGGTTGTCTCTTCTAGATGAGTACATTTGTTTTTTAGGGCAGTTATTTCTTCTTTATGGCCATCAAGCTGCTTCTTCAAGGATGAATTCTCAGGCTCTACTTGGAACTTCAAATCTTGAACTGTCTCCCTTATTTTTTCAATCATGAACTTATTAGCTCTGCATGTGGCACATTTCTAATTTTTTGAGGCTCTTTCTAGTCGATTCAGGTCCATTTCTACTTGCTGGGGAGAATTTTGTTCGATTTGCTGATGGAGAGAGACAGAGAGATGCTTCCCATGTGCTTTGGAAGCAATGAGAGCTTCTTGATCTTCCAAGTGCACTATTGACTTAATGGGATACTTTGATAAGATATTTGTTGAGATGCGCATATATTTGGAGGAGCTCACACCGATTAATGATAAATTCTTGATATTCCAAGTGCACTATGATTATAGAGTGGAAGACTTTGATAAGTGATCTTCTAAGCTACACAGAGATTAGGAGGAGCTCAAACTGCTTAGCAGAGAGGAAGATCAGGAAATTATAAATCGATGCCAACATAGTGAGATGAACCTGATGGAGGGTGGTGAGACTAGGAACACTAGGTGGAGGTAAAGCAGGAATCGATGGAGCTGAGTGGATCTGAATGCACAATAAGTATGGAATGAGCACAGTTGAAAGTACAGGAAGTGAAATGGGAGGATGGAAAGCTGAGGGCATTAGATATGAACAAGGCTGAATGTGTAGGAGGTTGGGAGGAGCTGACAACAAGGAATTAGGGGTTTGGGTTAGCTTGAAAAGGAACATATTCACTACATCGGCGTAGGCATAGGCGAGGGGAATTTGATCGAGCCCAAGAATAGTTAACATGCCAAGGTCGATGCCAATATATGGAGAGGTGATGACGACTTCAGATAATATTGAGTCACGAGATCGGAATGGCATGTCAGGCTTGAAAATCAGGTTGCAAAGAATTCCATGATTATACCAAATCTAAGATGGATCAATGTTCAGACAATATTATATTTTAATTTTTTTATTCAAACTCCCCATTAGGATTCTATGTGACTGTGGCAGGGGAGGGGAGTAGGGGTGGTTATGGTATTGGAATGAAGGATACGTCATTTTGAATTCTTGATTCCCCTTCAGATCGAGCTAGTGCCAGGTTGGCCTAGTGGTCTGCAAGTCTGTTATTTTCTCGTAAAATGTGTTTGAAGGAGACATTGCCCATATTTGCTAGATTTTTCTTGATCGATTTACTATTTTGTCTATTGATGCATTTGGAGGATTTCATGTTGATCATGGTTTGAATAATTATAACTGAGTTTCCCATGTTTATTGGATTCTGAATGTTCCTTTTTTTGAGAATCATGGTGCCCAACAGTATAGCATATGCCTCGGCCCTATTATTTGAGGTTTTATCTAATCCCCATTCAAAGGTGACAAGATTGGTTCCACCCGGATCCATGAGTATGCCCCCTACACCAGCCCTTCCTTGATTTTTTTTTGATGCACCATTAAAGAAGAGACAATGATTTTTGAGATTTTTCATCCAAAGGATGAATTCATCCCTTTTTAAACTTATTTTCCAATTTTGGGTGACTGTCTTTAATTTGGGAATACTTGACCAATTTCTTCTACTTGTTGTAAAGATTATTTGTATCCTCTCTTCTTGCTATAGATGGTTACTGTCCATTACTTCCAAAAATTTCATGATTAAAAATTCTATTGTGAGTCCCCATGTATTTGAAAAAACTCTGCCTATATTTGGTTATGGATTTTTGAAGATTTGTTGGTTTCTTGCTAACCAGACTCACCAGCAGAGGAAAGATGGAAGGATTTTTCAAAATATTTTTATAGTGTGCTTTAGCTTCTGTAAGATCCCAAACCTTAATAATTTAGTCAGGTCTAGCACATTTCTAATGTTCTCAATAAAATTACATTCATTAAAAACCATGAACATAGACGAGATATGGAAATGCAGCCTTTTATTTATATTATTAACTAAAAATAGAATACATGCCCATACAATAAATTTGAGCTCCTGTAAATGGCATGCTTGGCTGCTCCTTAAAACAAAAAACAAACACTAAGCACAATTGTGGACCCTGGATGGATCCAGCAGATAAATTCACCACGGGGTTTTCGTCCCGAGATCAATGTTAGAACTGGCCAGGCCAAGTTCTCAACCCAAACACAATAAGATAGATAAAACCAAAATGAATATAAATTCCTAGCTTCTCTCCCCTTTTATACGCTTGATGGACTTTCTAGAGACCTTATTTTATTATTTTTCTCGAAAACCGACAACAAATACCATGGGCCAATACCATGGGAAAATACCACGGTAAGTACCATGAATTGATTTTGTCCACTTTGACTGGATCAAGAAAGGGAATATTACAAGTCCTCCCGCCCAAATATTGCTTCTCCTCAAGCGATCCACTTCTATCCACAACAGAAGCATTTGTACATTGATACCAGGATCCCATACAATCCAATGTACCCTCCATGTTGAATGGTCTTGAATGGACCCTTCGATACCTAGATCCCAAACAATCCTCTGACCAATCCTTTCCTCAATGGATTCTCCTGGATCCCAATACCACCTAATTCTTGGGACCTGTGGGTTATGGTACCATTTCAACTCTCCATCGTTGCCTACACCAAATGGTCCAAGCTGTAATTTTCCCTTGGATATGGGTATCCTCAAAATAATCAACCCATCAATAAAATACCAACTCATAATCTCTCACCAATCCATACTTGGGAAAGAATGAATATCTGCAAATCTACTATGTTGATGTTGTTCGATGCTCGATTCATGCTGCTCTACTTGGTTACCTAACATGATGTATTTGGAGAAATCTGGCCTGCTCTTTTCCATGTATAAAGGTGGGTTGTTGGTGTTGCAAGCCTTATCTATGTATTCCTGTAGAGTGCTGCTATAGAACTCCCAATTTTACTCCTCATGTGGCCTTGTGAGGGATTTGAGTTGTTCCTCAATACTAGACATCTTGGTCGATGATTTAGCACATTTCCCAATGAGTTCCTCAAATTTTATGTTCTCATGTAAGACAATGTCTCAGACTGTCCAGAATATTTTCTTCAACAACATAAGATATGTCTTGAAATGCATGATCCTCTCCTGAAAGTCTTTTACTGGAAATTCTAGTGCCCTGTTGAATGTCTCTGTATTTGACTGCACTAGATGCCCCACGACCACTGCTTCAACTTGAATCTTTGATTGGCCCTTTAGAAATGACTCATCATGCATACTATCTTTGTCTTGCTAGCCTGCATGATCATGCTCATCATATCTGTTTATTGCTATTGGCTCCTCATTTTATTCTCCTTGGGTGTATTCATCCTGGACCTCTTCACATGTGAGGATCAGTTGTCCATCCTCTCTGGTTGTCAAACATGGATGTACTGGTGGATTTTTGTCTATACTTGATTTCCCATACTCTTTATGGATGTCCTCCATTGTATTTATAGATTAAAATACCACATCATGAGGAGGAATTGCATCCTTCCTTTCGTCATGTACTTTATCAAGCTGACTAATCAGCTTGTCCTGCAAGTTTCTCTGAAGAGCATGGTGTTTTTGCTCACCATTTGTACTTGACTGCTTAGATCCTTCATAGGTCCTCTATTGAAAACCAAAAAACCCATCTATGGATGAATCACCATGATCTGAAGAAGTCTCTAATTTTTCTATCCTTGTCGCCTCCTTATCATCTGGACATGAATGGTCAAGTGCCCAAACTCCCTTGCATACAAAGCATAAGCCTTTCCTCCTTAGTTCATTCTTGCTATCTCCACAAATCATTGTTAGTTTCTCCTTGGTTAAATTATTTCTAAGTAGATTGATGCTCTGTTTGATCAACCCCTCAGCTATTTCATAAGTAGCAGGTGATACAATTAGCTCCTTCCTCCAAATGGCCAACAATTTGGATCTCACTTGTTCGCAGATGACCCTATCTTCTCTTAAGATCAGAGACATGATATTTTGCATGTCTGTTTTGATGAATTTTGGATGAGATGTTGTAATTCCAGTGCAGAATTATTGGAGCATCTGAAGGATTAAATCATCACACTCTAGATCCAACATAAGCATACCAAATCTGAATTTCGCCATGTGTTCCAAAATTGTGCGCTTCTAGGAAAAATTAAGAATAGTGGTGTTGTCTACCCTTGGAGTGCTTCTACCATTACCCAAAAAGTTCTCCTCATGATGTCATCATTGTAGGGAAATAGCGGTGCTGTTAAGGCTATGATTTTACTAAGACAAGAGGCGACCGTGAGTCTAACCTTTTCACAAGAATGTTCTAAGAACCTAGGTTGTATCAAAGCAAGCATGGATGGCTTCAAGGCCCAACTAGACCCTTCCCATTATGATTTCTCTATCAAGCTCAAAGCCATATTTAATGTGTCTAGCTGTAGGAGGACATCTTCTAACTTTTTATCCTGAAATTTGGTTCCAAGTTCGAAGAGACAATTGCTTGTTACATCTTCCTTCCAGATATCTTTTGAATACTAAAGGACAACATGGACCTTTCGAGAGAAAGGCCTGTTGTTCTGCTCTTGCTTCTGATTTGTATGTTGTTGCCATCTGTGATCCATAGAAATATTGTAGCCCATAGAATCGAGTGATGTATCATTATGTTGATTCTTGTGGCATTTCCAAAAGTAAAAGGATGACATTGTTGTTTGGCATCAATGGATCTCAATACTTTTTCTTCTCTCCTAGGGTTTATTCAATAAAACTGATCTAAATCCTTTTGAGAACTTGACTTGAATCTTCTGCCTCCATAAGGAAATCAATCACCTACAAATAATAATAGTAGTGAAAATAATCCAATGTAACAAACAAGAAGTCAAAGCATCAATATATATATATATATATAGATATATATTTCCAAAAACATTTCTCACACTCCATTCCTTTTTTTTTTTTAAGAGCGATCTTTATTTAAGACCAAATAACAAATAGCAATGGACAAATTTGGAATGACTGATCTGTAACTGATTTTAGACCACTGTAAGATCCCTACATAAAACCCTCAGGCTAGCAGGATGCACAGCTCTGATACCACTGTAAGATCCCAAACCTTAATAATTTAGTCAAATATAACACATTTCTAATGTTCTCAATAAAATTACATTCAGTAAAAACCATGAACATAGACGGGATTTGGAAATGCAACTTTTTATTTATATTATTAACTGAAAATAGAATACATTCCCATATAATAAATTTGAGCTCCTGCAAATGGCATGCTTGGCTGCTCCTTAAAAAAAAAAACAAACACTAAGCACAATCGTGGACCTTGGATGGGTCCACCAGATAAATTCACCACAAGGTTTTCATCCCGGGATCAATGTTAGAACTGGCCAGGCCAAGTTCTCAACCCAAACACAATAAGATAGATAAAACCAGAATGAAGCTAAATGCCTAGCTTCTCTCCCCTTTTATAGGCTTTATGGACTTTCTAGAGACCTTATTTTATTATTTTTCTCAGAAATCGGCAACAAATACCATGGGCCAATACCATGGGAAAATACCATGGTAAGTACCATGGATCAATTTTGTCCACTTTGACTAGATCAAGAAAGGGAATATTACAGCTTCAATGAATAACGAGTTTTTTTTCCTAAGCTATGAAGAAGTCATTAAAGCTACTTGAGAAATTTAGATCAATTTCCAATGGGCTCACTAGTAGGTGCCAACATTATCTCACAAAGGTACAATCTAGGAAAAGATGTTGGATGCTTTCTTCATCATTCAGGCACATGGGACACCTTGAAGGCCCTGAAAAACATTTCCTTTTGAGGTTTTCTATTGTAAGGAATTTTCCTTTTAAAAGAGTCTAGATGAATATTTTGACCTTGGGAAAAATTTCTGATTTCGATATTGTTTTCCATGGTGCCCAATCCTGGTTATTTTGCTGAGTTTGTATCGTTAAATACCCTGATTTGATCGAGTATTCTCCTTCGATGTGATCCCAAATGAAGGTGTCTTGAGCCTCTTGATTAGTTGGTGCTTCTCTCTTAAGGCAGATGACTAAGGAGTCCCTGAGTTTTTTTAAATTATGTGGCATGTTGGGAGTGTACCAATCAACCCAATTTTTGTTTTTCCAACGAGAGATCTGAGTACAAGGTGGTCAATCCTTAGCAGTGCACATCCACCTTTTTAATTCATGGAGGTATGTATAGGAGGATAATGGAGGATTCCCCATTATTTTGTCATCCCATGAAAGAAAAATTCTTTTGTTTCTGGGGAGCTTAGAAGTATGATTTATGATGGCAGGAAGGACTTTTTTAACTAGCTTCCAGACTTGCGAACATGGTCTGATTGGTGCCCCTCCTTCTAGTAAGAGGGTTCGATGTTTATTCATGTACTTTGATGCGAGTACTTGTTTCCACCAACAATATTTCCCTGTGATAAGTCTCCAATAATTTTTTTCCCCAAGGGACACATTCATAATTCCAGCTAACCTAATAGATATGCCTCCCTTTTCATAATGAAGTGTTACCTGATCCCATTTTACCAAACTGGACTTTTTGGTTTCAGTATTTCCTCCTTGCCACATAAATCCTCTTTTTATGATCTCTATTTGTTTGTGGATGCTGGCAGGTGCCAAGATTGTTGCATATTGGTAAATTGGCAGTGCTATAAGCATGGCTTTGATAAATATCACTCTTCCTGCTAAATTTAGCCATTGCATTCCCCCACTTTGATTTTTTTTTTCTCATTTTCTCAATTTGGGCACTCCATAAATCTTCCTTCATATTTTATTTTGATATAGGGAGTCCTAGATAATGGAAATGACTCCAACTTGCTTGTGTAAGAATCTCTAATATCGGGGATACTCTATGTAAAGTGTGTAGGGGCGCATTCCAACCATAGATTCTGCATTTTTCATTGTTTAAAAGCCTGCCCAAGGCCTCCATGAATTTTTCCAACACTTTTTTAAACCTTCCAGCGATAATACATGATTCCCCTCCTACCAATAGTGTGTCAACAACAAATAAGGATTGATTGATGCTTTTAACTCCTTGGGAGATGTGGAGACCAGTTAGTGATCTATCTCTTTTGCTATTCTCCAAAGACCGAATTAACGAATATTCCATTATTATATATAGGAATGGGGATAGGGGGCACCCTTTCCTCAACCCTTGGGAACTCTGAAAAAGTTCACTAGGCTTTCTATTTATCAATGGGACAATCCAAGGTCCCACAATGCATTCTCTGATGACTTCAATGATCTCATTTGAGAATCCAAATTTCTTGACGATTGCTGTTAAGAAGTTTAATCTTACTCAGTCAAATGCTTTCGCCATGTCCAATTTTATGACGATTCCTTGGTATATATTTAACATACTTGAGTGCAAAGCTTCTTGGACAATCATCACATTGTCAAGAATTTGTCTATTTGGCACAAAACCACCTTAGTTTTCCAATATAATATCAGGTAGAAGATTATTTATTCGATTGGTATTATCTTTGTGATTATTTTATAAGAGGAATTACATAATAAAATTGGTCGAAATCGACTAAAGGTGGAGGGCATTGCATCTTTCGGAATTAGAGCCAGGTAGGAGGAATTAGTGAAACCACCCAATTTTTTTTTCTTAAATACATTCCTTATCATTCTTGTTAGGTCCTTCTTGATTATATGCCAATTTTTCCTGTATAAGGAAATATAAAAACCATCATGGCATGGAGCCTTGTCTGGGTGAAGTCCCCAAACAAATTTTCGATTTCTTCTTCTTCAAATTCTTGTATGAGCTTCATATTTTGTTCAGTGCTTATCTTGTTGGGGAAATTATGTAAAAAAGTCTCATAATCTGCATTTTCTCCACTTGCTGTACAGAGGTTTTTAAAATTTCTATATGCTTCTTGTTTTAATTCATTTGGTCCTCTTGTCTCCCTTTCCTCAATCTGAATACTGTCAATCTGGTTTCTAGTGCTTTGAATTTTCATTGAGTTGTGAAAAAACGATGTATTCTTGTCTCCTGATTTTAACCAAAGGCTGTGATATTATAATCTCCACACGTCTTCTTATACTCTATGTTCTCTATAAATTTCCAAAAAAAGTTCCTTTTCCTAGAGTTGGATTTCTTTTGTTTCTTCCTTGGTTTCCTTTTTTTCTTGAAGTGTTTCCATTTTTTTAATTAGCTCAAAAGAGGAGAAGGAAAGCTTATGGTTGCAAGTCCTCATGTTAGGTCAAGGAGAGCACATTTTCCGCAATCTCCACCAAAAATTTCACCTCAAGTTTCACTAGAAGCTTCACCAGTCATGGCACATGAAGGAGAGCCTGATAATGTGTCATAGGATGCGAAGGATTTCAGAAAAGCATTCTTTGACATGACACAAATGGTGAAAGTTCTCTATGAAGAGAGGAATACAAGGTCGCAACAAGGTGAGAGCTCCAATCCTCCAAAGCGATATGGGGGAGATGGGGACAAGCCTCCAAAAGGGAATGGAGGGAATGGTGACAAAGCACCTTAAACACCACCTTTCTCTTCACCTCTATCCTCACCACCATCTTCACCTTCATAATATTCTACATCAACCCCTTCAAAAACACCTCCACATTGTCCAAAGGGACATGGTAAAACTCCACTTTTAAAACTTGACATAAAGTTTGAATTACCTATGTATAATGGAGAGGTAAATGCATAGAAATTAGATAATTGGCTTCATCAACTTGAAGTGTATTGCAAGGTACCCAGGATCAAGGATGATGAGACCAAGAATCAACTTACTTCATTAAGGTTGGAAAGTGCTACACTTATTTGGTGGGAAGCCAAGACTCAAGAGGACATGAAGAAACTTGGTAATTTATTATCCTCTTGCAATGATTTTGCTACTATATTAAGAGAAGATAATTTTATCCATTAGCATGCATGCATAAAGCTATCACAGATTGGAAAAAATTTAGGCAAGGAAAGGGTCAGAGTGTGCAAAGTTATGCGCAAGAGTTTAGAAGGAGAGTATTGATATTGGGTGTAGATTTATCATCTCAAGACACTTTACTCAAATACATTGGAGTTTTTCATAGCTATTTGAGACATAACATTATCATGTTTAACCCTACAAATTTAGATGAAGTTTGTGTATAAGCCAGACATCTAGAAGCAAGAGGGAAACACGTTTCTGATGAGAAAAATGAGAGTTTTTTTAAGTACAGAGAAAAATGAATGGGTAAGTTTAAGGGAAAAGGAAAAAAGAATGTTTCCATCAAGATTGAGAAATAAAAACTTACATGCAAGCATTGTTCCAAAGAGAGCCATGATGAAAATCATTGTTGGAAACTTCATCCAAAAATGAGATCCAAAAATTTAAAAAACAAGGAGAAAGAGAAGATAGCTGCAACTACACAATGTGATTTAGGTTATGATTCCAGGGATGAAACAAAGATAACAACCATGGGTTTGAAAGTTAAACACATTGCAAGTACCAGTTCTTCAAAATTTATCAATGAAACTCAAAACGAAGAAAAAAATAAAAATATTTTCCACATTAGAGTTATTTCAAAACATACCAAGATAGACACACAGTTTGATAGTGGTTCACAAGAAAATATTATCTCAGAAGACATTGTTAAGAAGTTTAATTTAGAGACCATTCCTCATCCTAAACCTTATCCTTTAGGTTGGGTATGTGAGAATGCAAAATTGCAGGTGACAAGGAAGTGCACACTTATATTTGCAATCACTGCAAACTTCATGTAGTTGCGCTTGATATATGTGGTATTTTTTTGGGAAGCCCATATCTTTATTACAAGAGAGCCATATTTCATCACCATGAGAATAAATATTATTTGTTCAAGAATGGGATTGCGTACATTGTTAGTGTGCATAGAAAGAAATTTATTTTGTCTCTTGTTAATGCTAGACAAATGAAGAGAATTGTTAATGCTAGTCAGAATTTTGCATTGTTAATGTTCAAGCATAAAGATGTTGAGGAACCTAAAGCCTTTCAAGGATATGAATCAAATGTGGAGTATGATTTAATTTAGGTTTATAATTCATGTAAGAAGATGTTTTAGGAGTGTAACATGTTGCCTCCAAAAAGAGGTAAACACATGGAGTGAATTTGCAACAGGATGCATCATTGTTGAACATTGGTGTGAACAAGATATCAGTGTTAAAGAATGCATGGGTCAAAAAGAAAATGCGAAAGCAATTTGACAAAGAGGAAATTGTTTCTAAAACTTATTCTTGTGGGTTTCATAATGTTTTGGATTTGAATAAGGATGGTGCATGGTGATCACATTTGGTAAAGAGTTGAGCCAAATTCAGGGCTAGACATAGTAAGCATTGTCATGGTGACAATGTTCAAAGTGAAATGAACTTGAAATTGAATAAGTTTCCTTTGATTGAAGACCGAGGAGGGAATGTTCAAATTCCTTCAAGGGTATTTTTATGTTCTGGAAATCTTGAAAAATTGCTGCAAGATGTCATTGTTGACAACAAGACAAGGAATCCAAAATTAGGGAAAGTGATGTACTTTTGATGGGCCTCTAAATTAGACATAAATTAAGGCCCATCTAACCTTTCTTCGGCCCATCTACCTTTCTTATGCGCATGAAAATATATATTAAATCTCTCCTTCTACACTTAATAATGTTTTCTTATGCTTTAATATTTTCGTAGGAATTTTTAAAGGTAATTTCATATTTGTGCCTAATATTGGTTATTTTTGTAGAATATTGTGAGAATATTGGGAAAATTATGCAGATTTGGAGAAGGAGATAATTTAGGGACTTGCTCGCTGCCATTGGAAGATCAAGAGTTAAGAATAAATGAGCACAATATCACGAAATTAGGGAGAAATATTGGAGAGATTCAAGGGGGTTGACCACCCTCATTCACTCTCAAAGGAAACCAAAGGATATTCAAGAGATCCCCTCCAACAATTTGAATTCTAGAGGCAGGAAAGCATCTCAAGACCAATTGCACTCAAGCCATACTTCACTTGGAGTCAAGTGGACTCATTACCTATTTTTTAGGAGCTGTTGGTAGCTTCCCTTGAGGATAAATAAACCTGATCAAGAACTAATTAGGGTTTATTCCGGTGGATTCTGGTCCATTCGATGCAGTCCATTCCATTCCATTTTCATTCCATTCCATCCCATGCCATTTATTTTCCATTCTATTAGGCTTTTGGTGTTTAAGACCTTCGGTATGTAGCAAGATTGTATTTTTAATGCAATGAGTATTTAGATGAATTTTTATTGATCTAGTACCAGAGAGATGGGCTCGTGGGTTAGGGCCCAACTTGTGTGCCTCAACTTATTTTCTGTTTTCATTCACTCCTTTCTGTCATTTAGCTAGTTTTTTTATGTCATTTAGTTAGTTCTGCTTCTGATAGTTTCAATGTTGTTTAGTTTTTTTCTTTCACTTTGTTGTTGTAGTTATTCATTTTCTTACGAGAGTAATATAGTAGAGGAAAAATCCAAAAGCTGTGGATCAAGGCCCCCTTCTCATCTCTGTAAATAGAGCTCGACGAGGGTGAACCTTCCCACAGACCCAAAAATTGATTTCTGTTCACTGTTTCTGAGATTAAAAATAGAGTTGCATTACCATTTTTTAGTCTCCCTTTGCAGTGTATTTTACGCATTCATCTGTTTCCTTGCGCATAAGTTAGGAGTTTGACTACAGGAATTATTTTTAAAACCCTAGAGTAGCTCTGTGGTGCCTCCTCGCTTCATTCTCCATCTCTGTCTTCGTAATCAACGCACTACAGTTACGCCCTCCATTTCCGATTTTTCCTACTTACTCTCACTTCCACACCCATATTTTTATTCATAAAAACACTTAAACCATTCAACCAACCTTATTCCTTTGTTTTTATTCGTCACATATGCCTTACCATTTTTAATGAAAAACGCTCGAAAACCATTGGAACTCTACCTCCACCCTTGCTCCTCGAACTTCCCACTACCATACATCACATATCACAATTCACAATATTTACCTTATCGCAGATCACAACCTTTGCCATTTTCACAAATCACATTTCGCATTTCACAACCTTTTTCCCTTTTCCTTTAAGACTTACCACTCCAAACACTGATTGTGATATCGCTCTGTACTCCTCCACACCGCAAATCGCAGAACACATTTCACAATCTTTATCCCATCACAAATCACATTTCACAATCTTTATCCACTCCTTGTTAACACTTACTACTCTTGTCTGCTGATTGCGATATTGGTATCGTGCTCTGCCACCGGTCCCACCGCCACATCATCTGACTTATCGCAAATCGTAAATCACACTTTTATTTGGTTCCCGTTAATACTTACCACTCCCAACGCCGATTGCAATATTCTCTGTACTTCGCCACATATCAAATCACAAATCACAGTTTTTATTTGGTTCTCGTTAATACTTATCACTCCCGACACTAATTGCGATATTGTCAAAGCACCATGCCACCTGTCCTTCTGCCACGTCATTTGACTTACCGCATTTCACATTTCACAGCATCCATCCCATCGCCATTCCACCATCACACTTTTCATTTGCGATATTATGCGTTTTAATAAAGTCTAACCCCCCTTTTCACTCCCTTGAGCCTTGTTTCGTGTGTTAAGCCTTTCATTATCATATTTAACCCTTTCCCTCTAGACTACAATCAACAATTTTTCAACTAGAATTAAGTCATGGAAAACTGAGCTGCATGGATAGAAGCATGGTAGATAGAGCATAAGATAAGTAGGGCATGTTTAGTCGATTGGGAAAGTTAAGTGTTATTTAAATTAGTTTCTTTTCTGCCATTTCTTTTCAGCAAGTTAAATTAGTTTCCTTTCCTGTCATTTATTTTCAGCAATTTAGTTTAGTTTCCTTTTTATCATTTCCGATCTACAATTTATTTTAGTTTCATTGAAGTGTGACAGACTTCACTGAGAACCCCTAGAAGTAACACCCTTTCGTAGAGCGGAAGAGGATGAAATGAGTAAAATGCATTTGCTGTGTATATAGCATTGTCACCTCCAATTTTGTACAAACCCCAGGTTGATAAAGTAAAGTAGGGCAGCCCCTGGGAGTTGCAACACTCTTGGTGCAATACCAGGGCACACCACTTTTTGGCGCCGTTGTGGGGAGGTGTCTAGTAAATGCTTTGATTATGTTTTAGCATTCTTTTCTACTTTCCTTTTTCATGTTATTTTCGAAATATTGAAAAATACAAAAAAATTAGATTTTCATGCCTCATAGGAGTAGGGATACTTAGAATTTAAAAAAAAATACTTCTCCAATACCAACCTCCCCCACTTGACCACATGGTGCAGTAAGAACCACATCACCATAAAATTTTGTAGGTAGAAGAGATGGATGAATATGATGACAATGAAGAAGATCTTATTGGGTTTCCAATTCAAGATATGGACATCAATGTACATATGAAGAACATCCCTCCATATTTTCTTCCCAACTTCCATGGTATGAGGACAGAGGATCCAAAAACATTTCTCTTTGAATTTGAGATACTTTGTAGATATTATGGCTACTTATCACACACTCAAAAATTGATATTGTTTCTTGCAACATTGAAGGATAAATCTCTTAAATGTTTCATGAGTCTAGGTACTAATTCAATAAGATCATGGAATGATATGCAAAATATATTTCTAGAAAAATATAAAGATCGTGATCTTAGAGAAGAAATGTTTAGAATGAACCAAGAAGAAGATGAAAGCTTTGAGGATCTAATAGAGAGGCTCATGTATAATGTTAAGAGGGCATGATTGCATCATCTAGGATTTGAAACACTAAAAACCCTCTTACTTAAAACAAATAGGGATGAGTGCATTGATCTCCTTAATATCATGAGTAGAGGAGACATCACTACAAGGAAAATACCCTCTAGCAGATTTTTTTGGGAAACCCTTATAAAAATACCCCAAACATCTGTTTTTATTAGAGGTTACTAGAGGAGGTTGGTGGGTGGAGGTTTTTGTGGATGTTTTTCTTCCAGAGCGCTTATCATCCTAAACTGCATCGGTGCGTTCAACTAGAGAAAGCATCGGTGTGCAAAACAAATTGGCACACCAGGATACCGTGCACTTCGTACAAACTCGCCCAGTGCGTCTCATTACTATAACACACCAGTGATTTACAAAGATCGCACCAGTGCTCCTAAAACCCCGCGCAAAAACTGAAACAGCCCAGTGCGGTCTTAAGAAATTGCACCAGTGCACCTATAAAAACCTGCGCACCAGAACAATGTTAAATAAAAAAAAATTACGGCCAAAAAACCTCATTTTTCACTTTTTAGTGCTCTAGAGCTCTCAAGCACTGGTGCAACTTTTCCTTGTCTGGGGCACCCTGACATCAGTGTTCCCATTGCACACACTGCTGCTATGCATTTCTCACCATCTCCATTTTGTATTTTGCAAAACGATGGGAAAATTTAATTTTGTAAATTCTATAGTGAATGTGCCTCCTTGATGGCCAAATGTACAAGTAAATTTTTTTTTTCCATAATTAAGCCTTTTAGTGGATTAGAATTGTAAATTAGCTTAAAATTAACCTTTTAATTTTATTTTTTCCGTGCGGTGCGCTCGAGCTATTCGACTCGCATCGGTTTGCAGTGCTGCCTGTAAATTTACAGGCCGCACCACCACTAATGCTAACGGTATCCACACTGGTTCTAGGGCATTACCGAAAGACACACCATATTTTTTAAAATTAAAAAAAAGTGTGGTGCGGTTGGTTAACTGGGCACACCGTTGACCCTCTCGAATAGTGGGAATGCGGTGCGTTGACGGAAGTATCCGCCTCGGGGCGGGTAATTTTTTTAGCATACCACATTCCGGCATTTCGACTTGGTCAACGGTGTGGCTTGGTAAAAGACCGCACCGTTGACTATGTACTGATGTCAGGAGGGCGGTGTGCTGACCAAACTATACGCCCCAGGGCATATAGTTTGGTCAGCGCACTGACTGTTTTTTTTTTTTTTTCAATTTTTTTATATGTGTATATTCCTAAATACATATCTCATTTAATAATTTTTATTTATTTAATATATAAATCATTCAGAGATGTGAAAGGATAGAAGAGAGGGAACAACAACAACAACAGGCAGGCCAGTATAACATGGTTTGCTTGTGGGAGGTATGAGAGAGGGAGAGAGATGTGTACCCTCGCCCTATTACAACAACTACCCAGGGGCTCCTAAGGCAGGCAGGCCTCCTCTATTGATCAATGGTTGTCATTGATATCAACCCAAGTAGCACCAGGGGCTAACCCAATATTGCATGGGAATTTTGACATAAAAAATTACTATATTCTAGTTCAAGAATGATTTTGATGTTTTCTACTTGTCGAGATGTTTTCATTGATATATGGCACGACATGTAATTCTTCATGGTTTGAGAGATATTCATGTTTGAAGTTTATACCCCCAGTTAGTGGGCTAAAACCCCATAGGGTTGTGGCATGGGTCATTGAAAAGTCACAATTAATATTTTTTAAGCTCCTAAAATCCCTCCCACATTCACTTGTTGAAGCCCCTCTCAACCTAATAATTTATATAAATTGTGATCCTCATTTCCTCCTTATGCAAGGGATTTCGCCATCTGAAACAGGTCATCGTGGAATTTTCTCTCTAACTGTTTTTCTACGAAGGTTCAGAAGCTGAAATTTTGATGAGGCGAAGATGAAATCCTGAGGAAACTGCTGTGACAATTTCAGATCAAGGTGTACAATATTTTCGGAGATATGATCTGTGGAAGTCAGTGTTTTTGCAGGCTCCTGAAATTCATCTCAAAGAAGTGACCTTGGTAAAATTGTCATAACTCTCTCTCTGTGTATCGTATTGGAATTCTGTAAAAAGTTTCAGATATTGCATAGAATATAGTTTTCTCTCTATCAATTTTAGAGCCAAATGAAGAAACAGTGACTCGTGGCACGACATACAAGTTCGCTATGCTGAAACAGTCCATACTTAGGGCATTGTGAGATATTGGGTATAACTCTCTCTTGAAGTATCCAAATTGGGTCAGACCTGTGGAATTGGAAAGACAACTCAGAGGACTACCATAGGACCAAAAATCAGATATTGGGGATCTGAAATAACAGAGATACACCAGATTCAATATCGAGCTCCTAAAAGGAAAAGATAAAGCTAGATCATGTGTTGTCAAGGGTTGCAAAGGACCAAACTTTCTAGGGAAGCAAATCAAAGCAAGGTGCAACAAAGGGTAGCATGACAAGAACAACAACCAAGGTGTAGAAAAACAACAAGAAATTCATCACATGAAGTCTTCAAGTGGGAAGCACTGCATACAATCATTGTACTTAGTCATTGTAAATACATTATTGTACAAATTGTACTAGTGTCTATCTGCCAAGAGTTGAAGAGGCAGTGTCGGGTGGTCTAGGATCATCATTAGGTGGTTGTGTCAAAGTTGGGGTTATGGCCTAGTGTATCTTCTTCTTCTACATCATTCTATATCATTGTAAAGTAGACCATTTTCCCTGATACAGGAGTCCATTCTTCTTTTATTCTTCTATAGGGTGGTAGGGGTGCTAGGGTGAGTTGTAGCTCATTGGGTGTTGGGGGCATTCGTTCAATTGACTACTGAAGAATCTCGAGCATTGGAGCGTCCATCCAGTGGGAGATGGAGAAGAATTATTTTCTAGATTCTAGGAAGTTGGAGCTTTATTTTCAATTGGAGTTGAATATTAAAGAATTATTAGAAAAAAATTAGGTGGTTTTTGTCCCGGAGTGGGTTTCCACCTTAAAAAATGTGTGCATTTGTGTTCCTTTTGTTTACTGTTATCATTGTATAAACACTAATAATAATTGAAGATTAACTAATGCTCTAATTGAGAGGAATACTGATTCACCCCCCCTCTCAGTATTTCCAACAATTGGTATCAGAGGTTGGTTCCTTCAATAGCAGTTTAACAGCTGGAAGGAGGTCATGGAGCATACCAAGAATGGTGTACCTCTGTTCAATGAAAATAATTATGCACTCTGGAAAGGAAGAATGGAGGTCTATCTCTTGGTGCAAGGTTACGAAGTATGGGACACTGTTCAAAATGGATTTACATTAGCCATGGATGAACAAGGTAAGAAGAATTTGGTAAATGATGAAAAATAAAAGAATATTATTATCAGTGGACTTATTGAATCTGCTTATCATAAGGTGTTGGGTTGTAAAACCGCCAAAAATGTATGGGACAAGCTTGAGAATATATATGCAGGTGACTCAAATGTAAAATAAGTAAAGCTTCAAATATATAGAGCAAAATTTGAGCAACTCAGAATGAAAGAAGATTGCAACATTGTTGCATACTTCCAATATGTTGATGAAATAACCAATACTTTGGAAGGATTTGGAGACCCAATTGATGAGAAGACTATTATATGGAAGATCCTTAGAACGTTACCAGGGAGATTCAACCTAAAGGTATCGGTCTTAGAATACAATGCAAATCTGGACAAACTCAGCAAAGAGGAATTACATGGAGTTCTCATAGCATATGAAATGAGACTTGATGAAGAAGAGGGTACTTCAAATCTAGAAATTGTGTTCCTTGCATCTACGAAAACCAATAAGGACAAACAACCTTCAATTGAAATGACATGCACCTACAAGTGTGAAGACATGCACCTGGAAGTGTGAAGAAAAGGGATATGATGGAGAAGGTCTTTCAGATGAAGAATATGCTTACTTTATGAGAAAACTAAAAAATGGTAAGGGAAAATTCAAAGGTAAACTTCCATTGATATGTTTTGGTTGTGGTGAGATTGGGCATTTCGCAGCAAAATATTCAAAAAAAAGTGATGTCAACTCAAAAGGAAAGAAAGGCTTTAAGAAATTCAACAAGCAAGGCAAAAAGAAAGGATCCAAAAGGAACTTTCTCTCTAAAGAAGATAGCTCATCATCCGATGAAGAAAGTGACAACAAAGAAGAAGCCAATGAGAAAGTATTGTTTATGGCCAAGCATAATAAACAAGAAGTATCAAACAATGAAGAAGAAGGGTTGACCATAGAATAATTTTCTGAGGAGGCAATCAAGCTTATAAAAGAGCTCAATGCTGAGAAGATCCATTCCAATACTCTTGTAGAACAAGTTCAAGGTCTCAAAATTGAAGTTGAAGAACACAACTGTATTGAAGAGTCACTTCAAAAGAAGTTGGAAGAAAGCAACCAAGAAAGGGAAGCATTAGAAGCCTAAGTAGTCTCGCTGCATAAGGAAGTGAAGAAGGGAAAAACTGTCCAAAACTATGCCAACTGCTCAAGAGTATTGGAAGAACTCATAAAAAATCAATGATCTTACAACGACAGAACTGGAATTAGTTACAAAGAAGAAGAAGCAGGACCTTCTACAACAAAATACAATGAACCTATGAGTTCTGACATAGATGTAGACTTCATTAGACAATATTTGCAAGCACATCCTTGGAAGACGATTCCTCGATGAAGATTTCCATCTAGGTACCAACATATTTTTCATGGCTATTGTTATTCATGTGGAAAATTTGGTCATAAAGCTGTAGAATGTCGCACGTACCCTAGGAACAAATACAATTCCAGGAAATCCTTCAAATATGAACCTCCAAGGGCTCAACGAAACATCAATAGATTTGAACATTTAAGAAATAATATGGAATGTTACAAATGTCAGAACTTTGGACACATAGCCAGAGACTGCAGACTTGAAAATCCTCCAGAAGAATCTTCGAAGCCACAAAATGAACGAACATGGAAGAAGAAGAATATTGATAATTGTGCTCTCGCTCTCAAGGCTCAAAACAACAAAGATGTGTGGTATGTTGACAGTGGTTGCTCAACGCATATGATTGGAGATAGAAGGAAATTTGTATCTCTGAAAGAGAAGAAGGATGGAACCGTATCCTTTTGAAATTATGGATCTTCAAATGTTATAGGATCAGGTACCGTCACTCTCAGAAGCAAAGATGTTATAGCCAAGAATGTTTTATTGGTTGAAAACATGAATCACAATCTGCTCAGTTTTGGAAAAATTTGTGATCAAGGACACACAATACTATTCAACTCCAAAAAATGTGAAATCAGGAAAGGCAGGTATGGTAAAATTGTGGCTACAACAAGTCGAGCTCCAAACGACATATATGTTCTGGATGAAGCAACTAAAGCATGTCTACTAGCTAAAGAAGATGAAAGCTAGTTATGGCACAAACGAATGGGTCACATAAACTTTGAAAATCTTGTCAGGATAAGAAAAAAGGAAGCAGTACGAGAAATGCCGAAAATCTCAAAACCTTCCAACACACTATGTGAGGCCTGTCGACATGGAAAGCAGACAAAAGTCCAATTTAAAAAAAAAGAACAGTTTGCATCACATCCATTGGAATTGATACATACTGATCTATGTGGTCCTATGAGAACAAAAGGCTTAGATGGAGAATTATATTTCATGTTAATGATAGATGAATATACTAGGATGACAACCGTCAGTTTCTTAAAGAAAAAATCTAAAGCATTTGAGTTCTTTAAGATATACAAGGAGTTGGTTGAAAATGAAACTGATTTGAAAATAAAGTGTCTAAGACCAGAAAATGGTGGAGAATTCACTTCCAAATTATTTCAGCAATATTGTGACGAAAATGCAATAAAAAGACAATTTTCAACAACACGAACACCTCAGCAAAATGGAGTTGCTGAAAGAAAGAAAATAACCGTACAGGAAATGGGTAGAACAATGTTGAAGGACTCAAAATTGGATGAAAAATTATGGGTTCAAGAAATTGATACGACAGTCTTTATTATCAACCAAAGTCTTCTCAGAAATAATTGCAACAAGACTCCATATGAATTATAGAAAGAAAAACCAGCTAATGTAAAATATTTCAGAATCTTTAGAAGCAAATGTTATATCAAAAGAGAAGATCAAAATTTGGGTAAGCTTGAATCACGTGTTGATGAAGGTATCTTTGTTGGTTACTCAAGCAAAAGAATGGCCTATAAATTTTATAATATAAGACGAAAACAGATAGTGGAGAGCATAAATGTTACATTTGACGAAGATAGTGTTCTAGCGAATAATGATGAGGATCTAGAATATTTGAAACTTGAGACAGAGGGTGAAAAAGACACAGATAAAATTGTAGAACAAGAAGCAACTATCAACGAGGAAGAAGTAAATAATGATCATCAAAATATACCAGAACACCAACAAGAAGCTCCTCCAAGGAGAACAAAAGAATGGATTCAAATGAAGGTCGACAACTTTGTTCATCACAACAAGCTCACATTGCTTTTCTAGCAACCTTTGAGCCTAGTAGTTTTGAGGAAGCCAGCCATAATGAACATTAGGTAGCAGCTATGAATGAAGAATTGGATCAAATCGAGAAGAAAAACACCTGGGAATTAGTTCCATGACCAAAAGATAAAAATGTCATTGGGACTAAATGGGTGTTCAGGAAAAAATTGAATGAAGATGGGTAGGTTACCAGAAACAAAGCAAGATTGGTTTGCAAAGGCTATGCACAAGTGGAAGGAATTGATTTCGACGAAACATTTGCACCAGTTGCCAGAATGGAAGCCATCTGAATGTTTCTCATCTATGCATGTTCAAGAAAAATCAAAGTCTACCAAATGGATGTTAAGTCAGCATTTCTGAATGGAGAATTAGAAGAAGAAGTTTACATTAAACAACCTGAAGGTTTTCTACTATCAGAAAAAGAAGACTATGTTTGCAGGTTAAAGAAGGCTCTATATGGTCTCAAATAGGCTCCCAGAGCATGGTATGCTCATCTTGATGGATATATACATCAAAAAGGGTTCAAGAAAGGTATTGTTGATAGCAATATTTATGTACAAATAGATAAAGATAATTTAACAATCGTTGAGGTATATGATATAATATTTGGTAGCAATGATGATCGACTAAGTAAGAACTTTTCTACAAAGATGCAAAGTGAGTTCGAGATGTATTTACTTGGTGAGATGACATACTTCTTAGGGCTTCAAATATATCAGCAAGAGAAAGGAATATTTATATGTCAAGCCAATTACATCAAGGAAATGCTCAAGAAATTCAAAATGGAAGATTGCAAACCCGTACTTACTCCGACGGTAACAGGTTGCAAATTGAGCATAGACGACTCATCTAAGGATGTGGATCAGAGGTTGTACAGATCTATGATTGGTAGTCTTCTATATGTAACAGCCTCTTGGCCAGATGTTATGCAAGCAGTTGGACAAGTAGCAAGATTCCAAGCAGCACCAAAAGAATCACATATTATTGCCATCAAAAGAATTCTTCGATATCTAAAGGGCATAGAAGAATATGGCTTGTGGTATCCCAAGGGTAAAAATCTCATTATTAAAGCCTTTACAGATGCAGATTGGGCAGGAAGCATTGATGATCATAAGAGTACTAGTGGAGCAGCATTCTAACTAGGTGGTTGTCTCGTATCATGGTTGAGAAAAAAGCAAACGTCAATCTCGTTATCTAGAACGGAAGCAAAATACATTGCAGCAGCATCATGTTGTACTCAAGTCCTTTGGATGAAACAAACTTTGCAAGATCTTCAAGTACAATTCAGTGAGCCTATTCCCATATTCTGTGACAACACTAGTGCCATCAGCATCTCCAAGAATCCTGTCATGCATTTAAAAACAAAACACATTCCGATCAAATATCATTTTGTTAGAGGAAAAGTCGCTAAAAAGAATATCAAACTTGAGTATGTTTTTACAAAAGAACAAATTGTTGATATCTTCACTAAACCTTTACCTCATGAAGCATTTGAATATCTTCATCAGAAGCTTGGGATTCTTCGAATTTCTCATTAGATTATAGGTCTGTAGGACAGTTGTGTTAGGGGGAGTGGAAGTGTGTACAGGTCCGTAGGATGGTTGTGTTTCAGGGGGAGTTACCCTTTTCCATTGATGTCAAAGGGGGAGAGAATGTTGTAGAAAGAGGTGTCATGATCGCAGGGGGAGTACTTGTGTTTCCATCAATGCCAAAGGGGGAGATTGTTGATCAGCAGTTGTCATTGATGTCAACCCAAGCAGCACCAGGGGCTAACCCAATATTGCATGGGAATTTTGACCTACCAAATTACTATATTTTGGTTCAAGAATGCTTTTTATGGTTTCTAATTGTTGAGATGTTTCTGTTGATATATGGCACGCCACGTAATTCTTCACGGTTTGAGAGATATTCATGTTTGAAGTTTATACCCCCAGTTAGTGTGCTAAAACCCTATAGGGTTGTGGCATGGGTCATTGAAAAGTCATAATTAAAATTTTTTAAGATCCTAAAATCCCTCCCATTTTCACTTGTTGAAGCCCCTCTCAACCTAAGCATTTATATAAATTGTGATCCTCATTTCCTCCTTATGCAAGGGATTTCGCCATCTGAAACATGTCATCGTGGCATTTTCGATATAAATTTTTTTCTAAGAAGGTTCAGAAGCTAAAATTTTTATGAGGTGAAGGTGAAATCCTGAGGAAGCTACTGTGAAAATTCTAGATCAAGGTGCGCAATATTTTCGGAGATAGGATCTGTGGAAGTCAGTGTTTTTGCAGGCTCCTGAAATTCATCTCAAAGAAGTGACCTTGGTAAAATCGTCATAACTCTCTCTATGAGTATCGTATTGGAATTTCGTAAGAAGTGGCAGATATTACACAGATTTTAGTTTTTTCTCTATAAATTTAAGAGCCAAATGAAGAAACAGTGACTCGTGGCATGCCGTACAAGTTTGCTCTGCTAAAACAGTCCATACTTAGGGAATTGTGAGATATTGGGTATCACTCTCTCTTGAGGTATCCAAATTGGGTCAGACTTGTGGAATTGGAAATACGACTTAGAGGAATACTATAGGACTGAAAATTAGATATTGGGGATATGAAATAACAAAGATACACCAGATTCAATATCGAGCTCCTAGAAGGCAAAGAAAAATCTAGATCATTTGTTGTCAAGGGTTGCAAAGGACCATAATTTCTAGGGAAGCAAAGAAAAGCAAGGTGCAGTAGAGGGTAGCATGACAATAACAGAAACCAAGGTGTAGAACAACAGCAAAAAGTGTTGGATGGATAATTCGTTCTTGCGGACAAGACAGACCTCCCAAGTGTCCTATGGACAACTAACAAAAAACGGACAAATAAAAACTATTTTCTCTAGATACTGTTTGATTTGGAATTAAATATAAGAGGGTTTTGGAAACCTACTTGTAGTCAAGTGCTTATCTTCTTTCCAGTGGCTTGAAGAAAGTCGTCGTCAAGGATCTGCAATCACAAACATAAGAAAATATCAAAAGCACCTGCATAATAAAAATTAATTCATGAATCAAACATCTATCAAGATGATCAAGGAATTCAAGAAATGAGATAATTAATTAAATAACCCATTGATAAAACATGATAAACAAGCTATTTAACTAAATAAATCATTGAGAAAATGGTATTCATTCGTATTATCTTTGATGAAGAAGAACCTTACAACTGTGTCTGCCTTGATGTCATACAGGCCTTCCTGGGGTCCGAAATAGGCGTTTCCTTTACTCTGACAAGCTTTGTACTCTCTCAGCTAAAATGCACATGGGTGTGTAATCATTCCCAAATAATGATAAGTTAAGAGAGTATGAGTCTCTATAGCATTTCTCCTCAAAAATTCTCAAAGTCTAACTCTCCAAAGTCTCCCTTGAGGCTACACTATGGCTTCAATTTATAGGAAAAGAGAAAAGGTTGCAGCTCCACATAAGAGGGGATAGAATCCTCTTTTGAATGGAATGAACTCAATAAACCAAGGGGTAGGCTCCCATAATGGAGGAATGAATGCACATGATAGGAGCAAACCTTCGACTGGATAATTGCTTCCAGAAGCTTCCAAATTTGACTACTGGGCTTCTAAATGTTACTTTCCACCTTAATTTTACCTTTTACAGGGGTCTTCACCTTTAATACACAAAAAGTGTAGTAGGTACCACAACTTTCCTTCACAAAAAGTGCGGTACAAGTGTTTTTAAGACTTTTATGAGCTTTTCTCTCAATTTCAAGGCTTGATTTTAGGAACTTTGATGTTGTAGACTTCTAAGGGAGTAATATATGACTAACGATGAACCCATATAGACACTAAAACGTTATGGTGACAATTTTCAGTGTAACAAATTGCCCCCTAAAGCGCAAAGTCTAAGATAATTTGAAGAGTGAAGTGCTTTATCATTTCAAGGATTAGCCTGTGGACACCCCATTCGGAATCCTGTAAAAACATTCAATGCAAAACATCTCTCTCTCTCTCTCTCTATATATGTATATCATCACTGAGGTAGGCATTCCCATACTCAGATCAAAAACTAACTAAACTTGTTCTGATACATAAATGATTTTAATATTACATCAATAGTGTAGACACAACATGGACGCAACCACTGTAATGAATAGTCTACTACATAATGAATAATAAAACTCCTCGCAGCATGGATGGTGGAAACTAGATCCAGGGTCTTGATTTCTGATTCCTGAACTAGTACGACTCTATCCATGCGATTAAATGTGTCGAAGTCGAACATGGTAGAACCCACTTGATTACCAGTCAATTATGTGAACTATTAACAAGTGTGAGAGAAACCACCAATAATGACAATGGCTCTCAAAGTACTCAGTACAATCCATGAAATGTGAATAAGTCATCTGAAGTCAAACATTTCACGGAATCGTTCAATCGAAGGTCAATGATGCAACCTGTCGTCGAAGGCGAGAAACCTGCCATTAAGGCATGCAGATTCCAAGGTACTGACAGATTCTAGATCAACTTCCTAGATGATGAGCTGTTGTCGATAGAAAGTGATCCGTTGTAAGCAAGCTCACGACACAAAACCATAGATCAAGCTTTGAAGAAATTTTTTTGCAAGGACTGACTCAGGGATGGTCAACGCGAATGGAGACAAATGTTTGCAGATGAATGGTTTGTTTGACTGTCCTCTTGAACACATAACGACACTGTAGATGGTTTGGTAACAATTGCCCTAAGATAATACCCAAAACCCGACTGAAGACCTTCAATTGGTTTGATTAACTAATAGGCAAGGGATTTTCCCAACCCAGGTAGAAGTGTGACAAAAAGTGTCATGTTCAAGAGTGGTTTACTGCTTTTAAATCAAAGTGTAACAAATGAGTTCGTTTTCTCTCTTTTCCCCCACCATTTCTAGCAAGTACCTCTATATTTTTTACAAGCTTGAGGAGGATAACATTTGCTTGTTTATAAGCTCATCCTTCGGATGAGTCCAACTTAGTTTAAAATCGAACCCTAAGAAGGAGTGGTCCGTTCCTGTTTGTAATCGACAGGTCCTTTACTGTTAAATTTTAATGAGTTTAGTATAGGAGAAACTCGGTGTTTTTCATTTTTAGGGAGTTAGAAGAAAAAACTTAAGAAAACTCCATGGGTGTACTTTTTTGTAAATTTAGTCTCTCAAGTTCGAAAAAGGATAAAATAATACAATAGAGAACTCTATTGACCATGATTAGTCAACGTATTCCTTTTTCGTAAATAGTCCATTTCAGTCCGAAAAAGGGGTAAAATTATACTGAAGGGACGACTGTTCATTTCCTTTAACGAGTTTGAATAGTCAAGTAATCAGCGATATTTTCATATTTAGAGAGTCTGAAAAGGGCTTAAAAGAGAACTCCATGGTTTTGATTTTTTCTATAAGTTTTAACGAGTTCAAAAAAGTGATAAAAATGTACTCATGGTTTTCGCTTTTTCGTAAGTTTTAACGAGTTCGAAAAAGTGATAAAAATTGTACTCATATGGCCGACTTTCAATTTAATTTATGAGCAGGAAAAGATGGAAAGAACTTGGCATTTTCATGTGTTTTATGAGAATGAAAGATAGAAAAATAATCTCGTGATTTTCATGAGTTTAATGAGTCTTGAAAATAATAACCAAAATCGACTCAAGAAAGGTTTCATTTTTACAAAAGCTTGAAACAGAGAAAAACTATGCTTCAGATAGGTTTGTTTCATTTTTACACAAGCTTGAAACAAAGGAAAAATCATGCTTGAAAGTGGTTTCATTTTTACAAAAGCTTGAAACGTAGGAAAACTATGCTTGAGAATGGTTCCATTTTTACACAAGCTTGAAATGTAGGAAAACTGTGCTTGAGATAAGTTTTTAATGCCCCCCAAGCGTAACTTGCTAGAGCGCGTGCCCCCCAAGCTTCATTTCATTCAACTAAGTAGACTACTGGTTACTAAAAGCTGGATGGAATGAAGGTTCATTTACGAGATCGAATGAAAGACTCGAATTGATTAGGAGAGGATTTGTTTCATTTTTTAACGAGCTTGACACAGGAAAAGAACTATGCTCATAGTGACCTGTTTCATTTTTTAACGAGGTTGACACAGTAAAAGAACTGTCCTCATATCTACTCTCTACAATCTACCTACATACCCTACTGATTCATTTTTAAATGAGGTTGAAACAGGAAAAGAACTGTCCTCATGGGTTTGTTTCATTTTTTAACGAGGTTGACACATGAAAAGAATTTTCCTCATACCTGATTCATTTTTTAACGAGGTTGACTTAGTAACATGAACTATCCCTTGGGAAACTGATTCATTTTTTAACGAGGTTGAAAAAATAAAAGGAACTTTCCTCTTGAATCACTGATTCATTTTTTAATGAGGTTGACACAGGAAAAGAACTGTCCTCATACCTGATTCATTTTTTAATGAGGTTGACTCAGTAACAGGAACTATCCTCTGGGCAACTAATTCATTTTTTAACTAGGTTAACACAGTAAAAGGAACTTTCCTCTTGAATCACTGATTCATTTTTTAACGAGCTTGACACAGGAAAAGAACTATCCTCATACCTGATTCATTTTTTAATGAGGTTGACTCAGTAACAGGAACTATCCTCTGGGCAATTGATTCATTTTTTAACGAGGTTGACACAATAAAAGGAACTTTCCTCTTGAATCACTGATTCATTTTTTAACGAGGTTGACACAGGAAAAGAACTGTTCTCAAACCTGATTCATTTTTTAATGAGGTTGACTCAGTATCAGGAGTCGCCATTTTTTTGGACGGATAAGTCGTTCTTATGGACAAGACAGACCTCCCAAGTGTCTTATGGACAACTAGCAACAAACGGACAAATAAAAACTATTTTCTCTAGATATTGTTTGATTTGGAATTAATTATAACAGGGTTTTGGAAACCTACTTGTAGTCAAGCGCTGATCTTCTTTCCAGTGGCTTGAAGAAATTCGTTGTCAAGGATCTGCAATCACAAACACAAGAAAAGATCAAAATCACCTGCATAATAAAAATTAATTCATGAATCAAACATCTATCAATATGATCAAGGAATTCAAGAAATTATATAATTAATTAAATAACCCATTGATAAAACATGATAAACAAGCTATTTAACTAAATAACTCATTGAGAAAACAATATTCATTCGTATTATCTTTGATGAAGAAGAGCCTTATAATCGTGTCCACCTTGATGTCGTACAGGCATTCCTGGGGTCCGGAATAAGCGTTTCCTTTACTCTGACAAGCTTTATACTCTCTTAGCTAAAATGCACATGGGTGTGTAATCATTCCCACATAATGATCAGTTAAGAGAGTATGAGTTTCTATAACATTTCTCCTAAAAAATTCTCAAATTCTAACTCTCCAAAGTCTCCCTTGAGGCTGCACTATGGCTTCAATTTATAGGAAAAGAGAAGAGGTTGCAGCTCCACATAAGAGGGGATAGAATCCTCTTTTGAAGGGATTTAACTACATAAACCAAGGGGTAGGCTCCCATAATGGAGGAATGAATGTACATGATAGGAGTGAACCTTCGACTCGATAATTGCTTCCAGAAGCTTCCAGATTTGACTGCAGGGCTTCTAAATGTTACTTTCCACCTTGATTTTACCTTTTACAGGGGTCTGCACATTTAATACACAAAATGTGTGGTAGGTACCGCAATTTTCCTTCACAAAAGGTGCGGTACCGCAGGTAATGTTAAGATAAAGTGCAGTACAAGTGTTTTTAAGACTTTTATGAGCTTTTCTCTCAATTTCAAGGCTTGATTTTAGGAACTTTGATGTTGTAGAATTCTAAGGGAGTAATATATGAGTAATGATGAACCCATATAGAAACTAAAATGTCATGGTGACAAATTTCAGTGTAACAAGAAGTTCATCACATGAAGTCTTCAAGTGGGCAGCACTGCATACAATCATTGTAAAGGTATCATTGTACTTAGTCATTGTAAATACATTATTGTACAAATTGTACGAGTGTCTATCTGCCAAGAGTTGAAGAGGCAGTGTCGGGTGGTCTAAGATCATCATTAGGTGGTTGTGTCAAAGTTGGGGTTATGGTCTAGTGTATCTTCTTCTTCTACATCGTTCTATATCATTGTAAAGTGGACCATTTTCCCTAGTACGTGAGTCCATTATTCTTTTATTCTTCTATAGGGTGGTAGGGTGGTGGTAGGGTGAGTTGTAGCTCATTGGGTGTTGGGGCATCCGTTCAGTTGACTACTGAAGAATCTTGGGTGTTGGAGCATCCATCTAGTGGGAGATGGAGATTGAATGCTTTTCTAGATTCTAGGAAGTTGGAGCTTTATTTTCAATTGGAGTTGAATATTAAAGAATTATTAGAAAAGCATTAGGTGGTTTTTGTCTCGGAGTGGGTTTCCACCTTAAAAAATATGTGCATTTGTGTTCCTTTTGTTTACTGCTATCATTGTATAAACACTGATAATAATTGAAGATTAACTAATGCTCTAATTGAAAGGAATACTGATTCACACCCCCTCTCAGTATTTCCAACATCCTCAAGTTATATGAGGAGGATACTTCCCTAAAGGGCCATGGTTTGTTTTTTCTACATCTTATTCGTAGGTGGAATGCCAACCTACAAGCTTTCTGGGTTGTTCCTAACCAGTGGTACGTGTCCACTAAGGAGGACATATATTTCATTACAGGGATATCAAAGAGAGGGGTGGATTTTCCCTCGTTCCCAGAGGTTCCAGTTGGCTATGAAGAAGGGAGTCAATTGGTGTACTCCCAGAGGTAAATTAACACGGATATACTGCCTCCTTCATATTTTCAGGTCTCCGGAGGTCAGCTACATATTGCTGCATTTGGTAGTGAGGAGGTGAGGTGCCTCTCACTTTTGATTTTGACCATTTCACACAATACCAATGACATGCAACACATTAGTTGCCTGCTTCTATATTATGTTGATTCTCTAGTACAGGAGCCATGAATTGTCAGGTGGTCTACCATTTTTTTTTTGCAGTTTTGTACATCCTTAGATAGATGTCATGCTCATGCACAAGGAGGGTCAACTTCCCTTATGCTTCACAACTATTTTGTTTATTGTTTGATAGGTTTCCATAGACGAGGCCTACTTTGTTCGGCAACCTCGTAGGCCGATGTTGGATGCAGGGTTGCACATGTGGGGACAGATGATGCCCAAGAGGGGCGAGACTGAGTTTTCTATGAGGATATCACTTGATGCACTAGAGTTGCTAGCCAGTGTTGACAAGCATCCCTTCATTATGGTCCCCTGTCCTTATGCTGCTTTGGATTGGCAAGGGTGTGCCAACATTCTCTTCACAGATGATGAGCCGTCGGATGATAGAGGTAATATTAATGTTTTATTTAAATTTATTCTAACATGTTCTTTAAGTTGTTTTTATTAAATCTATTCTAACATGTTATTTAACTTGTTTTTATTAAATTGTTTAATGAGATTGTCTAATTATTATTGTGTACTTGTATATATTTTGCAGAAATTGGGTCTTTTGATGGCGATGACATGCCAGCACCACCAAATGATCCAGTGTGGATCCTGATGATGATTAGGATATGGCAGATGCCAAGGATCATGAGGTTGGTGCAAACAAACCTGCTCCTACTATTGCGCTGATACCTCCTTTTGCTAGGCGTGGTAGGCTTGATAGTAGATTAAGGATGGAGTTGGGCGACCAACTTTGTGCATTTTTTGTTGAGGTGGGAGTTAGGACCGATACTATGAGATACATACAGGCCAATGGTAGGTTGGTACATATGTGGAGAGGCATGTCGCGTGACATGTACAGCCTGATGTGGCATGTCGTAGGAGCTACGACCTTAGTTACGCGGTTGAGGAGGGCCGTTGCATGTTATAGGCATGGTTGAGACGCAACACATGATAGATAGTTCGCGAGCAGTGACACATCATCTGATGTTCACAATAAGGGGAGTGATCATCGTTCACCTCGTGTCGCGCCAAATGAGCAGCCTGCAGCATCGACCAATAGTCATCATGGAGGCAGGCTGGACCATCAGCCACGTCGAGTCAACAACTTGCAACATCCAAAAATACTCATGATCATGAGTAGGCTGTACCATCGACCATGTCGAGTCATTATGATGAGCAGCCGACAGTTGATCCTGATCAGCAGGAGGCACCAGTACCAGATCAACAGGCATGTGATGATCAGCATGTATCTGAGCTTGTCGAGGCTGCACCATTGACTGAGCAGGCCTTGATTACTACTTCTATTGATGATGTACCACTAGCTAATATATGACATTTATATTACAGTTGTATATTTTTGACATTATATATATATATATATATATATATATATATATATATATATATGGTCCATGTATTTTATGTTCATGTTGTAGTTGTACTTAATTTACATGTTGGTGATCATCATGGTGTCTATATTGTTAGGTCATGTTAGATATGTTCATTTAATGTGCAGCCTGCAGACAGATGTGTATGTGATAGGAATTATTTGACATAAGATGTATATTTGATGTTTGTGTTGTGACGATGTTATACAATGCTAATTGTGTTTTGTTAGATGATCATGATCACGATGATGTTAGCAAATTTTAATGTGTGTTTTAGTCGAATATGATGTTTGTATGATGATTATCATGATCGTGATGTTTATTAATTAATTTAATATTAAATGGTCATGATATTTATTAAATATTATGTTGTGATTGTAATTGAAATTTTAATTTTAATTGTATGTACAATTGTATTTGGATTTATAATTGTAATTGTATGTAAAATAGTTGTAAAATTTTAATGGTAATTGTAATATTTAATTTATTGTGAAATGATTGTAATTGTAATTTTAATTGTAATTGTATATATGTAAAATTGTAAAATTGTAATTGTAATTGTATGTAAAATTATAAAATTGTAATTGTAATGGCATATATGTAAATTTGTAAATTTGTAATTGTAATTGTAAATTTTATGTAAAATTCTAAAATTGTAATTGTAATTGTATGTAAAATTCTAAAATTGTAATTATAATTGTAATTGTACATGAAATTGTAAAATTGTAATTCTAATTCTAATTGTATGTAAAATATTTGTAAAATTTTAATTTTATTACTGTGAAATGATTGTAATTGTAATTATATGTAAAATTCTGAAATTGTAATTGTAATTGTATGTAAAATATTTGTAAAATTTTAATTGTATTAATGTGAAAATTTTAATTATATTAATGTGAAATGATTTTATTAAAATTTTTAAATTTGTAAAATTTTAAATAATTGTAAAATAATAAATCTAGAATAATATGAATTTTTGTAACATAATAAAGTTTAGAAAATAATGCAAATTGTTTTTGAGATCAACATAATTGCAAATTATCAAGTGAAATATTGATTTTAAAATTAATACAATGCAAATTACCAATTAATTCAAAATACATATTATAATGTTTCGAAAAACCCATCTTAAAAAGTATAAATATTGATGAAATAACACATGTACCATATCACTCTTGGTTCTCATGATCACCCTCATTATCTTCCAGCTCACATGGCATGATAAAACTATTGTTCTCAAAATATGTTTTGATCTAGGGTCATGTCTCAATATGAACCACCAATCCATATCCAACACATCTGGGTAAAAAAACCACTGGTTGCAGTGTTTGTTGAAAACATAGGGCTCCTTAGCTTCATCCCACATCTTTCTAGAGTTGATACATATCAGCTTACTATCGCGATCTTCCTTTACATTATTCCGATCAAAGGTGTCCCACCACTTGCACCTAAAAATAACACATTGGAAAGAAGAGAAATCCACTTCAATGATCTCTTGTATCTTTTCGACGTATCCTAACATCCCTCGTACTAGGTTTTGATCATGGTGGCTAGATCGACTAGATTGATCGAAATTGACTACCACACCACAGTCTTGTGTGATGTGTCCATCATTGACATTTATTGTGCGAAAATGGTATCCATATACCCACATAGATGGGAACAAATGTACCTATAAAAAAAGTTAAAAAATCATAGTGTCATGTGTATTATAATAACCCAATAGTTAAAATATTAAATATATATGTAATTACATTTGAAAGGTGCATTATTAAGTTTCAAATGTACATATAAATTAAATAGATTATTACCGAGTTGTTGCACCCAATCCCTACATTTAGCGCATCCTCTTCAACACGGGAGTAACGACCGGTTGAACCGTATTTCTCTCTAACTTGGTCAGAAACCCAACTGTCGGGGCATATTTTTGGCATATTTTTTTTTAAATGATCGGGATAAGGCACACTTTTACCATTCAACCCTCTAAATTCTTTCCTGTCACTATCCCATTTCATCCTCTCTTTTTTCATACAATGCGACCCATGGTTGTGTCGCTTCGGAATTGTAAAGAACGAATTTATTGATTGCTTCAATTTCTGCATTCGCTGATGAAATCAAACCGACATTGTATAGTACATAGATATCAAGATATACATTATATCGAAGTTCAACATGAATATTTACTTTGTGTAAATTTGAAAAATTATAAGTCGATTACTCTTTATCAAGCGCTTTTTTCCACTCGTTTGGAGCAACTCCCCTTCTCTTTTGTCTTTATCCCTTTCATCATCCCAAATCATCGTTCCTGGTCTATTGTTGATATGCTTGATGTACTCACTGGAATAATAGAAAGACTCATATGATATGTATCCCTCTGCCATAGAACCCTCGAGTTTTTCCCTTTGTCAAACAAAACCTTTCAATTTCTTCATGTACCTCTCTAAGAAGAACATCCAACGACAAGAAACCACCCCAAATAATTCAACCTCATCTACTAGGTGGATTAGAAGATGAACTTGTAAGTCCATGTAACTTGTCAGAAGTTCCTTCTCAAACATACAAACAATCTCAACTATCTCTTGATGCCACCATGGAATGCTAGCCACATGAATCTCCTTTCACGTGATCCAACGTACAAATGCAGATAATTTATATATGGCATGTCCTAGGTCTTGAGGATATTCATGTTTCACACACCCGCACACGAACAAAGGATAATTACACTGAAAAGTTATAAACACGTGCAATAATATACAAAATTAGTTATGTTTTATGACCCCTGCATGGGATAAAATTTATTAATATAACAAATAATAAAATCATGATTTTGATATTATACGTACTCTTAGAAGATTAAAATGGTCATGTGATTTCAACCCCGAAAAATGGTCATCCACGGTGAAGCAACGCCACAGGGAAGACCCGTATGAAGATGGCACCCTCACACCCATTATAACTTCCTTTTCCAAAGAAATATCATATTTTTTCAAAATCCATGGGACATCACCTTCTTTGAAATACCATGAATTAGAGGGACCAATTCCTGCCTCTGATCGTGTACTTTCTAATCATCTTGGCCAATGTTTTTTTTTAGTTTTTGAAGTAATAAGTTCTTTCCTAACAACCAATGTGTCACTTTGTTTCGATGATATGTTTCTCCATAAAGAAGATGAAATATTTTTAAATATATGCATGGGATCTAATAAGTGGGTAATCTTAAGATGCTCCCAATATGGGAGGTTATAAAAGATAGGTTTCCTTTTCATCCCAATGGGAAATTTCTCAACATAGGTGTCGAAGAATTCTGGATCATCGAACATAGGCTCCCCATTTGAATAGAATATTTCTATGAACTCCTTCTCCTTATCTCTCTCATATGCTCTAAGCCATTCAGCTGGTGTCGTTCTTGGAGGCCTTTGGGTTCTCTCTCGTTTACCATTGAAAGTGGATGATGCTCTTATTTAAGGGTGTTCTTCTGGGATGAATACCCTGGAGAAATCATACACTGGATTTTGTAGGTCCTTGGACCATCTAGCTTTTAGGGAAGGTCCAGAACATTTACATCCAAAATATCCTTTTGTTACAAGGTCTACAAGATTATTGTATACAATTTATATGCATGGCATGTTAAACAATATCATGAATATCATAACAATTACAACGAATTAAATAACTAATATGTGAAATAATATTTTTATGTATATAAACAAATCAATAAACATGTAATTTACCAGAGCAAACTCCTAAGCCTGGATAATCATGTGTTGTGTAAGCACATATGCCATACAACATAAAACTCCTCTCTGCTGTGATGGGTCTTGATACATCGTATACATTTATCCCATCCCATAATTCCTTCAATTCATCTACGAGTGGTTGTAAGTAGACATCCATATTCTTCACTTGTCTTCTACCAGGGACTATGAGAGCCAACATAAGATGTTCATTCTTCACAGTAAACCATGGGGGGATATTGTTATTGATCACTACTACACACCAAACATAATAGTTGGTGTTTTGGAGGGAATATGGGTTGATGCCATCCACGGCTATGCGGAGTCATAGACTTCGTACTTCATCCTTGAATTTTTTGGGCCATGTATCCTCTATATGATTCATGGCTATTGAATCAGTTGGGATTCGCATAACTCCCAACTCACTTATGTGTGAGGCATGCCATCCTTGCAACATAGATATTTCTTTGCAACGAAAGAGCCTATGAATCCTTGGGATTATAGGCATGTGCCTCAATATCTTAAAAGGAGGAACACATGATTTACCCTTCTTTTTTTATTTATCATACTTGTCATGCCCACATTTCGGACATATCTCTTTGTCTGCATTATATAGAATAAAATCATTTGGACATGCCTGATATGATATGTACTCAACACCCAACATTTTCAACAATTTATTTTCCTCTTTCCAGCTACCGAGAAATACATTATCACTTGGAAGAACATTATCTTTGTGTTAGCCCCCCAAATGAAATTCTTGACAAGCAAGCTGGGGGCTAGGTGGTTTTGGAGCCTTCAAGGAATTTCTTCTCCCTAAAAATCCACCCCCCTTGAAGTATCTTATTGCCATGCCTAACATTAATCCCCTCTGAAATCCCTACACCCTTTTTTGTCCCCAAAATCCCCTTCATTCATCTATCGTTCCCCCCTTGTTAGCCTAAAAAGCATTAAAATGGGCCAAAAAATCATAAATTTCATTAAAAGGGGTTAAAAACCCATTTCTGACCATATAATAGGCCTAGCCCCTTCTCCGGCCATAGCCCGTCCCCCATTCCTCCATATAGCCCGGTGCTGTGACCACTTGCCAAGGCAAAAAGCGTTTATCTCAAGTTTTTTCGGGCGCAACGTCGACCGTTGATCTAAATTGATCAAACGTCGATCTTCAAATCTCCATCGCCCACGTGTTCCCGTTCATTTCACACCCCGTGCCATCGCCGTCCGTTTCCCCGACAGATCGACGGCGCGGAGCCCATCCGCCCTGTGGACCCCGCCACGCAATAGCACAAAACCGCCGGTTTATTCTGCACCGCCTCCGGGCCATGGGCAGTTTTCTCTAAGCACCCAGCGATTCCACTCACCATCCGCCGCATGTCCCCTGTACGACGGCAAAACCACTTTCTCCCCACGCATTATCTTTCGACCACGGACAACCAGCGAAATCACTGTCAGCCGTTGGATCTCGAAACGCTCATCCAACGGTCATCCATCAACCAAGCTGCACACCCATTAATTTGTGCATCGTACCCCCTGGCCCGCCCTCCGCCGTTGATCTCCACCGCGATTAATGACCCTGATCTGTCCCACTACCGTTGACCATTCTACCGTCGCCCGGTTCTCCACGTCATCCGTCCACTTGGCATTCCGTACTCCACGTGCACTCTTCGTACATTCTTCTATTCCATTGCGTATGTTGGCTCTTTTTTGCGTTTTTTAACGTTTTCCACGTCTATTCACTCTGCAGACCACCACCCTCCACCAGAGCGTCTTTTCATCATTTCTTCTAAAATTTCTTCCCCTGATCATCACCTGCATGACCATTTTCATTCTTCGCACCACATCCATCACCCCCATCCATGCATTTCTTAACGAGTTGCGTATTTTGCAGGTTTACAGGGAGATGGGAAGGTCTGTCATGATTTTACAATGTTTAAATGTAGTAACAGGGAGTTTGTGCACCAAAGTAAATGAGCAGCGTGTGTCATACATCAGCAGAGTGGTTTTCTCCATCAAAGGGACAAAATCCAACTCTGAAAACCTCTCGGCGCCATAAAAACCTGAGCTAACCTGTCAGGGGCAGAGATGGAGCGGCAAAGTGTTTTAGTACACGCAAGGGAGATTAAGGCAGGTTAATGAAGCTTTTAAACCTGGAATCTATAGGTTAAAGAGGGACAAGCGTCAGATTGAAGACCCCGAAGACCCCTCAGAGATTGAATGCAAAGGAGGTTGTATCACCAGGGTTTATTCTACCGCAGCGGAATGTTTTTCTTCACGCAGTACAGTGCGCCCATATTTCTTTTATTATACACCGTGTCCCTGAATAAATTCCCACCCTAACAAGCAGTTCGAGACCATCATAACATTTATGTAGCAGACTTCTCAGCAGTCCATTCACTCTTTGTTTATTCACCGCCAGTGCAGCAGGACGCCACAGCCGAAATATGTCAAAGTCATACCCAGAGAAGATCAATACTGCATAAAATGGTGACAGAGATTAAATGCACAGCAGTCAAACAGAATGGGCTTCGGCCCTGCATTCATTTTGTGTTTAAATATCACATTTAGTGCTCACCTACCACCTCATTTGACCTTCTGTTCATCATATGCTATAAAGCACAGAAGGAAATTATTGTAAAGGTTGTTGTTGGTTGTTGATTGGATATCAGTGGACTGCAAGCTCTCTCCTCTTGAGAAAAGTTCTCTGTGTAATATTGTAAGATAGACTGATATTTGATAATCAGCTTAATGTTCAAAGTAGCAAACATACCCGATTATATCTTGTTTTTATTATGACAAGCATGTTCTTCGGATCCCGATCTAAAGCAATTTGGCATGTTTTCCTTCTTCGTATTTGTACTTGACTGCTTTCATTTTATTATGTTTCTTTAGGTTTCATCAGAAGTTTTAAGGTATAAGACTGCATCATCTTGATAGGTACCCTTATGTTGTCGCTCTCCTTGTACCCCCCTTATGTTTTCCGTTATATGTGTATCTGAGTGTTGATTTCAATTGATTTAACCAGTGTAGTGGATGCCATTGCCTGCTCTCTGATGTATGAATTAATGAGATCTATGTTTAGATGTTCTTGTTAGGATTTAGTTAGATGAGTTGAGAACACTGGGAGATCTAGAACCCTGCCTCTGCCTCACTAGGATCTTTCCATCTCATTAAACCTTTCTAAGATCCCTTTTGTCAAAATTTTCCTTGTTTTCCTTGGAGTTGCTAAAGCAGACCTGGAGTTGAATGACCTCTGGTCTGATCTATAAGCAACCCCTTTGTGTTTCTTTGAGAGCATCCTCTGAGTATGCCCAAGCAGGTCTGGAGTTAAATGACCTCTGACTTGATCTATAGGCAGAAATTTGGTTGTCTTTCCTTCTTTCACTTTCAGTCCTTAATGTTCCATTCCATCAACCATCTTTAAGATCCAAGTGCTCTAGATGACTAGCCCAACTGAAAGCTTGCACATTGAACACAGGTAAATGCTTTCTTGACTCCATTGCCCAATGGATTTGATGTTCCCTGAGTTATCTATCTTTTTCTAGTTTCCTCTTTGCTCACCCTTGTTTTATATTGGACCCTTCATTCCTGATTCCAAACAACCAAACATAAACCAACAAAAAAAAACAAACCCTGTGCATATAACTAGCCTAAAATCATAACATCCGAGCCTCAAAGACATAAACCTTTGACTATCATAGAGAGATCCCTCTCTGGACCCAGGAGGGCTAGATCCTAAGGTCCCAAAGTGGTTCTATGTTGTCTCATCTTTTGGTCTCTATCAACCTAGCCAAAACATTGGAACCCAAACATAATGTCGACTCCAATGGGGAAATTCTGAGTGCATTTCACCTTAAACATTCCTAGAGACTCAGAAAATTAGAACTCTGGTTAGGTTGACCGAAATTAATTTCTTTCTTGAATCGACCTCCATTATTGAGAATCTATTATACTCTTAGACAGAGCCTGGAAAGGGCCAGGTAGCCTCCGGATCTCACCTTCTTCGGAAGTGGCATATCTGGTAAATGCCCTGCCAGTCCATCTCTGGTTGGAGTTTGTTCTTTGAGGAGATTCCTGAAAGGTGATAGAGTTTGAGCACTGTGGTGGACAGTGTAACCCTTAGATATACCTTGAAACCCTCCACCTGGCGACTCCATTGTTCCTAAATGAAAAGACTCCACGGGTGATCAGTAGGCCTGCTGATTATCTTTGTTCACAATAGACTCCACTGGGAGACCAACCTTTGAAACAACATTGACCATAATGGAAGTAACAGGTAGGGCTAAGCCGCTTGGTTAGAAGTATAACATTCTGGCTTTCAGAACCATCCACACAAGGGCTTATCCCAACCCTGACCCACCTGAAGTAGTTGAAAATCTGGAGAGTATCCTCAAGGGAACTCCTACACCTAAAAGACCAACTATTTCCAGTCACATTCATAGAGCTAATTCTGCACCAGAAGACCTAACAGCTCTATCACACTTTCTCCCCGACCTAGACCCTCCAAACCGATTACCTAGAACTAGGCCATTCAGTTATCTAGACCAGCCAGACCTCGAGCTTCACAGTTCACCATCTCATAGTGGTCAGTACACTAGGGATAGAGGAACCCCTCCGTCTACACCACCTGATATCCATTTCATTCAAAACTTGGGGCTCTCCCACCCTAGATCTGCCCAAAAGAATTCTGCTGGTCCTAACATCCCTGTCATCCATATACCAACTGCTCAAGTTAACCCTTTGCCTCACCAGAATATCATCATGGCAGCTTGGTACACACCTCTGGTATTACCTCAGGCTTTGTTACCCTTACCCAACGATTATCAATCAAATATCCCACACTTCACTGCTAAAGAGTCCATAACAGCTCAGTAACATGTAGATAAAATGGAGGATTCTTTTGACTACATGGAAATTGATGATGAAACGATCAAAATGAGAATCTTTGCCCAAAGCCTAGGGGGTGATGTAAAGAAATGGTTTAAAAACCTGCCTACTGGTAGTATCCAAGATCTCCCTGCATTATACCAGACTTTCATAGACAAATGGGAGACTAGAGCAAACCCTCGCCAGCTTCTAGCAGAATACATGAGCCTTAAAAGGAATATAGGAGAGAGTGTCCATGATTACACCACTAGATTCAACAGCATTTACAATGCTCTCCCCCCACACATGAAACCTCCACAAGGTATGGCCCTAGCCAAATATCCAGATGGATTTGATGTTGACATGCCTATGAGCTCAGAGATAAAGAGTATAACACATTAGAAGACATGCATAAAGGAGCCATAAGTATAGAGGCGAACTTGATTGAGAAAAAGGCGAGATTAAAAGCTGAGAAAAGGGTAACATATAGGGATGACAGTGCAGCTTCCACTTCAGACCCAAATTATGATAGATTATCTAAAAACGTGGAGAGACTACAACAGATGATGGAAAATATGGTTGTCACAGTTAGCAATCAGAACAGAAACAAGAACCAAAATCAGAACCAAAACTTTAGAAGAAACAACAATGCTCCCAATAGACAAAAGGAGTCAGATCAACAAGTTATTCCCCCTTTCCAAAAATTTTTAGATGAAGATGAGGGAATCATATAAGAGTCTGAAGGGAATGCAATAAACATGTTTGAAACAGAAGACTCAGTCCTTAACTGCGATTCAGGAGAAGATCAACCCTCACCTTCATACTGGGATGAGGAATGGTTAGAAACTGAAGATTACAGATTAGGATTTGAAAATTCCATGATGCAGGTCAGGGAACAGTATGAACTTAGGAGAAAAAGGAATCAAGACACTTCCAAGCCCAAAGCTCCTGAGGTTACCATCAAGAAAAGACCTGATAAAACTTCTAAAGCATCTGCTGCAAATAAAAAATCAGCAGTTGAAAGTTCTGGTAAACACAAGGAAAAAGACAACATAGACACTGAAAAACAAAGCCAACCGACCAACAGTACTAGCACTTCAGTTATCACTCCTGATAAAACAATTCCAGATCCTGTACATAGTGAGAAATCACAAACTGATACAGCCACTAAGGCAGTAGCGAATAAAATGGAATGGAGTATCACAAAGGTCCAGTCCAATTTCAATCTGGGAAGTGAGATTGCCAAAATCAAAATCCATGTACCATTATCTAAGCTGGCCACTCAGGATGTATATAAAGGCCAAATTTTGGAAGCATTGAATCTGGGAGAAATAAATGATTTTGTAAACCTGAATGATGATCAACCTGCCCTCTTGTTTGGTCCAAAGATTGAGGGAAAGTTTCAGGAGGGGGTAGTTCCACCTTTTTATATCAGTCTCAACATTCATGACAAAATACTTCACAATGCAATGCATGAATCTGGTGCATCACACAATCTAATGCCTAAGGTAGTGATGGATAGGTTAGGCCTAGAAATCACCAGACCCTACAAAGACTTGTATTCGTCTGACTCTAGCAGAGTAAAATGCCTAGGCCTAATCAAGGACTTATGTGTGAGTTTGACCCAGATTCCTGTCAAATGTATGGTCATGGATGTGGTGGTGGTGGATGTGCCACCTAAGTATGGCATGTTACTATCTAGATCATGGGGAGACAAACTGCAAGGAACAATGCAGATGGATGGCTCATATGCCACTATCCCTATATTTTGCCAACTTAGAAGACTGTATAGAGAATCTCAGATGAAATTCCTAGTCAGTAGCCCTGAGAAGCCTAGGAATTCACCATTGTACTCTGTGCACACTGACCTGGATTCTTTCATCCTTTATAACGACCAATTCTTGGAGGAGTCAGAATCTGGAAACATGGGTACAAACGTAGAGGTTGAAAGCGCAGACCTGAACATAATGGCTACCTTGGAAGAAATTGAAGAAGAGAACAGTAGTGAAACCTATAGAATATGCGGTGGGGGCCTAACTCAGAATGAGCCAGAAACGCAATGCAGTCAGCCCATTAGGCACACCCTTCAAACTAACACACCACGTGAAGAACAAGATATCCCGCAACCTAGTACAGACCCTCTAGCGCAACATGATGGCGAACCCCTGTGGGAAATGAATTTCGATGGGTCTTGTACTAGAAACAATGCTGGAGCAGGGGTGTGGCTGTGTAACACAGAAAGTGGTCATGCAGAGAGCCACACTGTCAATCTGCATTTCAAATGCACCAATAATATTGCAGAATATGAGGCTCTTATTCTTGGCTTAAATTTGTTGAAAAAATGTGGGGCCCGTAGGATAACTGTGCGAGGAGACTCTGAGTTAGTGATCAAACAAGTGAATGGTGGGTATTCAGCAAAACACCCCAGGCTTAGAGCATACCGGAATGACACTCTAGATTTATTGAAAACATTTGTTGAATATGAACTAGTGTTCGTTCCCAGGAGTCAAAATTTCATGGAAAATGGATTAGCTTGTCTAGCTAGTTCATATCCTAAGACTCCAGCTGACCAACGAATCATCATTCATACCAAGTTCAGACCTGCGGTGCCAGATAATGAAAAATATTGGCAGGTCTTTGAAGGAGACAAACATATTGAAGATTTCTTGGTGGGCAGAAATGAGTTTGAATTTTCTGATTTAGACTCAAAATCTGATGACAGCTGCCCAAGTGAGGATCCCCCAGACGAACAAGAAACACCCTGTAACATAGAAATAAACACCTTTTCTGAAGAAGCTGGAAATACAACCGAAAAATGTGGGAACGCAGATAGTGAGGAAATGGAGGTGCTGCAGACCAAAGATAAGAATATACCCAGAGGCCTAGCACCCTTAGAGGACCTGTTTGAATTTTATGATGTAGCAAAAAATCCCACTATAGAACATGCAGATTCAGACGTAGAAGAGTGAAACATAGGCACTGAAGATAGACCCAAAATGATCAAACTGGCTAAGTCTATACCTGCAAATGTGAAGAAGAGATATGTTGACCTGTTTAAGGAATTTATGGATGTGTTTGCATGGAGTTATGAAGACTTAAAGGCTTATGACACCAACATCATTCAACACAAAATACCCTTGAAGGAAAATCAGAAGCCTTTCAGACAGAAACTCCGTAGGATCAATCCTAAACAATTGCCTGCAGTTGAAAAAGAGATTAAGAAGATGTATGATGCAGGCATAATAGTTCCTGTGAGGTTTTCTGATTGGGTGTCAAATCTAGTGGCTGTGAGGAAGAAAACAGGGGAGATTAGATTTTGCATAGACTTCAGAAACCTCAACAGAGCCTCCCTGAAAGATAACTACCCCTTGCCTAGAATGGAACATATCTTACAAAAGGTAGTGGGCTCTAAAAGAATCTCCCTGCTTGATGGTTTTTCAGGATATAACCAAATACTGGTACTCCCAGAAGATCAACTCAAAACAACATTTACCACTCCATGGGGCACCTTCATGTATGTGAAAATGCCCTTTGGATTGATGAATGCTGGTGCCACCTTACAGAGAGCGATGGACATAGCTTTCTCAGAGGAGATAGGAAATTTCATATTTATCTACTTGGATGACTTGAATGTCTTTTCTAAAACTGAAGAAGAACACTTGAAACATCTGAGGAAAGTTTTTGAAAAATGTAGAAGGTATGGTCTGTCCTTAAATCCTAAGAAAACTGTTTTTGGGTTGCAAGAAGGTAAACTTCTTGGTCACATTATATCTGAGAAAGGGATCAGGATAGACTCACAGAGAGTTGAGGGAATACTCCAAATCACACACCCAAGAAACATCAAGGAGCTACAGTCCTTCATTGGGAAAATCAATTTCCTTAGTAGATTCATTCCCAACCTTGCTGAGCACCTTAGAAAAATGACTGACATGCTAAAGAAAGGTGCAGGAATTAAGTGGAATGTTGAAGCCAAGAAATCTTTTGAGTCAGTAAAACTTGCACTCACTCGGGCCCCTGTCCTTATCAGCCCAGACTTCTCAAAAGACTTTCTGATCTTTTCCTTTGCCTCCGAACACACAATAGCTGCAGTCTTACTGCAGAAAAATTCAGAAGGTAATGAACAGCCTATAGCGTTCTTCAGTAAAGCTTTAAGAGATGCACCGCTGAAGTACAACATCATGGAAAAGCAGGCCTATGCCCTAATTAAGGCCTTAAAAGACTTTAGGGTGTACATTCTGCACTCTCATACCATTGCTTATGTACTGAATATAGTGGTCAAAGATATCCTGTCCCAGGACCCTGATGGGAAAAGGGGCAAATGGATCGCTACAATCTTAGAATATGACCTTGAGATAAAACCCACCAAGCTGATC